>OY776277.1:4021459-5221459 GCA_963675445.1 Linnaemya vulpina
AATATTTGGATTTGTTCAATATTTTTATTAAATTCGACTTTTTCCATTTTCATTAGAAAAAAAACACTGGGTTTATAAAAACACATACATGTCTATGCCAGGCAAACTAACGCACACATATGTATATGAATACTAGCAAACAGACTTGCATTATAAAAAACTCTTTTCCAACACTGGCAGTGCTGCCAACACCAACTAAAATTAGTGCTACCGTGCCAGATTAATGCCCAATAGATTAGTGGCTTTTTATATGCCAAATTTGGTTTTTCACCGCACACTTCAATAAGACTTAAGTACCCCTCGTCGGCCATTTAAATGTTATTTAAATCGAGCGCAGAAAGCACATGACTTTGACTTTTTTCTTTAAACAATAAAAAACATTATTTTCAGAAAAATTTGCTTAAACATTTAAAAAAGTTACGTAAATAAAGTTAATTATCAATAGAATACATTAAAATATCAATAAAATAATATTTCTTGTTTAAATAGACTGTTAACACAATTGTAAAACTTAAAAATATATCATGCACAACACTTGAAATACTTTTAATAGAAAGCAAAACATCTTTTTTCCTAACGATGGCGATTTTTTTACATATTGCATGGTGCTACCATATATTTCCCATATATTAACTGAAGTATTTAAGTCTGACTGAGAAACTGAAGGTGTTTTTAAACCCAACTTAATGCCCAGTTTTTGGCATCGTATTTAAGTACAAAATTAGTTAATTTTTCCATAAACTTAAGTTGTGTTTAAATACGCGCTCAGTTTTTCGGTCATATTTAAAGACTTCAATTAATTTATGCGAAAAATGTGGTAGCACCATGAAATATGTAAACAAAAATCGCCATTGTTCAGAAAACATGTGTTTTACTTATAGGTCAAAGTATTTCAAGTGTTGTGCATAAAATTATTTTAAGTTTTTCAATTGTGTTAGGAGTCTATATGTACAATAAATATTATTTTATTGATTTTTACTTAATTCTATTGATAATTAACTATATTTTTTAAATTTATTTAGCAAATTTTTCTCAACATCACAATGTTTTCTTTTTCTTAAAAGAAAAAAACGTCAAAGTCATATGTTTTCTGTGCTCTATTTAAATACCATTTAAGTGTGCAATGACGGATATTTAAGTTGTATTTAAATATGATCTGTAAAAATGAATTTTGTATTTAAATAGTCTTTAAGTTTAAATAGAACTTAAATACGAAGTCGAAAACTGGGCATATGTTCATGGAAAAATTAACTAATTTTGTACTTAAATAAGAAGTCCATAACTGTGGGGGTAATGGATGGCCAACGTGCTTTAAGTTAGAGTTGAATCCATCCAATTTTTCGGAACAACAAACCATAGTTATTTCATCACACATACACTACAGAATACTCATATGAGCAAGCATAGAATATTGATTTCGGCCTGTAACAAATTCAATATGACTCCTGAAATATCTAAATTATTTGATTTTTTTCTAAGCTACTTGTCAAACACATCATACCTGCAATGAAGTACACAAAAACTTTTACAAATTTGAACACCTTCGCATTTTTGTCAAACTTTTTGTGTGTTTATTTGGCTCTCCAATGCTTTACTGTAGAGCTGTACGGCTCCTGAATGAATTAATTCAATTGAATCATTCAATCAATTGAGCGAGGTGAATCTTTCATTCAATTGAGCGTTTTTAGCTCAGTTGTTTCAGTTGATTCATTAGATCTGTCTCTTTCAGTAGCTCTTTTCAGTGATGTTTCAGTTTGTATGTCAAAATCCATACGAAAAAAATGAATTAATTCACACACATGTGCTAATGCATACAGGGATGTAGTGCTCTTTATTTATAAAGTTGCCAGCAAAAAAAAACAACTGAGCTATTGAATGAACTGAGCTAGTGAAACAACTGAGTTACTGAATAAACTGAAGTACTGAAACAACTGAGCTACTGAATGAACTGAATGAATTAATTCAGTAAATTGAGCGGAGCTAAAAAGAGCGCTCACTCAAAAGAGCTGTTTTATACAGCTCTACTTTACTGACAGTTCTTTAACATTTTTCAATGATTTTGAATATTTTGTTTTGAAATATAATGCTACCAGATAAAATAAGTGTGTATCACGAGCATATAACACATATATTACTCAAACTGCCTGAACATATACTGCTCTCTGAAGCTAATGCCTTTTGGCGACTTGTCAAGTACTTCTGAGTACAGGATTGATCAACACGTGTTCATACCCAGGGTAGATTAAAGATTTAATCTGCCTTGTTCATACTTTTGATATGAAAACAGTATAGTACCATACATATATCAGTAAAACGTACATAATAAATATTGTGGCGCTGATAGCGTTGCCGCCTTGTATAAAGTGATATTGACATATATGAAATGTCTCAAAATTCCCCCTATTATTAGTCGCCTGATGGGTAGAGTCGACCTGTTTATTCGGCCATGAATCAGCTGATGATCTTTTGTGTATATATTCTTATACAGCCAACTGATAAGGGGTATGCATCAGCCCACACGGTAGGTATACTCTCTGTCAAATTTATTTCATCTTTCAGTTGCCATTATCGTTCTCCAATACATATTTTGACATTGTTATTCCGTGTTGTAACTGTGAAGCATAAGGTGAAAACATAATACTACTGTACCTGGAGATTATCTTATTACATATTCCGAGACAAAGCACAATTTAAAATAAATTTCGGTTCAGTCTGATTCGAAACAGAGGCTGCTCTGTGGCTCGGGAAAACTAATTTCGTTACGTAATTTATGATACTTAAGTGACCCCTCAAAACTGAACGTGTAATATGGTAAGTGGGAAATTTTCATTCATACGCAACAATACATATAATGTGTATGTGTTTGAAAAAATTATTAAATATTATTGCATAGAGCATATTGTCTTTTTAAAAATCGTTCTGTTCGAAAGCATTTGCGGTACAAAAATAAATTGACGTTTGTTCTGTTCAATGGTTTATTTTTTTAACTAGCCTATCCAACGGATTATTTATGCTTTTGGTCATCGTACCTTGCCTCTGTCAATAGTTACACGCAAAATGTCGGGATCAGTGTTGGCCACTGAATCCTCAGATAAGGGTAAGAATATATTGTTATAAATGAAGCTATTGCAAAAAAACTATAATCTTTTCCGTTAGGCATGATTATTCTTAACCGCCCTCAAGCACTCAATGCTATAAATCTGGATATGGTTCGGAAAATCTATAAGCACTTGAAGAAATGTGAAACAAGCAAATCATTAGTGATAATTAAAGGTACAGGTGAAAAGTCTTTCTGTGCTGGTGGTGATGTGCGCGCCGTAGTTGAATCTGGTCCCAGCGAAGAGTCTAAGAGTTTCTTCCGTGAAGAATATACTACAAATGCTTTAATAGGAAATTATACTATTCCTTATATCGCACTTATTGATGGCATTACCATGGGAGGAGGTGTCGGTTTATCAGTTCATGGCAAATACCGCGTTGCGACAGAACGTACACTATTTGCTATGCCCGAAACAGCTATCGGTCTCTTCCCTGATGTTGGTGGTTCGTACTTCTTACCGCGTTTACAGGGAAAGCTTGGTCTTTATTTGGGTCTTACTGGGATGCGTCTAAAAGGTGAAGATGTTTTCAAGGCGGGAATCGCAACACATTACTGCGTTAGTTCAAAGATTGCTGAACTGGAAACTGCATTACTCAATTGCCCCGATGCGGATGAAGTACCTGACATATTGAACAGTTTTAATACCCCAACATCAAAAGCTTTTACTTTAGAGCCGCACATGAATCAAATTAATAAATGTTTTCATGCTGAAAGCATAGAAGAAATCATTCAGAATCTCAAGAGCGATGATAGTGACTGGGCAAAGAAAACTGTAGAGGTGAGTTTTAATATCATTACGTAACGGACGGCATATTTTTATCGCTGTCATAAATAATGAAATGCACTTGCGTAGTCCTGTAACTAAAAATAAATTTTTTTATATTAAAGGTTTTGCTTAAAATGTCGCCCACTTCATTAAAAGTTACATTCCGCCAGTTGGAGTTGGGAGCCAAGCTCTCTTTGCCCCAATGCCTAAACATGGAGTATCGAATGGTCGTTCGCCATTTAGAAAATAGTGACTTCAAAGAAGGGGTACGCGCCCTACTTATTGACAAAGATCAAAAACCCAAGTGGAATCCTACAAGATTAGAAGATGTTACAGAAGAACGTGTGCAATCCTTCTTTGCCAAATTACCAGATACCGAAGAATTAAAACTGTAAATTAATTGAATTCTTAGTGTATTAGTGCCTTTTTATTATTTTTCAATCCAGCATGTTTATTGTGCCATTATTTATAATTGTGAATACATTCCACCTATAAGCTACTTGTTGTAATTCTACGAATATTTGCTTCCAATTGTATTTTCTTAGTTATTTTAAGTTTTGCTTCTATAAAAGCTTTTATTGGCAATTTTTTAATAGTGTAATAAACTAATTATTATAAATTTTTAATTTTTTTCCTATCATTCTTTCAACAGGGCCAAGTAAGGAGTTAATCTGTGCTGCATATACATATAAATAATTGAGTGATAAAATTGTTGGAAACATTTTTGCATTTATCTACAACTATTCTAAAAAGTAACTATATATTACTAACTATAGAAATATAATTCAATTTTGTTAAAATTCTAGTCTTATATTGAAAGTTTTGTGAGCCTGTTTCTTCCATTACCTTTTGAATTTTGTATGTATGTACATTTAAGTAAACAATTTTAAATCTTTTTACGATGTGCCTTGATAATAAAAAAGTATATATTTAAACAACACCAAACGTAATATAGCTTTAATTAACACTAGATGTTATGTCGTAACTCACTACTTCTGCATAATTTGCAATATATGAGCATATATTAGTGAGTGCTAACTAAAGTCTAAACACAAGTATGGAAAATATAGAAGATTTAATGATATTTAACAAGATGTATAAGATATAAAAACTGTACCATGGTTTCATATAACTAGAGTATACTGATATGTGTATATTACGCATTCAATATATAAATTACAAATGTTGCAAAAATGTTTGGTAACATGTACATTTATTTCATTTTAATACTTTCATCAACTACAGTATTCAGTTCCAGTAATTTGTCTACATCCGTAGGCATAAAACCAAGTTTTGACAATTCATTCGTCCATGAAGAAACATCAACACGTAACTGTAATCGTATTTTATCATCATCTGATATAGCACTCGTTGATGCGGATGAAGTGCCCCCTTTAAGGTTCCTTAAACGTCTCAGAGATTCTTCGGTCTTTTGTACTGATGTTAACACATCATTAACCGCTGATAAATAACTGTAATGTAAATATAATTTAATAATTGTCCTGTTACTATTGAAGATATACAAGATAATATTTACTCTGTAGTTGTTTTGTTCAAAACACTCTTAAGCAATTTGTTAACTACATTTTTACTAAG
Organism: Linnaemya vulpina; assembly: GCA_963675445.1. NCBI lineage: Eukaryota > Metazoa > Arthropoda > Insecta > Diptera > Tachinidae > Linnaemya > Linnaemya vulpina. Next base: position 4,026,922 of record OY776277.1, read on the forward strand.
CTTGTTTTCATATTCTTCGCTGAAGCTTTTTAAAGGCCTTAACATTTGCTCTACATATGCTGAACAACGCGTTGGTACTTCACGGTTAGTTTTCCGATATAAACGTGGCAAATCATTGACCTGTTTTACATTTTCCGGACCACAGCTTGATATCAAATTATCTACTAAAGACTTTTGTATTTGACTTAAATGTCTGTTAAAAATATCGTTCAAGTCTCCAAAGGATTTGGCTACTGAATCATTAACAACCTCTAATTGTTTTACTCTGTGCTGAAATGGCGACGAGCACAAGCTCTCACGAACAACTTCTTGTTGATGTGTCAAGTCAAAAATTAGCTTCATAATATCTGAATGCAAAGCCACTAAAGTCATAGTTTTCTTGTTTTCAGTGCGGTTTAAAAAGACACTATTAGTTTTGATAACATTCAAGGCATCTGTAACCCAGTGTGATAACCTTAGTAATATTTGGATGTGCAGTTTATAAAATTTTGGAAATACTTCTGGCAAAAAAACACCATCTGACCAGCATTTTATAATGGCCTCGTGAGCATACATAAACGGTTTAAGTTCATAATGTTCTGCAGAATCTTTTAAACAGTCCTCCGTTAATATGGGTTCTAAAGCAGACTCAAAATGTCCTGCAATTTCCTAATATAAAATTAAATTCTTTTTAAATGTCTCGAATGCAGACCCAAATCTATATTTATTACCTGAAAACAAATTTGGAAATACACCGGCAAATTCCATCTAGCCTGAAAGCTTTTCGTCTGGTTGTGCTGTCGAAAATTAGTGATATCATCGTCAGCCACTAAAATTTCCTCAATTTTACCTAAAAAATCTCTGGTGCACTTGTATTTAGAATAAAATACTTCAGAATTTCCAGGAGCAAATATAGACGACATATGCATTTCTAAACGCATTTCAACATCAGACCAAAAACTATGTATCAGAAACTTGAATCCTCTTAATTTATCAGTATATTGAGTTAATCGCAACAAATCGGTCATATGTAACGAAATGAAATTTAAAACTTTACTATAAATTGCAGCTAAGCCTTGAGGAGTTTGTTGTAAATTATGTTCGGAAATTATATCCTTCATGTAAGGTGCGACAATATCCTCTTTAAAAACTGCTTCCGCAACTGCGCAAGCATCAAGAGTTATGTAAATACGTAGACAGCGTTCTAATACTTCGGTAGAAGTAGAATTAGAAATTTTTAGCGCTTCAATAAACAGTAAACGTAGTTTTTCATGAACAGAACTTTCCAATTTGCATATTATTTTTAACTGTTCTTCATTTATATATTGCATACAAAATTTTTCGTTAAATTTCAACTGCACCAATTCCAAAGCAGCTCTTTCCAGGTCAATCGATTTAATATGATTACCACTTAGCTGATTTGCTAACAAAACTTCCAATATTTTAATGGATTCATAAACCTTTTTAAGGCTTTGCAAATTTCGCTTGAATTCCCTTAAATGTCTTTTAGTTTCTAATTTTGAATTCATTTCATTAATACTATCATTAATTATTTCTTGAATGTGAGTTATTTCATTACGAAAGCTTTCCAAGGGTTTCTGAATTGTATCAATCGACTGATCTAAGCCCACAAGATTTGCAGAAAGGCTAACAAAATCCGCATAATCTTCATTTATTAGATCGATCATAGAGGCCCTCAGACTTTTTAGATACAGCCCCAAATTATCTCTTAACAATTCTAAACTGGAAACGTTACGATTCTTGTGCAAAAATTCGTCTACGGAAAAATTCGCCTAAAACAGTTGTCATTTATATTAGGAAGAGTTTCTTTTACCATTTATTAAATTTCATATATTACCTTGAGAAATTCATTTTTATCGAAGCACAATTTTTCTCCCTTTTTCTCCAAGGAGCTGTTAGGATTGTATTCTATCATTTTTCCAAATTTATTTTCGTAAAATACAGTTAAAATATATTTCTTGAACACTTGGCATATTGTTATCAGCTGTGTTTTGCTTAGCCAGTTTAGAGTTACCAGCGTCTGCATTAAAAAATTCTGCACATCAATTAGTCAATACGCATCTATACACGAGCATATTTTTTATTCACACATTTTATGTTATTTTTAAAATACACGTGATGAATTCATCTGGCATAAAATTGTATACGTATACACAGCTTTGAGTGTGTTAGTATTTCGTTGTTCATTTGGTGTTATTTTTCGTTCGCTGTACACATGCGTTTTGAAACAAAATTAGCGGATAAGTGATGAGATGAGTTTCATTATAAATATACAATTTTCATGTAAATAACTTAAGCCTAAATCAAATGTTGTAGAAATCAACTAGGACTATTTTAAAAATGCATATATATTACATATGTAAAAAATTATTTATATTGTTAACAAATGTTTTTATAGTTTATATATAATTGTTTTTTTAAGACAAATAAGCAAACAAAAAAAGTATGTATCTGGTGCAATTTGCAGAAACATGAAAAGTGAATTTTTAAAGGTACATTTTCATACATAATTAAAAAGACTATTCAAAAACCAATAGAAGTTTTTGTTTATTCATGCGACCATTAAATTTTATTTAAGTAATTTCAGTAAAATTGTCTGTAACCAAATTTTTTTTCCTTAACTAGTTACTAAGAATTACTGCAAAAACATTTATGAGTTTCTTTTATTAGATCTACTGTTTGTTGCCGCGATCAACAAATTTTTTTCATATTCATGTTGACGCACCGAAGGACAACTGAAGATTGAAAAACGCTCTGTAAAATAGAAAACACAGAACCTTTGTATATACCGTATATATATATATATATATATATATATATATATATATACATATAAAATATATGTGAGTCCCTCCCTTGCTTGATAGAGTTCAAGACAAGGTTATATTGATTCGTCTTACCATATGACAATTGTAATATATTACATTATTACACTATTAAGGTCTACAAATAATTATAGATATGAATAAAATGGAAGCCCTAATGATGGAATACCCTACAGCGAAAGCAGTAGCTTGTGTAAACGCGACGGCTAGGTATTTTCAATTCCTTACTACATTTCTTTCCATTCATAAGTGTTTACAAAGTTACAATTAGAATTCGTGTTTAAAAAATCTTTGATTTTAGCCATATTAATTCATAAATTAATAAGAACTGCATAAAATGCATAGCAGCTCGGGATTCCGTCAAAACCGCAAGCCTAAGGAAAAGCCGGCGATTGACGAAAACAATGCTGTACTAAAAGCATTCCAATCCTATGCTATTGAGCTTGATGCTAAGCACGATCGTTACGAACGTATAGTTAAACTAAGTCGCGATATTACCATAGAATCGAAGCGTGTTATATTCCTATTACATTCAATTGATTCCCGCAAGGGAAACAGGGAAAAGGTATTGGATGAAGCCCAACAACGTTTGGGGAAGCTGATTGATGTTCATTTTAAGGCTATAGCTAAAGAACTAGAGTATCAAGACGTTTACCAATACCGTGGTGCATATTCTCCCGGATTGCAGGAATTCATAGAAGCATATACTTTTGCTGAACATATGAAATACGCTGACGAAATTAAAAAGAAAGAAGGAAATGTTGAGAGATCAATCTCAGATTGGTTAGATTTGCAAAATCAAATGAGTTACAAGGATGAAGAGAATTCTGAATCTTGTTTTTCCTTCTTTGTTGATCCAACCGAATACATATTAGGAGTTTCCGATCTAACTGGTGAGTTAATGCGTCGCTGTATTAACTCTTTGGGAAGTGGTGAAACTGATACCTGCTTATCAACATGTAAAGTACTACAGGGATTCTATACAGGGTACTATCCATATATACATACATATGTGTTAAAATTGTTATAAATATAATTCCGTACAGGTACACAAGTCTAAATGTTCATCGATGGCGTGAGCTATCACGCAAAATATATACTATGCGTCAAAGTGTTTTAAAAGCCGAGCATGTATGCTATAATGTCAAAGTGCGTGGTGGTGAAGCCGCGAAATGGGGTTCGGTTTTTGATAAACCAGGAGACGATATAGATGAAGGATTTTATTAGAACGAAACCGTATGTATTAAATTTACTTATATGTTACAACAATAAAAATAATTTACAATTAATTAGTCGTCATCAGTAGGCACATATTCTGAACCACCCGAATCTCCAGAAAATGGATCATTATCATCACTGAAATCATAATCAAAACTGCTGTCACTGTTTCTTCTACTACTCTGGTGTTTAAGAATGTACTTCTTGTAATTTTGTTGTATGTCAACTAAAATTTTGAAAATATTAAATGGAAAGTAAAACTTCAAACAATGCAGCCATGTACATATGAACTGCAAAATATTTAATAACTCACTATTACGAGGATGTGTGAAGTTTTTAAAATGTTCTGGATTAAGTCTATAGCATTTTCTACCATATTTGCACTTGAGCGCATTTTCGCTACACTCGGGCATATCTGGAACGGTGTAATCCGTATCTCCCGGATGAGCCATATCTAAACGGTGTGTTGGATTTTGTCTATAATATACTTTTAATATGCACAACCATGGTAACTTGGAAATTTTATAATTTACCTAAAGCATTTTGTTCCAAATTTACACGGAGGTCTTTCATTTGTATCATTAAATATTTGCGCACTTGGACCACTGTTATCTTCAGTCATGTCAGAGCCTGTAGGGTCAATTTCGCTTAAGCTCATATTTTAAAGTTGATTGGAGTATGTAATTACAGCAAATACAATCAAAATCCTATTTTATGGCACAAAAACCTGTGTTATATGGTGTAATACAAAATAATATCCACTTCATATAAAAATTTCCAAGATATGGTATAATGATATGACAGGTAGACTCGAAGCGCCATCTGATATATATGTAGTGATGTTAGGTGATATCAGTTTTAAAACAGTCATTTTGTTGTTGAAAAATTTTTCCCATTTTAACAAATACAACTGGCCAAAGAATTTTGAGATCTTGGCGTAATGTTTTTTTACAATAACAATATGTAAAATAAGCAATGAATATAATGGCGGAAAAAGTTGTGATGTATCAAAATATGTTGTGAAAACCAGTTTTTAGAATAATAAGTTTTAAAATAGACTAATAATACTATAAAATCGCAAGTTTTATCAGTGATTTTACATATTATGGCCACTACTTTCCATGGAATGATATGTTGTGATAAAATGAAAATCACAAAGCAATCCATGCGTATACATAAATGCCGGTTATATGGTTCTTGTGCCGTGTATATAAAAAAATTTTGTTCGGCCTAAAAGTTTATCCCAACTTAACTATGATCGTCTGGCAGCACCATTTAAAAAAATGACAGCTGTAACAACCTCATCAAACAATATAGCTTCCGGCAACTCTGTAGCACAACATAACAAAAGATGTAAAAAAATAAATATACATTTTTCAGCCAAGTGAATAATTAAAAAAATATAATCGCAGTAAAGGGATACCAACACAATTTATCATATTTGTAAATCTTGAAAATTTTGATTAGGAATATGCATCACATAATTAATTAATCTCATATTCTAGATGTGATTCCATAATCGATAAACAACAATATACACAAAGAAAATAGTATATTGACGACGTTAAAAGAGCCGTATAGAATAATTAGAAAAGAAAAGACACCATGAATCTGGTGGATCACAATCCGTACGGTAATGGCTTACTGTATGTAGGTTTTAACCAAGACCAAGGTTCGTTAATTTCCTTCTTCATGTGTTATATAGTTATACTATCTAAACTTTAATTGTTTGTTTGAAAGGTTGTTTTGCCTGTGCTACTGATTCAGGTTTTCGAGTTTTTAACAGCGATCCATTAAAGGAAAAAGAACGTCAATACTATCCTGAGGGCGGCTTAAGCTATGTGGAAATGCTATTTCGATGTAACTATTTGGCTGTTGTTGGTGGTGGTATTCGTCCATTATATCCTCCCAATAAATTAATTATCTGGGATGATTTAAAGAAAGCTCCAGCCATATCTTTGGATTTTAATCAACCTGTTAAGTCGGTACGTCTAAGGCGGGATCGTATTGTTGTCGTTTTCGCAGGATTTATTAAGGTATTTACCTTTACGCAACAACCACGACAACTGCATGTCTTTGAAACGAACGCTAACCCCCATGGTCTATGTGTTTTATGTCCTCATAGCAATAAAAGTTTATTGGCATTTCCAGCACGGCGTACCGGTCATGTACAGGTGAGAAATTGCAAAAATAAATATTTTATAATATGAAAAAAAGCTTGTTAACTTCCAAATATCAAAAATCGTGAAAACATATTCAGTAAACTTTCAAAATAAAATTTAAATTAACGTATATATTTAGAGCTATTTGCGTGAGAAAATGCTTTTGAGCCATTTATTCATTTTGACCTCTTGACTTGCAATTCTTTTATCTCTTGGAATGTATTCCCTTGATTGATTTAATATTCGTGTGTACGTACATTTTAAATTCAAGTCGTTTTACAACGCAGAGATAATTGAAAAAGTGAATATTTGTGACCGTGAACAGCTAAAATTTGCAAAAGGCATTTCCTTGCAGAAACCATTAAGATCTGAAATTGAAAATCAAAATATCTAGACAAATTGCATTTCGATAAAATGGTGTATGCAATATTGGGGAATGAAGTTTTACATAAATCTAATAAAAATTCATAAACGATATTGTTTTTTCAAAATTGTCTCTATTCAGCGTTATCACAAGCTATAATTCGATAAAATGAATAACTTTAAAACAAAAACAATTTATAATATACATATGTATTTGTTTTAAATTTTGCAACAACATTTGCCTTTATATAAAATGTGATTTGCAATTCTAATATATTTTCGAAATTTTTAAAGATTGTTGACTTAGGAAACACTGAACGTGCACCCCTTGAAGTCATTGCGCATGAAGCCAATATTTGTTGTATCGCATTCAATTTACAAGGTACTCGATTAGCTACGGCTAGTGAAAAAGGAACTTTAATTCGAATCTTCGATACGGAGACGGGCAAAAAAATAAATGAACTCAGACGTGGCAGCAATCAAGCGACAATATATTGCATAAATTTTAATCACTCATCAACTATGTTGGTGGTCTCATCGGATCATGGTACTATACATGTATTTAACTTGGACGATAGCAAATCTAAAGAATCATCGTTACCAATAGTACCAAAATATTTTTCCAGTCAATGGAGCTTTGTCAAATTCTCTATTCCAAAAGAACCACCTTGCATTTGTGCTTTTGGTTCGGATCCTAATTCTGTTATCGGTATTTAAATATTAGACGTAACGAATTCGTGCGCGAAATTAATGTTTTCTGTTTTTTCTAGCAATATGCGCCGATGGACATTATTATAAATTCCTATTCAACAGCAAAGGTGAATGCAGCCGAGATGTTTGTACCCAATTCTTGGAATTAACTGATGATGATTAATTTTTTTTTAACTTAAGAATTAATATTTTTGTTTATTGAGTATTTAGTAAGTAATATTATTTCTCAATTATTATATATTTTAATTCGGGTAGGCATCATCACTGTATTTCAATATTATGCAGGTATATTCTTTTTTTTAGACGTTTTATTGCAGTTTTAAAACAAGTTTAATATATGCATAACAAATAGAATATATGTATAAAAAAATTTTGATATCGCATATATATATATATATATATATATATATATATATATATATGGATACATATGCTTACATACATATGTACCTACTTATGTATATAAATTAGTGCAAGCTATAATATGGTAGGTTATAATTAGTTTAATTACATCATTCATATCGAAAACATGCATGCCCGAAATAAGTATTTTAAACTGAATCGGATTTTTAAGAAATCCTTAAATAAAAATGATTAATAATAGATTAATATAAACAAAACACTTATTTAATTTGCAGATTGATTCGAAAAGAACTGATATCGAATTTCAGGTATTTTTCTGCCAGTATGCCTTGGCCTATGCAACTGATATACATTCAACACATGTACAGTCAATTAATCTACGAACATTCGTGTTCCTGTTCTCGACTATTCGGCAATTTTTACATATTAGTATCTTTCGAACAAAAACAATAAATGCATAAGCCCTACAATAAAATCCTAAATAAACGTAAAAAAGTTTAGTTGTGTATATAATACAATAAACATCCGGATTATATAATTTTCCTTTATCAAAACATATAGTTAATATAGGGTAACAGAATAGCTAATTATAAACGCGTATTGCCACTGATTGAAAAGTTATACTGCGTGAAATATTAATATGAATCATGAAGCGATTTTCTACCATGTATAACATGGCAGACTAGGTAACAGCTACACTAGCAAGTGATTGGGGCGCCATCTATCTGTCAAAATAAGTTAATATATCCAAAGTTTGAAACCTTGTGTGTGCTGAGAAATGAAATTAATCCACTTATGAGTGATTTCATAACATAAAGAAGAATCAAATACAGAACCATTATACTGCATACGTGTTTATTCCCTACATTAATCCGTTTATATAGATTATTTCATACATAATGTTTGATATTCAAACACATATGGTAATTATTAATAAATAGGAATTTATGGAATATTTTCTAAATCTTGTATCTATTATTATCAGGATTTTGTTGGCCAACACAAAGCGGAGAAGTACTCTCGTTTCATAATAACTTTGTTTGGTATAGTAGGTTTAATATGGGGCGCCATCATACAACAGTTTTCCCAAACAGTGTACATATTGGGAGCGGGATTCGTTTTAGCCTCTGTGGTAAGATAGTGCACTAAGTTGGAACTACATTTCAAAAGTATATTTCGTTGTAGTTGACCATACCACCATGGCCTATGTTTAGACGTAACCCCCTAAATTGGCAGAAGCCTAGGCCTGAAATTTCGGAGAGTGGAAATGGCCAGGAAGAGGTAAAACATAAGAAGAAAAAATAATTAATTTCACAATAAAAACCTTATGGATACAAAATCGTGAATGACTAATAAAAAGTATTTCCAGTATATTTTAGTGATATTTTTAATGGCTTCAAATAGGTCTTCGGTAAGACTTTAGCTCATTGTGATCATAATATTTATGTATTAAATCGTACATGTTAGCAAAAAAGTACATCAAATCATCATACTGCCCACTGTAAGGGCCTGTTGGATTCATAGCGTTGGCACGGTCATTACTCGTAACTAAACGTGCAGTTTTATAAAAAGTTTTATCAATTTCCAAATCATCTAGTCCTCTGTACTGAGCGTCTAGGCCCCATGTGCTAACATGCACCTCAACTAAGAATTGATGTATAGCCTCAATAGTTGCCAGATACCATCGCGGACTACCTTTTTGATGACGCCAAAATTGAGAACATCTATTTTGTAAAACTATCGGTTTGAGAGATTTGACCTTTTCATCTTTATATATGCCTCTACTTTGATTCCATGTGCTGTCTATGAATACGGCTTTTTTAATGGGCAAATTTTCAAACGAGAAATGGTTTAAGTCATCCATCTGCTCTGTCAAATTATCCCCAATTACTTCCTTTATTCGGCGCTTCAGCAGTGTACCAACATTATGACCTTTTGGAAAACCAAAATTGTGTTCTCTGCAAAGTTTTACATTAAGGTCAAAGAGTTCAGCAACGGTAATACTTTGGATACTTGGATATATGAGTACAACATCTTTCTCCTTTGTGTAATCAGGTATATCAGGATATGTGTATATGCTTACATCTGCAGGTGCTAATACAGCTGCATGCACAGCCGTACTTTTACCATCTATCTCTTTCTTATGTTTGATAATATCAATCTTGAGAGGAAGTTTCACATGTGGTATTATATCGCCTAGGTTTCCAATTGGTATATAACAACTGTAACAAAAGTATTTCCTAGAACGATTGCATTTTGCACAATCAAATCGTCCTTCGATCGAGTCAAGAGTGGTATAATTGGATAATTTCATGTTTTTAAAAGGATACTTTCGTGTTTGAGCGGCTATTTGCAGAGGATGAGACATTTTGTATTATGTCTTCACGTTAAAACTCGAGAGGGAAACTGTTGCAGTTTTAAGCCAAAACAAAAAACCGACGAAGTCCATGGTTGCTTACCAAGGCATTATCAATATTACAGCTGATCCCATATGTTACAAGCCGAGACGAATTTGCTTCAGTTAAGACAGCAAAAGTTATCCAAATCAGCTGTTGAGACCATCTGTTATTAATTCGCCTCGATATGTATATTGTACCCAAAATACAATCGATATACCTTGGCCTTGATTGTACCTGTTCGCTTCCAACCTTTTGGCGAAGCAGTTTGATTCGCTCATTATTATGATGCGAAACATGAATAGAGAGTGAAGTGCATACGAAATAAACATACTAAAACATGTATGCTTTATCGATATCAATCGATATCGATGTTTGTTAAAAAAGGCAGGTAAAATATATAACAAGATTCACATATTTTATGCGTGTTTATTGCATATAAAGTATTAGTAGAAAACAAAGAAGACAAAACAATAATGGCATTGGTTTTCATATACTAAAGAAATTTCTCCCAATATACATACATATGTATTTTATGTGCCAAACGCGTTGTCTGCGGGGATATACGACCTTATTTTGCATAATGCCATTTATCCCCATAATTATAAATTCCGAAGAAAAAGAAAAAATGATGTTTTTGTAAAATATAAATATATATATATATATATATATATATATATATATAAATATATATATATATATATATATATATATATATACATGTAGATATATATATATATATATATATATATATATATATATATACATATATATATATATGTATATATATATATATATATATATATATATATACATATATATATATGTATATATATATATATATATATATATATATATATATGTATATATACATATATATATGTATAAATATTTTTTTTATATAATAGTCTCAGCCAGTGTTGCCATATCCTTTTTCAAAACAACTTACAATTGGAGAAAATAACTGATCTTTAAAATAGAAAAGCCGTTACACCAAAACAATTTATCCGAAAAATTATAAAGCATATACGTATGTATGTATGCAATCAGTTTAATTTAATTTAATTTAATTTTTTTATTGAAGTTCTAAAACGTAACAATAATATAAGTTAGACCCCGAATGTACCTTCTTGGTGTTTTCATCTTAAAATTTGCATCTTTAAATCTGATATATTGTAAAAAAACTTATTTTTCTATAAAAAAACTGAAATACTTTTTATCACTCCAAAAAACTGCTAAAATCAGTTAAAACTGAAAATTTGGCAACGCTGGTCTCAGCTAATAGTTTGTGATAAATGTGTCTTTGAAGCCCTATCTATATATTTACTGTGGTAGATACGTTGCTATAAAAATGCGTAGGCTAGATACTTATGGATGTATAAAAATGGACATGCAATTTTAGGATTTTAAAATAATGTATAAAAATAACCATTCATAGTGTATAAATTCAATTACGTAGAGTTGCGGCCGAAATTTATAACCTAGCAGGTTTTGTCCGCTGTGTTTGTATTATATTAATAACTGCTATAACAATCCAACCAAATACTGCAATCCACCCAAATATTAGAGTCATGTGAAAACATACCGAACTATTTATATAACCATATTTTCGTCTTTCAAACGAAGAACTCTGCACTAGATAATCCATAAAATCGAATATAGCTGAACATGAGAGACGGCTTTTAATAACGGGCACAATATTGCCCACACCCTGTATTTCCTTTAGCAACGACTCACGATATTGCTTACACGTAACCTCGAAGCCATCCGTGTAAATGCTAGCATATATTAGAGTATAAACGGCCATAAGACATGCAATGATGCTGGTTGGAAGCCAATAATAAGGTGATATATCATTATCCGTAAGTTCAGATTCAGTAGTTACAACAACCATGTCACCGGATCTGTGAATATATAACAAGAAAAATCGTCATAGCTCAATAAATCAAGGAGAGATATGGTAGAAAACTGTTACAATATCCTGCTTATGAAGAGAATTTTCGCTTTGTGTATTTATGGGCTTGATAGGATTTTACTATCTACATAGTCTGTATTCGAAATGCGAAGGCGTATATCGCATACGCCTTCGCATCAGTTCTAAAAGAGTTCCAGCTAGCAAGTTTTGTATAATTTTGAGAGAGAATGAGAGAGTAATATTTTAATTTCCTGTACAATATTGCACGAGCTTCTTCTTTGGGCTAGTTCGGATTGGGAATCAGAAAGTAGTTAGAAAATTTGCAAATATGAGAAGAAAGTTATTATTCAAAGATTTATTAAGAAGCAAAATGGAAGCCTTTTTAAAATAATGATAATTGAATGTGCTTTGTGAGAAAGAAGGATATATGCATATATCCATTTAATTTTGATACAGTGTTACGTGACTGTGTTGCTTCTACTCGAGCAGCAAAAGTTAAAGTGTGTGAACCGGGACAAACACACTTTATTACTAACAATAAAACAATTTTATAAGCAGTTGTTAATTACAATTTCTTTTATATGTGAGTTAGGGGCTTTCTTCTTAAGACCAACAATACTTTTACATATGTAACTCTTAGTGGGCTTCTTGGATTTTCGCACAATCCCTTTTTAATTTGAAGTCGAGAGGTGTTGGGAGGTTAGTGAGGTAAAACAAATCCACGAAATTAATATTCTTGGGGATTTTTAAACACCTCACCGCAGACGCACGCTAAGCGATGATAGAAACTTTTACCTAAGCCATTTTGCGAAAGGGAATTGCAACCAATTCCTCTTTACATGCCAACATTAACATTACGAAAATTATTGTGGTTAAAATAAAGGTTTTTAAGCGTTTGTTAGATAGAAAGACATGTTGAAATTTTCAAAATAAGGCACAGCATGAAACAGCTCCATATAGCAAAACTGTTCTTATAAAATCTTTTGATATTTTTATGTTGCTTTAGTAACTCGATTTATGATTTCATTTAATTAGTATTATGAATTCGAAACAGTCTTAATAATGATTAAATGTTGGAATAATAATTTATATATAACTAGACTCTAGTTATATGTAAATTATTATTCCAACATTTAATCACGACTGCTATCGTTTGAAATATTAAGACTGTTTCGAATTCATAATACTAATTAAATGAAATCATAAAAGTAGGGAGTTACAGGATTCTATATTTTCAAATAATTCATAACTGAAAGCATGCAATTACTTTTACAACTTTTGTTCATGGCCTTGGTAAGATTGATGTAGCTTGTTTTCAGTTCAATAATGTACATAAAACTATTACTAATTAAAAACACTAATTAAATTAAATAAAAAAGCTTCAAACTTAAGTGAATCATCATTTTCTAAGCAACATATGTACGTACTATTTATTATTTGCCAGTCTACTATCAGTCATTTGTTTAAACTATTTATGTTACTTAACCTATGACCACATCTTGGTAAATTAAGTATAGAACGCAAATATTTTCAACACATTATTCGTATTATACCTACTTGTTTATGATATTACATGTAAAACTGATATCTATTAATTTAAAAAATTTACATTAATAAAAAGACATACATATTTACTGCACATGTAGATATATAGAAAATATTGTTCTACTGACCTTTGTCTGATTGTTGTAGTTCCTGTCTTCCTCTTGGCAGTACCCATGCATACGCGGTATACATGATAAATGCCCAAAACAATGCAGAAGAGTAGGGGAAAGAGTAAACCATAAGTTGAATAATAGCAGTATGCAATGGGACCACCTTGGAACGAATGATAAGTGGACTGCGCATGTAGATAACAGCCGCAATTAGTGTCCGGACAGGCATTAAGAACGTAGCGCCAGTGCGTCCATCCTACGGCTGATGTTATGCAGCATGTTACAGAACATACTATGACCAGTGGGTATAAATAAGCCAGGGCACGCTCTGCTTCATAAGACATGATGTGTATTTATTGAATTATTTGTTTGTTATTATTCCGTTATAGTAGTGGCTTATGTACAGTTTCTCCCTAACAAAGCTTTGAGTTGTAGTAACTTTAAGATGCTTTGCAACTAGATACGTGGATACATTACTGCTCGTATGTACATACATCCAAATGTATATACATATGTATATATATGTACTAGGCGTATATTTTTATTTAGTGTGCGTACCTGCATATATTATGAATTTCACTTTTGTTTATAATATTTTGTTTTGATTTCAATTTTCACTTTTTCTATTTACTAAATATGAGGGGATTATTTTAGTTTCTGCAATTGTTGTTTAGTAAAGATAATAGCAAAACAAACTAAGAAACAATAACTATCTGTGTTGCTGTATTCGTCAGCTACATAAGTTTTAAAACTGAAACCTATTCATTCGCTAATATACTTATAACCACGTTCAAAAACAAGTTATCTGTTGACTCTAGCGCACTGTGTGTATGTGTTGGTACTCCCAACCCAAAAGAGAGGAGCAAAAATATGAAAATACTCTTAGTTTTCAGGGATGGCAATACCATTGACTCTGAGTTCCATGATTTTAATTGTGTAGGAGCACATATTCTGCATATATTTTTAATATTAAATTAACGTTTTAAAAATTTTAGTTTATAACTCATAGACATATACTGCTAAGAGTTAACGCCCATTAACACTTCGTATGAATAGGTTTATACTGACTCATGTATACATAATATATAGTAAAGGTTTTGAAACTTATTTTTTTTAAACAGATCCTTGCCCTAAATTTTTTAAATAAACTTTATTAAAAGTATTTTTGAAATAGTTGATTCTTTCGAATTTAATAATTTGAGCCTGCATTTGAGTCAAATTACAATTCTTCATTGGCAGTATAATTTGATTATTCATATCAAGTTATTGTATATTAAATAACTTTTATATACTCGCTAAAGTCATTTATGTATAAACATGTGATCATATTGAAGCAAAATATTTAAAATATTCTATGCAGAAACATTTATCTTTAGCGTAAACGCCACTTAGTTCCACTGAACTAAGTTCATCACAAATCTCAATATATTAACAATTAAGTTTTGAAAATCTGTGTTGAAAACAGTATAATTATTTTCATAGCACATTTGGATTACCTGCACCCTATTAGTTAATAATAATATCTCACAGGTAATTATGCACGCAAGTTTGTATATGTATGTACATACATAACTGTGTTGGTATTAAGATAGCGTTGTTGATTCCAATCAGAGTAGATACAACGGATATTTTTTCGAATTCGATAGATATTTTTTGTAGAGCAAAGTTGACTTCATTCTTTGAAGTTCTCTAATAAACTAGCAGTTATTTCTCCTTTCATTATTGTAGTTCCTACTCTTACTATATTGTAAATATGTACATACATTCATAAATACGCATACATATATCTGCTAGCGATCTATTAATACATGTATGTATGTATGTATGCTTATGTATAGAAATTCAAAAGAGAAATTTATTAGAATGAGCATATTGTATGTATGTATGCACACATTCTATGCAACAGTCTCAACAGTCAATGAAATCAAACAATAAAAAGTTATTGTTTATTTGCAGTTATCAACATAGATACTACATACTTATATGTATGATCATATGGATATAGGGTGCTTTTTTAATTGTATATAGCTGGCCATAAGGATATCAGTCAGATAAGCTGTCATACCAACATGCAATACAGTGTGGATCAGCTTAATTTCTGCATCCTTTAAAGCAATTCTAGTTTTTGTTTATGGTTTTCGATCATGAAACATGTACAGGAAAAGGAGCAACAAAAGACTCGTTTTGCTCAAAATAAATTTTGTGGATCAAAATACTTATGTATAAGGAAACGAACTACCTATTATTATTTTATTTTGTTGCAACTAAATTGATAATTTGATTATTATATATAAAATAAGTTAATATATATTGTTTTTTTGGTAAAGATTTAGCAAGTCTATGTATTTGATTTCATTAGTTCTTATTACTAAATCACCAGTAGACTTGAACCTAATTTAAAAATTAGAAAATTTTATAGTTTATGCACGAACTCTCAAAAAGCGATTGAGAATTACAAAAGAAGAAGTGTAGTAGGCCTTGAAATTGTTTTCTTATATCAAAAAAAGCTCTATGCCTCTAAAAAAGACCCTTTACATACATGCAAGCAAGAGTATGTGGATGGATGTGCAATGTCTGAACAATATTTCTCTTCTCCTATGTCGCAAGAGTCTAGTTGGCGGGTTATACATACTTACACGGTTAACAGGCATTGTTTCTTATTAACAGTTGAATGAATGAATGAATGGATGATTCATAAGAAGAATTCTTACTCGGCAATAAATTTAGTTATGCACTATACACTATTAATATTAATCTTCAAAACTGTGAGCTATTCGGAAGGGGTGACATCTTATGGGATAACCCAATAAGTCCGTGATATGCAATACCCTAAAGATGAGTCGTTATCAAAGACTTTTAAAGAAAATGATAATTACAGGGGTACTAAATATTTAGCACAGCAAAACACGTAAACAATAGCTTAGCGGTTAAAATAGTATTTTTTTTTTTTGCAGTAAGAGAAACATTCGAAAGAATAAAAAGGAGAATACATTTTTTAATAGAATTTGTTTGTCACTAATGTATTTGCATTGTCAAATCTACTTAAAAGACAAACAGCTTGTGGATGTACTCGTACGTATCTAATTTCCATCTTAAATAATTTTTTGTGTACTTTCTCCTGAACCCAAAACAGAATATTCAGTTTTTATTATTCCCGGATCATTAGCCACAAAATTAAAATAATTTTTTATGTGGCGATCATCAAAAAGTAGAGCACGCTCATACGGGTTTGCATAATTTTCGCGTACTTCTGTAGTTAGACCTGAATTCGGTACCGCTTTCACTTTACTAGGAAACTCATTACGCCTTTTGGGGCATTCCTTCGATGGCAGCTTATCGCATAATTGAGCATCCTTCACCCGAAACACGTTTTTATCACGATATTCAATGTTTTTCCAATTCCAAAATGTTATATTATCTTTAGCTGCAATACCGCTCATTATATCCTGAGGAGATCGATAACAGTAATCTAAACTGGTTGTGGTAGCTGTTGGATCTAAATACTTTGAGTATCCAGGACTATTTCGGTCTATAACGATTTTAGTACTAGAAATAGCTGCAGGTATATGTGGACGTTCAGGAGATAATGTTGGAATTTTCGGTTGCCATAGATAATCAGAGTGCGTAATGCTACTGGGTGGAAGCATGGGGCGCTTAAGAAATTTGATATTCCCTTCATGGAATGGTTTCATATGATGAACTTTTTCTCTTATGGTTACATCACGCACTTCATCAGGATTGCCGAACTAATTAATCCATACATAAAAGTCGTTAACAACTTTGAATAAAACTATAAAATACGTGCATATATACACATGTACATACATGAGTACATCTGTATGTGCAGGCTTATGTATGTTTCTCACCTTCCACGTGTAATTAGCCCTAAATTCCGTTGTTCTGTGTTTTTCTAAAACAGGATCTTCCTGGTATGGTAGAACGTGCTTTTGTTTAATTCGTGTCTTATTACCCAACATAGCGTCATTCAGAAACAAGTGTCCTAAGTAACTGGATGTTCTCATATCTTGCTGCTTGCCGATAGGTTTTCTATAGTCTATGGACCCGAATTCATTTAACTTGTGTAAAGAATTTTGTTTTACCATATTGTTTGGATATTAATTTTTATAAATGGCAAATAAAAGAATTATTTAAAAATATATTTGAAATAATTTCGTTCAATAAAAAAAAACTTAGCAATAAACAAACAATGAAATGTTTCCAAGGAATGGTTGGTTGATTAACTGACATTAAATAAGTCGGTACTATGGGTACAAATTATTGTTTATGTACATAACAGAAGACGGAGATTTGAGACAAGAAACACCTGGTATTTGACGTTAGAAATTAGCATTTTGAAAAATAGTAGCTTATTTTTTCAGAATAACGGGGTAGCCTATTTTTTCAGAATAACGGTTTTTTTATTTCGGTGAGTCATTTATATTAAACAAATGTTAAATTGTAAAAAAAAACTTTTACAAAAAGATGCACTAAAAATCTTGCTTCTTCAATCGAGGGTGAATTGCATCGATGTGTGTGGTGTGTATGTACTTTGATTGGCCGAATATAAATTTTTGACACCCAAGAAGTGTAAACGGCGGTGATGATGTTGAGAGAACATGTGACGGAAAATCCGGCGAAATCTTGCTGTAGCATCGATGCATCGTACGCACTCGAGCCCGGTATCTTCGGCTAGAACTACGATACTTCAAATTATACCAAAACGTATTAAATCGAGTAGTTCATAGAACAGCGGAAAAATATGCCCAAGTTCAGGATATACTTACCTAAAAGAACCGTGGTTATAAAAGATTAAATTGTTTTCGTTTTATTTTAAGGTATTATAACAATATATTATTATGTTGTATGTATATGTTTTATTTAACTGTGTATAATGCTTTTTTATCTAATTGATAATAGTTGCTGATTAAGTTTATATAATTAAAAACAAATAAAAATTATATTTATATACATATATAATATATGCTTATGTATTTAAATTTCGTCCTGCAAAGAACAATGTTAAAATCGAATACTAAATAAAAACAAGGAAACAAAAAACATTTTGCCTTAAATATTCTAGACTTATACGTATTTATTTAAGTAAATAGGGACTATAATATTTACAATCTCGTAATTTTAAGCGACTAAAAATCGTAATAAATAATGCCAAAAACAATTCCATGCAGTTTATTTTTGGGTTTTAACAAGAACAAAAAAATCAACTAAAAGAGATAAACACAAATAAGTACAAATGTCCAATATTTTTTTTAATATTTTAACTATTTTGATGAGAAATTTCTATACTGTCACTTAAAATTCAAAACAACGTTGCTGAAAAATTATTTAAGCTAAGCGTTTTGATTGATAATGAAGTAATTTATCAAAAATACATCACGTCACATCATATTCAACTGAATAATTAATTTTGAATTTTCGGCCTGTTACGGCCTATTCGGTTTTAGTTATTTAAAGAATTATTTCAATGTTACATCTTTAAATAATACAAAGTTCATATTAAATTATCCATATTACAAAATGAATATAAAAAAAAGTATGCATAGAGATGAGGACGAATTTAGAGGCTAATTATCATTGAAGTTCTTTTCAGTTTTGCTTAAATTTGTTTCTATATTAGAATATCATCACTGTAGGTAGATACACACACATTAGCATTATTGGAACGGTAAGTATGTTTCGACATCATGGCGGTTGTTGTCAACTTGGTTGTCTTTTGAAAACGGTTTGTTGATCGGGAATGTTGTGGTTGCAATTGCGAATTTTGGCTGTCGTGGCTATTTGCTGTTTGGTGCTGGTGATGGTTGTGATTGAGCAAATGTCATTTTTTCATATTAATACTTGGTTTTGGTAAAGAATTGATGAACGAGGTGTGTGTGGGTATGGCTGGTGCCACAAACCCCAAATCGGGTATTAATGCTATACTGGGTGCTATTTTGGCTGAGCCAATCGATTGAAATTGATTGTTTTTGGCGGCTGACGCTGCCGCTGACAACCGTTCAGGGGTAGGTACTGGTGCTGTGGAGAAGTTTTGCATAACATGTACTTGTTGTTGGTAGGCATTGTTGGGGCTTTGATGATTATTGACCATTACAGTTGGTGACATGTTGTTGGTAATTTGGTATGGCTGTTGTGAAATGTTGTAGTTGTTATTATTATATAAATATTTTTGAGCTGAATGTGTTGGCGCTGCTGCTGATGATATATTTAGAGGTCCCTTGTGGTACATACTTAAAGGATTGTTGTAGAAATTTGCATTTTGCCAGGCACCACTGTTAAATTGAGGAACTCTATAGGCAGTTGGCTGTTGTAGTGGTGGAGCGCTTGAAACATATTCAGACCATTCGTCATCATTGTTAGAGTTGGTATGCGTTGTTGGTGGCATTTTGGATATAACGGGTGATCTTTGCTGAAAAGGGGAACCAACTGGACTTTTTCCCAAAATATTATTATTACAACTGGTTTTATGAACACCGACGTTATTCGTTACGGTTACTGAAACAAAATCAGACCAGTCATCATCGTCATCCGTAATGCTATTAACATTGCCTTCTAACTCTTTATTGGCTACAGTGGCACTAATAGAAGGCGTAGATGCCACTTGGTGGGTAGGAGTAGATTTATGAGACGTATTGGAGCCATAAGATGATTTTAGTGATCTTGGTTCTGGAAATAGTTCCTCAATACGAGCCAATTCTTCGGGATTTATGGTGGCGGTAGAATCTCCCCATTCAATTTTTGGTTTTTGATTTTCCATTGATATTGCCTGTGGTATTAAAATCGCAGGGCTTAAAATCATGCCACCATGTGAAACTGTTACAGTTTTGGCTATTTCTATATTCTTTGGTATAGCTGCTGCTTCTGGTATGACAACATCGCTTGATACCGATTGAAATTCGCTAAAATCATCACTATTTTCTTCTTCATCTTCTGCCACAACTTTTATATCAGTTGAATTTAAGATATTTGCATTAGTATTAACATAACTACTTGTCTCAAAGACGTCTGCTTTACTTGAGGACGCTTTGCTAAATGAGTCCATAGTAAAAGGAGGGTTGTATTCCACATCTCTATATTCCTTTTTAACCACTGTTTCGTCTATTATGACCCCCATAGCGGCCTTTTCATAATCAAAATCTATAGGTGAAGCCTTCGTAGGAGAAGATGATGAGGTAGGCAGTGGTGCTATCGCATGTTTATTTTCATAATCATTCGTTTGAGGTGGTGTATAGATGTGTGTTTCTTTAAATGATCCTGTGAAGGTAGATGTGGCGACCACTTCATTTATATTTAGAGCATTTTTCAAATTTTCTTCCAACTCTATTTGAGTTATTGGTGGTTCCATATTCATTGTGGCCGCTGGTAGTGGTGACGAAAATGTTGTTACGGATTCCATTTCACTAATAGGGGGAGTTTTAGAAAATTTCTCTTCCTCTTCAAGTGAACTTTCAAATATTTTCATCGATCCACGTTCTGTTGCTGAAGCTTTCTTGGACATATAACCTATAGATGCTGTTGCAGCACTTGAAGACGGAATAAAAGTACTGTCTTTGAGAGCTAAAACGAAATGTATAAATTCATCTTAATTTTTTTTCCAAAATAAATATTTGTGGGTCAAGTATGGCTATGTGCCAGCGTTTCATTTATTCTTACACCAAATCATTAGGAAACTTCAACTCAAACCCTTTTAAAAACAAATGACAATTACATTAGAATAAGTACAGCGGGTTTTGAAATTTATAGAAAACACAACATATGATATCCACTTAATTTTTCTGCCTTTACACAATTAATTTTTAATTGGTAAAAAATAAGAGCATTGAATACGTAATTTGATTGCTTTAAAGCCAAATACACAAAGTAATTAACATGTATGAAAAATAGACAAAGAACTAAATAATTTAGCACATATGAAACCCCGTTAGTGCTTATTACATGGTTGAAAGAGGCCTAATAAAGATTGTTTTGTAAATGTAAGCTTACCGTCAATCGTTTGCTCTGCAGCTTTGGGAGATTTCCAATCTAAGTTCAACGTCTCCTTTTTCGTACTTTCTGATATTTTCGTAATGTGATTTGATTCTGGAGTATTGACAATATTTGGTTCTAACATGGAAACCGAGTCTTCTATACAACCAAAAGATTGCGCAGGTTTCATGGGTTTTAAGGGATTAAAGCTTAAGTTAGCAGCAAAACGAGGTAACGACGGGTTCCAATTATCACCAAACAGCTAAAAATAATATTTTTCTATACAAATAGTTTTACAATTTAATGACAATAATATACTTACAATATTTTTTGAGTCTATACCCAAAGACCTGATGAACGAATGTCGTGTATTCGAAACCAGCCACTGGTATTCCAATGCTTTAGCTGCATCGATAGATGTAAAAGGTATATCTTGTATCTTATTAGGTTTGGGTTCATCATAAATTCTTTCTTGTTGATTTATAGTCGAAGAAAACATTAATTGCAATATTTTAGATATGCGTTCATTAAGATTACTTGAGTGTACCGCATGAGTTTCTGTAATTATATTTTGACTAGTTTGAGAAAGTGCTGAGCTAGAGGCAGTTTCTATAATGGGCTCGGCTGTATTGAAATCGCCAAAATCATCATCATCGTCATCGTTTTCGGCACCATCGAACTCTTCAGATACAGAATATTTAGCGTTGGATGTTGCTACTTCTTTATGTGATTCAAAATCGGCAAATTCATCATTATCGTCCTTGGAAAAATCATTTGAATTTTTTATTGAATCCTTTAGGTATTCAGTTGTGTTTTCATTTGTATTTTTACAATCTGTCGTAGAGTTAGAAAATTCTGCAATATTTTCAAAATAATTTTTCGTATTTATTTCTGGTGCTGAATTAAAGTCACCAAAACCACTCTCTTTATGGGAGAATTCTTCTAATTGCTCTTTACTTTGATTTGCCGCCACTATGTTTTCACGAGTTTTTTCAACTGTTGTTGTTGGATGATCAGCAAAAATTTCCTGAGATATTGTTTGTAACTCTAAAGAGTTCTGTTTAGGTTTTGCTTCATGACTTTTTTGATAATTATTTGATATCGGAGACCCGTTAGCAGTTAAATCTTCCGATTCTTTGCTTAGCTTCTCGAAGTGCTTTAAATGATCTTGGTATTCCATTTCATTTTCATTATTCTCATTTTCTATCTTATTTGTATTTATGCAGCCATCTGTTGTGGTACTATATTTTCTAAGATCACTTAAATCTATATCGTTATGTGTCTTGATGTTAATGTCATTTACAGGTACTCTATTATTTAAAATAAGTGTTTCCGTGAAATCTGCAAACTCCCCAAAATCATCATCATCATTATCATCAATTGTACCATCCGACAGAGGTGGTGGTACATCAAATTTACTTTGCATAGAACTACTACTAGAGAACGATTGAAATTCTTTACAATTTTCGCTTCTGAGTGATACAGATTCGTTATTGTCTAAAGAATCAAAGACTTTTGAATCGGAATTATTATTATCTAATTTAGTATCATTTCTAGTCTCATTTACCACTTTTATTTCTTCTATTTTAAAATAATCTTTCAAATGATCTGTTTCAACAAAATTTTTAGGGGTTTTTGGTGAATACAGTTCATTATCACTTACATCATCTTCTATGTCTTCGATAGATACCATATTCTGGATGTTGCTAGGATTCAATTTATTTGTTTTGGATTTCGACTCAGAACTTGAGGATACCATTTTTAAATGTTCAACATTTTCAACCAACTCAGCATCAACTGAGTTATTTATTTTTTTAGCGTCCTGATTACTTGATTGGGTATCGGTTATTTCCAAGGTATCTGATGATGAATTTAACGTTTCAGAAACATTTTCAGATTTAGAGTCCATTACCTGACTTATGTTTTCATTTTGAAAAAAGTTTTTAGTCTCACTGGTTGTATTTTTCACATTGAAATTTATCGCTTCAGTTATTTTTGCTTTTGTAGCGCTTCTAGAATCTTTATCATCTATTGTTGGGGGCGGAAGTGATCTAATGTGATTTGATTCTTCGCCGGGCGACACTAGATCATCATATATACTAATTTTCGGTAGATCACAGGCCGAAGGAGGCCTGGGCGAAGGAATTGCTTCTAAAATATAGATATATTTTGAGAATACATATATAAAATGTAATAATACAAAAGAAATAACTATTAAAAAGAAATCGACTACACACTAAACGTGATCAGACGAACATTACAATAGTAAGAACAAAATAATAACAGACAGAAGCAAGGCTCGCAATAAGCAAACATTTTATTACATTTCCAAAGTTTCTCTACACTTCACATTTCGATGTATAGGCATTGGAAAGGGAAACAGTTTTTTTCCTACCAATACATTAGGATGTGGATTAGAACTTTTTTTTAATTTTGTTGATATAGTTTTTTTTATTATGTACATATTTTTAAGAAATATGATTTCGAATAACTCTATCACATATATTACAATTTTGCTTCTAATATTCAAATAGTTTGAATATTAGCACTTTCCATTTGTTAATTTTCATCGATATGAAATATATGTGAAGTTTCAACTATCTATTGTTATTAAAAGTGATTTACTCATTTCATATTCTTACCGTTAGAGTTTATGTCAGCCTCAGCTAAAAAGTCGTCAAAGTTATCATCCATACCTCCAAGAGACGGTGGCAAAACATCCACGTCGTCATCATCTTCGCCGAAATCAATAGGCGGAGGCGTACTGCATAATAATGGAGGAATTGGTGGTATATTTACCATTTTCAAAATGGCAACCACTTTTGTGATTCACAAGCCTAGCCTGAAAAAACACAAAGCCTTTTCTGCAACTACCAAAAACTAGCGCCAATACCAGATGCAAATAAAGGTTTGAACTGAAAACAAGGAGGGTAAGAACATTATATTCAAACAACACAAACACAGTAATAAATGCACTCGAATATGGTTGTTTTAATTTAACTCGTACTTAATAAATGTATCAAGCTGCAACGAAGGTTGAGTCATGTATTAGCTTTTTTTAATAGACGTAATTAAGTATTACCAAAACAAAAAAAAGCAGTATAATGAAATAATATTATATTAAAAATAGTTATGTAGATATGTATGTATGTTCATATATAAACTAATGACGTCCTCAAAAAGTGAGAGGAAAATCTTGAAAATTTCCTAATCTTGACTATCATCAATACGTACTTATGTACGTTTATTATAAAGAAATTTGTTATGAAGAAAATAAATTTTTTTTGATATTATGGTAGTGGAATTATAGCTTTTCATAATAATAACATTCTAGCACAAAAGAAAACATGAAAATTAACACTGTCTAAAATATACACAATCCGATAGAACATATCAATGCCCTTTCTGTCAGATACTGTTTTATTCACACCTTGAAATTTTCAACGCCTTAGGAGCAGAACCGTTCCAGTTTTATATGTTTTTTTTTATAAATTATATCTTTATGCTTCAATAAGTTTCTTTAGGATGTTTTAAAAGATTTTTTAATACCACACAGTATTTTTTATTGCTAATTGACACAACTTTTTCCAAACCATTCACAAAAATTACAATACACTCGAACAGGGTTGCTAATGCTTTGGAATGTTATTTGGGTAAGGCTCATATAGCGTTATGGGTATAAATGCTTGCAATTTATTGTGAATGAAAACAGTTTGAGAGTCATTGAGTGGCGAAACATATGGTTCTGACTTAAAAAATAATGTATTATTTAACTCTGCTTTGGATATTAAAGAAAAGTTAAAAAATCTTTTAATTATATCTGATATGAGACACGTAAAATTTTTAGCTCGCACTGTGCTAGTGCAAAATAACAACGTGGAAGAAGCCTGCCGGTTGTTAAATCGTATTTTGGGCAAAGAGGAAATTTTCGATCAATTCCGCCGCACGCGTTATTATGAGAAGCCATATCAAGTAAATCAATGATGTAAAAAGAAGTCCAAATAATTATAAGAATTCTTTATATTTTTAGGTGAGACGCCGTATAAATTTCGAAAAATGTAAGGCCATTTATAATGAAGATATGAACCGCAAAATTCAATTTGTTCTACGTAAAAATCGAGTTGATCCTTTCCCAGGGTGTAGTTAAGTTTTTAATATGTCCTGTTAAAATTATGTGTGTGTATTATAATAAAAAAGAATCTAATAAGTAAACTGTTCAACGGTTAAAAACATACCCTGACTACTATTGCCAAACATGAAAATCGCAGTGGATTCTAGATTCGTTTCTATCATATATGATTCCAATGTGCTAAATATTCAAAACTATGGCGCAGCTCCCAAAGTGTACTTCAACCTAAGGTTATGGGACATTATCGTAGTTGAAAAAAGTACACTAAAGGTAAAGCTAGTAGTTTTATCATATAAAATAAAGGAGACAAATTAAAGCACTCGTTATCGAACGAAATTATGAAATATTCCAATAGAGTTTATATAGAAATATTTTAGAATTTCGAATCGTATCGAATGCTGTAATTTGCCGCCGGGTTTTAAATTTTTAAACAACATGATTATGAAAACTTTTCTAGAGCTCAGTGAAACTCTACCTGAAAACTTTGTAATGACTTTTTCAAGTCTCTGGAACGTTTATGAATACCTATGAACGCTTTTAAATATCTGGAATATAAAATTCTATTGCAGCTAAAATTACGGGTTTTGAAGAACCAAAAGTTTTGATTAATCAATCAAAAGAAGAATTTGCCTTTGTGTAGTGTCTATAGTTGTGCATTCCGTTGATGCTTTACGAAATCATCTGTAGATTAACTACAGTTTCCAAAAAGTTTCAAACATCAGCTTAATTTTTCAAAATTCTTATCCTCAATTAGTTTCTTAGAAAAAACATAATTGAATTATCGTGATCATGTCAACCATATCTGCTACTATATACTATTATATCATCTTCAAACATATTAAATATGTGTTAACATATATAGAGCTGCGCAAAATGATTGTAACATCATGTGTTTACTGCATTTACTGCGGAGCAAATCTTCAGTGCAAAAACAAAATTAAAAAAACAATACATAACTCTCACTACAACAAATCAACCATCACTGGAGGAATCTTTCTCTATCATACCAAGATAAGCCAGTGCCCTAAAGCATTCATAATAACGTTTTGATTGCTTTAAAACAGTTTTGATATATTACTTCATTCTTATTCTGATTTAACTTTATATTGCTTAAAAATGTTTTAGTGAAGTTTTGATCTCTAGTTAAAAATTTTGATCGCAAAACAGAAGAAATTGTTTTGTTTTTTGTTTTCTAATGAGGGAGTAATAAACATCTCTATATGATAATTTTGAGAATGCTTTTCATATTTGTTGCGTTAGTGCAGGGCTTTAATACATATGTACATATTTTCATATACATACATACATACATATAAAAAGCGATTAGCCTGATGAATTTTTATGTTAGACCATATATTCGAAAGATGTTAACAGTCAAGTACATTCCTTCATATGAATGTGTATTAAATTGAAATATTTTTGTCTTATGAATATGACCCATATGTTGTTGCTTATGGAAAAGAACAAAAATTAAAGCTTAACTATCATTAATTTTCATTTAAGCAACATATGTTTTATCGCCATTCAAAACCAATTCAATAAATACCAGTGTAGATGTGAGGGCCTTATTTTATGTGTATGTACGCATGTTTCTGCATGTAAAAACGGAAGAGAAATCCTATTAAGCAGCTTTTGTCGAACTAAAAATAGAATAACCACAGACCATTATTAAAAAAAAAAAACAGGCTAAAGAAGTAAGTATATATTTAAAAGAACAAAAACGAGGGAAAACTCAAAGAAAATAAGCCAAGTATCTAACGTACCAAGCGTATACATACATATACATGCATACACACCTATAAACAGTATATTAGTAAAAATATGTTAAACTTAACCTGTTACAAACAGCAGCAGGAAGAAATATTCATTTTTATTCATTGAATATTTTCCAGGAAAAAAAAATGAATTGGAGGCACGCGCACTTTCACAATCATGTAAGCGTAAGTGCATACAGTGAAGGTAAATTTAGGGAATGGTGTTGTTTGGGCTGCCCTCAGTCTGTTGTCAAAAAACCTGGTCATGTCAGAATACATTTACAGGAGGTATGCTGCTTTGAGTAACTCTTCACTCATGATCAAGCACGCTCATTGGCATGCTTTATCGGACTGGGAAATATTTTGCAATTTCATCTTCTAAAACTTGTTTTTGGGAATTCAACAGAACAGACATTTCTGTGTGAGCACATGTGCAAAACCATGTGGGAAATGCCAAGATTGACATGATGATATATGTTGTGTTTTTATGCTTGCAGTGTGAACGCAAATTCACATATTTATGTTTTTAATGTTTAAACCAGGTTTTAACTTTTGGTCTGCAAACGTTATTAACCAACTACATTCAGTTTTTACTATAATTGAAATTTATGTGTACATATAAATTCGTGAAATGAACGCCTTGGGACCCTATTGAAAATTTTTCAAGCACAACTATATTTTTAATTACAAAAATATATATTTTAGCATATTTGTCACCCATTGTGTACCTGCTGTTATTGGTTGAAAGCTTTTCATAAAACTTTAGTTTTTGTATTTCGTAAGCTTTTCCCATAACACACAGTTGTCATAGGTTCAGGAAAATTGTAAGAAAATTTCTCATATCTTGGCTTTTAAATATTTAAAGTCGTTTTAATATTTGGCCAGTACGGACGTAAGCGCAGGAACGAAAGTAAAAAATATCTATAGAAAAAAAAATACATTTTGTGAACATTTACTTGAGCCAACAGTAAAGCGAGACGTAATTACTAGCAACACGAAAATTTTCAAAATATATGTACGAATAAAAAAACGGGTCAACAAAATACAATATACTCAGCTTATACATACTTACATACACGCATACATGCATATTTACATACTCGTGTGCATGTACAGAAATTGATTGAAATAAAATCTTAAAATATTTAAACTCTAAAACACAAGTTATTCATAAAAACATTCATTTCAACTCATCAAACACATCCTGGCTGTAGGCGTATAAGTGATTTGTTTTTTCAGTCAAAACCGTTGGCAGGCGTATAAGTAATAATTATTTGGTAATTTCTAGTGTTAATTAATTATTATGTTGGCGATTAGTTTGAGAATTATGCAATTGTTTCCAACAAACCACTATTTTTGTAATCATAAATATTATCTTGATTTGAAAATATTGCCAACAAAATGAAATTCTATGTCTCTCGGTATTCGCACGCATACAAACAACACAATTCCTCTTCAATTAATTTCATAAGGTTCATGCGTTTGAGTTGTTTTTTTGTATGAGAAGTGCAAAACAGAAACTATTCTTGTAATATTTTATATTTATTTGTAAAGTTATTAAGGTAAGCAGACGCTTAAAGGAATTAAATATTAAAAAAGAATTTTTAATGTTGTAAAAGCCTATTTGGGGCCACCAGCATTGAAATTTGGCAAGCTCCTTCTTTACAATATTAATAGTGTTGAAGAGCTATAATATGTACAGAGTGTATGTGGTACTTATCTGTTCATAATTGGGTCGGCGCCGATTCTGTCTGCCATTATTAAATAGCAAAGCGAAAAGTTGCTTTAAGCTAATTGCTGTTTTGAAGTTAAACAAAATTACAAAAAAAAAAACCAACAATATGTAAAGCAAAATAATATATTTAGAAACTGATTGCTTATTATTGTTTTATTTAAGATTCTCAATTATTTAAATAAAAGTTAAAAATATAGTTGTAATTTTTCCAACTGAAAGTCCTACCAAAAATCAATTTCAATGTACTCGTATTTGTGAGAAAAAATTTAGTGTCGTATTTATAAAAGAAAATTATATATGAAATTCCCTATGAAAATGTTGTTTAAAAACACACTTTAAGCCCAATTTATTTGTTTATAACTACGATAGTCAATACATTAAGTGAAAGTTATAGCAAAAGTTGACCCAAATATATTCTAGTTTAAAGAAGGAAAAGAGAAAAAGTGTGTGTAACACAAAAATATATATGCAGAGTAAGAAATACCGTATCTTTTCATAAGCACCAAAGAGACTGAAATAAGAAATTTACAGGAATTAAACTTTAAATAAAATCCAAACCTCATACAGAAGTTAATGGAGCATTTTAAAGTCATTAACAATTATTCTTAAAGATTGAGTTGAACATATAAAAAGTAACACTAAAAATAAATTAAATTAAGAACAAAATGAAAGCGGAAAAATTAAAAACATTAAAAACAAAATATCATTCGTACTCGCATCAATCGCCACAGTGCAAAAGGCACGGAGAGTATGAAATTTCGCGGATCAATTGTTACAAGTTCAACTTCAGGTTTTAGCTATTATCTCTAAGATCCATGTCTTACAACTTGGAATTAGTTAAAGTTAGAACAGTTTTTTATTAGCACAAACTGACTTTAACCTAAATTGCAGGATAAGCTAAAGGCAGTATCAATTGGCATATATCGGATGTAAATCTATATTAAATTGTATAGCATCATAGTTTTGGGAAGACAAACAATAATTTGCTTGTGTAGGAACAATGAATTTTTTTAAGAACTCATGGTAAAATTTACGAAAAAATAATTATAAATTTTTCTGCCAGTATGTATTCATAAAAATCAATCTGGAAGTCGACGTTATTGCTTAAGCATACGGCAGTTAATATATTTGCTGATGAACAAACTACGAAAATGTCTGTCCAAGAAATCATATAATAAAAATGAAAACAATTTTTTTTTATTATTTTTGGTATTAAATTAAAAAAAAAGAAAAAATATCAAATACCGAAGGGATCTCCGATTTATAGGCATCGGTTGCATCCCTTAGAATTACATTGAAATTTTTGTTCGCTTTTGAGAAATTTAAAATGAGATATGATGCTCTACTATCGCATTCATCAGTATCAGATTTAACCTTCCCATCCATTTGCTTGCCGTCTTCAACAGAGTTTGTTGCAAACTTTCAACTTCAAACTTTTGTTCTCGGCTCATTCACAAGAAACGTGACAACAAATAATCGTACGAGTCATTCAAACTGCTTTTATAGTTGCAATTTATTTCAGTGGACTGCGTTTTTAAAACACTTCAAGGAAAAGCTTCCGCTAATTAAAACAACTTTTCGTTCTGAAATTCCAGTGATAACATGTAGGAAACTTTTATTTTACACATCCCTCAATATAAAATACTCTCGGGGGATTTCCTGTATTTACAGGAATTCCCCCGCAATCATGTAGGGGATATAAAGCATTGCATACCTTTCAGCTCTGCATTAACACATTTAAGAGAATATATGCATGTGTGAATGCGTGTGTGTGTGTGTATCGCGTATAAGTTGCCTGTATATGTAGAGTGAGAGAGTTGTTTTTATAACAAAATGTGGTAGCTTCCGCCTTGTTAAACCCCATTTTTATTGTTTTTCCTTTTATATTTGTAACATGTTGGGTTTGTTTCTTTTTTGCATGTAAATGGTTTTCCGAATTTTGTCTTGCTCTATATTTTTGGCACAAGAAACGTAACCGTGTTTACATAAATATTTAGTTTTGTTTTATTGTTGTTTGTGGTCTATTTTTGGAAAAATGGTTTTACTCTTGTTTTTGTCTTACAAAATATTACATCAATTGTTGAGTTTTCAATTTTATTGCTTATTATCGATTATCAAAATTTTTTACTGCTTTTCTCCACACATCCGTGCTCGTGTACTCTTGTATTTGTTGTTTGTAATCAATGGGAATTAAATTCGAAATTTCAAATTAAAAACATGTTTTTACTTGCAAATATTCGTCCCACAATTTTGTTTTGTTTGTCTGAATTTATTGCGTTATTTGCTTCCTTTTACCAACTTCTTTTTGAGCAGCATCTGTATGTGTTCTGAAAGCAATACAATTGTGCTTCAGGTAACATTTTATTAGGTTTTCATTGTGCCACCAGGCCTGCACGTATTCTTGAATTGCTGCACGAAAATAGCAAATGTCTTCAATTTTAAATATCGTTATTTATTGATGAAAAGTTCATTATATCAAAGATAAGGTGGTGCCATATATGAAGACTTGCTTTATTCTTGAGCTATTTTATACCACATTATTCCATTTATTATTGGAAAAGCATCAATTTAAATTCAGGAAGCGATGATTCTAATTCAAGAAGGAAAATCTTTTATTTAATGTCAATTAGTTTATTAAATATCTTGCATTTCATCAGCTCACTTCCACCTAATTATTGGCACAAACTGTCTCAACAACCAATTGAGAATTATATGCCATCTCAACTAAGATTCGAGTAACTATTCATTCTTTCTAAACTGCAGCGGCTGTCTTCGGAATTTTAAATGGAATAGGCGTGGAAAAAATTTCATATCTCTTAACATTTTTTACTTTTGTTGTGTTATTAAGTGAAGTTACTTATACTGGCATGGGTCTTCTGAAAACACTTGACACTTTTCTTTGTGCAATTGGATAGCTAGTCCACTCATTTTATTCCCATCTGTAAATTAATACATGAATTAACTCTTTAGAAATGAAATATTATACAGATGCTTCGAGATTTTATTTTCGCTGAAACTCAGTTAGAGTTCAATACTTGTCTTGGCTTTGAAATTACATTGTCATCGCCATAATAGCGCGCAACACTCCACTTGCCCTAATTCTAGTCACCACTGTATCCAACAAGAGTTGCTCCACTGGGCCATGTTTAAGTTTACTTCCTTTGCAATCTTCTTCCATTATTACTTGACTCATTTTTCTTGCTCAAATAAGCTAAAAAACAAAAGTTTAGTTCGCTGGTTGCCTCTTCTTTCAAACAGTTACTCAAATCATAAACTGTATTAAATCGTTTAAAGTAGTATTTGAAAAAACAATTTCAAATTAAATTTTCAAAACAAAAATATATATTTTTATTAAAATTTTTATATACATTTTCATTTGCTTAAGAATTGAGGAAATGAATTAACGAATCTGTCCTATAAAAATGTTGTGTAAAATAATTTATTGCATTTCTTTCTTTCAGCGCATTAAATAGATCATAATTCAAAATGAATTTACATAGTCCGGCTGGTTTATTGGGCCTTTCGATGGTTTGGATGTGTCTGTTCGATTTCAGCTTGTCTTATCCCTCCCTGGTAATGCCCCGTTTGCACCGTAAGTATTGAAATTGGCATCAACAAAACTTAACAAGCTTTTCAATTTGTTCTTTGTTAGCTCATGGTATCAATTTTAAATAACACTTTGCATTGCTAAAATCAATATTGTCAATCTATTATACACTTCTTTATAGTGAAAACGTATAAAATTCTAATAGATTTTATGAACGACTATAAAAATGTTTTGGTTTTTTTTTATAACAAGTCGGTTGCTTAAACGTTTCGTTTGAATATGCAGTTTTGATTTCTATGGTTAATTAAATAGTGTTGCATTAGTTTGTGTTATTTTCCTACAATTATAAAGATGGAAATATTTCACCAATTCACAAGACTTTTTGTGTTGTTTGAAGTTGTGTACGAAAAACAGTTCAAATAAAGGGGTTTCAAACTGAAAACAGGCTACACATGATTTGTTTTTGTACTTTGAAATTTTGTTTGAAATTGTGATTTCATATACAACTTTACACGATACAACAGGGGTTGTGAATTGCACAATTGATATTATATAAATCTAATCTTATCTGTTATTTTCTAGTCTTATTTATAAAGATATAATGTGATACAGTAATTTTGCCGCCTTGTATGTGTTTGTCACTTTGTCGTTATTTTCGTATGACTTATACAGAATACAACACTGGCCTTGAGACAAGTATTGCTCAAATTTATTGATGCACTCTTGCTTTAGGCGAGTAGGCATGAGAAGTCCTTCAATAGGTATTATACTGGTATATCTAGATGAGTGCTTATATTCGCATTAATATAAGTGTAATTAATATAAATTTTCTTATTAAAATTTGATCCTAGATTGTAGAAATAAACCTCGTTTGTTTTTTTATAAAATTAAATTTTTGCAACAGTTCTTTGTTTGTATATATATTTCATAAAATTTGGTGGACGATGAGATACTTAAAAGCGTACCACAAAATATGATGAATATATCCTGGCGATATTAAGGACTTTAATCTGTCGACTATAACATCCATGTTAGCTAATTGTCAACAGTGGTGATTGTCAACATGCGATAACATGTTGTCGAGCCCACAAACAATATTATGAATGACGACGTCGATGTCACATCAACACGACAGCAAAAAAATGGTCACGTGTCATTTAACTGTGGACAATAATTTATTATTAACAGCTTTTTGGTATTCTCTAAGGCGTATAATATTAATAAAACACGTTACCAGAAGTCAATTTCTGTCGACAAAGACTAGACAAGTGACAATTTTTCGCTATCGTGTTGATGTGACATCAACGTTGTCAATCATAATACGGGCGTATAAACTAACTCTTCCTTTCGATACCCCATGTAATCGTAATCCTCTTAAGAACATTTTAATGCTGAGTAAAAGAAGGAAATTTAATTTGCATGACCGTCCTTGATTTTTTGAAAAAGAAAAAGGGCAGAGAACATAAATTGCCAACAGTAGTTTTATTGCAGCAAAAACAACAAACACGATAAATTGATTGCTTTGTTGAATGTGCATAACACATACAACCGCATGTGGTTGTGTGTGTGTGTGTGTAGAAATATTCGTATTCGAACTATTTCCTTTCACCTCTAGTTGAATAGGGCTCCCTTTGACCCCAAAACAAATAGTTTTTCTTATTTCTTTTATTGGATAAAGCAAATTGTTTCTAATCTTATTTAATTTACATCGTTAAAATATGCAGCTCATTTTTAAATCCAGCGAAATCATGCAGCAATTCAATGCTTTCCAATTGATTTATATTCTCTATGTTCCATGTATAAGAGTCCTTTTTGCTCCTGTTGCAAAAAATCTTCAAATAACATGGCCCGATTGTGTATGTTTCATCGAAGTGAAAATTTATATGGAAAAGGAAAAAAAAGCCGCAAAGACTGTTTGTTCGGTGCTCAAATTGTTTGCAAAGCATTCGATATCGATCGAAACTTTCATTTACGTATATGCGGTAATTTGGCCCCTGATTTTAGCTCTCATAACAAATTTGCCTTCTATATAGTTTTCGCTAATGCATTGCGTTAAGAAAACTCAATCTAACATATTGATTGCTCTTGCTAAAGAAATCGGATATAAAAATATTTCAGTGCTGCCAACCCGTTAGTAAGCCACTTCACAGAAGGGTTTGTATTGCGAATTAAAAGGTTCGACTTTGAATAAAATAAAATAACAGTTAACGAGGGGTCCAAAATGTATTGTATTTGAGGTCTTCGCATTAGCGGCATATAGCTTTTAACGGTTTAACTGTATACATACACTTTGAAATATGCATATATCTACACATACATATACAATAATTCCAAGCAGAATTAAAAGAGTTCTCTATTTTGTTCAAGCCGATTAAAGCTTCTATATTAACGATGAATATTTGAAAACGTTAAAACAACCCTCTTAAAATTATTTAATACGTACTCAGCTGTTGGCTTGCGGCCAAAAAGCAAACGGACATGTACACAAACTCCGGCACACAAACAACTAAATCAGAATCATTGGCAGCGTTCTCAGTTTAGGGTATTTGCAATTGGGAATGGGAGTTTACGGATTGTTGGGGAATAGGAATTACAGATTTTATGGGTGTAAACTCTCCTTTTTCAATTTGGTTTTTTTTTCTGTAAAGTTATTTTTATAAGTCAAGTCTTTGGCGCACATTTCAAGTCGATATTGAAAAAAATGGATTCTTGTAGAATAGATAATAATAGATTAATAGATTACTTAGGCTTAAAAAATTAATTTTATTTAAAGAGTTTATCTTAAATTAAAATATTTTATTAGGAATGGAATATTCAAAATATAATTTTATAATTATCATATTGGCCGACCGGATCAGTACTGATTTCGAGGACGCTACACTATCTCATTGGCGAGAGGATTCGAACAAAAGCTTGAAATAAATGTTTCAAATTAATGATTTAATTATTAAAGCTGAAATAATAGTGGGCTTTCATTATTATTGATAAATATTTTTTAATTCTAAGCTGGAACTTTAAAATTATTTGAATAAAATTGAATGTGGATGTTCTTGAAATTGTGCAATTCAGTGTATTCACTCACATTCATCCAAACTTTATGAAAGTTCCTAGACGATACACACACACACATTCACTCTCAAGCGCAGTTAGGCGATTTCCTGCACACAAATTTATATATCGCTCATTTACTTCAATAGTGTCATAAGTCAAAAAATAAATTTTTAGAGTTAATAACGCAAAAACTTTTTGACATGTCGTTCTTCTCATTGCGCAAACATTTCATTTAAATATCTGATATTCTTTATTCTTAAGGGAATAATCAATTCTTAGATTCCTGTTAAGTTGTTAGTATATTAAAGAAAACTTTAAAGCCTTTTTCTGCTAAACAAGTTTTTTTTTTGAGTTACGACACTATTGAAGTAAACGAGCGATATACTCTCATAAACACGTGTGAATATGCACAAAAGCTATTATGCAGTGAAGGGTTCATAAATCTATTTATAACAAATCTGCACACATTTACCAAATGTTAGCCATCTACAACACCAACAAAGCACGAGGCAAAGACACTGTGGGCACTCAAGCGTTATTGTTTTCATAGATTTTACAGCGCCATTAAAAAATTAAATAAAGTGGATTATACTGATTATTGACACATGTCCTCTTATGCCCCATTTTTGTTGTTATTGTTTTATGAAAAAAAGGAATGCTACACTACGGCTAATTCGAAAAAGTGTATCTCATGTTTTACAAACAAGGGATAAAGAAAATTTTTTCATGTTGTTAAATTAAAATTTTTAGAATTTTGGAGCTGTAATTTGTATATATATTTTGATTTATAACAGGTCAATAGAAAAAATGTTGAAACGAAATTATATTTTATCAAGCTCTATGAGTTTAATGTTGAACTTCCCGCTACGAAAATGGAACATTTCAAAAAATCGAGAGGTTATTGGTTTTACCCCGTTTCGAAAAAATCGAATTCTCATAAGACCTCGACGTTTTGAGGTCCTAGGAAGCTTCCCTGACTTCACTACGTCTATATGTATGTGTATGCGCATGTGTGTGTGTGTGTGTATGTGACCCGCTTATAACTTTGGAACAGCCTGATCGATCTTAACTAAACTAATGGCGTTCTAAAGGGTTCTATTGAACTACACAACACCCTTACCGATTGATTCCAGAAACTAATCAGCTCTGAAGATTAAAATGACAATCCAGTCAATATTGGTTAATCCGGTCAAGAGATATCGTGAACGAAAAAATTCGGAAAAGGTGATTTTGTTTTTGAAAAACTCCGAAATTATATATCTCATCAGAGTCTTTTATAGATTCTCTATATATATATCAATTCGTTTGAAATATATAACGTGTTAGCTGGAAGAGCTCAAAATCATAGAATAGCACCAACGCCAGGTTGCGATAACTTTGTGGTTAACATTATCCACCGTTTTCCATATATTCTTCAACTAGGCTGTAAATATTTAAATACAGCATGTCTTACGTCACCTGAAATGGCTGAAACTGAACAAACGCAAATGAGGAATTCACAATTTTTATTTATCTTCTTATTTTAGTGATTTGCTATGAAAAGTTCCAAGAGTAATTTGGCTGTACAATACGCTACACTGTATTCATAAAAGCTTAAAATAACTTATGAAACCACTGTTGGGAACAGATTATTAAAACTTTTCATAAGCTTTTATGGACTTCGAAAACTCGTGTCATTTTTACGAGTCTTAAAGATGTTGAAGCCTACTTTGACTGCCTGGGGCGCGATGGTGTTCAATATCGACCTGTCGACGAAATACATTTAAAATATTTTGAATACGAAGAGCAATTTCCGATATTAATTTCCTCTAAAGTATGATCCGACGTTATTTTAATGCTACGCTACTTTTATTAATTAATGTTCTGGGTCTGCATACAATAGTACGAGTATAACAACGGGGTTTTTAATTTTAAAGTGTATTTTCCGATATTTGTTAAATTTGTGATGAAAACTTTGATACAAACTATTTGGAAGCACTCGTCAACTCTACATAATTTTTTTATGAATATGGTATCATGAGCGTAGTATCACAATTGTACTGACATGAAAACTAAATTACCTTTAAGCTATTTTTGCTGGGTGTACAGGCCATTGTTAACAAGTTTAACAACTTTTATTCTTACACAATGCACTGCTAACCACACATGAGTTGTGGCCGTACACGGCTGCATGTACACAACCAGTCAAATCCCTGCCTGGTGTTATTATTAAATTTGTATTTGAAAAAAAATTAATACTCATTCCAGGATCTGTTGAAGCTGAATCCAATAACAAAAACATGGGCTTTCCACAGGTAAACACATACAAACACACACATTTTATATCTCCAATTTGATAAAAATTCAATACCATCGAATTTCCAGACCGACGATGATGTTTTGCAATTGGAGCAGCTGCGTGAATTCCGCAAGGATGAGGGCGCCAATATCAATTATCAAAAGAAGGATGATCTGGTGGCCGATGAAGTTGTTCCTTTAGTGGAGGAAAGTTTGCCTGAACTCGAACAACAATTGGAAGCAGCCAAGCCGGATATACAGAGCACACAGGGTCCAGCGCAAGCTGGTGCAGAAAATGTTGGTGAAACTCCCGAAGTACCTGCCACTGAGCCCAAGGGCATGGGCGGCCATCGTCCCCCCACTTTGCAAAACAACGATGGTGGCAAAGTTGAAACTATTCACGACAAACCCAAGGCCAAGGTAAGTGTCTAAAGTCATGACTGGGGATGTTTCTTTTCTTAAATTTCAGTTCAGAGCAAATTTATAATGAACAAACTGCTTCTTAGTGCCGTTTGGGTGGTATGCATGGGGCCGCACGTTTAGTGTATGGCCAAAACCCTGAAGTTCTTCCCACAACTACTACAGCTTCCACAACAACAACAACAAGAAAATCCACTACCACGACTACCACAACGACACCAGCTCCCGAAGCGAATTCCGCTGGTTCAGCGGAAGACAACGGCGACGGCGACGGCAACGACGATGACGATAATGATGCTGATGATAATGATAATGACCAAAGCGAAGATGAAAAATCTACAGATGCCGTAGATGAAGCAGTAGCAAATATTGAGGTACCAAGTGAACCGTTAAATGAGCCTATAGAAAATGAGCCAACCTCTGAGGGAGCAGAAGCTCCACAAGTCCCAGAAGTTGCCGAAGAAACTCCTGCTACACTAGCACCACCACAACTGCATCCAATGAGACCGATTAAATCAAATAAGAAAACCAATAAAGAAGAAGAACCTGAACGCCAACTAATCGGCGACGTAATTATAGATGAATCGGCCTTACGTAGACCGGCTTCCCGTCGTTCAGTTGGCCATATGACTCCCAAGGTTTTTATATAGTCCATAAAATATAAGAAGATTTTCAAAACAGACACAAAATAGAGAGGATTTTTAATTTGGTTTTAAATGCATTCAAAGCAAGACCCAATCGGCTTAAAATTCAAACTGCAAACAAAATTCTTAAGCACTCCAAACAAAATAAATGATATTCTTTTGTTCTCTTCTCGATTGCAATACCTTTTTCGTACGAAAGTTTGTTCACATCAAGATCGTACTAAAGTCCAAAATATATTCCATTTTCTTTCTTTAGACTGCTGAGAGTTTGTTGAGGCATGGCAACGGTCAATACTCCTCATTTGATATGGCCCAGTATGTTTTCTGGACAGGCGATGAGGCCGGGGTGGCTCGAGCTGTGGAAGAGTTAATACAACAAGATTTGGTAAGATGGCAACAGATTTTTGTCACACCGGAACTCTGACCAACTTTAAGTGTCTATTTAACAATTCCAGATGAGCCGTGAAGACGCGCTAAAATTCCTGCACGAAATACGAGTAGGAATTGAATACCTGCAAAAGTCCTACGCCAACCGCATATTCCCCGAAGAGATTAAGCACAACACCATTAAGGTAACAGTCTCTTCTTATTTTTTTCCATATGAAAACCTTTAATATAAAATGTTGTTGTGTTCCATCGTTTTATAGAAAAGTTATGTAGCCCATCCCCTGCCTACCACAACTTCAACTACTACATCCACGACTACTACAACACTCAAGCCCGCGTTACCATACTTGAATTTGGAACAAAACGTTGACGATCCTGAGGGCATAAATCTGGCCAAAACGCTAGACAGCATTTCCTTATGGCACAAACTACAGGCCATGAACAATGCCGGGAGCCAACAAGGTGCGTATCACGCATTGCGATGGATTTTTGTTGAAAAACAGTTTCAAATAAATTTTTCTTTTGTTTCTCAAGATATTGCAGAGTACGACGGCAACACCAGACGCCCGAAAATAAACGACTGCCAGCATAAGGAGTACAATTTGGAAGAAATTATTTACAAATTAGCACGGGTAAGTGCAAAAATATTTTACTAGGGAATCGCTGGATCGGTTGATAACTTGCTCCGTATTTATCTTATGTCCTTACAAGTCAATCATTCAGCCTGACTACGGTTGGTGTTTGTCGCCTTCCAAAATCTATAATTTGTAATAGATTGAAGAAGAACTCAGCTTTTTGTTTTTAATCTATTACAAACTGTCGAATTGGAAGGTGAAAACGCCAACCGTAATCAGGCTGAATTCATAGCAACAGCAACCGACGCCATAAACTTATTTTGTTGGTTTTCAGATCATGTTCACAGAGTCCTTAGCCCATGGTGATGAGGCCCAAAGAGAAATTCAAAAACTAATGGATTTCTTTGAACGCGAACATGAGTTGGGTATCATTCCTTTGGATTTAGAGCAAAAAGTTATACGTGAGTACTCGAGCTTTTTATTAAAAACTAGAAAAAGAATATGCTAATTTTTCTATTTTTCATTGATAATACGATTGAACAAAAAAAAAAAAAAAAAAAACAGACGTCCTGTTGCAAGCGTTATCTGATACCTTAACCGAAAAACCAGAATTATGGCCAGCAGCTCAATATCCCTACAACCGACTTTTGCGTTCTTATACGCATATGAATTATGCCAGGCCCAGTCCTGCAAATGTTTAAAACAAATTTTATATGAAATATAAAAACCAACAAATAATATGAATATAATCAAACCAACCAAGTTATAGAATACAAATTCATACTCTCTAATAAAATAAATCAGCAACAGTTTTCGATAACATTTCATGGAACTTAATAGATGTCGTCCAAATCTCAACACCAAACACAATATCTGATACAGACGCTTACATAAATGAAAGAAATCAAATGCTTTATTTAATAGCAGCTTAAGAATACGTTAAATTATTTTAAAATAAATTCAAACACACACCTACACACATTCACTCATACAATAATATAAAAGTACATAAGAACATGCCACAGTGTGGACGATCGCTAAATAAATTGCAAATAATAATTCGTACTGTAGCTACACTGTACTGAGAACCTGACTCTTGTTCGCAGATACATTTGACATCTGATCGGCCCCACTGTGCATGCTGACTCCGTATGGAAAGAAAATAATGTAAAAAGAATGCAACAGACAGGAGAATAGTCTAAATTTTTATATTAAAACATTTTATATTATTAAATAATATATTGTAAATTGAATAGTTAATTTTATCTTAAATTTATGCGTGTTTTAAAAACACCAACAGCTAAAAATGAAAACAAATTGTTAAACAAAAAGATTCCTTGAATTGAATTTTGCAGCCGAAAATAATCAATCGCTCCGAGCCAGAAGAACACATTTCAATACATTAAAAGAAACATATTAAACATACAATCTTCAATACACTGTGCTACACAATCTTACTTTCAGCACATAAATTAGGGCACTGATTTTAACATTAAAATTATAAACATGTGATTTTGCTATCACACTGGAAGTTCAAGTAACTCGGATTTGAATACATACGATCTATATAATACAATATGTCTAATAAATTTGTTCAATATAACACAAGAAGGTGCAGTACAGGCGATGCAAAATTAATCAACCTATTGATTTTTAATGTTTTTACTTAAATAAAAACAGTGCTAAAATGAATGCTTTGAATTTTAGTTTTCTTTTGTAAAACACGCCGCATTCCTCTCAATAGTGCTTTTTTATTTAGTAACAAATCTATTCAAATACAAGATTGGATGATTAATTTTGCGCCACCTGGTACATATTAAATTATATGCTGAAGAATAATATCATGTACACATTTGTTTTGCAGAATCTATTTTATTTATTTTAACATATTTATTTACATGTATGAGCGATACAAAATAATATATACTTATATAAATAATATATATATTTTAACATTTTATAGCACTTAATTGACCAACTGTACAGCAGCTGTTCTTGTTTATTTTTATTTCGTACATGAGTATTACAAAAATATGGAACGAAATAAGAGCTTCAAAACAAAATTATTTCATATAAAATATCAAAAGGATTTAAAAAAAAGGCCGTGTAATTAGTAGCTGCTTTAAATGTATGTATAACTTGTCAGATCTAAATTCAGTACAGGAAAACAAAGTTGAATTTCATAAAACCTACTTCAAACCAATTTAGAAACTTTTCTAAGGTGATCTTAGCAATATAAATTGGTATGGCGAAACCAGGCTAATAATTTCTGCATAATAATTAGACTAGAAGCATTATGATGATCAACATCATTATACAATCTAAAGTTCCCATTGTTTGTTAGCTGTGAACAATTGATAACATTTTTCTTTGGTTTTAATTTTCGATAAAGCTCTCAATTTATAATTAGAAACCAAACACTAGTTATAAAAAAAATTCCAGGAATTTAGTTTCCAATAGCGGACTTATTGGCTTAAGCTTTATTTATGTGTATGTGTTTGTGTATGTAATTGAATAATTGTAAAAGAAATGTAATAAAATAAAATTTATAAAAATATGTACTACGTATGCAAATTGTACGCTTAGAAACAAAATTTTGTAGATAAGAAACTCATTAGTTAGATATACGGAGTTTAATATGAACTCACTAAACAAACACTGAGAGAAATAATGAATTATTTCCTTCTATTGATATTAAACTTGTATGCAACTTATAATCAAATAGTAAATAATTGATGTACAATATAAACACATAAGAAAATTTATACAATATAATTTACCTTTTCGTCCATAGTTTACTCTTATATTCTGTTTCAAAGTTATAAACATAAATATAATATTAAAAACAAATTACTTGTGTTTTAGTTATTAACCAGCAGCTCACGGTATTTAATTGAAGAGTTCATCACTACTAATTGCACAAAATCATGAAACTCAAGTCGAATTTTACATAAGATAGATAATGATTTTATTGCAAATACAAAATATTTTAGCCATTAACCATGAATTACTTTGTTAAAACACGCTTTAAGCAAATATACTGCCTACTTTTTTAAAATAACTCTGCGGGAGATGTTTGCCTCTTCCCTATTCTGCTATTATGAATGAAATTTTGCCTGGGATTTTTTCGTAGTCGTATGACAGATATTTCCCACAAGAAAATATAAATTATGGAATAAAAATTATTTGTGACACAAAATGAGAATATGGCAAACATTTCTGACAAACACATACAAATCGTAAAATGACAATTTTATATAGATTTTTACTATAAATGTCGTAATTGTCACAGTCCCTGACCAGAATCTATTTTTTGTGTTGTACAGTGTAGCGTAATACATGTCAATTGTTGTTATAGTGTTTGGGTTATTGATTGCATCTCTTGTTTTAGCTTGGGATTCCGGTAATATTTTCATCATATCGCGCACTAAAACTAAAAGTTACAACTCAATAATTTTTAATGCCCATAAAAGATTTATTTTGCTAAAAATTTTAGATGGGAATTTAGTCCAATAAAATATGCGCATGAGCAACGTCTTTATAAATATCTTATTTCATTTTTATTTGTGACTGCTTATGATTCGGTGTGCGATATACTTACGTATATACGAGGTTGAGTCGGCCGTCGCTTATAATTATTTACCACTAACATTCAAACAAATTGTTTAATTTTACAACAAAAATGCATACATTTATTTTTAATAGCTGCATAACATGAACAACTTACATCAATACAATAAAAAAATATATTTAGTGATACGATTGCAAGT
This sequence comes from Linnaemya vulpina, assembly GCA_963675445.1. Classification (NCBI taxonomy): domain Eukaryota; kingdom Metazoa; phylum Arthropoda; class Insecta; order Diptera; family Tachinidae; genus Linnaemya; species Linnaemya vulpina. The sequence continues at coordinate 4,070,799 of OY776277.1, forward strand.
GACAGAAGTCCATCGCTGAATCGCAACATCAGTTTCTTAAAGAGAAAAATTAAAAATGTAATACAAGTTCTGAAGATAAAATTTGAAGCGCGTGCAACTTCAGGCAAAACATGCTGCTAAAGAAACAAGGCCCATAATTCAATAGCCGCCAGTATCTTTAAATGCTGTCGCATTATTATAGCAATTTTTCTTCGGTTCTACTTCTGAATATGATTCCGTTTTTTTGTTCTTGTAAGTAAATGGATATTCACACTTATTTATAAACAGCTGATTAGGGAAGACACTACAAAATTTCGAAGTCAAATACTGCTGGAATTGCTATCGAGATTCCACATAAGCGAATGTCTACCAGCAAAATTATATATGATCTCTTTAAAACTCCTTCCATATGTTGAATAACAACACTATTTTGGGGAAATGTTCTTGCAGGCTATATTGTGATAATTTTCTTATCATACAAATATAAATACGTCATACGTTTTTCTGTGGTACAGTTTCCAGTATCTTAAGGTCTAACAACATCGGCGAACCAAATGCGGCTTAAAAGACATTTTCGTGTAGAGAATTTAAAAAAGAGAATGTAGGGAAATTCATTTGCTATTTTTAAATTTCAACAGTGCTAATATAAAGAGATATAAAAAGTATACGATCACATGAAAAGATTTATTTTATATGTAGAGACCCATTTTGGCCACCACATGATCCCATCAGCCGTAAATATTTTCACAGTGAACGTGATGTGGATTCTATTGTGGTTGGACAGTGAAATCGACTCTGACTTGCGGCGTTTTTTGTGTTATTTTCTTAATACCAGTTTCTGTGGAAAAAAATCTTGTATCGACATTTTTCTGTTGCATCAATAAGCGTATCAGCTGTTCTCTAAATAAAAGCTGTTAAAATTCCAAACAATCCGTCTGACTACTTCTTCAGATTCTCCAGATCCACATGCATCTTAATAATTTATTTAATGATACGACAGTTAATGCAGATCTTGTTCTTCTACTTTCCGCACTCTTCAACATGTTCTACAGCCATCGAGTCGGTACTGGACGCTGATATGATTAAGGCTTTCTCCGAGTCGGTTAAATTGATGAATCTGTTTTTATTTTCCAGCTCTTGTTGTATCGATGCCAACAGATCAGGCGAATAGGATCGGCCGGAGTTTTTGCGCAACATTAAACTATCTCTGGCCTTAAAATGATGGCCCTCGTTGATATCCTCTACTTCACGATCTTCAATAGTTTCCATTTTCATGGAATGTCTCTGTTTACGTATACGCTTGGATCCTCTGGTTATGAGCATAACAGCCGGCGACTCATAGGGCAAAGCTTGTATAACAGTTTGTAAAAGTTTTGGTGGGTTTTCAGGAGTTTTGGGATTTCCAATAACAACATCAGCCTGTTCAGCGCTACGCGCTCTCTCTTCTTTCTCTCTAGCAGCATTTTTGCGCATCAAAGTTCGTGCACGTTTCTTCAAAATGGCCTGAGCATTTGGATAGTAGGCGATAACTTCGTTCAGATCACTTTTCGATAACACAAACAAATTCGCATAACCTTTTGAACGCACATCGGCGGTACGCCGGTCGGCTCCATTAATACCTAGTAAACTGATCTCACCAAATACGGAACTTTCCGAAAGTGTAGCCAAGACAGTATCACTATTCGGTCCTCCCATAACTTGCACCTGACCCAGTTTAATGATATACATTTCGCGACCTACTTCTCCTTTACGACACACATAATCGCCTGGTAGGAAAGTAACAGCTCTTAATTTCAAAACCAAGTCCCTTAGCAAAGCTTCTTCACAGTCGGCAAATAGTTGTACTTTCGACAGAGTTTGTATATGCACTGATATGGCGATATCGGTTTTGAGATTTATCGGCAGAGAGTCCAGTATGTTGGATTCATCTAGAGTGCGTTGCTGATCCCAGGTGAACTTAAACCACATTTTTACTCTTTTCTGGACATCTCCAGGCAAATTCAAACGTCGCATGTATTCCAGAGTCTCATCTTCCAGTTGTCGGTATTCGTGTTTGGTTCTAGTGGCGGTGGATATGATATCGCGTATTTGACCTATAAGTAGAGCGAAGACGAACACTCCCATCAACCAGGCAGCTGTCATGAATACAAATTCTCCTTCTCGTTCCGGTTTGGGGTTTTTTCCTACAGTGAAATGAAATGGGGAAATGTTAGCGACTTAATTTGTTCCAACAAATATTCTGATAATCAATAGAATTATTTTGATTTTACCGATGGAAGTGGCCGTTTTTGTAGCAAACGCGAAACATCTTACGTACGGGTGTCCTTTGCCGCTAAAGACCCAACGATTAACACCCAGACCTGCAAGGGAATAAGTATTTTTTCAGTAGCCGATAAAAGTATTGAAATTTAGCTTTTAATTTTGTAGTCGTTCAATTTAAAATATTTTTAAGGCCTAATTGCGTAAATCACTTTGCGTCCGTGGGATTTAAAATATTATTTCTCTTTTTGTCCTCTCTTATTCAATTCAAAATTATTTCAAGGATTATGATCTTAACGTAGCTGACTCATAGAATGAAGTGCATGTCGAAGCAAAATCTTTGGGGGTATAAAAGAGGAGCAGACACTATTAAATATCTTTACATTTTATGGGGTAGCGAATCATAGCACCCTTCTAGCATGACGCAATAAGTGGTTCAATGCAACTCTACAGATGATATTTTGCAGGGTTGTATTTTGACTGTCAAAATATTTCCATCGTACATTTTGTTTACGTTGTAACGATCTTTGTTTACTAATTTACTTTTTTGCTTTTGCTGTACTCAGATATCTTTGAAATATTTCAGAAGTATTTTTTCAGCTAAAAAACGCCTGTTCTTTTCTTTCGTTCAATTGCTATAATGATCTCAGAGTTGGGCCATGGTGTGCAGTATTGCGCAAAAACTAAATTGTCAAAACAAAAGCTAATTTTACTTCGCTTCATATTCTCATATTTGACCCCCGGATTATATACACTGACTGACCTTGATAATCACTGTAGGCATAATATAAAGTTGCGGTCAAATGGATCATGTACAGCATGTAAAGCAATGTTTTGGCTATGCGAACCTGCAAAGGGTGACGAAAGAAGAATAACGTGAATGAAATGACCCGAAGGAAGTGAATAAACTCACAATGTGTGGCGAGGATATGACGCGATCCAAGAGCTTGAAGAATTCCCAGAAACTTTGTACCTTCAGGAAGCGAGGAAATCGTAGATAAACCGCTTGGGTGCCGAGTTTAAAATACAACAGCTCCAGAGGCAGCAGAGACAACAGGTCCAACTTTAAATTAAAATATAATTCATTAAAATGTGTATGATCCTCTCTCACACTCTCTCTCTCTCTCTCTCTCTTTTATATCTCTATTTAAATTACCTTAAATTGTAGTTTCCTCATGTAGTTCTTCCTGGTGAGATTTTTATCCTTCACCCAAAAGCCCTCAAACAAATACATGATGCGATGCTTGAAGAAAATCACGTCCAAAAGATAAATTATATCAGCACAAAAGTCCATGATCAGCCACATGTTTGTATTTTCAGGCGTCTGGAAGGGAAAAGTCGACCGCAAAGGAATAACCCAGGCATTGTACAGGAATGATATGGACACCACACACAGCCAGGATATATACATATTACCCTGGGGATCCAGGGTTTTCTGATCGTCATTGCTGCTGCATAGGCTCGAGCAGAGCCAAACATTTGACCTTGAGGTATCGGCCACAAATAACGGTTTCTTATTTGGCGATTGATGAGGTGTCATAATAGCCGATCTCTTTCTTGGCGACTGGCTGTTTAAATGAGCCAAAGTACGTTGGTTGTGCAAGGGTGGAGGGGGTGGCGAAGGGGAAGAAGCACTGCTACTGGGAGTAGGTGGCATTTCCAAGCGCGTTTTCATGTTATTTGCTCTGGCCGTAAAACGTCTTACCAAGTGTCTGACTTGATCTCTTAAAAACTGCTGGCCATTTGAATCTAGACTGCCAGTGCTGGACAAATGATTGATACTGACATTCGCTGCGGCATCTTCGTCTAAACGCTCCACTTCACTATCCAAAGCGGATACTATATTCTGTTCCTCATTGGGTATTTCAGGCAGTTCATCGTAGCAAATTTGCACATCTTGTTCATCTTCATCAATCAGCGGCTGATTGCTGGAACCAAAACTTTCGGTTTGTGGCGAGTTGTGCACTCCAGAATCTTCCAAGTCCAATAGCACCTTTCCAGTGGCTTTTGTTATAACATCCTGTGTGGGCTGCAGTTCAATGTACTCTTCATTTCTGGCATTGAAATACTCCATTACTTGGCCAGGTAGATTGTAATTTCCCGGCGCGAGAGGCGGCGGAGCTGGCCTAATAGCCAAGGCTCTTCTCACACTGTCTGGACTGACCAGAGGCTTTTCATTTTCATATTTCAAAATGTGCTTAATCATGGCATGTGTACTCTCCACATTTGAGCCAGCATTTTCAGCCTCTATGCAGCCTATGCGGCCGTTACGGAAATATAAACGAGAGTTGAAAAACCGTGGTGAGACGGGCTTCTTTTTACGATTTCGAAAAGAATTGATTTTATAGTTGATGCGTTTCGTGGAACTCCTCTTCGATAATATTTTATAAGTCGGGGACTTGTTCTCTTTATTCACACTCTCACTTGACTTTGCTCTCCTCTTTTTCATTTCTTCACGATCCATTTCCTTCTCCTGGAGCAAAACATTTTCGGTAGCTGTCAGAAATTCTTCAATTTCCTTAATATCTTTGGAGATCTCTTCCAAACTCTTTCTAACGGTGGCCTCCTTTTGGCTGGGCGATGAATAGCGACCGTCATACTTGTTCACGGGTTTAGTGTTGACAACATTCTGCATGAAGGCATGACGTTCTAGTGTATCACAAAATAATGGCGACTTGGAACGTTTCATTGTGTGACTACGTACGGGCGGTGAGGTCATACGATTCGGTTGTGTGCGGTCCAATTTTGATTTAAAATCCTCGTACGGAAAGTTTTCCAGTATATTCGGTGACGATTTAAGCAAAAGTTGTGTATCATTGACACCAGCTGTGGCCGGCTAAAAAGAATTTGTGTTTTTAAAACGATTAATTATTTAACGAAGTTAATGAAAACGACAGTAACTGGACTACAAAGCAAACAATTATTTAATTTCATTTAAAAGCGTTTCAATTTAAAACAAGAGAACCGTTAACAATGACTTTTAGCCACAAACTAAACAAAAAGACTAAAACAGTTGCTATCGGTGTGTGTGGGGTTGTGAGTGTGCGGGCTGTTTGGTGTGATGTTGTGTAGAGTTGTTGGTCAGTAGAATGTTTAGTTTGTTTTTTTTTTGTTTTAACTTGTCCCGATGACAATGGGCCAAGCGTGTTTAGAATTTTAACAACACTTTTTTGTTGACGATAGTTGGCAGAACGAACAAGAGAATTAAGTCCCAGCAACCAAAACGATTAACTCAGTTGGTGTCGATTGTGTCTGCCTTTTAAGTGAATAAACTACTGGGAAATATGTGGATGAAGAATGTTAGAATCTTATGTCATTTCACTTGATTGCATATTTTGCATAATTTTTTTTCCAATTTCTTTCATGAATTTCTTACGGGGAAACCTAAAAAACTCTAATCGAATGTAAGTAGCCCGTGAAGCTCGCAAGCTTACCCAATATTTTGAGCAGACATCGCATTAAGATATCTTGTTTCTTACGTTGTAAAGTGTTAATACAACTTTTAATAAATCTCTTGTTAATATGTAAAATATACAGCCAATGCAAACAGTAAAACTATTTTCAATAGCATCTGTTCGCTGGGTTACAACTCACAATAAAACTTGCAGTGGCTGGAAGGTACTGTTCTGACAAGCATTCAAACATAAAAAATTATAATAAGAGTTTCACTAATTTGTAATCAAAATATTTTTTAAATTGTTTTCTGTTCCTCTTCAACAATAAACAAATTTATTTGTATAAATAATTTCCAGGCGGAAGGTCAAATAAAAAGCGAAACTTTTGTTCAATCGAAATACGGATCCAAAAATCAAATACGAAATACAAATTGCACTACTCACCCTGCTTAAACGACCCATGTTTTCCATATTTTGCTATAAAAAGACCAACCAAACGATCCAACAAACTGGATGACGTTTCGTTTTAAAAATGCTAAAATTAAAAGAATAATTTTTATTGAATAATTTATAAAACACAAACTGGTTTTCAAGCACTTTCATATATTGAATTAACAGACAGACAGACAGACGGTCAACGAGATAAAATTGCATTTGGGAACACACACACACACACACACACACACACACACACTCCAATTGGCTTATGGAAAATTATTATTGATTTTCCAATGTGAGCCGCAATTAATTTCAGTTTAATTTTATTTTAATTCAATTACTCTGCTCGCTGCTTGATTAAAATGTTATTTGTATTGAATTAAATTGTTGTCACGCGAAAAGTGTGTGGACAATAATTTGTTTAAATCTTAAATTTACCATTTATTATGTGCGTGTTTTTCTTTCTTGTCCGACGGACTCCACCAGCTGCCCGCAAGTTTTTCTGTCAAATAACTTCTTTCGCCAGCAGTTTGAGTTTGTTGTGAATTTGCCTGTGCGGAAAACTCTTTTACGAATTATACTTTATAAAGGAAATTGTTTAAAGCGCATGTCTTTAACTTTATCTTCAATGTTTTGCTTTGCTCATGAAATTCTCAACACCACAACCTGTTGAATATATCGGCGAATATATTGGCGAATAGTTAATGTTATTATTCATGTTTTGATGACACATCATGCCACGTTCTGCTTATTATACGCTTTTTATTAGCTCCACTCGTATGTTTGTTTGTTTGTATGTGTTTAAATCTCATTTTGTTTTGTGCTTCCACGCGTATACTTAATATTGATAATCGTGTTACTCATACGTCACATTGTACTCGTACTTGCTCATGTTCTTATCTTTTCATTAAGTGCAAGTATTTTTACACGCTTCCGAAGCACATTAAACTAAGAAATTCAAAATAATTGTGGTTGAAAAAAACTATAGAAATTGCTTTTTAAGAAAATGGAAGTAAAATATTACAAATAAATTTCAAAATGTAAAAGTTTCTCAATAGATCAGCCGTTTATTTCGAATTGTTTGAGTTTTTCGAATTTAACTAATAAATGATTCAATAATAGAGACATTATTTTTTTGTGTAAAATACTTTAAACTTATTATCTGCAATACACATGAGATATTTCATGCAAATAAAAAGTATCTTTCCAGTATGCAAAATATTAGCCAGCTGAGATCGTGTGATGTTACGCAGTTTCTTCAACGATTTTAATTGAGGACTTGTTAGATACTGAAAATATATCTGTAGTTTCAAAGCTAGGAATAAAGTCAGAGAAGGAGAGAGAGAGAGAGAGAGAGAGAGAGCGACTACTTGAGGTTCTGATGATGTCATCAACTATAATTTAAAATTTCTCAAAAACTTGTTTGTACTACTGGAAACGTCTTGTGTTGAGTAAATAAATTTCTTATAAAATAAAATAAATATTTTCAGAATTTTCGTCTTTAACGATTTCCGATTCTTAGCATTAAATTAAATTGCTTTTAATTTATTTACACTTTCAACAAATTGTTAACAAAGTATTTTTGGAAAACAAGTCAAATGAAATATTGTGCTTAAGCCATTTCTTAGCATTTGCAACAGTGATGGCCAAAAAGCATTAACCGATTAAATAATCATACAATGAAATGATTTAATTTTTTTAAAATTTATTTGTTAATTGAAAAACCAGAAAATCTTTTCTTGAAAACAAAAATTAAGTCAGTATTCTTTATATTTTCTCCCAGGCAGTTCCACTAACTTAACAAAATTTTTCTTTCTTAAAATCAACTCATCCAACGGAGTTACACACTTGCTTTTTCGCAAGTGTGTAGAGGAGTGAGGTGCAAAGGGTTTTTATCTTGCCCCAGACGTTAAACGCATCTTGTTGTAAGAAAAAACTGCCACATTTCTTAGGCCAATATTATTTACAGTACGTTTTAAATAAGTTTTAAGTCTCGATTTGATCTCTCTCCACCGTGCTCTCTCCTTTAAACATTTTTGAATCATGCACATTCATGCACTATGATATCATACTACTGGACAAGAAAAGCTTGGACATATAAAAATTTTAGCAAATAAATTAACAAAATAATTGAACATCTTTACAAATGCATCGCATTACTCGATTATTCTTCAGCACGCCATCACTAATTTACACATGCCAAAAATCCTTTCAAATCCTTTTTCACGTCACAGCTTCTTTATCTTCAGTTAGTGCTTTATGGCCAATCGCTTAAGGCTTCAAAAGGCACAACAAAAATATAAAAGAAAAGGTTGTTAATTTGTGTCTTGAATTTGTGTTGTTGTCTGTCCATTTAACCCCTTCGAACAACTGAAAGCGATAATTTTTTTAATCAGCAAATGCATTCAATATCATCCTCAGGCACATTCTCTCACACACACACACACTCAGCCCACATGAGTGGGACGCCCTTACAACAATTTTTCAGTGATTTGTTCTAACATACATTTAAATATTAGTTTTCGGTAAAGTAACCAAAAACAATTGCCGGCTAATAACATTTAATCAACAGAAGGAGAATGAAAAAAAAATATTTACGCAAATCCCAAGTACATGCAGAAAAATAGGAAGCGAAATGAAACAACGAATTTCAATGTCTGTACATGCTACGCGTGTATTTACATACACACACGAGTGAAAACTTTGCCTAGTCCACCACAGACATATACGATGTTTTTTTATAGAGTGATACAACTTTGAGTTGGCATCACTGCTTTGTGTGACCACCCATGTAATAGCTGATAGTTGCTATTTGTTTAGTTTGCTTTGGCATTTTATTATGGGTCGACTTACAACAGAGCAACGGGTGGAAATTGAGGAAATTGTTAATCTAAATAATGGTTCTGTTCGTCAAACTTACCGTGCAAAATTTTATTTTCCGATGAAGCCCATTTTTGGTCGCCTTTGGAGTGAGGAGAATCCACAAGCTTTTGTCGAAACACACAGGAAGTTACTGTTTGGTGCGCTTTATGGGCTGGCGGAGTCATTGGCCCATATGTCTTCAAAAACGATGACAGTCAGAATGTTACTGTTTGTGAAAATTGATGTTCCAGATTAAGCCTTGTACGCGACAGCCGTGGCGGCCACATGGCCGAAATCATATTTAAACATTAATGTCATAAAATTTTCTATCCAATGAAGATCGTTTCTTTGATATCAAAAATATATTACTTGTATCACTCTATAAAAAACACCCTATATTTTAAGGACTAAATTTTTCTTAAAGCTGCTTCTTTCTCATGAAAAACCCGCTCTTCGCCCGTTACATTTCTATATCTGAGCTACAAATAAACTTTTTTGTTTTTAATTCCATTTTCTCGGCACATTTTCGATATGAGTGCACAAACATCAAATTAAACGCTATTTGTATATACGAACACGAGGCCGCGATATGCGTAAATTCACTATATGTTTTAAACAGACCTCGTACCAATATATTGCTAACTATAGCATGTTTGTTTGCATACTGCAGGTGTCTAGTTGACAAATCTCAAACACAATTTGCGTTAGACGGCATTTGCAAAAATTATAACAGCTTCCGATAACATAATTAATGTGGCGCCACCCTGTTGTAGATAAAAATATGATCATGTAACATGGAAAATAAGCTTCTATACTTTTAGAAATGATTTATTTTGGAAAATATTAACAAAAGGGAGGGTGCTAATAAAAATTTTTTTATTTTTAAGAAAATTTTTTAAAAGTCGATTTTGTTTCTGTAAATTTTTTTTTTCAATTTTAGCTTTTATTTTATAAAATGCTGCTGATATGAAAGAACTACATTGAAATATTTAGTGCTTTTCATATAAAATGTCTATCAGGTTAAGATCCTTGTAAAGGATCTGCTCTTAATCGTACTGATTCTTTTTTCCCAAATTGTTTTAAAAGTGGTCATTGACCATGGAGGGGTTCTGGATAGTTCCTAAGCTCATATTACCGGGGTTAATGCAGAGTATCAGGAAATGTTACAAATAGCATGTGAAAATATCTTTAAGTTCTTATTTTTTATTCCTTTTTAATTTTTTTTAATTATGTACGAAAATTTTGCTCCGTGTATTTCTTTCCAACATAATTACCATGTACGATCCCTGAGTAATTTTTTGTTTGTTTTATTATTTTTGCGGTTCTTTAACCAGCACAACTATAAAAGCCACAGACAAGTCCTTCAACAGCATTCAGTTTTGTTTTACACATCGTATTTGCAATACAAAGAAGAGTTTGGAAATAAACCAGAAGTTTGTTAGAAGTGTAAGCTTGTTAATAGTGTAACTGCTGAAATTGAAATCATTTGAAAAAATTATAATCATATCCCCAATTATTTTGTGGGAAAAGTAAAAAATAAACTTTAAGGATTTCTCCGTCCTATTTTGTTTTATGAGTCCTTAAGGATTTCCTTCATAGACTTAACTGAAATAAAGTTATATATCCCAAAATTGTATTATTTAAAACGGAGTTTCTAGTATTTTTAAAAGTAAAATTAAGCAAAAGCCAGATAAATAGTTAAAAGTCCATTGGAAAAGCTCAACAGAGCTACTGAATATTGCACAGTGGGTAGAATATAAAAACAAGTTATTCAAAATATGTTTTTACAGAACAAAAGTGATAAATTTTTTTCCATATCCCCTTTTGAAAACATTCAAACAAATTCAATTTAAATGTTCTTGAATTTTTCTAAATTAAAGAATATATTTTTTAAATAACTGAAAATGTTTTACTGTGATGTGAAATATATTCTCAAGCTGAAATTATAACACTTTTTCTAACAAACATCAAAAGCATTTTCCTTTCCACTATGAGGTTGCAGTCTCAAGTAACGGGATATTTCACAGACATAAACCATACCCATAGAGATGCCACACTAAGAAATTGTTTCTCCCCCTTTTTAGCCGATATAACAAACTCTATTACAAACATGTTGCGCATTGTAGTGTTGCCTTTGTTCATCGTTTTATTTTCCATGGCGTGTATGGGCCAAACATTTCAGTATTCAAGAGGCTGGACAAACGGCAAACGGGCTGGCACAACTGCAACATTAAATAATCTCTTTCGCAAAGATGACGACAATTTGAGCGAAATGTTTGAAGTGCAGGATGCCAATGAAAAACGATTAGAAAGGTATTTACGTGTGTGTGAGACAGCAGCAAAATACTTGAATAATTTAATAAATAATTGATTCATTTTTCATCTTTCAGATGCCTCTTACACATACAGCGTCTTATAAAAAATCCTTTACTTTTACATTCACCTGCTGCCAACGCTTTCGCCATAAATCCTGCCTCTACAAACAGCCAAAATAGTGACGGTAGCAACAATAACAGCAACAACAACCTAAATAACAATCCCTATGGCAGAAATCATCAATCAAATGAATTGTTTGAAGAACTTGGAGCTGGCGGCGGTGCAATAATCGATACAAATGATTATGTGAAACATTAAATATATAAAATAAATGTTTTGCATTCTCAGAAAAACGATGAGGTGGTGTTGGCTAGAATCTTATTTACCAGGACAATTATTATTACGATTATTATGATGTGAAGCGGAAGCAGTTTGTGATTGTCATGAATGCAAAATTTGTTATATGAACTCATTAAACGAAATTTAGCAAAATTTCTTAACTAAAAGCTACAAAAATTACAAAAAAAAGTGAATATGATTATGAATGATATGGAATTTACAAATAATTATTTTTGGCTGGTTTGTAAATTTCTTTACATGATTTGTTGTATATAAAAATTTGTGTTTCAAAAGGTTTCCAAAAATATTATATGTGATTGAATAAACTGATAAATAATTTAATAACTTCATTCGTTTCATTAGGAAAATGTGTTGTATCTGTTATTTGAGGTTGAGACCGGTAAAAATATATATTTTCACAGAAAAGAAAAATAAAACACATGCTGTGAAAATATATTAGTCGTTAATCCGAGTTATTCGTTAACAGAAAGTAAGCAATTTTATATTATTCGATCAATTAGTGGCCCAAAATTAAAAAAAGATTAATCGTTTGAGTATCCTTCTGCGCACACATCAAACTGGCTCATCAATCTCATATATTAAAAACAAAAGAAGATGATGAGAGTTTGAAGAGTGTCAAAAATACTGATGATGCAGAGACCAAAAATTACCAACATACACAAACACACAGACTTCACGTTGGCCAGTTTGATTTAGTGGGCAAAATGTTAGGTGTAATTAATATCCTTTTGCCCTTTTAAACTGGCTCATAATCAATTCGCCCTTAAGAAAAGCCAACAACAGCGTTTGTCCACTTCAATTCTTACTTCTGACTAAAACAAAAATAAAATCTCTTTGAACTGAAAATGTTTAATGATTTCATTTAAACTTCAGTTGCATATTTAGAGTGGAAGTTTCTATTTTCATGTCATTTATTTATGTTTGACTGTGTTTGATACCAGTTAAAATGATTAAGACTAATTTTATATAATTTTTGTGTTTGTACGTGCATGTCGTTTACCACAAATACAAAAGAAACTACACCTGCCTAAATGCTTGTCATTAATCTTATATCCTTTTAATGTCTCGTATCCTTTGCAAGAATATATCTTTCACAATTTTGTGGCTGATGAACTGTTATGAGAATCATAAAATTTGGCAATTAAATAAGTTTTACCTGCCAGACAATAGTTTGCAGCAGCAGATATCGCCACTTGGTAACAGTAATTATTTCATTTCATTTCGTTTTACTTTTAGTTTTGTTTAATTGCTATTATTTAATACTTGTTTTATTGGGCTCAAGCTTAATTAGAGAGTTTAAGATGGTTTCTTTCGTAATTTACTTCCACGTTCTTCTATCCAGTAAATAAGACCCAAATATTAGTGTTAAATGTCCATAATCCCCAAACAAGATGATGAAAAATAAGCGACTTTCGAAATCAGCGCTATTTTGCTCTGCTGTGTAAGTTGAATATATAATTTATTCGAATAATTAATCAAAATTTTTATTCGAATGAAAATATTTAGTTGAAAACTGGCGCCTTAAACTTTAAGAATGACTGAAACGATCACCTTCCAAATATTGCATCGCCGATCACCTTTTAAAAGTTTCACAAGGAACAGTTCATCTACTTTCAAAGCAATTTGGATCGAATTTGTATGTGTACCATCTGGCCTTAACCAAAATATTTCCTACATTTTCAAACAAACAATTTCATATATCATTAAATTAGTAGCACTCTGCAAAGCAATAAAAAAAAGAAAAACATAAATAAGATATCAGCACAACAAAACTCTAAAATGCTTTCAAACACTTTGTTATTTTTTAAGTATCTGTCAGTATCAAAATAAATAAATAAATAAGTAAATGTTGCCCATAAAGTGGTCAAAATCACGATGACAGAGGTCGAGTGCTTTCACACTTCATTACAAATTTTAATGGCTCTGCCAGTCGATACGTTTGATTTCTTTTCCATTTTTTTGTACTACAAATTTCTCAATCACTTCCTTTATACGACCATAAACTCGTAACATATAAGGACAACAACAACACGAACAACAATATTGGCTTCATATGAAAATCCATGCGAGTACTACTGATTGAATATAAATACTCTGTTGCCTGTTTAAACAAACATTCTCTCTCTCCCTCTCGCTCATCTATTCGTATAAAATTATGCGACTACTTGCATTTATTTGTAGCATAAACGGAATGATAAGTTTATAATACTGCCAAGCTTAAGTATTGGCCTCTCAAATTATTGCCAGTATAAATTTAACACATGACAATAAAAGTTGAAAATTGATTTAAAGAAAGAAAAAAAAATCCTTCATTCATTCAAACGCTCCTGCAATCCCAGTGAACAATTTTTGTTTGAATTTGGACTTTTGCTGTTTATTTTTATCCCACTTCGAGCAACAACGAATCGTTGGCACAAATCACAAGTACGTGGCCTGAATGATTGCCAACTGTCTTGACTACAAGTTAGCTGAAAGAGGTGAAATGTTCTGCTATAAAGGCCGAGCAGAATATTCTGCTGAATGTATGAGGTGACATCAAATTTCCCTTTCGGAAATGTGCGCACTAAAAGAGAATAGTTCTGAATTTATGCCTGATATGTTATCTGGTGGCAAAAGAAATATGTTGGTTGGGGTTTTTCATTCCAAAATCCACCACTACCGCCAGTCGCATATGCACACGTACACACACACACACACAACGTTTATATGATCTTTATGGATATTTTATATTTCTATGTGACTACAAGTATTACGAACGTTTGCTGTATTTGTATTTTATTTTTATTTTGATTCATTATAAATTATTGAATATCTGCTTGTTAATGTTCTTATGAATTCTTCTTTCCATTAAGATTATGCCATTTGATGGCGATGGTTTATTTGCCATAGGATTTAAGGTGGGTGGGTGGTTGACGTAGCCATCGATTTAGTTAGTTCATTTTGAAGACATACCAAAAATTTTATTGTTTAAAATTGCATGATATATAAAAATAAAGCAGTTTACACTATAACATACTAAAGAGCGATTTGCAGCACTCTCTTTTGTCTGTACTGTAGCACAATTTTTTCTCTCTCCACATCTGTTCTCTCAACCTTTCTACCACCTGCACAATACGCTGCTTACGTATGAGTGTCGGTCCCACTAAAAATATCTGAGAACTTCTAAAAACAAATTATTTGTGATATATTTTGGTTTTGATCCAGACTTTATCCCCATATTAAATTTTCTCTCCGCAAAGTCCCCTCAGTTCATTCTACATAACACCACATCTGGGGAAATACATACATGTACACATATGTTACATACTATATATTGATATAAATTCATTATATTAAATTGTTTTTAAAATAGGTTACACTGGCGGAGTTCGAACCACCAAAATCTTGATACGCAACAAATATGAACCAAATATGAGTTAAATTTGTACCCACATCTGGACTAAGAACTTTTAGCCAAGACGTAAATGGTGTATTGCGCTGCTATTCTCCGTCAAAGGTGCTTTGGAAAATGAGATTAAAAATTTGATAAAAGGGAAGTTTGAAATACCACGGACAGGAGGGAATTTCCCGGGCTAAATGGCGAAAAGCCAAAACACATAGAATAGAAGGGTTACTTCCAACATATTGAATTGATTCAAATTACTACGAATTCAATGAAAATCTCATTTGGCAAATCATCAGGGAAAGAGTCACACTTCAAAACCGCCTCCTATTGATCAGCTGTAAAACGAAGAACAGTGTTCTGTGAGAAAGAATTTTCGTGCGATTCGAGGATCTAACAGCGGGTATAAATACACTTGGAATATTTTAGTCCCGGTTAACATGAATCCTCCAGCACGTAGTGAAGAGAATAAGCAGCTGTAGCAGAGAGTGTATGCGAATCGATTCGTAGTCATTTTTAGCATTGAGAGTCACCCGAAATTGGGCCCTAAGACGTTGTCGCGACCAAAATGTTTAAACAGTAAATTCCATAAATTTTAACCGGTAATAAGAATCTTAGGTTAGCTTTCGAATTCCTATATCTTATTTAATATTAAACCTCCTGATGAGTAACCCGCTGCATTGTTATAGACAAATGGGCGGCAGCCGATCTTATTTAACGCCACCAAACTTTATGTTGCTTAAAAATTTATGATTTCAAATTAATGATTTCAGAAAGAACACGTAACAATTCGCAATTCGATGGCGTACCAATTACAGATTTCAAAGCAACTTACAATTTACGATATAAAATTAATAAAAATGTATTTTTTCCACAAAACATCCTCTAGGGACTTTCTATCAATTTCTATCCCCAATCACAATAACAAATCCCCTATTCGGGGAGAAATCCCCAAAACCAAGAATGCCGCAATACAACAAAAGTTGTGGTTTGAGCAAACGCATTTCTTGTTTATTTTGTAACAATTTACAATTTTATAATGATTTTATTATGGTGTGAAAAAGCGTTCTTCTTTTTGTTGTTGTTTTTATATCAAAATGATTTCAAATTCATTCTCGCTTGAAGTTATTTATTGCTCTGAATCAAAAAAGTTGACTACACGCTGATGGAGATTTCGTTGTTAGTTTCCTTTGACATGTTTCAAAAGGAATGCGATGTTCATGCAGAACCGGTTTTGTAATAAAAATATCTTTGGGGACTAGAGTTCCAGCGCAACAAAAATTAAAACTAACTTTTTTTTCAGTTCAAATGCATGAGTCATTCAGGCAGTCCACGAAATTAAATTATCATTAACACAATATCCCCGCACACACACACACACACACACACACATTTTTCAAAAGTGATTGATAAAATTCATTACATTTATTAAAAGTAAAACATTTATCAGTGATATTCAAATGCGTTTGCTTTCTTCTTCATACAACACAGATTCTCACCGCGCCGCACCCTCCACTCCAACATCCGACAATAATGAACTTGTTTTACAATGATGTGAGCAGGTTCTTCCCCAGCCCTCTATAAATGTGATAAATACCCGTCGTGGCATAAATAAAGAAATTAAATTGCCTGCTTTTATAGACAGCAGCAACAACAATAAAAAAAACAACAACAAAAACAAGGCACAAAAACAGTATGTGAACGCAAAAACATGTTTTCAAATTGAATTCGTAACAAGCTAATCGATCCTCAGGGATAATAAAAGCATGCGAAAAACATACGCACTTCCATCACAAGCCGTCGGCAAATGACTATAAAAGTCTCTGGACGCAACGTGAGCTGTGGGAATTGGGGAATATGATTTCATAACTCGGCTCGAACATATAAAACAATGAAAAACGGAAGAAAATTAAAAACCTCACAAACGTATTTCACACAACTACAAACACACGGGCAATATAAAATGGAATGAAGAGATGTGAAAAGCAAAAGCATCCACAGCATGACATGAGTTGGCTGCTGTACGAAAAGGACTTGAAAAGGCAAATCATAAAATCGTTTATACAAATACAAAAGCGGGTCCACATGATGAGCATCGCACACTGGGGTGGGTTGCTATGAGATGGCTTGAAGAGGTTGACTTCTGTTTATTGTCAAGTGTTTTTATCCTCTGTTGAATAGCACTAAAATAATGGATATGGTTGCTGCTTTTATATGCGTGTGTTTGTGTGTGTGTGCATGTTTTTCATATCTGCGATAGTGTCTACTTCTATGATTGCGACAGTGATAACTCGTATAAAAAGAAGGAAACATTTTACGTTGGATGCAAGCAAAAGTCGCTTCTGGTCAAGATAAAAATTTGCAATAAAACAAAAGTGGAAGTACTGATGATGGGAGTGAAGCGACTTCCGAGAACGGAGGTCAAAAAGAAGCTTAAATAGTTCTGCAGATTTCAGATCGGTTGGTATATATTTTTTAATTAAATTTTTGTGAAGCATTAAACACAATAGGAGACTACAGAATACAACTTGTCAAAAATAGAATACATGTGCGTATTGGAGAATGATTATTTTTACTACCCAGGCAACACGGCTACTGGTTGTTGTCCCTGCTGTTTTTGTGGTTGTAGTTATATTAAACTAATTTCTATTTTGGTGAGCGACAATGAGTAAAAGCAATGTTGCCAGGATAATATAAATAAATTCAATTATTGTAAACTTAAAAACATATTATTTTATTTTACAAAAAGAAACAACAAACTATATTTCCAAGCTAATGAAATGATTTCTTGTCATATACTGTGGACTTTAAATATATTTTATTGGAATAACACTATTTAAGAGTATTAAATATATGAAAGCGGCTACACTGGCGTTGGAAGAGAATTCTACTACAAACAACAACACATGGTTATTGATTTGGTGGCGTCGTTTTTAAAATAATTAAATAGCTGGCTACCAGGCGGAGATTGTAGCCAGCGGCGGTAGATCAATGGAACTTTTGATCTACTAAAATCTTAGTGGGGACAAGCCTGGAAGGACTTTACATTTAACGGCCCAAGTATACAGAGCATTTTCACAACCTTAAGATATAATATGTTTATTTATTTTATATTATATTTTAGCCTTAAAGCTCCCGTTTTTTTTCAGAGGAAGGCCCCTGTAAAAAGAAGGGAATAGCGCTGACATGACAGATGAACATTTTGAGTGCTACTTAAAAATAATCTGTTTGTAATATTTTTCCATTAACAATAACCTTTTCGCATACCCAACACACTCTCAATCACTCCCATACACAGACAACTTGTGCTGTTTTATAAAAGGATAATTGCATTAAAATGCAATTACATGGGAGTTGTGCACACTTCAGTTCCACTTGTGAAATGTGAAAAGTGACTGAATTTGTGTAAAACAATAAATGAATAAAAAACATCGAAAACGAAGTACAAAAACAAAACCAAAGAGGAAAACCCATCATACACACACCAACAAGCAGTGATGGAGTAACATGTTTTCCCAGGATATCAAATGTGCTGGCTGGTACAACTCCTAGAATTATTTTATGTATTCATATTTATTCGCATATACATCTGACTGTTATCCTGACTATGAAAATCTCCCTCAATTTGCGAGTGTGTGTTTTTGTACGAATTTGCGTGTGTGTGTGTGCATTGGTGTTGGTTCAAAGTTCATGCATGTTGTTGCATGCATCATGATAAATGCTTCTGTCATTGATAATGTTATTTCGCAATATTCTGTTGTCCATGTTGCTGTTGTTATTGGAACAGTTGTAATTGAAATTGTTTTGATGTTTTTTTTTTAATTCGTCCTGCTTGCAGTGTTGCTTTTGGTGAGATGAAATTTGAAAATTATTTCTCGATGCGAGATCAGACGAGGCAAATATTTGTAATTTTTTGTGTAGTATTAATCGATTAATTTGTAACATGATTAATTGAAACAAGAATGTATGGGAATTAATTGCTTTTAACGGCACTCAAATTATCATATATTTTTATTATTCAGTGTAGTTGTTTTATATAAAATTTTAAAACGATTTTAAGTAAATTATTTTTATGTGATTCCGTCCTAGAAAAAGTCCACTGACAAACACCATTTTTAACCCATCGAAATTTATTTTTAATCGAATTTTAGACTTTATTTAGAGTTCTACATACTCGTATGGGTGATTCGATGTTAAATCGACAGAGGATTCGACATGACCTTCTTTCAATTTGGATGAACTTCAGTCAGAGGATCCGTTTCATTCCACTTGATACTTTTACCCAACGGAAATAAATTAGTTTTTGCCAAAGTTAATATAAATTATTTTAGTTAATAAAATGAAGTAAGTATAGCGTGCGTCACGGAGAGTGTGTCACAGAATACTCTCAGCTTTTGTTAAAAAGCGTACAAATTATTTTCCTTTAAAGTTAATTATCTTAGAATTGTTTTATATATGTGGGAGTATATGTAACGTGCGTCACATTATGTGTATGTCACAAAAAATTCTCGTCTTTTGATATATATTTTGCCTGCAAGTGAATTGCTTAAGAAACATTTTATATACGCTGGGGTAAATGTCAAGTGCGTCACATTGCGAGTGTCGGAATAATTTGTCAGTATTTGACAACAACAATAAAGTAGGCGTGCCTGCAAATAAATAGTTTTAGAGCTTTTTTTACGCGTTAGAGTACATGTAACGTGCGTCACTGTTGTTGATAAGATTATGTGATGTGACGTTTTGAATATTCTCTTTCTCACTTAGAAAAAAAACGTCCATTATTTTGATGTTACTCCGCAACACACGCTCACATTGTCATACCAAGACGATTAAAAAATACGAAAAGAGTTTTTACAAAATACAACGAAAAATACGATTAAATTTTGTTTCGATGAAAACTCTATTTTTCAGATTTTTCACACACTATTAAGTAGTTTTATAAATTCGTTAGATATTTTTTGATTTAGAGGTATAAATTAAAACGAAACTACAATAGACAAAAAGTTCGTCGGTCTCGGTTCGGGTTCCACCCAGCTAGGCAAAATTGAAGGATGTGCGGGCTCTGGCTCGGTCTGAAAAGTCAATTCAGTCGAACAATAATTGAAAATGAGTTACAAAACTTTTCTCTGCCTGCTCTTATTCGCCTCGTCTGACCGCTGCTTAAGCAAACATGAGGTCTCGTTCTCTTGCATTTTGTAACATTTATTTTTACTTCAAAATGTCCATACAATTTTGCAGTTTTGAGACTGAAATCATTCACAGGTATTCAATAGGGAGCCTTCATAGTGCGTTACCTTTAAACGTTCTTGTCCTGTTGACAACGACTTTTTATTTTACTGACAAATTGCAGTCATCAAATTGTTTTGGCAAATGTCGAACGCTGTAGAATGCGGAAAAGCAAAGATGTGAACAAAATGATTAAAGCAATTGTTATTAAGGAGAATACTAGAGATTTTTATTTAAAATTGATTTGTTTGTAATTTTATAAAAAAATCAATGATTTTCACTCAAACGATTAAATTGAAGGAGCTCAATTTAATTAACTTGACACCACTGAATTTCAAATTGATGTAAATAAAATTGTTATCGTTTTAAAGCGGGACTGTTGTAAAGAATGCTTAAAAATGATTAATTTTTTGATGGACAACAAGAAAATTTATTTATTGGCTTTAAGCTGTTTTACAGAAAAACGCTAGTATGTATCCATATGGTTAGAAACAGAACTATTTTCACTATAAAATTTAAAATTTTCATCAGTCGTCTTCCTCTGCACAGTGGGGAATTTATTTGAAGAAAACTTTCTATCCAGCGGAAATTCGAGGTGATTCTGCAGTTTCTAAATGGAAAGTCCGATTGAAATAAAATTGCATACGGCGTTTAAAGAGATCCTTTTTTACTTCGGAGTTAGAGTTTCGATTTTATATCTCCATAGAGGGTGTAGCCGTGAGAGCTCAAAGTGAATCACTTCGTGGTTATAAGAAAATTCAAACCAGTGACAAGTTAATGGTTTTGATTGCATAAAATAAAGTATTTGCAAGCAGATTTTCCCATCCAGGAGACAAAAAAAGTTCGGAATTACCATAACATTTTAATTATAGTTTAGGGGATATTCGCTTTGATAAATTTCATATGTTTGCTTGTAAGAAAGTCCCATCCTATCCGAATAATAAGAAACCCTACGCTTGTAGTTTAAAAACAAACTTTTTCATGCTAAAAAAATCTATATGAGAATGAAAAATATCTTTAAGTTTGTTTCCTACAGCCGACTTTCACAAAAATCTATTAATTCCAAGCGCGAATAAACTGTTTATATCGTTAATATCACTGAAATTAATGTTGATTATTTCTACAAATTAATTTTCAAACACTCGTCCCATGTAGCACCCCCACCACTTGTCATCTGCTGCCGTAACATTGATTTTAATTTTGAAAAGTAATTATCGAAATATGTTTTCAAATTCCCTCTTAATCTCCTGCAAACAGCAACTCTTATCAAATATTCTGTAATCCTTTAATCAGGACATTAAAAGGCACAACAATTCAAAGTCAATTTGAAACGAATGAACTTCCAACACCCCCTTCTTAAAACTACCAAACAAACACACACACACACAATCCTACCCACGGTAATAAGCACTGCCATCCATCGACAACCAAAAGACGACAACAATTACAATAAAATACACTCCAGCATTAAACAATAAAAACAAATAGGCGAAAATAGCAAAACAATTGTCACAACGATTTGCAATCCGATACCCGTGAAACCTCAAACTGAATAAGAACAAAAAACCAACAACCAAACAAACAAACAAAACAGGGGTGGAAAAAGCATGCAATTGAAAGTTGAACAAGTGATAGGAAAAAAATCACCACCCCTTCAATTATTTGGCAGACAGGAGATCGCACTGACTAACGAACCGACTCACTGGCTGACTGGCTGACTGACTGACTGGTTTAAAACATCGCAAAGCAATTATTCAATTTTGTAACAATTTTCGAAAAAACAACAAAGAAAAAGTTTGGCAGGGATGAACAGATAGATTGGGCTGACGTAAAAGGAAAGGAAGGACACGATGTCTAAAGCATCTTGTTTATGATGTCCACTTGTTACAACTGGCTGGCACATAAAAAATAAAAAACATTTATTTTATTTTAACTGGCTGCTGGTGTGCAATAAAATGTTTTTTAAACTCATACACTTCGTCCATCTCTTGCTCATACTCCGCCATAGAGAAGGGGTGGGGGGAGAGAAGGCTGTGCTTGTTGTAACAACATGTTCATCAATTTCAAATGATTTTCTTGTGTAACAGAAACACATCAATTCTTTTTTCCTTTTTTTTTGCTGGCACTACTGATGTCTTTCTCGGTTTAGTCCTTGGGGATTCCATAATGTATCGAATAGATGCAATCCTGTGAATACTGCCACGACCGTTTGTTGGCACATTTGTTTTTATCGTGTCGTAAC
This sequence comes from Linnaemya vulpina, assembly GCA_963675445.1. NCBI lineage: Eukaryota > Metazoa > Arthropoda > Insecta > Diptera > Tachinidae > Linnaemya > Linnaemya vulpina. The sequence continues at coordinate 4,093,258 of OY776277.1, forward strand.
ATGGTTGATTTTATTTACAGTCATTTCAATTTCCGTTTATTTTTACAGTTTGAAATTTGTCAACCCGCCATCAAGACGTGGAAACCGAATGTTTTATTCCATTTTCTTTGCGGAAAATGTTGTTAAATTTGGCCTCCATTAAAGGCTTTCAATTTGCCTAAAACAAATCGTTATCGCATGTGCTTTCGGTTACCTTTTCCTAGTTGTGATTGTTTTGCACTGGTTTTCAGTTATTTCCATCTTCCTTTCATATCTCTTTGGCTGTGAGCAGCAGCTCCAATTGGGGCGCATTTTTTCTGTTTTTTATTTACAGCGTTTAAGCATTATTTTAAAATTCATTTGGGAGGAATTCAAGGTTTCTCACCTTCTATTTTCTTTGGAATTTCTAAATAAAAAGGGGAATGAATGCCATAAATAATACAAGAATAAAATTTAGTTTTGTTTGTAGCAGTTGATATGAAATTTATGGTGTGCACAGTGTGGGCGAAAATAAAAAGATCTCGTTCAACTAATTCAGGATAAAAACTGCGGAAATTCGAATCAGACCCGAAATGGGTTTCATGCGATTTTTTTATTTTGTTTGGGTATTATAAAAAGCGATTTCTATCCACAATATATTCGTAATTTACTTCAATACAGATAATGTTCGGGTTTGTATCCCATTAATGGTTTAGTTTTAATCACATCGTCGTCCTTAGAAAACCCTAAACATTTAAGGAGCTCGGAACAGAAAAAAAACAGCTAGTAGCCTATTTCAAATTCAATCAAGATTGACAGCTAATGGTTTTATTCAGAAAGACATTATAAATTTTGCAAGAAACAAGGAAAAGTCAATATCAATTTAGCTATCCAACTTACAAGGTAGAACAGAACAGCTGTTTTCGAAAGCCACCACACTTTTATAATCAGAGGGCAAGTCGCGACATTCGATATCGTTGGAAATTTCTATTCCAATTCTATTGAAATATTGAATATCGATTTTGATATGATATGATAAGAATTCTATTTTATTATGAAACAGAATACGAGAATTGTGTGAATTGCCTTTTTGTTTTATTGAAGTAGCGCAACTGTTAATAGCAAATCTATTGCTGGTAAATTTTCCTGTAACACACAATTCGATATTGTGTTGATAAGACGTCCGTCCACAAAGAGTTGCAGAATAAACAGGACTGTTTTTGAATGAAGAGAGTGATAAAAATGTGAGCAGGCCTTTTTACCGCATCACAGGCGTACAACTTAAAAATTTTGAAATTAAGAATCATGTTAAGAACATCTGCATTTTTAATAAACTTCTGTAAAAATAATATGATCGAATATTCTTTGAGTGACTTCTTCTATATTGATCTCTTTGGTTTGCCACAAATTTATAAACTTGTCCCAAACAATCGATTGTGTTCAAAAGCTGATTACAAACTTTTTTACTTACATCCCTATTTCTCTAGCTTTCACTGTACTCCGCATACGAGATAGATTTGAAAGCATTTACAAAAACAAAGTTTTTCTTTCCATTCGCATCAGCCTCACCAGAAAGAATCAAAGAACAAGAAAAGGGGAAAAAGTTAAAAAGTGATTTCTCATTCGCTTTTGACATGCAACACGAGGCAATTGAATAAATTTAAATTATTCATAAATTTTCATTTATGCTTTTCTGTTGAGGCAGCAGCCAACGTACAACAAATTTTGGGGCTTCTTAAGTTTAATTACGAAAAGATTAATTACCTGGAAATTTATACGACCACGTTTACAAATTCGCAAATTGCTGCTTCAACTCATACGCCACCCCACCCACGGCAACTTAAACATTTTGCTTTCTGTGTTTTTTATTTTTCTTTCTGTGTGTTGGATTGATATGAAAAAGTTGTTTCAATTTATAAATTAAAATCTTGTGATTGTTCACCCCTCGTCAAATTAACTTTTCTTTTATATTTTCTTTTTGCTTTTTAATTTGTTTCACTTGTAAAATTTATATCTCCTCCAAATCACAAAATGAAAACGTCAAATTATATTATTGTTCAAATAAGATATTTAAATGCACAAAAAGATTCCAAAATGACCCTTAAGTATTCCCTTTTCCTCTGGCTTCTTTACACCAAAGCCACCAAGGAAAAAAAGAATGAATGAAAAAAAATATATATAAAAATTTATTTGTGTAGAGGTGAGTGTGTGCATGTAGAGTTTTACCTTTTTATTTTGATACAGTTTTTTTGTAATATTTTTATTAAATATTAAAATTGTTTAACTGCAAGAGGTCAAAAGGGAGTGGTAGCATTCACAATAATTTCACAATAGAAATGGAAATCTTTATAAGTTTTACATTTTTGTCTGTTTATTTTTCTTTTTAATATCGAGGATTTTCATTTGCCTTCATGAATATTTAACAGCGCAAAGAATATTTTTAAATGGCCAATGGAGGCCTCAAATTAGACAGCATGTGTATTTATAGTCCTACTTAAAATTGGAATTAATATTCCAGTGAAATAAAAATGTTTCAATATGAAATTATGCAGAAACGGTGGTGGCCTTGGATGTGATATAGGGTGTTTTTTATAGAGTGATACAACTTCGAGTTGGCATCACTGCTTTATTTGACTACCCATTTAACAGCTGATAGTTGCTTTTTGTTTAGTTTGCCTTGACATTTTATTATTGATCAAGCACCGCTTGAAAATTGTGGAAAATTTTAATAAAAATAATGGTTCTGTTCGTCAAACTTATCGTGCACTTCGTTCATTCAAGATTTTATTTTCCGATGAAGCCCATTTTTGGTTGAATGGGTACGCAAATAAACAGAACTGTCGCATTTGGAGTGAGGAGAATCCACAAGCTTTTGTCGAAACACCCTTACATCCACGGAAAATAACTGTTTGGTGCGCTTTATGGGCTGGCGGAGTCATTGGCCCATAGGTATTAAAAAACGATGATGGTCAGAATGTTACTGTTTGTGGAAATAAGTGCTGCAGATTGCGCCTTGTACGCGCCAGCCGTGGCGGCCACATGACCAAAATCATATTTAAAGATTAATATCATAAAATTATCTATGAAACAAAGACCATTTCACTGATATCAAAAATATATTACTATGTTTTATTATCATTTAAACTTGTATCACTCTATAAAAAACACACTGTATAAAAACATTTTACTATATAATTTTTTTGTGTGTAAAGTTGCTTGACTTCTGTGTTGTTCCATGAGTATAAAAATCTCTGGTTGTGATCAAAAGAGGTGAGTTACCAACAGGGGGCGGTGAACAGTTATTTTGCATTTTCTTAAATTGTTGATTATTGCGACAGGGGTCTCTACACCAGGTCCTATCGGTTGGATATAATTTTTGCCGCAACTTCGGCTTTCGGACACACGGTGCGATGCAGAAAAATTAAGTGATATTTACACTCGCATGCAACTATTATGACGATAACAACAAATAAATTTAATATTAATTTTGTACCTTTTTCCCCTATTTGTAATTATAAAAATAATTATTAACTAAAAGTTCTTATACATTTCACCTAATTGTATGTCCTCCCTCTCTCTCTGTCTCTCTCTTTCTCTTTCGCTTGTGTTTTCTTCGACAACTAGTCCGACTTCAAGGTGCAGTAACGAACGAATGAACAACCGAATTATTAAGTGCAACATGATCATAAATTCTGGCGTTGACAGCTTAATGAGTTTGTGTATGACATTTATTAATGTTTTTGTTTCTTTATTATGAAATCTATTTCTTTCTTTATTTTTACTAAATACTTACTGTCATTATTATTATTATTATTATTGTAGTTTTTGTTTAGTTTGTACAACAAAAATGTGTATATGTGTTGGTGTGCAAGTAAATCTAGCGATTATTTGCTTAACTAAAATGTAGTCAAGGCATTAAATGGAATAATAACAATTAAATTTAAGTGGCAGACATTATGATTTTGCTGTTGTTGGCTTTCGGTTGACATCTACCGATGACTGCCATGTTCTGTTGTTGTTACACTTTTCTTTCTATTGTTACATTTCTAATTTGTTTTTAGAGCAGATGACAGTCAAAAGTCATTAGCTTTTAGAAGCAAAAACAACAACTACAGAGCAACGTATAGAAATTATAACGGCAGTGGAAAGGAGGTTGTCATATAACAGCGTATGAATATATTTTTATCGCATTCGGAATCGGCCAATTGTCTAGATAAATAGTGTATTAATATTTCAGAATATAAAATAAATAATTTAAGAAAACCAACGAGTAACAGTTAGCAAATGAAAATTAATAAAAAAAATCACGGGCAAATTGGATTGCAAATCGATAAATTTTTTTAATGAATTTATTGATTATTTATCAACTAAAATCCAATTTCCATTAGGAGTTTTCAAACTCTATTAACATATTTCATAAGTTTTTATTGGGAATGAAGCCTTGAAAAATATTTTAGTTGCTTTGTTTAAGTATTTACTTAAATTTTTCTTACGAAATTCTAGAATATTAAACGTTCACTTGAAAATGGAATTTGGAATTTTTATATCTTCGCGAAAATTCCATGTTAAATTTCCCATTTTTGATAACTACTTTCAATATGCCTTCACTTCATGTGTGTCATGAGTTGCATCTTGAAATTATTAATAATTTGCAAGATTTTATTTGTGTTCTTTTGTAGAAAGGAAAGTGGTGGAAAATTGTTTTGCTGGACAGTTGAGGGCTAAATGAACTATTCATGCGTTTTTATACATCACACGAAATCACAATATATTCAACGATATTCAGCGACATTCAGTCTGATTGCGATTGGCATTTTTGGCCATCATATGCGGCAATTTGTAATAGATCAAAAAGAAAAGACTAAACATCTTTCTTTGACATTTTACAAGTTGTCGAATTCGATCGCGAAAACCGGCAACCGTAATCAGGCTGATTGAAATTAGTTCTTGTGATAAATTATACATAAATGTGTGCATGTATGTATGTATGTATGTATGTATGTGTGTGTGTGTTCAAATGGCTTTTGAAATATCCTCAAGCAAAATGGACAACCACGAGAAAAGTGGGCTTTTTATTTGAAAATAACAAAAAGCAATTTATCATATTAAATCCTTTGCGAACACACGCACACATAAAAATATCTTATCTCTTCAGATATGTAGAGTTGTAGGCATTTGCGAATGTATGTGTATGTCCATGCATCCATGCCATTTTGTGACCACTGCCCAAATAGTAAATACACGTCCATCAAACATCAACTGGGGCACACGTGGCACGAGTGCTCTGTACCTTCAAACTCCGTTGATTCATCTTTGATGTGCTGGGCAACATTCGCCTCCACTTCTCCACCATGTCCATCTTAATTTTCTCTCTTCTCATCAGATCAATTCTTTTGCTTGCGGCTTTTATTTAAAAATAACAACGAACGAATAATCACTTTTAATTTGTATTTCAGTCGGCATGTGGAAAAGTCGAATGTTAAAAAAGCAAAAAAAAAAAAAAACAAGAAGTTTCTTCTGGCTTTTAACACATGCCTTCACTTGAGGACTGACTACCTACACAAAAGTTAATTCTAACCAATCAAGAGTTTCTTTCTTTTTTGTGGAATTAAAACCGTCTCCTTCCCTTTTGCTTCCAGTTTCAGTTGCTGGAAGATGTAAAAATAAGTTTTTTTGCACATCTTCTTTCGGATTACATTAAAAGGACATGTTTGAACATGAACAGATTAGTTTTACATGAAACTGTCCACAAGTTTGGTGAATAATCAATCAAATGTATTGATGAAGAATGATTTCGTTCCCTTTGCTTCTTAATTTTTATTTTAGTTTTATTTTGTTAGACATTTGCAGGTAAAAATAATAGATTATTGAAGGAAGTTGACCTTAAATCGTTATGAATTATTTACAAAAGAGTAATAGATATGCATTGTTAGGAAGAAAGAGAGAGAGAGAGAGAGGGTAATGGCGACAAAATGTGCAGCGAAATTTAAAAACAGCTGTCCTGCTCTGCAGTTAAAAAATGATGTGGGATTCCCCTTGTGCTTCGGAATATTTATCATGTCTTTTTCTAAATTAAGAACACTTTCCGAACAATTAGTCCATCAAAATTTTGTTCAATATTTTTTGTAAAATAACTCTAAGATTTCTAAAAGAAAACTAAGAAAATGTGTTACTTATTTGAAATAATAGGGTAACATTTTGCAATAAAGTGCAACTTTTTGGAGTAGAAGTGTAAGTTTTCTGCTTAAAAGTGCAACATTCTTGCAACAGAAATATATGTTTTTTCCAATAGATGTGAAACTTTTTGAAAGAAACTTACGAGTTTTCTTAAATGAATTCGTTTTTACTCTTAGAGAACAGAGTAACTTTCTAAGAGAAATAGTCCGTTTTAAAAAAAGTGTGAAACATTTGAAAAGAAAGTGCAACTTTTCAAAAGAAGGGTGCAACTGCTTAAGGAATAGCATATCATTTTTGATAAAGTGTGGCTATTTTTCTAACAGAAAAGTGTAAATTTCCTGTAGGCAGAATATTTTTTTCTGAAATTTTGCTGAACTCACGATTCAATCCACATTATTTAGAAGCGTATTAACCATTAAGATGTATCGAAAATATCTTCGGTTACAGCCTTTTCTTAACAAATTTTTAAGAAAAAGATTTTTTAACAAAGAAATTTTAGATTTTTTGCCATTTTTCCATAAATTCAAAAATAAGCTCCTAAGCTTTTAGAAATGTTTTACATTGGAAAATACTGGCAAAAAGAAGGTTGCTGACAAAAATTTAGCCTTTTCTAAGAAAATTTTTAAAAAGTCGATTTTTTGAACAAAGAGGTACCCTTATGAAATTTTAGATTTTTTGCCATTTTTCCATAAATTCAAAAATAAGCTCCTAAGCTTTTAGAAATGTTTTACATTGGAAAATACTGGCAAAGAGAAGGTTGCTGACAAAAATTTAGCCTTTTCTAAGAAAATTTTTAAAAAGTCGATTTTTTGAACAAAGAGGTACCCCTTATGAAATTTTAGATTTTTTGCCATTTTTCCATAAATTCAAAAATAAGCTCCTAAGCTTTTAGAAATGTTTTACATTGGAAAATACTGGCAAAAAGAAGGTTGCTGACAAAAATTTTGCCTTTTCTAAGAAAATTTTTAAAAAGTCGAATTTTTGAACAAAGAGGTACCCTTATGAAATTTTAGATTTTTTGCCATTTTTCCATAAATTCAAAAATAAGCTCCTAAGCTTTTAGAAATGTTTTACATTGGAAAATACTGGCAAAAAGAAGGTTGCTGACAAAAATTTAGCCTTTTCTAAGAAAATTTTTAAAAAGTCGATTTTTTGAACAAAGAGGTACCCCTTATGAAATTTTAGATTTTTGCCATTTTTCCATAAATTCAAAAATAAGCTCCTAAGCTTTTAGAAATGTTTTACATTGGAAAATACTGGCAAAAAGAAGGTTGCTGACAAAAATTTTGCCTTTTCTAAGAAAATTTTTAAAAAGTCGAATTTTTGAACAAAGAGGTACCCTTATGAAATTTTAGATTTTTTGCCATTTTTCCATAAATTCAAAAATAAGCTCCTAAGCTTTTAGAAATGTTTTACATTGGAAAATACTGGCAAAAAGAAGGTTGCTGACAAAAATTTAGCCTTTTCTAAGAAAATTTTTAAAAAGTCGATTTTTTGAACAAAGAGGTACCCCTTATGAAATTTTCGATTTTTGCCATTTTTCCATAAATTCAAAAATAAGCTCCTAAGCTTTTAGAAATGTTTTACATTGGAAAATACTGGCAAAAAGAAGGTTGCTGACAAAAATTTAGCCTTTTCTAAGAAAATTTTTAAAAAGTCGAATTTTTGAACAAAGAGGTACCCCTTATGAAATTTTAGATTTTTGCCATTTTTCCATAAATTCAAAAATAAGTTCCTAAGCTTTTTAAAATGTTTTATTTTGGAAAATACTGGCAAAAAGAAGGTTGCTGATAAAAATTTAGCCTTTTCTAAGAAAATTTTTAAAAAGTCGATTTTTTGAACAAAATTCGATTTTTGCAAAAATTTTCGATTTTTGCCATTTTTCCATAAATTCAAAAATAAGTTCCTAAGCTTATTTTTAAAATGTTTCATTTTGGAAAATACTGGCAAAAAGAAGATTGCTGACAAAAATTTAGCCTTTTCTAAGAAAATTTTTAAAAAGTCGATTTTTTGAACAAAGAGGTACCCCTTATGAAATTTTCGATTTTTGCCATTTTTCCATAAATTCAAAAATAAGCTCCTAAGCTTTTTAAAATGTTTCATTTTGGAAAATACTGGCAAAAAGAAGGTTGCTGACAAAAATTTTGCCTTTTCTAAGAAAAGTCTTAAAAATTCGATTTTTTGAACAAAGAGGTACCCCTTATGAAATTTTCGATTTTTGCCATTTTTCCACAAATTCAAAAATAAGCTCTTAAGCTTTTAAAAATGGTTTATATTGGAAAATACAGGCAAAAAGAAGGTTGCTGACAAAAATTTTGCCTTTTCTAAGAAAATTTTTAAAAATTCGATTTTTTGAACAAAGAGGTACCCCTTATGAAATTTTCGATTTTTGCCATTTTTCCGTAAATTCAAAAATAAGTTCCTACGCTTTTTAAAATGTTTTATTTTGGAAAATACTGGCAAAAAGAAGGTTGCTGATAAAAATTTAGCCTTTTCTAAGAAAATTTTTAAAAAGTCGATTTTTTGAACAAAATTCGATTTTTGCAAAAATTTTCGATTTTTGCCATTTTTCCATAAATTCAAAAATAAGTTCCTAAGCTTATTTTTAAAATGTTTCATTTTGGAAAATACTGGCAAAAAGAAGATTGCTGACAAAAATTTAGCCTTTTCTAAGAAAATTTTTAAAAAGTCGATTTTTTGAACAAAGAGGTACCCCTTATGAAATTTTCGATTTTTGCCATTTTTCCATAAATTCAAAAATAAGCTCCTAAGCTTTTTAAAATGTTTCATTTTGGAAAATACTGGCAAAAAGAAGGTTGCTGACAAAAATTTTGCCTTTTCTAAGAAAAGTCTTAAAAATTCGATTTTTTCAACAAAGAGGTACCCCTTATGAAATTTTCGATTTTTGCCATTTTTCCACAAATTCAAAAATAAGCTCTTAAGCTTTTAAAAATGGTTTATATTGGAAAATACAGGCAAAAAGAAGGTTGCTGACAAAAATTTTGCCTTTTCTAAGAAAATTTTTAAAAATTCGATTTTTTGAACAAAGAGGTACCCCTTATGAAATTTTCGATTTTTGCCATTTTTCCGTAAATTCAAAAATAAACTCCTGAGCTTTTAAAAATGGTTTATATTGGAAAATACAGGCAAAAAGAAGGTTGCTGACAAAAATTTTGCCTTTTCTAAGAAAAGTTTTAAAAATTCGATTTTTTGAACAAAGAGGTACCCCTTATGAAATTTTCGATTTTTGCCATTTTTCCACAAATTCAAAAATAAGCTCTTAAGCTTTTAAAAATGGTTTATATTGGAAAATACAGGCAAAAAGAAGGTTGCTGACAAAAATTTTCCCTTTTCTAAGAAAAGTTTTAAAAATTCGATTTTTTGAACAAAGAGGTACCCCTTATGAAATTTTCGATTTTTTCCATTTTTCCATAAATTCAAAAATAAGCTCCTGAGCTTTTAGAAATGTTTTATCTTGGAAAATACAGGCAAAAAGAAGGTTGCTGACAAAAATTTTGCCTTTTCTAAGAAAAGTTTTAAAAATTCGATTTTTTGAACAAAGAGGTACCCCTTATGAAATTTTCGATTCTTGCCATTTTTCCATAAATTCAGGCGTTTCCAATTGAAATTGCAAACCGGGAAACGGAAATAAAACAAATTGTTTTGAGTGTTTTTCAAAGTATTAAACTATTTATTTATAAAAATCGACTCTTCTTAAAACTATTTTTATTTTATAAAAAAAGCAAATGAAGTTAAAATGTGGTTAATTAATATTTTATAATTAACTTTTAACTGCCAAACTTTGCATGGTCGCCTCCTTTTACTACTAAATTTTCGGGTGGAATTTACAGCCCTCATGATTAGCGGGGCAGGTCGCTTATTGTATTGAGTTTGAATCTGTAAAATATATTGAATTAATTAAAATAATTTAAATATTTTATTTAAAAATTTTAGTTTAAAATAATAAAAAAAGCAGTATTTTGAAATATTGTTGTTCCTAAATGGTGCGTGAATTTTAAGAAAAGTAGAGGTTGAGTTTGAACTGAATTTCTCCAGCACGGCAGCCACAGCGGTTACTAACACATCGATAATAATTGATTACAGCTGCCAGTCAGTTTCCATACCATGAGCGTTAGGACACAAACACTAAGAAGCTGCAAGTGGCAACCGCCTGTCCTTAATTTGCAGTCATTATTAAGGACAGCCGCTTGCTATTCGTGACTTTGGGTGGCGTCCACAATGTCTAACGCTCTAAAAAGAAGTTTAAAGTTGTTTTAGTTTATCGAAATATCAGAAAGGATAAAGCAAATCGCGAATGACAGCTTTTAGGGAAACGATAATTTTTTTTCTAAACCACATGATTTACATGAAAATATTATTGCAGCAGTTGCGATTTATTAATCCTTCAAGTTATTCTGAAAATCAATCCTTTTTGAAGTTATAATTTCTCTAAATAAACATGTTCCAGAAGTGGATTTTCTAATGAAACTTCTGCTTTTGTTGTACCTGTTAAAGTTGCATTTCCTTCTGCGATATCAATTTTCGAAAATTCATGGGCACAACCTGATCGCATTCGTACCGTGTACGCAACAAAAAATTGAAACCTGAAGTTGAAAACAAAATAAAACATTTTAAAAAGCTTAGGAACTTATTTTTGAATTTGTGGAAAAATGGCAAAAATCGAAAATTTCATAAGGGGTACCTCCTTGTTCAAAAAATCGACTTTTTAAAAATTTTCTTAGAAAAGGCTAAATTTTTGTCAGCAACCTTCTTTTTGCCAGTATTTTCCAAAATAAAACATTTTAAAAAGCTTACGAGCTTATTTTTGAATTTATGGAAAAATGGCAAAAATCGAAAATTTCATAAGGGGTACCTCTTTGTTCAAAAAATCGACTTTTTAAAAATTTTCTTAGAAAAGGCTAAATTTTTGTCAGCAACCTTCTTTTTGCCAGTATTTTCCAATACAAAACATTTCTAAAAGCTCAGGGGCTTATTTTTGAATTTATGGAAAAATGGCAAAAATCGAAAATTTCATAAGGGGTACCTCTTTGTTCAAAAAATCGACTTTTTAAAAATTTTCTTAGAAAAGGCTAAATTTTTGTCAGCAACCTTCTTTTTGCCAGTATTTTCCAAAATAAAGCATTTCTAAAAGCTTAGGAGCTTATTTTTGAATTTATGGGAAAATGGCAAAAATCTAAAATTTCATAAGGGGTACCTCTTTGTTCAAAAAATCGACTTTTTAAAAATTTTCTTAGAAAAGGCTAAATTTTTGTCAGCAACCTTCTTTTTGCCAGTATTTTCCAAAATAAAGCATTTCTAAAAGCTTAGGAGCTTATTTTTGAATTTATGGGAAAATGGCAAAAATCTAAAATTTCATAAGGGGTACCTCTTTGTTCAAAAAATCGACTTTTTAAAAATTTACTTAGAAAAGGCTAAATTTTTGTCAGCAACCTTCTTTTTGCCAGTATTTTCCAATACAAAACATTTCTAAAAGCTTAGGAGCTTATTTTTGAATTTATGGAAAAACGGCAAAAATCGAAAATTTCATAAGGGGTACCTCTTTGTTCAAAAATTCGACTTTTTAAAAATTTTCTTAGAAAAGGCTAAATTTTTGTCAGCAACCTTCTTTTGACAGTATTTTCCAAAATAAAGCATTTCTAAAAGCTCAGGAGCTTATTTTTGAATTTATGGAAAAATGGCAAAAATCGAAAATTTCATAAGGGGTACCTCTTTGTTCAAAAAATCGACTTTTTAAAAACTTTCTTAGAAAAGGCTAAATTTTTGTCAGCAACCTTCTTTTTGCCAGTATTTTCCAATACAAAACATTTCTAAAAGCTCAGGAGCTTATTTTTGAATTTATGGAAAAATGGCAAAAATCGAAAATTTCATAAGGGGTACCTCTTTGTTCAAAAAATCGACTTTTTAAAAATTTTCTTAGAAAAGGCTAAATTTTTGTCAGCAACCTTCTTTTTGCCAGTATTTTCCAATACAAAACATTTCTAAAAGCTCAGGAGCTTATTTTTGAATTTATGGAAAAACGGCAAACATCGAAAATTTCATAAGGGGTACCTCTTTGTTCAAAAAATCGACTTTTTAAAAATATTCTTAGAAAAGGCTAAATTTTTTTCAGCAACCTTCTTTTTGCCAGTATTTTCCAATACAAAACATTTCTAAAAGCTCAGGAGCTTATTTTTGAATTTATGAAAAAATGGCAAAAATCTAAAATTTCATAAGAGGTACCTCTTTGTTCAAAAAATCGACTTTTTAAAAATTTTCTTAGAAAAGGCTAAATTTTTGTCAGCAACCTTCTTTTTGCCAGTATTTTCCAATACAAAACATTTCTAAAAGCTCAGGGGCTTATTTTTGAATTTATGGAAAAATGGCAAAAATCGAAAATTTCATAAGGGGTACCTCTTTGTTCAAAAAATCGACTTTTTAAAAATTTTCTTAGAAAAGGCTAAATTTTTGTCAGCAACCTTCTTTTTGCCAGTATTTTCCAATACAAAACATTTCTAAAAGCTCAGGGGCTTATTTTTGAATTTATGGAAAAATGGCAAAAATCGAAAATTTCATAAGAGGTACCTCTTTGTTAAAAAAATCGACTTTTTAAAAAATATCTTAGAAAAGGCAAAATTTTTGTCAGCAACCTTCTTTTTGCCAGTATTTTCCAATACAAAACATTTCTAAAAGCTCAGGAGCTTATTTTTGAATTTATGAAAAAATGGCAAAAATCTAAAATTTCATAAGAGGTACCTCTTTGTTCAAAAAATCGACTTTTTAAAAATTTTCTTAGAAAAGGCTAAATTTTTGTCAGCAACCTTCTTTTTGCCAGTATTTTCCAATACAAAACATTTCTAAAAGCTCAGGGGCTTATTTTTGAATTTATGGAAAAATGGCAAAAATCGAAAATTTCATAAGGGGTACCTCTTTGTTCAAAAAATCGACTTTTTAAAAATTTTCTTAGAAAAGGCTAAATTTTTGTCAGCAACCTTCTTTTTGCCAGTATTTTCCAATACAAAACATTTCTAAAAGCTCAGGGGCTTATTTTTGAATTTATGGAAAAATGGCAAAAATCGAAAATTTTATAAGGGGTACCTCTTTGTTCAAAAAATCGACTTTTTAAAAATTTTCTTAGAAAAGGCTAAATTTTTGTCAGCAACCTTCTTTTTGCCAGTATTTTCCAATACAAAACATTTCTAAAAGCTCAGGAGCTTATTTTTGAATTTATGGAAAAATGGCAAAAATCGAAAATTTCATAAGGGGTACCTCTTTCTTCGAAAAATCGAATTTTTAAAAATTTTCTTAGAAAAGGCTAAATGTTTGTCAGCAACCTTCTTTTTGCCAGTATTTTCCAATACAAAACATTTCTAAAAGCTCAGGAGCTTATTTTTGAATTTATGGAAAAATGGCAAAAATCGAAAATTTCATAAGGGGTACCTCTTTGTTCAAAAAATCGACTTTTTAAAAATTTTCTTAGAAAAGGCTAAATGTTTGTCAGCAACCTTCTTTTTGCCAGTATTTTCCAATATAAAACATTTCCAAAAGCTTAGGAGCTTATTTTTTAATTTATGGAAAAATGGCAAAAATCGAAAATTTCATAAGGGGTACGTACCTCTTTGTTCAAAAAATCTATTTTTCTTAAATTTTCTTAGAAATGGCTTAATATTTTTTTAGCAACCTTCTTTTTATTTTATAGATGTTTTTGTTGGTTTAATTAGCGTATTTTGAAAGGCTGCGAAAACTTTCTATAATTTGCTGAAGAGTATATAACAGTCGGCTCAGCCGCGACCTGCTTATTTATTTTTAACAAGCTGGATACATCAAACGAATTTTTATTGCCGTTTAACTACGTATTCATCCAGCCATTAATTTTAATAAAGGGAAACCGAATTTAAATGACAGAACAGCAGATGGCGTGATCAAGGGTTAATACGAAAGGGAAGCGATAATTTGAAATCAATTTCAGTTGGACTTCGACAAACGTGTAATTATTTTGTTTCCTTTTCTGTTGTTGTTTTCATTTAAGAATTTGTTACCGAGAGAGGAGTCTAATTAAAGTAGAGCTGTGCCGAACTTCATCAAACGCTCTCAAACGTTCGTTTTTGACAACAACCTCTAATCAAACCCGTGTAATTTAAATGGGTTTGATTAGAAGTTGTTGTCAAAAATGAGCGTTTGAGAGCGTTTAATGAAGTTCGGCACAGCTCTAAATTAAAGATCTAATTAAGCGAAAATTCGTTACAAATTAGAAAATGGAAAACTTGAAATAAAACTGCAGATTTTTTAATTTTCTCTCAAAGTAATTTTCTATATTTTGTTTTAAATGTTTCAAGCATTTTTTCAATTGTCGGTTTTTTAGATTTTAAATTAAGTACAAGCAAATTATAAATACATTTTATAGTTTAATATAATTTTTTTAGTTTCAAATAAATCACTTAATTCTCGTTAAATATTAAACACTAAAATCCTATGATTTTAATTCAAGATTTTCTTGTTATTTCGTTAAAATTATTTCGATAATTGTTTTGATATTTTTCAAGTGCAGTGCTATTTATTATTTGTTTTTTATTAATATATTTTCCTTTTTCTATTGCTTGATATTTTATTAAGTATTTTAAAATTGACTTAATTTTAGATTTAATTGCTAAAAATATCTTATCAAGTACAACTTAAGCAGAACTATTTTTAACTATTTACAAATTGTTTGCAGAGTTTTTATTATTTTAGTTTCCTTTGTTTTGTCGTTAACTGAAAAGAATATCTTAAAGCTTCTTTAGCGAAACTACTCGTTCTTTAATGGAAATTTATTATTATTTTCATTATTATTTGATACAGTTTTTAGCCATTCATTTTGCTGGTTAAGTTATTATTTACATCTGTTTTGTTTTTGTTTTTGTTTTATCACATGTGATTCGAGTTTCT
The DNA here is from genome assembly GCA_963675445.1 of Linnaemya vulpina. Classification (NCBI taxonomy): domain Eukaryota; kingdom Metazoa; phylum Arthropoda; class Insecta; order Diptera; family Tachinidae; genus Linnaemya; species Linnaemya vulpina. The sequence continues at coordinate 4,108,315 of OY776277.1, forward strand.
TAACAAAAATTTTGTTTTCTAACAGCCCGCTGCATGCGATGCTTCTGCCCAGGGCTGTAAGCCATGCAATGCGGCCAATGGTGCTCCATTGATGGTTTGCGAAGTCAGGGGGGCCGATGGTGGTGGGGCAAATCCTTTGCTTATGGCCTCTGCTTGTAGTGACAACATTAAACGATTGGCTGCCTGGCGTTCGGCTTCACGCTCTTCAGCCGTTTGACGTCTGTAAATAAACGAAGAGAGAATGTGGAAGCATTTTAAAATAAGTGTTCTCAGTATTTTTAATTAGGAGTTTACAAAAAGGAATACGTGAAATGATTCACAATAAAATCAGGAATATTTAAAATCAATAAATTAATTGAGATTTTTGTGCTTGTAGAAAACAGGATAGGAAACACTGTCGCCACTCTAAATATATGAGTTGATGGTTCAATACTCAATATATGCAAGATACCGAAGGTCGCCTACACTCATCCCCAAATGGAAGAATATTCCGATGCTTTTTCAAAGCCGGGCATGATTTTCGATAATTAAATTCATTAATCTGCAAGCGCTGTTCGTTTCTAAGCCGGTTCATGTTTAAATTATAGACGAAACTGAACATGTTTCACAGCAACATGTTACACGGAACCAGCTAAACTGCCGAAAACAGTGTTGCCAAGAAAAAACACTTCTTAAACTTTGAAAAGTAATTTTATCTCCAATTCTTTGTTTTGTTCATTCTGCTCGCCAACGAATGCAACCAACTTTTGTTTATATATTTTTTAGTTCCATACAAACGAATATCACAAAATAGCGAATGCGACAAAAACTTCTTATCAAATTTATTTCTTATTTCGATTAGGAACTTTATTTTTCATACACACGAGATTCGTTGTGGAATTAAGTAATAAAATTTCCAATAAAAAGAAGAATAATTCTTTACAACATGTAAACTAGGAGTTGCAATTCAATTCCTTCTCATATTCTGGTAGTAGGAACTTTATTTCTGAACTTGAAATTAAAACAGTTTTATAATTTCTCCCCTTTTACAAAGTATGACGCGTCTTGCAAAAGCTGAGCTTGAAAATTTCTACCCCCCTGAAACATAAATTGTTCTCTACTCTCTGCCACTGTTAACGCTTTTTAATTTGTTATTTTTAAATAAACTTTGTCCTTAACAGCAAATTTAATATATAAATATTTTAATGTCTTTGCATTCAAATTACTTTTGAAACTTGTGAAAAGTTTTTACATTTTATTTATCTTTGAAAAATCATTTTGGACAACTTATTGTTTTGAGGTTTCTTTAACTTTCTTCGCCTCAGCCAGTGTTTAACAACAATTCTTACAACAAACCATTTGCTCTTTCGGTACAAAATAAATGATGATTATTTCCAAGATATTTCAAACTAAAAATCTTGTGGCTAAAAGCAAAAAAAAAAAACATGAAAATCCTTTGTGGCTTTTTAGCAAACGAAATCATTTTAATTACCGTCTTAGCAACTCGTCTTTGCTGGGAAAAAGTCTTTGTTCGAAATCATGGGGATCGTTTGCTTTTACACTCATGCGAAGCATCTGTTTTACAAACAATTTTATAAGAATTTATTATTAAAATGGTTGCTTGCAGATTCCTGAAGGCAGCTGAAGAGGTTATAATAACCTTTTTAAGTTAAGTTATGTTACATTAATGTTCTATATTTAAATTTATGGCCAAATAAATATTAAAAGCCTTAACTAAAGGACAATTTCAAGGAGAGATTATAACAATTTCTTAAAGATTTAAGGGGCAAAATAAATAGGCAGTGCTGCTTAAGTAAATTCATACGAGTATGATCATTATTATTGTGATAATAATTAAGTTTTAAATAGTTTATTAAATTATAAATAGAAAAGGATATGAAATGCTCTGAATTGCCCTGCCATGCATTTCAGAGAAATTACATTTAATATATTAAATAATTTGAAGGACTACGACGCTGCATTTTTCAAGTTTTAGAAGAAATAATGGCTTATTTGGGCAGATACATTTAGGACCATTACAAAGTCGTCACACCTTTTTAATAAATTTATCGATGAAAAATGATGATGAAAATTTTCATGCAACTTTTAGCAGCTGATTTGCTTTTGTATCCAAATTGTTAGTCCGCTTCCGTGGTGCATACGAATGGACGCAATAAAGATTTTTTTTATCTTAAAAGGCGCTGCATTTATTATTCATATACATCTTTTAAATTTGTATACGAGAATTGCATCATTCCCAAAGCGATGTTAAAGCAATCAAATAAAAGTGTTGCCATTTTGTTCCATTCTACAGCACCCACGCCACACTTAAAGCTTCTTTAAGCGTTCTTTCTTCCACAGCATTTTGATTATCTGGTCAGTAGCGGCATGTGTTACTACCGTTACTTTTGCGATTTTCAGGCACTGTGCGATATCTCAGCCTTCTCGCAGTTCCATAAATTTAACGCTTAACGGTTTCTAACATTTCATGATACATAAAAATAAGAAAACAACTCACATGCAAAGTTCAAATTTAAACTCTTTCAATTGTTAGCACACACACACACACACTCACACATCTTACATTCAAATATTTATTTTAAACGTTCCAACAAACTTTGTAAGAGTTTAATTCTTATCTTTCGTTGAATTTTCAATTTTTAAAACTCTTATCGGCACGCAATAATTCATGTAGAAAACATTCGATAAAACAATAAAGGAAAATGAAAATGTTTACTGAAGAAAATCTTGTATCCTGAATGACCGACCGATCGACTGACTGTTCAGGCACAAGCATGAGTACATGTTTTTATATCTGTTGGAGATTGTGGCAACAACTCATTTCATAGTCGTCCAATGAAAATATCAGCATGAATTGGTTTCAGACGGTTTTTAAGCGAATGCAAAATGAATCATTTAATTAGTTTTGCTATTCGTAATTATTTGCAAAAGAAAAAAAGGAAAATAAAGATAATTTAAACGCATATAAAACACAAACAAACAGATGGAAAAGGAAATTGACTACTTCTACGTTCACGTGGTCACTAAAAGTGATGGAATAAAATTAACCGATTAATTACTCTTGCCATTCCTAAAAGACAGACGATATTAATTTGTTATATCCTGTTCCACTTTAGAGAAGTTTTAAATAAATTCTTCACAAATTCTTCAATTGTTACAAATTCTACACAACATTTCATATTTAATATTCATGGCCTGCTCGCCGATATCGCAAGTTGTCGTTCGTGCGCACAAATAACATTTAAAATAAAAAATTTTGAATATATTTTAAATGTTATTTACCAGACCGTAAGTACTCTTATTATTTAGAATTTCAGGATCTTTAAAATAGTAAATAAATTTAGATTTCACGCAACTTCTTTTTTTTTTAATTTTAATCAGTGAAATGATAGCATTTCGCCCCAATGTGCGTCATAGCTAAATGTAGAATGCAGGATTGTTATGGAATTGGTGTTCAAACAAAATAATGATGTCGGTGACAACTGGCACTAGAGTGAATATATCGAATGGATTTTAAAACAACATATTTTCAATTCGAACTTTTTGCAATGCTTACAAAAAGTTCAATAAAACTAAATCTAGTTGTTTTTGAGAGCCACTTATTTTTAATAGTGCTGGCCAATTCTCAAGCGGTGGATTTCACATAGAAAAAAATATGAAGAAAAACACGATCGACGATCCTGAATCTATTTGGATCCTTAATAAAATCGCTTCTCTTCCATTAATAAATAAACGATTGTCGTCAATTCTACTTTCTAACTTTTTCCAACTTAAAGTGGGAAAATTTTCAATCCATTCTATTAATTCGTTTTATTATTTTCACATACTAGACATTCAGATGGATGTATGAGTATGTCTCAGTTGGAATGTGTTCGTTAGCCAAGATATTCATCAACTTCATATATCCACACGATTCAAGCAACAATTAAGCCCCGTTGAAATTGATACTCATACTTCTGTGATGATTGCATAAATGAATAAATGAACACCACAAGTTCTTCAGGAAATCATAAAATCAACGCTCATGAATGAACGCACATAATTAATAAATAGTTTCAGTTGAAAATTACATGCTTCAGCATGACGACTTGTTGACATCCAGAATGAGAAGTAATTTTACTAAAAATTCCCACTTTTACTCAAAACTAAAAGTAAAACTACTCACACACACACACACACATGCAAACATACATGCACATGTACACACATGCACATCTGCTTACATACATTTGAATGTGTGTAATTATTTACGTAACTACACACACTCAATTGAATACAATTCGAACGGAATTGTTGCATGAATTTCGTATTAAAATCGTTTTACGTTTAAAGGAAAATGGAAAACTTTTTAGGCAACTTTTATCTCGAGTCTTTTCCTTCTGCTACCAACAACCACAAAAGTTTGTTTGAAATATTCAATATGGCCTTAACTAACCCCCGGAAATGTTTGTTTAACATTTACTCCCCCCCCCCCCCTCACTTATTTTGATGTACTCACAGGAAGAATATAAATGATGACTCCATTTACTTTTGTCTTCTCAGACAGGGAAGTATATAAACATTAAATAATTATTATTATTGCGCAAACTCCGGCTTTATGATGGGCAGATGATTAGAGGGTTCGTTTAAATATATTCTGTTTGGAAAGTTTTGCTTTCTACTGCCCACTTGTACTACAAAAATTATAATTAACGTTAAATTATTTATGAGGGCTTTTTAATAGAAATATTGGAATGGGTAGAATTTTGTACTGCTGGCACTAAGTACAATTATCGAATAATTATCTCTACTAAAGCGATTCGAATGGCTGATGTTTATTTGAAATTAAATATAATTAAATTCGCGTAAACTCCTACAAAAAAAGATTGTGCTCTTTTTTACAGGATACCAGGTTTGAATTTTTACTTTAAAACAAAATAAATTAATGACTATATAAAAAAGTAAGTGAGCTCATTTAGGGATACACAGGAAAAAATATATGAAATCAATTTTCTCTTGAATATATTGAAAAACCAGAAAATTCAATTAAAAAAAATTAATCGAAACAGTTTAAATAAAATTTCATATATTTTAAGGATCAAGGACGAAACAGGACCAACCACAAACACGTAAAAAATCAAACATTAAATATATTATTCCAATATATAGGGTGCTTTTTATAGAGTGATCACTGTCATCACTGCTTTATTTGACCACCCATTTAACAGCTGATAGTTGCTTTTTGTTTAGTTTGCTTTGATATTTCATGGTGGCTTGACTTACACCAGAGCAACGCGTGCAAATTGTGGAAATTTTTTTTCAAAATAATGGTTCTATTCTTCACACTTATCGTGCACTTCGTCCATTCACAATTTTATTTTCCGATGAAGCCCATTTTTTGTTGAATGGGTACGTAAATAAACATAATTGTCGCATTTGGAGTGAGGAGGCTGGCGGAGTCATTGGCCCATACGTCTTCAAAAAGATGATGGTCAGAATGTTACGTGGCGGCCACATGGCGGAAATCATATTTAAACATTAATGTCATAAAATTTTCTATTCAATAGAGACCGTTTCATTGATATCAAAAATATAATACTATATTTTATTGTGATTTAGACTTGTATCACTCTATAAAAAACACCCGATAAACGCAACACTTTTTGTGGATACATATTCGTATAATTTTATTCGAATAATTTTTGATTCGAAAATTATTTAATACGTAACAAAATATTATTTATTGGACTACTGTAATAAAGAACTTTTCTATTAGAATAATTTTGTTCGAATAAAATATATTTTATTATATAACAAAATGGTTCTTGTTTTGCAACAGCAATAAAAATAATTTTTAAATTGAATATTATTTTATGAATAACGAAAGATTTAATTATGATTATAAATTATAAAGAAATATGTTTCATTTGATTACCTTTTAGAAATCTTTTTATTCGACTTTTAAAATAAAATCTTTTGCATTCGAATATTTGAGTTTTTGACTCATAATGAAATACTTCTTATCAGACTGCTGCATTTGGAATAGTTTATTTTTCAATAATATTTGAATTGAATATTATTTCACGAATACCGAAATACTTTTTATACCACAACTGCAATTAAATTAATTTATATTCGAACAGTTTTTGATCGAATAATATGTTGTGACCAACGAAATTCTTTTTATTACAAGAGAAAATTTTATTCAAATAATTTTTGATATTTTATTCCCATAAATTTTTTATTATAAAAGACTCGATAATAAATTAAGTAGAAAGAAATAAATCTATTCTGGGATTCTTTTTCCTAATATATCTATAGTAATAATAATTGTGACCACACCCAGCAAAGCCATTTAATAGGTGGCGAATAAGAAACTACTCATGACTAATGACAATGAAAGTGTAGCGGCTTTCGAAAACAGCTGTTCTGCGCTGCTGTATAAGTTGAATAATAACATTGATGGCGACTTTCTCTTGCAAATTAATTTATATTTTATTTTGATAGTTATTTTATTTCAATAATATGGTATTTTCCCAATCAGTAAGTCTTTTGCAGCCTGCTCCCATTCTCTTGCGCTTTTGGTGATTCCCAATTCATCTAAAATATTCTTTAGGTACTTTTAGCTGTTTAAAATATGCTTAAGATGCTTCACAAAATTCCCTTAGTGGCAAAGTATCTTAAGCGACTAAATTGACTTTTCTTCAGGTGTGCACTTATAGAAATAAATTTTGTCAAATCTGCGTCAAGAAAGTTTGAAAAGAAGGACTTGGCAAATTAAAGGTCACCCATATTTTTTTTTTAATTGCATGCACACGCTGCTTAAACTTTAATGCTGCTACTAATTGTTTCTGCTTTTCTGCCACACAAAAATATGAATCATTTGCTTAATTTGAAATTTGATTTATAGAACAACTATTTGTGGCTTAAAGTGTTAGTTTTGCAATCTGCACATGAATACGGACCAACACGTTTAGTTGAAGTCAAGCAAATTCACTTTGTTCGTTTTATGAAACAGTTTTTCGAAAACTCATTTATAATGGTGGCAACAACAACAGCAACAACAAAAGAGGATTATTTAGCATTTTTGCCATAAAGTTGTATAAATTTTTAATTACAAATTTATTTCAGCTTTTCAACACCACATCCTTTATTTGGGCAAATGTATGAAATAACAAACAATTTCTTGCTGCTAACAATCGTTTTGTTGCTTTTTGCTGTTGTTGTCTTCTTTTTTTTTGCCTGTTTTGCCAAAAAGACAAATTGTAGTTGGTAGATTCCAGGTGGTAAATTAATTTGCAGTGTGTAGAAATATTTTATATTTAAAACACTTGACTACAAACGTGCATGAAAGAGTGTTTTAATTTCAACAAAATATATGTTTCGACTAATTAAATTGTTTCCTTTCCAACGGCAGTGGAAGGAAAGTTTTGCAAGATTTATTTCTTCAAGGGGGCAAAATAAGGATATTAAAAACAGACAGACAGACAGACAGACGGACAGACATTCAGCCATAACAATTATATTTAATTGTATTAAAAATGTTGTAGCAACAACGAATAAGAAAACTTGACATGTAACAGATCTAAATCTGTCAAATGGAAAGACATCAGCATTTGTAATCAGCCGAAATGAATACGAAGTGGCAAGATTTTTTATCGGAGTTTTGTTGTTGCTGGCTACGATTTAAGGGTAGTAAATGTAAATACTGTTATTGAATTTAATGTATTTTGGACTGAAACAACTGAAACTTAATAAATTATGGATTTAAATGGCTGTCGTGTCACTTTCCTTTCGATTGTTTTTTACGCTGGTTTGTGTTTGCTCAGTTCACTTTTGCTTTGGAAATTTTAACAAAAACTTTAATGTCTGGTTTTTCCTTTTTGTTATATAATTTTTTTCTCTTTCAAAATCTTTAATGGGATAATCTAAGCCACGATGGCACATTATTTCATTAGAGGTTGTGAAAGAAAAAATATTATATCTTGAAAAGAAATAAGCACGTCCTACGACATTTTAAGATATTTAAACATTAATTAACGTTATAAAAAAAATCGGTAAGATATATATATATATATATATATATATATATATATATATACGAGTTATTTGATTAATTAAGTTATTATTTTTAAAACTTTGCTGATATGAAATTTTTTTAATAAATAAAAATAATTTTTATTTATATTTTGTAGGTCCAATTATTTCCTATAATTTTACATCAGAAACAATTTTGTGTGTGAGACGGTTTCTGAGATATTGAACAAATTCGATGACATTATGAAATTCTGAATATGACACAATTTTGGTAAAAAAAGTGTTGGAGTTTTTCTCCGTTGGTACAGATATTAAAAAGAATGAAAGAAAGCCTCTGGCCGAGTTTTTCGAAAATAGAAAGAAATCGTCTTTGTCGATTTGTCATGGAATTACCCATATATGATTTTATGCCTTGATTGTGGGGAATCTTATTACTCACTTATTGTTTGTTAAATTTATTTATTTATATTTTAATTTTACTGACTTTTACTCTATTTGATTTTGGTGTTTGTTCAAAATATAAAGGCAAAACAACGCATGCATTTCTGCGTCTGTTTGATGAGAAAATTGTATTTAAATTAAACAATTTTTTTTACTCACAATTACTCACAATCTTAATTTTGCTTTCCCATAAATTTCACAAACGCATCATGATTTCTAAAATTTTATAATAGTAGCACGTGACACGAAGGAGTTGCTTTTTCCGTCACGGTGTTTACTTTGTTTTTGTCTCTCAGAAATAAACGCGCTTAATTTAAATTGTCTCAAAATAACATATTAACGAAGTTATTTAGGTAGGGTGACCAGAATTCTATGGGGGGATCCAAATGGTAATAGGACAAAGGAGATCATAACATTGAGTAGGCCAGCACTACTCAATGAGACTGGTTCATTTAATAACAGGACATACAGAGTTAAGGAATCACCTGGCACGAATGGGTATCGTTGACGATATAACATGCAGGGCCTGTCAGGAAGAGGACGAAACACTGCAGCACTACTTGTGCTACTGTCCAGCCTTTGGCCAAGTCAGAAGATAAACATTTAATCAGGAGATTATACAGGAGATGGAATTTCTTGGGGGTTCTAATTGGAGGGACTTACGAAGATACATTGAGAAAACTAGGTTCATAATGTGATAAAATTCAAAGGTTTTCTACGCTGCTGATGGAGGCTTCCTAGAATGAAAACTCCTTACAATAGAGCGCACAACATGCCTGTGGGACATAAGTGTAATCCTTGCCCCTCTTTTCGACCTAACCTAACCTAAGAGAGCTGATTTCGTGGCAGCTACGTCATCCCATTGCTATTTGATTTTTTTTTTAATTTTTCAAAGCGGTGTGACTCTTTTAAAAATTATGCAAGAGTTTTATTAGGATATTAAAATTAGTGCCTGTCCCACTTCTTCACCACAAATTTCTGAGTCGAAGGAAAGTTCATGATCTGCTTTTCTTTTAAATTTAATTATGCCCTACGCGGTAGCACGGTGAGACAGGCAGTTAATTTATGTTAAAAAATAAATTTATTTATTGTGGATTCCCGAAAATAGCTAGAATAAACTCAATTAATTTTCATAAACTATTTCGCTTCATTTAAGCAACTAATTGAAGCCATTAATTTATAATATGAAAAACAAAATGGTTCATTAATCTTTAGTAAATAGTTTCGAAAATTACATACGACTTTGTTAATAACAATTAAAATCATATCAGCAGTCAATAAGCAAACAACAAAAGTTGAAAATAAAATTTACACACGTAATATTAATTATACGAGCGCAACTGATTACCGAACATTAAAATAAATTAATAAACAAAAGCAACAACCAACACTAAATATTTATTTATGTACCAGGAATATTTTATTGAAATTAAATTGTGAATCAAACGAATGGCGTAATAAATTTTGGCGTTTGATTTTGCGATTCGGAATAGAGGCATGAGTGCAATTATTTAAGCATCGCTTTCAGCCATTAAATCGTATTTAATTTCCTTAACAATTAAAATATGGCAAATAAAATATTTGAAAACATTCAACTGATTATCGTTTAGCAATAAATTGAAAATTTTTATTTGCAACAGAAGTTGCGGTTGCAAAAATTCCTCCATCATGTTGACATCATCAATTAAAATATTTAATTGAAATACACAAATAAAAATTAACTTTGATTTAATGATTTTCTATTAAAATGGCTGGCGTTTGAGTGTAAAAAACTTGATGATAATGTCTAAATATTCAAACTGCATGTTTCAAATCATTTAACTAAAATATAAATAAGTTTCCTTTGTAAACGAGTGTATGGAATGACCAGCGGCCATTATGGTTTATCATGATCAAAAGAAAAACAACTCAATTAAGCCCGAATTATTGCCACGTTTGTAATTACCACACACACACACACACACACACACACACACACACACACACACACACACATACCCATATCGTCATCTAGTTTTTATTTTTTGTTAATAATCGTGGAGGACAAATTTAATTTGCTGCCATTTTGAATTTTTTTCTTTCAGAAATTGTCTAAAAGCCAGTGACAACAAATGGAAACCTTCTGTTTTGGAACTGCTTCCACCAGCCCCCTTCCTTCTCTTCAACATTTTATTTCATTAGCATTAATGAGGGTTGCTTTAAATTCTAATTGCCTTTTTCTTTATTTTTTACACTGGGACAAATAAATGAATTTTTGTAAAAGGTATGTCGTATGCTATTCATTGTTGTTACTGAGTTTTTAACAGTTTTGTAAGAAAATTGGTTGACTTCACTAGAATTTATTTTAATTAATTGTCGGTGATTGTCTTAACGTGACGTTGAGAGTAGTTACAGAATAAGAGGAACTATTTGAATCATTAAATCATGTTCTCTCAGTGTTCCAATAACGGAACAACCAGTGCCCACTTTTGAGAAACAACATCAAAGCTTTTTTTTTATATGAAAATAAATATAAATTCGTGGCGAATTGAGTTAAACTGATATAGTTTTTTTTTTATTCGTTTCAACAAATCGATTATGCCAATTATTTATATTTTTTTAAACTTATTTTTACTTTCATTAAGCATTAAACACAATAACGACAGCAGGCTACACGAACACCGACTACAAAATTCGTTGGCTACAATCGTCCTCTCGTAGTCAGCTACTTAATTATTTTTAAGACGACACCACCAAATCAATAACGATGTGTTGTTGTTTGTAGTAGAATTCTCTTCATACCGTTTTCATATATTTAATACTCTTAAATAGTGTTATTCCAATAAAATATATTTTAAGTCCACAGTATATGACAAGAAACCATTTCATTAGCTTGGAAATATAGTTTATTGTTTCTTTTTGTAAAAAAAATAATATATTTTTAAGTTTACAATAATTGAATTTATTTATATTATCCTGGCAACATTGCTTTTACTCTTTGATTTTCTACAACCACAAAAACAGCAGGGACAACAACCAGCAGCCGTGTTACCTGTGGTAGTAAAAATAATCATTCGTATATACGCACATGTATTCTATTTTTGACAAGTTGTAGTCTGTAGTCTGCTGTCATTATTGTGTTTAATGCTTTATTGTTATTATTTCTTATATATGAAATATTCGAGATATATTTGCCTAAATGGTGAATGGGAGTATGAATTCGAATATCTAAAATTGACCCAATATTTCGGTATTCGAATAGGAATATTCGCACATCATAAGCTTTTGCATAAAGAAATGTGTTTTCTGCTGAAAAAATTATGGAACTTCAAATGAGGAAAGATCGAGTTTCTAAAGTAACGATCACATTGAGGAAAATATTTGCCCAAAAATTAGTGATAACGCTTTAAATAATATTTTAATTGATAAAAGTGCTTATTGAGTTAAACAGTTCCCAATAATATCGGATTCTACTGAATAATATCGGATACTGAATAGCAGTTATTTATGAAACTCTTTTGCTTGAAAATGTCGTCTCTAAATCATTTTTCCTTATTATTTAGTGGTTACACTCTTTAGTTCAAATATTTGCCAAGTGAGACCGCACTTTAAAGAATAATGCAAAGCAGACACGTGAAATGTATGGGAGAAATTCTTAGAGATAAAATTATTATTTCAAATAAAAGTTTGTTCAAAATAAAGTTTGAACTCCTACAAATAAGTCTTGGCTCCTGTCTATATCTCACTCGATTTAACAATTAATCAATTTCATCTGTAATCACAAGACTCTTTAACGAGTCAAATGTTTTTTGTCAACACTCACCGCCACTTCGTTCTGCGATTTTGAAACCACGTTTTCACCTGAGCGTCCGTCATTTTTAGGCCCCTCGCCAGAGCAGCTCTTTCCGCAGATGCCAAGTATTTTTGTTTGTGAAACCGCTTCTCCAACTCGGCCACTTGAATGCGTGTAAACGAAGTTCTTGGCTTTTTCCTCTTTGGCGGTGTGCGGTTTTGGTATGGATGGCCAATGCGGCGGGCAATGGGAAAGGCAGCTGTAATCAGATAAAAAATATATTTTTTTCTATTTATAAACGAACGAATTAAATCCTACAACTTGATTAGCGTACTTAAAATCATCGAAGAAAAGTGTTCAACAAATTATCCTTTAATTCTTGCTTTCTCGAAAATAAAAAGAAAAGAAAAAAAAAACAATTAACGCAACCATAAATTTTCCCAGATAACAAGCCATTTCCTATGTTTACTTCCGGCTGTAATAAGAAACAACAACTGCTTAAAATAAAAAATAAACAGCGTGTATCAGCTCAGTCGCTACCTGGGGTGCGTGAACAAGTGTTTCAAATTGGCCGGTTAACGAATAAGTGAACGAATGGAACGAAAGGGAAACCCCATTAAGGAAGTCTTAACAGAAAACGAAACTATTTAAGTGGTTACACGATACAAACATTTATGCCGACACAAATATTGACTTAATTACCGCTTGCGTCAAGATATCTTTTTGAAGAAGGAGTAGCGCTGGAGTGACTCTACCTGCTGAGAAATCAATTAGACATTTTACTATTTTTCCAGCGACACAAACAGGGAGTTCTTGTTCAATTCAACCTTTTCAAATGGCCTACGACATCCTAAATGGCAATTGTTTGTTTTGTTGCATTTCTGTTGTGTTCGCATACAAAATGTCCTGTTTAAAATGCCACTTTTGATGTGTCTAATTTATAATTCCTGCAGTTGTTGTTGGATTTTAACGCACGCGACAATTTCAGTTCAGTCGCCTCAGGTTTTGTGAGGCCCAGTAGTTGAGTCATTTGTGTTGGTGACATAAAATGTAACAACAACAACAATAACATTCAAGACACATTTTTTTCTTTGGCTTTGAGAAATGAATGGATTGAATGTGTGGAATAGCTGGCTGATTAGCTGTCTAACTAACTGACTGACTGACTGACTGACTGACCCAGACTAAAGTTTATGTCACTAAACATGCTAACGCAGCCAGCAAGAACAGCAGACAGACTTGCAGCCATTGATAACTGGCAGGTTTGATGGTCACTGGGACGGACGGAGGGACAGGCAGGCCAACCTTTTAAAATTCTTTAAGTTCGTGGTTAAATATTTTTTGTGTTTCTGAAACATCGTCGCCTGTATTATTTTTGCCTTTTTATATGTTTGGCTTTTATTAGGTGCGATAAGAGACGCTGAGAATTTTTTGCTTAACATTAAACAAAGGCAGAGTTGCCAACAGCTATTGAAAAGCAAAATTAAAAGTGTTTACATCCTGATTTCTTTGGCGATAGAAATTTCATTGTAATTTCTTTAAAAATTTTGACTGCAAGCGAATGACCTGAATTGTCCCCTGTTGATTGGAATTGTAATTCTATTAACAGTTTTGCCACAATTCAATCCAGGAGGATATTCAAATGCCTGGCTGAAGTTGCTTTAACACAGATGATTTCGAAAACAGGAGACCCCTTCCTGTCTCTTAAATTGAAACAGCTGAAATTCTTTAGCATATGAATGACCTGAAGTTGTGCATTGATAAAATCTTGGGAGCATTCCATATCGATCATATATTAAGTTGACGTCAATATCTATTGGGCTAAAGTCGAATGATAATTAAAAGAAAACCAGAGAAGCGCTTAAAATAAACCATCAAAAGGGTTTTCAGTTTAAATGAAAATTTTTAGTCTCAATTTTATATAATTGACGGAATTCAAAAAGTTTTGAACGATTTAATTTTAATCTCGGCGATCGCCAGCTGGCGGTTCCACTGACGCAATTTGTCTGCCATTTCTGCTGTGGTTGCCCGCACGACCCACTCTCAGAATTGTTTCATGAATTCTGTATTAAAATGGTCATATTAAACTCTCATATCACTAAGATTTCAGTAGTTGAAACTTAAGCAACTGGAAAAATTCTGAAATCAAACTTTTTAATGAAGTTTTATATTCTTAATCATACTTTAACAACTCTTTTTTTTTATAAAAATTTGATGTTAGAAGGACTCTTAAAAGAAACATTCCAGGACGATATTCAAATGCCTGGCTGACGATGCTTTAAGGGACGGTTCATCAGTTCCTAATAAATTTCTTATTTCCAAACGACAATACCGACATTTTCTTTGAAGAATGCATAAAATGCAGCATTCTTTTCCACAAGAGAACACAACATTAATTAAGAGTTTCAACTCAATAAAAGTTCCAGTTTCAAATCAATATTTTTTATAATTCTTTTTTATAAAATAAAAACTTTGCAACTGCTTTTACGTTGCATTGTATTGAAAAGCACATGTTATTAATAATTTAAAAATTCAATTCAATAAGTCACTTCTTTCTAAAAGGTCTTCGGATGACATTCAATAAAGTGTTTTACAATTAATAAAATATTAAATTCTTTATTGTATCGCCTTGAGTTGTTTCTTCTTCAGTATGTCCCGAGTTTCTCAGTTTTATTCATAACGTTTGTCTCATTATCACTTGTGGGTTTATTTTTTTTTTCTTTAATGTTTTAGTGTCCTCTTGTAGTGTTTTGTCGCCAGCTTATCTTAATAGCTCCGTCGAAGTACAATAATTGGCGCCTCCGCGGAAATGGTATGAATTTGAATAGCAGCCACGAGAAAATGAAATGCCTGCCTTCTTGCCTGATCCCGTCCGTGCTCCATCCATCCAACTCGTATTGGTCATGACGGTGGGTTTATTTATTTCATTTTTTCATATACAATTTTTCGGTCAAAAGTTGTTTCTTTTGTTTTTTTTATTGCTTTAATTTTGTAGTTGTTGGTTTTTTCTTCTTCTTCTTCTTCTTCTTCTTCTTCTTCGTTTGCAGCCTGAAGTGGTTGCTTAAACGATACGCTGACATCGAACAATTAATTATGAAAGCGTTGTAAAATGAAGAAGAAAAATAAAACTGAGTAGAGGTTTCGATAGTGATAATGAATACTTTTTTGTTTTGTTTTGTTATGAAAACCTTTTTTGGATTTTTGTTTTTATTAAACAACGCTGCTTCAGGTTTCATTCCAAAGTCAAAAAAGAATTAAGTTTCTTATAATTTATCAGTCGTATTGCAGCAAGAGACGAACGTAATCCATCCAAAAGTCATATGGCAGAGACTTTTACCGAGAATTGCAACTGTGTCCAGTGTTTTATATACAAACGTTTTACATAATAATAAAATAACTGTATTTATGTACTGTTTTTATTATTGCCAAGTCTGCATTAGTTTCTCATGATTATTTTCAAACTATTGATACTTTTCCATTAATCTTTCTAAGTATCTTATAAAAGCCTCTACATTTACACCATGACTTTTTTTCAGGAGTGTGCAGAGTTTATTTTTAGCGTATGATTATTTCATATTCTTTCACTTAATTTTCATCACTATTTGGACTATTTTGTTGTTATTTTTTTTAGTCGCGTTCACACGACGACTTTTATTCGCACAGCGTAAATAGCCAGGTGGTAGCGCTGAGACAGCTGCGAGTTACTGGAGCGCATTCATTCAGCAAATTTTTTTGTTGATATTTATTGAAATAATTGAAATAAGACTGGCCGTCAATCGTAAGGCAATTCTGGACTGACTCAGACATCAATCCTTTTTGGTAATTATTTTGGAGGTGCTACTAGACCCCTTATCATTTACTCTCTTTCGAGAGATTTGCGTCTCACTCGCACTATTTAATTTCTAATCATGATTAACCATGTTGCCACTAAAGTCGTATACAGTCAGTTATAGGCACGGATTTATTTACGGGTTAATAACATCTCCGGCATATGGTTTGAGTCACCCTGTGTAAATTTACTTTACCAAGCATTTTATATATAAATACAAAACTTATCGTATGGGTTTCAGTGGTTCAAGAGGTGCAGATTTGCGGGCATTAGCCAATTACAATCTGTTTATTACAAACTCAAGTAATAAAAAATAGATTTTGTTCGCGAGCAACTCGTTAAAGAATTTTATTTAGTCATGAAGCTCATTTCTGGTTAAATGACCGCATTAATAAGCGAAGTGAGCCGTTAGTGAGTCACACTTATACTCATTAAAGCTGACCTTTTGCTACGACTTACGTGTTGGCGTCACAATAGGTTCTCAATTTCTTTCGCAATGAGAGCGAAACTGCTTTTACAGTGAATGGAGCTGTATGGACACATGCCGACTGAATCTTCGTTCCGAAAATGATATTTAGTTAGAACAAGACGGCGCAACTTTCAATACCGAGTGCTTAAAAAGCGATTTACTGTCCTGCTCAATAGCCCCGCTTTTTTTAGGACCAGTAATCAGGGATGACCACTAGACATGTACTGCGTTGCGGAAGAACTAGAGAGAAGGGGGTAGTGTTGGGAGCACCGATGAGAATTAGTGGAAGCCATTTATTTTTTCACTTCGACGGTGGATTCTTACTACAGTAGCGACGACTTAATGTCTCTGGATTACTTTTAACGAGAGTACGGTTCTGTCTATTATAATCTTTTTGAATTCCCGTGCAGCTTAAAAAAACACCCGTTACGTCTTCTTTTTGATATAACTATTAAACATTCTTTAGCTAAGTGTATGGGCATATGATTGAAATTGTTGTTACACTTTTTTTGTGTATTGAACTTTTATTTTATTTATTGCCAGCACGCATTTCAAATTCTAAAGCCAACGAAAGTGTTAAACTGACAAATCATGTTTTTTATTAAGGTTTTCTTCGTTACATTTCGTTTAAAAATATTAAGTAGAAATTGTTTATTAAAAATGTATCAAGCCAAAGACATAAAAATCAATATGGATGTTTACCAAACTGAATCCACACATATTTGTTTTACAACTTTGGGGTTTACGTTCTGAACTGCAATAACTTGTAATATCAATTTCAATAAAAAGCCATTTCGAGCCATAAATATAAGTAACATATCAAATCATGGAAAGGCACATGGCTTAAACGTGTACGGGGTATCTGTAACTCAAAGCAGCAGAAAAGGGTTTTGCATATAAAAGCCAAGAGAATATGTTTCAAACAACCACATGTAATAATCTTAGATACGGATACACGTACTTACAGCTGCTGTTTGTGTATGGAAAACATCTTCTTTAGGAAAGAAATAATTTCAAATTTTCTGTTCTTATTTCTTTTCTTTTTTCTTTTTTGAGCAAGCAAAACCACGGGGTTGTTTTGCATTTCTGTGTTAGCTTTTCTAAAATATTCCAAAGCGATGTTTTACGAGTGTTTTAAGAAAAGTTGACTGTTTTAAAGTACAGCAAATAAAAACGTTTCATGTTAGAAACGGAATGGAAACAAGTGTGTATGTGTGTGCATGCCAGTGTGTGGGTGTGTGGGGTTATAAACCATAAGCCAAGTAATGGAAAAAGCTTTTAACATGAATTATAAATATGCATGTTTATGCCAAAATGTATGTGCCCTTCATATATTTAGTTACTTATGTAAAGATGTAAGTGTGTGTGTATACAGTGGCCTCTCGCTTTAACTAACAGCAGAAGTTTGAGTCTGTTCGATTAATAGCGAAACTCACTGCGTACATAGAGCTTTTTCAAAGATTGATCTTGCTGACAGAGTATCAGATGAGTCTTCTTTTATTTACAAACAATATCTGCTGTAACACAACCCGCTCTGAACTTTGTTTTATAGTAAAAATATATTATTTGTAATTAAGAACTTTGATTGGATGTAGTTTTATTGAAAATTAAATATCTGTTGAACATGCTGATGAATGATTATTTGTGGGTTACTTGACTATATTTCCGCAAGAAGCGCTAAACTTAAATAATTTTATATATCATGGATTTTTTGTGGTACAATTTCAGACACTTCACCGTCAAAGAATTATAATGAAATATATATTATTTAAAAGGTATTTATATGCAGATATGCATAATATAAGAACTTACCCTAAAACCTTAGCACGAAAGTATATTATAAGGGTTTTGAATTTGTTTATAAAGCAAAAACAAACTCTTTAAGTTTTATTTTCGTTTTGCAAACGCTCATGTTCTTTACACACAATAAGAAAAATCTTAAAAATCTATATAATTTATTCGTTGGCTGGTAGATATGTCAAACAATTTCGTCGTTTTAATTGGATGTCTTGTATAGAACAGGATATTATGAAAAGGTGTTTTATATTTTTTAAAATTTGGTTGATATTAAAAAATATTTTTAATAATTTGAATGCAGCTTTTTTATTGCTTTGGAGAATGCACTAAAGCTTTAAATGGGCGTGGAAGGATTAACAATCGTGTTTGAGCCATGAATATTAACACAGTGATGCCGCTCCAAACTTATTTCAACTTAAAGGTCAACACCTCAAAGTTGAGTGTTTTTATTCAAAATACTGTAGAGGAATTTTATTAGAACTGATCATTTTATTTGAACTAACAGTTTGTGTACTTTCAAAAGCTCTGGGTGCTGCTTCAAACATATTTTCCAATCAATGAAAAGAAAAAGAAAGAAGAAAAGACCACATAAAACCGGAAACTACTTTTAATTAAGCGCTCGTTAATCCACATTTTGAGCGATCACTTGACTTGACTTTGGCAGTTTAAAATTTACATTTAATTATACGAATGTGACAGAGACGTTAAAATGCCCTCTTTCTTTCTTTGAGCAACTCTAGTCAACTGGCAGAAAGATAAATTAGTTAAATGTTAATGGCATTCTTAAACGTTTATTTGCCATCTTCTCTATTAGTTCTTCAGGCAAGTACGAGTATTTAGTTTCCTTTCATTATTTTACTCCAGCATCAGCACATTAAAAATCAAGTGCGACGTGTGCCACAAACATTAAAACAAACACACAAACCGTATTTATGAAGAAAGAAAAATGGAATTGAATAAAAATACGCCGAAGCGTCGTATACACATACAACAAATGAACGTTGTTCGCTTAAATGCGTACGTTGCTACTGTATTTTGCAACCAGAAGCGAAGCGCAAGTACTTGCAGTCAGTGTGCTGGAAGTCGAGCAGACAGGCTGTGGCAGTAAGTTCCAAACTAACAGCACATACATCAATGCGAAAGCCAAACAAATAGTCAACCCAGCGGGCACAAAGCGTTTGTAGGCCAAAAATGATATGAAAAGGAGCTCTGAAACGCAAGAAACCATAAAAAAGACGACAAGATACAAAATGATTGCCACAAAGCACGCACTCAATAAATTGAAAAAAAAGAACAAAATAAATAAATGAAATAAGAAGAAAATGAACTTTAGCTACAACAAAAAGAAAGCAACAACAATTACCAGGAATCAAACCCCTGATATTGAAATGCAACAGCCTGCCTGCCTGCCTGCCTGCTCATGATTTCCGCAGACTGGTGGGTTGGTTCTTCGCTGTGGCCTGGCTCGAACAGAAGAGGAAAACAACAGCCAATTTTGTTTGTTAAACTTATTAAAATTGTTGCCAGAATCTGCACGAGCAGACTTCTTGTTCTTTATATTTTCGCTAATAAGCAGGACCAGAGAAGTCTTTTAAGGTAACAAGCATATCGGCATGTCATACACTTCGTTACAATAACAACAACTAATACGCACTCCTCCAAAGCAACGCCAATACCTACAGGGAAGTAATCTGTGCAGCCGTTGAGTGCGAGGCGGACAGACAGCTTTTCAAAAGGATCCTTTTATTGTGCGGCCGCATGTGCTGAAATCCTTTTGCTCACTGCGCAAAGTAGGAAAACATGTTGGCTTTCAGCCGACAATCTCGCCTTAATTTTAAGGCCTGATACTTTTAAACCGCCCAGAAGTCTTACATGTTTTTCTTGTTCTGCTTGTTGTGGTTTGAGAGGTTTTTCTCTTTCTTATAACTCAAAGAATTAAAAATTTGCATAATATTTGCTGATCGTTTGGGAGCACTTGTTCAAATCATGAGCCGCACAGTGGAGCAGAACTGAAGTGCGCTGTGAATTGACAGTTTAATTTGGGCATTCTTTAGCGATTCGAGTCAAACACAAATAACTTTTAGGATTTGCAGCATATTTGAGAGGAATTATAAAGACGGTCTCGAATAATTATCTGACTTGGCAAAGGCCCAGTAATTTTTGATTTTCTTTCAATAAAGACAATCAAAAGATGGTTCACGGAATTATGCGTACTATGAGAACTCACTATTGCAAACGAATTTCCAAATGACGGCACAAATGCGATGTCACAAAATGCCATATCGTAGTCCCAGTTCATGCGCAAAGCTGATTATGTGCTTTGTGTTTGTAATGATGTAGACTTTTATAGATGAAAGCTTTTACAAATAGTAGACGATTTCCTCCCAACCTGGTGAACTGAAGATAAATTTTGCATAATATGTGCTCTGGACGATGGTGCAGTCTCTGTTATATTAATAAATTATTTACCCCAATAGACATCAGTCAGTATAAAGGAGTTGCACAGTGGGACCAGTGCATATTTTGACGAATCAATTCAACTCTTGAAAAAAACTGCAAGTTGCAACAACATCTGGGCAGCGTAAACAGTCTGTCGAAACTGGATGACAAAACAAGAGTTGCGCAAACAAAAATATAACACAAACAAAATATTGATATCTAAATAAGGGATTAAAGGACTTATTCATAAAAAACCTTTATGACAACTATATTTAAAATTATATATTTTATTTCTATACAAAATTCGTCACATAAGCAGTTTATAAATATGAAGTTTTATTTATGAATTGGCCGTTAACTGAATTGAGATGTGCAGAGGGATGTTTGGATAAGAGAATTGATTTTTATCCGTATAAAAAAGATTGAATAATATAAAATATACAATTGACAGAACAGATGTGTTTTATTGTACCAAAGAAAACCGTCAAGATGCAGCAAGAATCTGTTGTGTGAACTTCATGATTCTGAATCGTTATTAAGAGAGAGCGGGGCAAGTGCTTCATCGCGCTTTTAAGCAAATCGTTAGGATAATTGCTTCAACTTGATGGTTGCAAGTCTGAATTTATTCAAAAGTTCTAAAAGAAAATAGGATTTAACTAAAGAAACTTTTTACTTGTTTGCTGTACATATTCTCGCAAAATTTTAACGCCTCACCGCAAAAGCATCGTTGCCTGTTCGACATGTAACATATACTTTTTGCCCAGTGACGTGGAAATGTATGTAGTTTATGCGCGTAAGTTTATATAGTACTTCATTTGATTTGTCTTTGGCCCCAGTGTGCAGCATATTTAACATTGTATTTGAATTTGCTTTATATTGAAATATTTTTATACAAATTCAAGTGATCTATTCAGATTCAGGAAGCCTACTTGGTGGCAAAGTTTTTCTTTTTTAGCACATGATGACACGAATGGTGTCAATGCATGGTGGACTATGGATAATTGAAGTAGTTGTCAGGATTCTAGCGGTTGCTTCTGTATCAAAGAATATGAGAAGACGCGATATAGTCGACTTGTAGTCGGTAAATCACTTTGCGTTATATGAGAGTGCAAAAAGAAATTACAAAACATATATCTAAAAATTTGTTTTAATTATGGAAATAAAGAAACTCATGCGATCAAAATGTTTAAAATTGCTACGAAAAATAACATTAAACAGAGTAAAAGAGGGAAAAGCGCGTAAAAACATTCGACATTTTCTTTTTTTTTGAAAATTTAAATTCCAATAAACGATTTACAAAATTAAAACCTTAAAATTCCAAAAAATTAATTATGAATATATACAAATTTTTGTCCCTTCTGAGCCACTGTTGATAGCCGAATTTCGCCATGCAGCAGCCAATCATCAAACCGTTTTAATTTACCTTCATTTGTTAAATGATAATTTGTTGTGGTTTATTCGTGAGCTTCAATTGTATCGATACCGAAATGACAAGGTCCGGTATAAATCCTCAAAAGTGACCTCCACGATGGTGAAGATAAAATGAAATGTTTTTATTTCGATGCTGTTTTTAATCAGTATCGCCGAACATTTAAGCTCTACTTTTATGCTTCAATAAACATTTTGTATTGATTTAAATAATCAACGAAATTCAAAATTTATTAAAAACAAAAAAAAAAAAAAACAGAGAAGAAGAGTTGAAGCAAACAAATAAAGTTTCCTTCCTTCTGCTGGTTTGATTAAAGAACTGGAGGTATCAAACATTTGCCGCTTTAACCGATTTGACATAAAGTGTCGGCGGCTTGATGCTCGCGCACACACACAAACACACTTTGGTATCTCTTCTTTGTGTGGCAGGCCCACAGGATGGACATGATTTGCTTTCATTCATTTGCATACAACAGCTTTTAAATTAAACTTTTTTTAGTTTTAATTTGCTTAATTTCATTAAGAGTTTTATTTCGTTCTTTTCTTGAAATGTTGTTGTTGTTTTGCAACTATTTTAATGATGTGATTAACATGACTTTTAATTTCAACCTGTTTGCCGAATGCGAAATCATTTGGGAGGTCGTATTAAATTAATTGGAAGAATATTTTGTTATTTGCCAAACGACGTTAGATTTTGTGCCCCCAAAGCGGCTGGCGCTGTCGTGGGTTTTAAAGATTTATCAGGCCCATCATCAGCAACATGATGATGGTCATCAGTGTCACTTCAATTTTAACAATTTAAAAGCGAAATGCTTAAATCCACAACATGAGAATATTCAGTTTCTCTGTAGCATCAGTGAAGTTGCCTTTCAATATTCAAACTGCTGGAGGTGCGCATTTGGTCAATGAAGGGTTAATGTCTTATCACTCAAATACTCGTATTAAACGTAAATGTGTGAGTATATTCCCCGCATTGATTTCCAACGTCCAATTTAACTCTCGTACCTTCAAAGGTTGCACTTTTACAGCGACTTTTTTATGTCGCTGGTGCCGCGTGATGATAAGCTGGCGCCTTCGTATATTTCCAATATTTAGCTTCCATAAAACGAATTGACTCATTGTCGAAAATGATTTATGACGATTTTTTTATTTCATTTTCTTTTTATTTCTTATCTCAGTAATAAACTCTTGTAGGTGGTCATGTTGGAGAGTTGCTGTTGGAGATGTTCATAACGATTGTGGTAGCAAAAGTAGACAGTTTGAATGGCTTTTTCCAACGATACGCTGGAGTCTTTTGCATTGTTGTTATTATTAATAATAATACTATTATTTTCTTTTGGGCCGCGCTTTTGTTATGAGGCTTGAGTTTGAACGTGGTCTGGAACTGTAGTTTTTCCGGTAAATTATTATTATTTTGTTTTAATTCGTTGCATACCAACATTTTAAGCAAAACTAATTTCTTCCATCGAAATTTTGTATGGAAACTTGATAATGGCGGCAAAAATCTGCTTTCCGATTAACTAAACTTGGTTTAACTGAGATCCCAAGAATATGTTATTAATAAAAGATTTTCTTTTTTGTATTCAAATAAACTTTTTACAAAAAATGGAAACAAAACAGAGTTTTATTGTGTTCTTAATCATCTAGTGACAATAAAACTAAAGAGACGATTAAATGTTGCGTTAGAGAATAGAGGAAATACTAATAAACCATTAATTTTTTTGATAAGAGGTAGAAGTATGTTTTGTATTTTAAAAACTAAATTTTTTTAGTTAAATCATAATTTTTTTTTAACATCTCTGATTGCGAGTGAGTTAAGATTTTTTTACAGAGAATGATGCTGTGAAAATTTTGTCAATAAAAATTATGTTTGATCATTAACATAAAATTGGGATTTTTAGGGGGTATGTACAGTTTTGTGTGCGACTGTATATAGACGTTATTATGGTGTCGAACGTGACACCAGCGTATATGTACGTTTAGATTAGCAATGAAATTAATGTTAAGCTTGATTTTGAGCAAAATTTCATTTTGAAGATAATTTTGGACCAGCACACAGGGGATAACCGCTACAAGTGCGATACATTCTGCCGCAACTAGAAAGAAGAAGAAAGTGTTAAGAAGAGAGATAAAGGCAATTGAAAAGATAGAGAATTTGTTGAAGCTATTTTTACCTCTTTATTTCGCCAACGAATTTTTGCTAGAGCACCGATGCAGGATTGTGCTTGATTTATTCTGCTTTTAAGCGGTGCCAATCGCTGTCCGTAATGTTCAGCGACCAACGCTATGCCTTCGTCATTGAGACAAGCCGACGAAAATTATCACAATCGCGCACTTATGCAGATCTGAAAAACTCGACGCCATTTTCATGACTGAGTGCAGAGTCGTCGATCTCGGGACTTAACGCGTCGTAAACTTGTGTTACCTACTTCAGACAACAGCACCCTCGAAGTGCAAGAAAACCGCAGTATTCGCAGGTGACAGAGGCTATTTTCAGGACCAACGAATTTAATGTGATTTTTCCAAATATTATTCATAATAAGTTTTTGTATACTAAAAAGCTAAATGAGTAGACAAACTGCGATAGATATCTAATCCTGTAAATGCCACTTTAATTCCAATCGCTGTTGCACTTGGCATATCGCACGTGACATTATATTGCCACCAGTCACTCTGTGAAACACAGGATGAGTCAGAATATATTTCTTAATGCATTTAAAATTTTTTTTAGTTTTTTATAATAATAAATATAATTTTCTATAGACAACCCCACTATAAAAAGTATGACAACCATAATTATTTAGTTTTTCGATGTGAAAACTTCTCACATCATTTACAGAAACGAGGCACTGGATATTTTTTTATACTGTTTCTGTTTAGACCAGAACGCTTAAGCAAATACAGCTCCTGCTCAATATCGGACGTTACATTGAAATAATATATTAAACGAAGGAATTCTTTTTTGTATCCTCGGAAAAATTTTATTTATTCTTTGAAAGAATATTTACCGAAGCAAAAGTTACGTTTTTGTGAATTTGAAATCGAATATTGCGAAATCGATTGATTATAAAAGCAAAATCTTGTTACGTGAACTTTTTAAATTTTTTTTTTTTTGGTGTTGCTGGAAATGTCCATGTAGCGAAAAACCTTTTATGTTATTAAACCTGATTAATTTTTTGCTGGTCCTTATAATTTACATTGAAATTTTGTTATTCTTGTCTTCTTATTCTTAATTTCTTGTGTTTCTAAGCAACTTTACTCGTCCTTTTTACTGCAGATTGTTTCATTTTCATATTAACATGTCTGAATTAAAACTAAAATATATTCAACTTGCTTCCGTTCATGTAAATGGCTTTACCATTTTGCTTTTAACAAAATATTTAATTTTATGCTCTTCTGCACTCATAAATGCAGAATGTAAACAATTAATTTGCTGATAAGGCCAACAGCAAAAGTTTAATATTGCAAAAATATATATTTTTTGTAAATAAATTTCCTTATTACCGGCTAAAATGGTGCATATTTCATGTCATAATTAAAATCATCATCCCTTTTAATTATCGCAAAGCTGATGGCAGGCACCCCACTGTGAGTTAAAGCCCGGTTTGTCTAAACATTAACACAGTTAAGTAGCTCGTTAACAGCATTTATAGCGATGTCTTCTTTAACTTATTCAATACGAGTTTGTTTGATTAAAACTCTTAAACCCAAAAAATCGTAACAATTATTCAACTCACCTGCCAGTCTATCCTTGACGGCTTGATGCGCCAGCGCAGCATGATGCAAGGGCGGTAGTGCCCATGTTAGCGGTGTACGCTGAGGTGGTACTCGTAAAACGTGTCCCGCAGCTGCTGCCGCCGCTGATGGATACAAGTGGGGATAAGTGTAAAGTGCAGTAGCACCGCCGTATGTCGATGACGCTAAACTTGTTGCCAATTTGTAGGCAGCAAAATCCTGTTCATTCTGTAGATCTTGTTCGCTTGATTTATTACTATTGCTGTTGTTGTTGTTGCTGCTATTGTTATTGTTATTGTTGTGAATATTATTGTTGTGCTCGAAGGGTTTGGAAAGCAGGCGCGATATACTAAAGGGCAGATTTTCACTAGACGAGGAACGTGTTTGTTCTGACTGGGTTTCACTAAAGGATGAGAATAGGAAATATTTAAATTTTAACTTAAAAGTTTTCAACTTTTTAAATAAAATCATATAAAATAACAATATAAGACTCAAAAAGAAAATGATATCTTAAAAAAGTTCGACTTCTGCATGAAATTTGTACGTTTTGTCGACTTTCTATTGTTTCAATTTCTTGTTTTTTTCATTTTAGGCTTTGGAAACGATACAAACTAAAATTAAAAGTATTTTATATTAATATTTATATAGGCTAAATTGTTCTTAGTTAAAATCTCAGAAAGACATGATGATAAATATTCCTAGGCACAAAGGAAGTCAACATCAGTTTTATTCAACTTACACAGCAGAGCAGAACAGCTGTTTTCGAAAGTCGCTACACTTTCATCTTCAGTGCTCATGTGTATATTGTGTTTATCACCACTGTTTAGGTAAAAGTATTTAAGTTATTAAATCAATAAATCAAGAAAAGCTTTTAAAATCAATTTTTACAGAAAAACGTGACCAAAACAAATCAGTTCGCTTTTTTTTGTCAAACAGTGCGTGTTCTTTTTTCCCTTGAAATTTACAAAAGTTTCATTTATAAGCGTTCCTTAACGTTAATTTGCAAGAGTATGTATGTTCGTACGTGCATTTGCAATATATTAATGAGTTTTACAAGAGCTGTCACAGATAAAAACGATTTCATATAAATTTGTTTATGGGTAAATGTTTTCTTTTTTTTGTAATTTCAATTTGTAAACATTGATCATGCATGATGCTTTTATATGTTCATACGGGTACATGTGACACAAAAACATGTTACGAGAACAACAACAACAACATGTTATTAATTAAGTTTGTTATTTAAGCCAGAATGCAGAAAAACTTTTTACATCAAATCATATTGAATGCAATTAAATTGAAATGTGTGAGTGAGTATGTGTGCTTTTGTTAGAAACCAAACATCTCTGCAGGTATGCAAACCAAAAAAGAAAATGAAGTAAATTTTTGCTCTGCGAGAGAGTCACACACACACATGTCAATGCAAATGCTCACCCAACACTTGGGTACTTTGTAAACCCCCACCACTATTATGGTGTACAGTTAAGTGAATGTAGTTGTTATTGTTTTTTGTTCTTGTAATTTCTTTGTTTTTATCTTTAAATGGTGAATAATGCTCACAGACCCCAAAATAGGCAACAACAACACTGAAATCATGATTGCTAAATACAGTAGCAAAGTAGCAACACTAACAATTTATAAAGATTTATGCTCGAAATTAAATTGAGCCATTTGCGTGACCATTGATTGATTTAATCTGTATTTGTTTTTGTAAGTGTTTTATTTCTCAATGAATTAAATGCTTTTTCATAATTTTGAAGGTCATAATGAATGAATAACACGACGACGAATGTTTAGTGTTGGGCATACTTATATTTATTAACCATTTGCAATAGACATATTTACGCAAGACAAGATATTTTTAAATGTTTCGCTTAAAAATAACAAAGTTAAATTTATGTTTGACAAACTTATTAATCAATATCAATACTTATAGGCCAGAGATGTATATATAATTTGCTTATTTAATTTACAAAGCATAATTATATTTCAATACAAAGAAACAGTTTAAAATTTTGTTCTATTTTCGCAATTAATTGGAGTAATTGTTAAAAGCTACCACAAACCAAACTTATCCTTTAATAATTGGAAATATAGTTATTAAATCTTTTGATCATGGTTGATCAGAGTATTTTGGAGGTCAACAGATTTGTTATGATTTAATAAAAAATGCTCAATATAAAAATATGTAGAAAACTAATTAAACGGATTTCTAATTCTACAAAATTTGTTCTTTCTGTGGAATTCGTGCATATTCCATCTCTGCCACTTGTTTGCCCCCATAAATTTCATATTTAACTGCAACTTAATTCAATTTCATGTTGTTGAGCAGACAGCTACGACAACAATTAAAACGGTCATCTTACAATGTCTTAAACGTAGAGATAACGAACTTATAACACACACACACCCATACACGTAACGTAAACTGATCGACATCTTTCACAAAGATCTTTCAGATCTTTAAACAATTTTGATAATTTTGAATTCACTCTAATTTACAGCACATTGAATGTTGTGTCTCCAATAAAACTAATAATTTTATAATTTTATTGATCGTTTGATTAGCTGTTTATTTATTTTTAAGCTGTAGTCTGTTTTGAATAATTAAAAAGAAATATTCCCAATAAGAATAATAATAAAAATAAACATCAATTTGCCATTAAAAGACATTGTTTGTGACACATTCAGTACATCCAATTTATTTTAGATTTTATTGTTTTACTTTTTCATTATCGTGTATATTTTAGAAATATTTTTTTGTGTTTGAACATTTTCTTTCCATCATCTATTTACATAAAAATTTATTCATATCGATCGTATCACTCGATCGTACAATCACATTGTTTTGTCTTGTCTTAAGTGTCAATCGTATTAATTAAATTGCAGTTTCGAAACTTTTAAATTTAAATAATGTCTTGTTCTGCTGTTTTCATGTCGTTTTTGCTTTCTTGTTCCACCTGATATTTATTAAAATCATAACCGTATAATCACTTAATACAAACAAAGATTTAATTAATTTGAGGAATAAAAGTCATTAAATAAAAGAATGCGATTTCAAAAACAATTTTTTCCATGTTATAGGTAATTTATGTAGTCACACAGTCGAGTTAGATTTGTAAGGAACATTAAGGGGATTCACTTTATGTTTGCTGCTAACAAGCTGCCGAAAATAGTTTAAAACCATTGCGTACACCTGAACAAAATATATAGTTTTATGAACACTGAAAGAATTTTTTTACACATTGTGGTAGTTTAAGCATAACATCAGCGGTAAATTTCATTAAAACCAGATATTTTATTAAGAAAGCTTTTTATTGCGTTATTTCTTGCTTTTCGGACTATAATAGTTACCTAAACAGCATTTTAGGTTCAACTTTACATAAAATTATATGTTTTCCTTTCGCAAAATAATAGCAAAATAATTTCGTAAAAATCTTAGGTATTTTCTTCAAGTTTGTTTCATTGTCAGCGGGTCTTTCTTTATCTGTAAAAACAGTAATAATTATATGGGAGCTCCGTCTTATTCGTTAGCAAATTTTCTTAAAACTTTCTCATGATTTTTTCAAAAACTTTTCGTTTAGAAATTAAGGTGGAGTGGCCATACCATCAGAATGAATATTGTTAGTATTATAATCATGGCACTAGAGTGGAAACTTCAAATATTAAGAAGTCGAAACCGACTAAAGTACGTTAATAAAATAATTGCAGAAAACCGTGTAGCATGAAGATGCTTTGTAAAAACCACATGATCCCAACAGCGGCAATTTTTATAGAAATTTATTAGTTTATCCGAGACAAGAGTTGTGTCAACAAGAAATGTATATCAAAATAATATATTGAATGAATTGAGATGAGGTATTGATGTCCAGAAGGATGTCAATAAAACAATTTTTAGCTACTTTTCTTATTTATTGCAAATAGTCATATAATAAAAATACACAATTAATGCAAATAATGCAATTTTGACCATGATGGGAATGTTTTTCGATCTCTGCAGTGATAATTTGAGCTCTTCTCAATGTGAGCTCCAGACCATTTGGAGTTTTTCCCTTCTTCAAATTGCCTTCAAATTGTCTTTTACATGTCTTTAAATATGATCTTCTGTTAATTTTCCAAATCCCATAACACAAATTAAGAAATTCATGCAACAGATTAAAACACAGTGGGACTAATTTATACTACAAAAAGAGTTTGGTGACAGATATCTAGAATGTGGTTCCAAATCGGTTGAAAAACTTATTTCGCCCCTTCGAAGCGTTCAATCTGTTGACCATGTTATATGAAAAGCTGAAAACCTTTAGACGTGGCTATAAAAGAAAAAAGGACTTCTGCAAAATTTTTTCATTTCACCTAAACTCGAGTATATCTTTTTTATAAAAATAAAAAATAAACAAAGTTCATGATGGAATGTTTGCTGCTGAACTTTGCTAGAGTGGGTCCGCTTACAACAGTGAAATTAATCGTCATTTATTCATTAGAAGTGTTGACTGCTGCAAGCTAAAATGGAATTTGATAATTGATCAATGGTATTGATTGTTTTTGAGTTCTTCGAAATGAAAAATTAATTCTTTTTTAACATTTCTGTTTAATTCATAAAAATATCAAATATCGAAAAATCGTTGCCAAGAGCATTAATTCCCACTGAGCTGTGCCAGCCGACGGCTGTGGTATGGTGGTAGAAACACACCCATCTCCGTTGGAATAATCAAAATTGTTTAGATAATCTTTAGTACGCATTTAGCTACGGGTTTAATCGAAATTATTTGAATTTGATAATCCTTCTCGACTTTGCAAAATCTTACCTTAAAGGAGCTTCGGATTCATCATAACAGCTGCCACCGTCCATGTCGACATCAGAGCCCGTGCCACACGAGAGTCGGGAATCAGAATCAACATCGACATGTATCTCTTGATCTTCAATGTCATCACGATCATCTTCTTCATGTGACGATGACATTCTGGAGCAGTTGGGAGCCAATTTGCACAATTTTTATTTTAAAACTTGTTGGTTAGTTGAAAATATTATCCAAAATATTTTAACTTAAACTTCTTGTATATAAATATTTTTCCTTGAAGTGATTTCAACTATTTTGGCGATCATATTCTTTTCAATATCACACATCAAAAACTCTTTTGTGATTTTTTATTTTATGTTATTATCATATATTTAATTCTCGTGTGTTTGTGGCTATTTAATCATAAAATTTTAATTAGTTTATTTATTTCACATAAACTTGAAAGCCGCCGCTCTTTTATTCGCTTCACAGATATTCTAATTTAAACGTGTTTTGTGGGAGTTTCAAAATTCATATATTAAACCGTTTAACTTGATATGCTCTCATCGGTTAGTTTGTTCGCTTGAAATTGATATTCTGTAGGTATTTGAAGGTAAAAAGCAAAACAACCGTTTAACATTTAAGCGCTTTAACGAACTCGACAAATTGAGGTGTTAACGCCAACTGAATAATAAACTTCCCCGTTGCAAAACAATAGCCGACCGTACCCATACAGTTTAAACCACACACACCACTACTGCTACCACCAGCCAGCCACTACCAAATTGTATTCCAATACCACTTTACGAAAACGCCAAACAACTTCCATCCACATCCACTTACTTACAAATCAACATTGAATCTTGTCTTGTTAGCATAAGCTAATGATGTTTAAAATTGTTGGTGTAGTTAAAGAGATCTGTACGTATGAACACCACCACTATCGCAGAGGATGTCAAAGACAAAAAATTCATCATCATTCACAACCACCAGCAGCAACTCTTTACCTTGTTAGACCAGTTTAACTGCTTCCTTCCTTTCTTTAATTGTGTTGTTAGTGTTATTGTTCATGTAGTTGTAATTGTTGTCAAAAAGTGCAGCTGAATTAAACCTAACCTACGATAATAATGGCACTTGCTTTACAGGCGTTTGTCCAATTGTTGTATGATTGCCTTCATATATCAAAACTCCGCCTTTTTCTATATAAGCCAGAGAGGCTTTTTTTCTTCAAACCCTCTCATAAGCACAAGCCAACAAACTGGTTCATTAATGACTTTTAGCTAAGACTTGGCAGCACTTTGCATAAGTAATGGGCGGTGCTCAATGCCTGTTGGTTGTACGCAAGTGCTTAAAAGTGCGTGTGGATGTGTGGAGTGTTGTTTTTTATTTTAGTTGTTTTTCTTTGCCAAGCTATTGACCTGTTTGAATGGCTTTTCATTTGAATGCTTACGAGAAGATTGTGTAGTTGTGTTGCAATTTATATGTAAGAACATTCTATCATGTGTTGCCGCTTCTCATATGCTCAGAGTTATCATGGGAAGTATATGATTCCTCATATGTTGTCTTATATTCCACTACTTTTAATTTTGGAATTGTTTATACAGTAGAATATGCCACCGCAGACACTATTGGAATATTACCGTTTCAGAGTACTGCTGTCGAGATGTAATACGCTTGTGCCAACGGTTTTCCAAATCTTCAAGGCAGTTGTGCTACGCATTTTGGTGTGTTTAGGAGTTCCTTCACCGCGCAGATTTGATTTATATTTCCTCAATCGTTGCTAAGGACTTTACTTTTCTCAGAGGAGGCACTCATCTTCCTCTTAAGAAACACATGAGACAAGGACAAGAACAGACAAGAGTTAGCAGAAGTTGCAACAGGTTTTGAGGCTCACTGACGACCACCATAATCCTTTTAATTCTTTCAACGTACACGATTAAGGAAAGATCTACACTTGTGCCCACTTAAACCGAAAAAATTATATTTGGTATTTTTCTAGCTGCTTTTTCTAGTTTCAACGCGTCTTTACTAAGTCCCCTTTTATTTATAAGAAGAAGCTTTTACATATTGTCTACTAATAGACAGACAGACGCGTTTGCTTATTGCGATATACAGGGAAGAAAATTTAATAAATGTCCTGAGCAGGTGGTCGTGTACTTTAAATTTTTATACCTTCTCCTTTAAACTTCCCTATGGAGTAGGGGTAAAGGCACAGTAAACTATTTGGGACTAATTTTTAACTCTATCCAAACTCACCGATAGCCTACAGTTTTCACGGTGCTAGTGTTTTTGAATAATCCATGACATGATCGCCTTTGGTCCCAGTGTGCAATGATTCTTCTGTTAAGGAATATCGACTTCAGGTACGAACATGCTGGGCAAGGGCATGTTTGTTACATTTAAATGTGTGTCTGAAAAACTCTTGGCTTTTCTGTTAGGGAATCTTCTGACATTGGACTTATCCAAATATACCGCCGACATAGCCGTCTTAGTTCTATTGGCAACCCTGTACTGCAAAGAGTTGTGTTGTTGGCTTTGGGCGTGTGTATGCGTGTTGTATTCCTGGGACGACATTTTAAAAAGAAAACCGTTTTGCTTGTGGGGTTTTCTCTCTTTTTCCAAACACGAACCCACTTACAAACATTTGTTTGATGGAAACGGCCACGCACACACACACATTTACTATCTCACATGCAGCTCATTCAACCAGACGCACGTGGGCTTAAAAGTGTTTATACTTTTGGGTGGGTGTTGTTCTATTTGTGTTCTTTTGTTCCAAGATTTCTTCCTATTTTCTTTATTTTTCCTGCAACACCAACAGAGTAGGAGCTTGTTTGGGATTGTATTTAAAAAGCTGAATTTGTGTGGAAAGTGCAAATGTGGCAGATTAATAGCACAATCGGTAATAGCAGCATTTTGTCAGTCTTTCTTTTTTAATATATTTTATTTTTTTCTGTTTTAGTTCAACTTTTTTTATTTGCTGGGGTGCGAATCATTTAAGTGCCATTTGCTACAAATGGGTTGGGTTTAAAACAAACAGTTTAAATATGCAAGTGGTGTGTGTTTGGTTGTTCCGTGTGTGTGTGTGTTGGTTTTGTAGTAGATGAGAATAAGTTTGTGTTTGTTGGAGTACATGGGTTATTTGTGAATGTTTGTTGTAAGTGTTTGTCTATCGATTTGGTTTTTATGTTGTTATCTGTGATTGAACAATTTTCCGTCTAACATGCGTTTAAATTATACACAAATGCCATTATATACACATACTAATAGATAAATTTATTTATTTATTCTAACAACGTGATACGAGGGCCAACTGTGGTGTTGCTTTGTAAAAGGTTTGGTAATTTATATGCATTTCCTAAAGCTCAGCCAATTCTTTTAATTCCTCAATTCACTCAAAATATATTCCGATCCTTAATTGCGTTATATAAAGAAAAATCTGAATATTTAACAGCTGTTCCGGACATTTTCCATAGCCAAAATATATAAATTTACCTGGTGTTTTAATATTTCTAAGCATTTGAGATTGAAATAAATAGGAACTTATGAACACAAGCTTTCATTTATTTATTGGCTAATCGTATCTGGATATGCGAGGGCAATCAGGCTGTTAATATAACAAATAGATTTTTCAGATGGCCCTCCAGCGCACAGCAACGGTGAAGTGTACAACTCAATACGTGTTCGAAGGAGCACCATTCTTTGCTTTCCTATTCTATAATTTGCAAGACATTCATTGTTGTTATTGTTCGCTTCCTTACCAAACTTTATGCTTAAATGTCTTTCATTTTAAGATCTTCATTGGTTAAATACCTGAACCATGTCTTTTAACTTGATAGCATTTTTGTTGTCGTAGTAGTGGTAGTAGTTATTCTTGTTGTTGCTCCTTTCTAATGGTCTTGTTATTTGGCTTTGCTTGTTTGACGCACACATTTATAATCTCCAAACTATTGGCATTTAGCAGATAGTCGAATAAATAAACTGAAACAAAAACTGCAAGATATTCGTTTACGTAAAAACATATTTATTTCCAAGCCACACGGTCACTTACATGAATATTTAAATGAAAATATTTTATACATTTTTACTGTAAGTGTTTCCTAATTGAGATGCGTCGTTGTTTGTTGGAGTCGAACAATTTTTTTAATCACTTAAATTGACCGTTATTTGCTGTGAAATGTGGTTGGCTGTTTGGCTTAGTTTATCTCTTTGTTGCCACCATTATTGCAGTTTATTTAATAATTTAAAAGCGAGGTATTGCATTATGTTGTGTTGGTCGAGTAATTGGGAGGATATATATATATATATATATATATATATATATATATATATAAAAGAGCAGTTGGGACTATTTATGACCAACAAATCGTAGCTACCGCATTATAAATGGATTAGTTCCCACTTCATATGAAAAATCGACCATAATTATCTTGAATATATTGATATAGATTAAACATTTATATTGACAATGGACGCAACTTATAGTTTTTTTTTAATTTTTAGTTTTTATTTTTTATTATTTTCAAGACAATTGCAAAAAGCCAAGAAACGGGATTTGAACACAACCCCACATTTCAACGTCAGTAATTTTAGAATGTTGAGCACTTGAAACTTTCAAAATTGTTTTAATTTTACTTGATGAAAATTTATAAGGTTTTTACTACTCATTTTAAACTCGAGGAATATTTTTAAAGAGAAAGAAATTTTTTACGGAAAATTGTCGAATTATTATTAGAAGTCTTTTTCAGAAAGCGAATTAGAAAAGCTAATAAATAACATGAGAACTAAGATAATTTTATTATTTTTATTTCGAGTTGAAACACAACATGAAATCTGAAAAAGGAAATCATGCTGAGCCAAACAAAGCCACTGCTATTAGCAATCACAAATAGTGAACTATCCTCAATAGTATTTAAAACTTATCTATAGAATCACTTCTTCTTCTCACTAATACATACATACGCGTTGTCCACCATTATTATTTTGCACTGTGCGCAAAGCAGCAATAAAATTTATTGAAATAAACTTAAAATAATTTTCCAATTATGCACAACAGCAACATTTGCATGCAGATGTTTTCAATTAACTACAACAACAATGTTTCTGCAATTGTTGTTGATTATCACTCCTGGTATAATCTTTACCTTTTTGGTTTTTATTTCAGCGTATTTTTTTTATATATGTATGAAGTCAACAAATAAAATTGAATCTACTTGCAACCGTTTAAACGTGAGACCATAAAACATTATGTATGTATGTGTACTCGTATTGCCAAGCTAAAAGGGAATATAACAAAGAATCATCAACAACAACAAGAAAATATATTTAAAAAAATGGAGAAACAGTCTACTGGATTGGATGTACACAAACAAAAAATAAAACAACGCATACACTCGTACTCATACCAAGAACGTCTAGAAACTCAGCCAACACCACCCACGTACAATTGCAAGAATATGTGACTGACTGTGAAATTTAAATTTTGCATTTAAATGCGATTTGCAAACACATTAAAAAAGGAAACTAATCAAAGCTTAAGTATCGTATTCAGTACGTTTATATTCACTTTTTGTACTTGGCAAATAAATGAAAAACAGCATCAGTATCATTTAAATACGCATCACGAAACGATCTAATGAAAGAACAGGCAACCATTCACATACGAAGGAGACTTTGCCAGTACCTGAATACGTTCGTCTGCAATTTAGTTATTGGGTGGGGTGATAATTAATGTCTGCTCGCTAAATTATTGTAAAATGTGTTTTTGTTGGTATCATCGGAGTAAATTGTACATCCAAGAATTTTTTTTCAGCTAAGGACATTCTCTGGTATGTTAAATCCGATATTTGTGATAAATTTAAAGAAACTATTCGCCTTAACTTTTTAATTTTTACATAAGAAAATCGATGCGCGATTGTGGATGTTGTTCACAATCAAATAAATTCACGACATTGCTGCGTTAAACTATACTCTTTCTCTTACCTAATAGTACTTCACTGTTGCACTTGCATGCATGTGTGTATGTAGAGGTAGTTTTTAGTACGCCGTTCATTTCCGTACAGCAATTTAATTGGATATTATATTTGTTTTAAATATAACAACAACAACAAGAAAGCCAAAAATAGCAGCTAAAATTATTTTTGCAGAACGATGCAATTTTAATTTTCAATAACCACGCCAACATCGACGGCATTCCAAAGCGAACAGAATAAAACGTCCACTTCTCTGGAACAGAAACTTTTTAACCGACATACTTCGATACTTATTTTGGCACACAACTGGCAACCACATATCGTTTGACGAATTCAGTAGTCATATTAATCAAATACCAGGGACCGTAAATAAAAGTTCTCCATCAATTTCACCTCAAAAGTCTTCATGTTAGAATCGTCAGAAACCTATAATTTCATACAAAAATAGATTCTTACTGACCTGCGCTTTCGGAATCATGAAAAATGCTCTAAATTGCACATTTAAGAGTTATTTGAAAAGAAAAAAGTTTTATAATAATAATATAAATAAAAATTAATAATTTCATTCAGTTAACAATGAATATACAGCCAAGCTTAAACGACGAAAGCGGTCTAACTAACTTTGTTAACCCTAGTAGATGCACATGAGCACTGATGATGGGAATATAGCGACTTCCGAGAACACCGTCAAAAATATTTATGCTGTTTCAGTTTCATATCTGCTATTATTCTATTATATTTTGCTTAAGATCTCAAAACTAATCTATTTTGTTCCGTGAAGCGATCGATTCTATATATTGTAAAGATGTTTATTAATTTTAGTTTTTACTAAATGAACCAGTTTAAATTCAGTGCTTATTCTCCAAAATTCCGAATAGAGTACCAAAAAGGCAGTGAAATTCCCGGTTCACACATTTAAACTATTCCTGTTCATCTGTAGACTTTGCAGAAGAAAGGAGAAATAAGACTGGCGGCAGGTGTTTATTATCATTATCTTAAAATTTTTTTACGCAAATAAATTTTTCACTTTAAACTTTTAAGAAATTTCTTTTACACAAACAAAATAAAATGAACTGCGATAAAGTTAAGAAACTGCAAGCAAAATTATACGAAAATGACACAGATTTCTCAGCGAGAACGTTAAGGCAACTCCAGAAGTGAATTTATATATAATTGAGCAGAGAAATTTGAAGTTTGTGAACCGGTACTAAGAGCAATTCTGGGACAAGCAATTAATATTAACGACGAAGAGTTCAAGCGTATATTTTATATTGTTAATACAATTTCTTTGAATAGATATTAACGTGTTGATTTCATTTAACATAAACCCAGTAGCTCTTTTCTGTAACTGAAGTGAGAACTTCTCGCATCGAAAAAATTATTATTTATTCCTGTCATGCTCTCTATTGTATTGCTATTCATGATATATCATGTTAATTATTATAAAAAAATAACAAAAGTATTAACACATTAAGATATATATTCTGACTCATCTTGTGTTTCACAGAGTGGCGACAATTCTATCGATGCGAGAAGCTCTCACATCAGTTGCAGAAACGAGGTACAGTTTATAGTATTAAATTTGCAAAATATTAAACATTAAACTAAATAAAGTAGTTTTAAATAAAAAAGAAAATATTTTATATTGTTCTTCAACTGCTTTCTTTCTCTGTATTGACTTCCGTTAATAGCGTGCCATTTTGGTTAGTGTTCCGACAACATATTGGGTCCAGTTAAAACAAACAATAAAATTGGTACTTGGCATGAATTTAAAAATAGCATTTGGGAAGATTCATACAACAAGTGTTTGTGTATGTGGAGAAGAATAAGGAAGTATAAACAATTTGTTGCTGCACGCCATGAGTAAAACTCCAACGACACATCTTGAATTGTTGCTTCATTTCATTTCCAATTTTGGCCAAGTTTATTATTTAGTTCATGTAATATTCAACGGCAGACGACTAAGTTAATACTTCTCTGCCTGTTATACTCTGGCAGAGTATAGAGAAATAAAAAGGACTACAACCAGGAAAAGTATTCTTAAAGCCAAACACTTATGCTAAATGCCTTCACTTGGCCACATTTATTATGGATTTTTATTTGTGTCATATGACCAAATCAAATAATCATTCAATGCAGTATTTCAATTGCAATCAGCCAACAGCAAATATCATTATTGAAAGTGATTTTTGTTTGCCATTCCTTTTCTGTCTTTGCGGTCGTCTCTGGGGCTCGAATGGATTGTCATTGACCATTAAATTATTACAACTTGCTTTGTGGTTACTACGATAATGTAATGGAATTTTGGTTATAAAACTCCAAATGTATTCCACCTTAACTTTAGGTTTTAACTGCGTTGTTTGCTTAACGAAAATATTGTTACGAATTGGAAAATATATTTATTGTTAACAACATTTGCTTTCTAATTTTGTTCCAAAGTTCTTGTAAAGTTAGAATGTTTAATATTTTAAATGAATTTTATATGCATACGAAAGAAAGGCAACTCATAATAATTGTTCACTAGGTGTACCTTGAGGGCACTTGCTGGAGGTGTGTAGTCTCTCACTGCACCAGCGTTTCATTTAAATATTATATTGGCCGTAACTCCTCCAACATGGAAAATGACGGTTTTGCTAGTGTATTTTAAATCACCAAGACCCACTTTAAACATCTATAGATACAATAGCAAAATTGCAAAGAGTTAATTTTGTACGAACTCCTACCACTTACTACTACCAGCATGTCATGCCTTCTTCTAGTCTGGATGTTCTTGGAGAGAAGAACATGAACGAAAACTTGTGATCATAAAAATTAACTCATGCAAAATCCGAATACATTTTTATACAAAAGAAAATCTTATAATATGGATGCAAGACTTTTAACCAGATTAATTTTCTGGAAACAGCTAACTAAAATAAATGCGAAAAACTTTATTTATATATCTAAAATTTAACAATATTATTATTACTGTTGAGGCGTCTAAGGCCATCAAAGCGACTTTAATAAAATTTACATGTTACGCTTTCTTTATTTTAAGAAAGAAAAACAAATTACTGGAACGCAGTTTTTCAAATGCCAAGTGAAGGAAAACAAGTCAAACTATTTTTTTTCATAATTTTTTCTTTTATATACTTATTACTTCACCAAGCCTTTTCTTGGCTTCTTCAGGAAAATGCTTGAATATATTAAAAGACTATCGAAAGGTCAAAGTATTTATAAATCGATAACAGTTAAATGCTACGGATAAGACTTAATAGAATTAATGCTATTGTTGTATTATAATAAAACATTTTTTGAAGTCAAAGATTTTTAATTGTGTTTCCTTTGAGATATTGTGTTACACTTTGTTTCTTGCGGGCTAAATATGTCTCTATGTCTGAAAGTTTGGAGGAAGTGCCAAAGATATGCAGGCATATAAAAATTGTATGTTCGAAGTCAAATATTTTGACCAAATATTTATTGCTAAAAGCAAGCAAGTTGCAAGTATGTACATGAATTGGTAATAAGCACATGGTCATATCCCTTTATTTATTGTAAGAAAAGGATAGTAAGTTGTGGTAAGTTGCTGTCCGCCCGCGGTGTTATATGTCGAAAACCCGCTCTTATTTAATTATTTAAAGAGTTTTCATATGAAAATGGCACCTATAAGCTTGAGATGAAATTTTATTTTCATAACTTTTTATCTCTACACAATCTTACTTTTCCATAATAAGACGAATACGAGGAATATTATTAATAAATCAACTAAAACACACAATAATTATGTTGAGCAGTTTCCGATAGAACTTCCAATAAACCGATTATATTAGATAATCTCATTTCATTTATAAACACGATCCATTATGAGCCCATTATAGAGGCGCCATGGTGAAAACCACACAAAATGTACTCTGCTTAGCTCGTGCTCTATCATTTACATTAATGCCGCTTTATAAAGAACAAAACAATAAAGAAAAAATAAACTCCATTTGAAATGATTTTGTGCTGTTGTCTTTAATTAAGATTTCCTGGTTACGCTTATCAAGTGTTGGTTGTTATCGTTTGATAAACATTTGCGATACTGGAACACTTTAATGGACATCGTCGTCAAATCGTCACTTTGTTACCAAACGTGCATGTGTGTGTTTGAACAAAAAAGGAGCTGAAGAAAAAGGAGAACCTCACAAGTGATCATCAGCAACATCAGCAGCAACATCAAATACAGCGCCATAAACTTATTTACTTCTACTCATTCGTACATGCTGCAGTGCTGAAGGAATGGATGGTGGTCAATAAAATTAAAGAGCCAAACAAACACACTCACACACACACGCATGTTGAAGTTGCAAGTTTGTGTTCTTAATTTGACATGAAACCGACATAATTGGTACTTTTTTATGGTTGTTGTTATTGTCGATTTCGAATTATTGTCGATTGGTATCTTTTGGTTGTTGCTCTTGATTGTAACATGTGTGTGGCAGAGCGATGATTGCGGCAGTTCAAAAGCTACAAACCGTAAATGATCAACAAAAAAAACTTTATTGATGAACCAGAGGTGGTTCCCTAATGACAAATGGATTGTTTGTGTTTTAGGTTTTTGTTTTATTATTTCTTAGCTCTCGTTTTCGTTTTATTGGGAACAAAAGCGAAAAACCAACAGAAAAACGGTAGCAAGTGAGGCGGACAGCAAGGGAAAGAGGAGTTTACGCTTATAATTTTGTTTATGTAAAAAGGATAATGAGTTCCATCAGCAACTTGTGTAAACAGGCATTCTTTAATTACACTTCCATTAAAAAGAAATTTATCATTTATTCGTTTTATATTTATTGTAAACATTTGACAAACATGATGATTTTTATTTCAATAAAACAGACGCTTGACATGTTTTTTTTTTCAATGAACACAAATATTTTTTTCTCACATTCCCATCAATTTCATATCCGGCTGTTAATGTTATCAGTTTTCTGCTTAAAAGTTTTTATTTTTTCAACTTTAAAATGCTTTTGCTGCTTTTGGGGCCAGAAGAGTAGTTTGTCTGTCTGCCGACCAGTTTTTATCTTTGAATAATATTTTAACACACGATCATCATCTCCTCTATCATCATCGTTATGATCTTTCGTGTCATCGTTGCCATGTTGTGACTTAACCTGTCATTACTAAACTTATTTTTTCCTTTCACAGACAAATTTCATTTAATGTCGTGCTGATAAAATATATTCGTACGCATGTTGATTTAAACTTTCACAGATTTGTGCGCGTATTCGTGGCTACAACTTTTCAAATACTTACGTGGGTGGAGTGTTAAAAGCTCGATCAGTTAAGATGTTTTGATTTGGAGATTTTTTATTTATGATTCGATTTTATTGGATTCAAAATGAGTGTTTTATTGTAGACTTTTTAAAACAAAAATAAACACACAATAATAAATTTGAAGCAATAAGATTTTGTTTAACGAAACATATTGTTGATATTTAGCATTAAAGTATAACGTTATTAGGAAAGTAGTAGAGTTTAGATAATATTTAGGGAGTAGCGAAATGGTAATGAATTCAACCACACATGCAGAAACACAACCACATCACAGTGAAGTTGACGGAAAAGAGCGTGTAGCCGTATAATTGTGATTGGAGAGTTCTAAAATGTGTTTGATGTCCATTTAAGGAACAAGCAAATAAGTTATTGTCTCATTACAGCAACGGGAACGTGAGGTGGAAGATGTTCTATACACACATTTCATAAATAATCAACGAAGCAATTGTAGCTTAACAATTCGAAATGTGGCTCATAAAGATGCCAGCGCAAATTTATGAAAATCTTAATTCAACTGTTGTACTCTTCAACCAGAATAAAAACCCTATAAATTGTCTTCACAACACTCAACAAAACTAAATCTAAAAATCATTTAACATTAAAATGGAAACCTTAAAGCCAATAACACTTTGTAAATGTCACAACTATTTTCTTAAATACCGAAGACGACATGAACAGTAACGGAGATGACAACTGAAATGCAAAACATAACAGCCAAGACGCCAAGTGTTCTCACATGCAACGATAGAAATCCTTTACCATTCACGCACACACACAGACACACATGCATTAGCAATGGATGAATGTATGAATGGACGGATGAGTATCTGAAATAAAAGTATGAACTGGGCTTAAAAACTTGATAACCGATGGTGGGCATGCCAGGCAAATGACGTTGGCATGTTGATTGGAAACACTTTGTTATACGAATATGAAAATGAACACACAACTCTTGTGGCAAAGACAACGAATGTAACCATCATCAGCGCCATCATCATCATCATTATCCTCATCATCTCCATTCATCCATATCTTGAAAGGTTTTTATTTGTTGTGCCCATTAAGAAACAGCAAAACAATCATATACGAACAAGTAACTGAAATGTAAATATTTTTTATGGAAAATAAATACACTGAAAATATGAACAAGTCCATCTGCAGTCACCATAATCGTGCTGTGAAACTA
This sequence comes from Linnaemya vulpina, assembly GCA_963675445.1. Classification (NCBI taxonomy): domain Eukaryota; kingdom Metazoa; phylum Arthropoda; class Insecta; order Diptera; family Tachinidae; genus Linnaemya; species Linnaemya vulpina. The sequence goes on from OY776277.1 coordinate 4,151,466, forward strand.
GTCAATCGATTTATTATAAATGTTTTCATTAAAATAACTACATATATAAATTGTAATTTAGTGAAAATTACAGAGTTTTTGTTCACTATTTTAAGCGGAGAAACACAAATTGAGATTTTGTAAATTTCGCAAAAAGAAAAATTTAATGATATTATTAAAGTCTGGCAAAAGTTTTATTTCCTGTTACAAATTTATAATTTGGATAGTAGTTTTAATTCTTGTTCTATGTTGTAGAATATACAACAAGATGTTTTAAGTTGTAAGCGCTGTTTTACTGGCTTATAAGCCACATCTTTATGTTCTGCTATTTCTTTAAGTGTTGATGGCATGTCAAACGAGTTAAGTTTTTTTGTTTCTACCAAAATCATAAATGCATTTATTATTTTACGGTTCAGTTGACATCAATATACCAGCTCTTAATGTTAATTTTATATTTCTTTTACTTTAAAATGTTGCAAAAATAAAAAAGAAGAGAGCAATTAAAACAACAAAAAAGAAGTTATCACTTCTTTAAAAGACACAACATAAACACAATTTGTAAATGAAACTACTAAACTATTCGTGCATGATAGTGTTGTAAAAACATCGTAATCGTAAAAGTAACGATTACAAGCATGAAACGGATGTGAGTTGATCAGTAGTCAAATAGAAGTATTTGTTTTCGTTAAATATCCTGGCATAACTGAAGAGCCTTTTGTTACTATTCAGTTTTCTAAGAACTGTTCCACGCAAAACTTCTCGAATGTTCCATCGGAAGTGCGGAAATTTCATATCCTTTATTATTTTGGGGCACTATAATAGAAATGAATCACTAAGATCATGCGAATATATATGGAAAGCGTCCTTCGCCAAACACTTTTTAAAAATTTCCACAAAATATATTATTTAATACTCTGGTATGAACACTAACCATCTTTCGAACATCACTATTGTATGAGATATTACAACAATAAAAGGAAGCATGAGCACGAGTCACTAATGCCTCTTTCATGTATTTACCCAGTAAACATTTCGAGCCGACGTTATAAACAAGTTGGCAACATAAGACAAACAGACTTTCAATATCTCTTTACTTGGTACGTCCACATCTCAGTATATTCTACACAAGTTTTGTTTTGAGTTTTTAAACAAGAAATTCAATGGAATTTGAATACATCGAATACTGACTTCTATATGATCATCAGGCATATTTCACGTGTCCTTAAAAAAGTTGTCCAAAGCTGTCAAATCACATCAAATAGGTGGCCAATTCAGAGGTTCATTTCTGGAAATAATTCCTGCATTAAACGTTTGACTCAACAAAATGATAATTGTACGAGTTGCATATTATATTGCGCTGTCTAGTTGGAGCTATTTCTCCTCCAAATGATTTGCAATGACAGGAGGATTAAAAACCCTGGAAACCATTTGCCTATAGCTTCCACCATTCATGGCAATTTTCGTATCGGTCTCGCATTTAGACATAAACGGGCCTTCAGCATGTAAAAACATTGAATCGATCAGACGACACAACTAATGCTCCACTCCCCTCCCCATTGGCGGCAATAATGCAATGAGTGGGCGTCGAAGCAACTTGGGTCGAAAATTGGTCCCGAAATTGTTCAGACATGTAAAAAATTTATTAAAAAATATCTTCTTTAAAATTCGTAGTGCACGTCCTCGGAATGTTTGCTGGACATGATGCACATAATGAATGTGTTTGTGTGCGAGTTGTCCCAGGTAATTGACAACTTCTTTTGATTTGTGATTGTGTAGCAGCAATTAATCAGTCTTTGGTAATAAAAGCATTTAAAATACCTTCTCAAAAACCTTTTCCAATCATACGGTCGTGCCTCTTGCTCTCATACGTTTGCTCCGTTTCTATATGGTTGCCTGAATGCATCATCAACATTGTCGCCAACGTCGTTTAGGGACTTCATCGACACACCACCATCAATCAGTTTTTCGCTTGCAGAATATTGACCACAGTATCAGCCCATGAAGTGGGGAGAGGTGAAGGAAAAGGGACAATGATGCTGAAAGGCAGGCAATGAATTAAAAAGCGTCAATTTGTCACACGCTTTTACGTTTTCCCCTGTTAACATGTTCCATGCCACAGTACCACAGTATATTTGCAGCATCAACTGCACCAATTAGCCCTAAAAACCGTCAGTCAGTTGGAAGTTCCTTTCGCATTCAGTTGACTCCCCTCTTCTTCTTGTTTACTTTGTTTTAATTGCTTGTTTTTACTACTCGCACTATTGTTGTTGTAGTACGTTGTAGCCGTTGCTATTTTTGTTCATGTGTTTGTTGTTCGTGTGTGTAGCACCTCAATGCTGAGTATTTGTCATTTTAAGTTTTTGCGTTGCTTTTGCGTTTACTCGTGTTTTCTTTCTTTTTGGTGTTAAAACGCTGTTTTGTTCCATAATCATCATTTATTTGGCTTAAACAGTTGTAAATTATACGCAAATTATTATTGTTGTTGGTCACATTTTACCTCCTCAGCGTCGTCAACCTTTAGTTGCAATCAGTTTATTTAGCAGCCTGTTGCTTGCGGGTTTCTTGTTGGTGTTTTAAATAATTTGTTAATTAAAGTTTTTGTGTTTCTTATTCGCTTGTCTGCCCTGCTTTGTCGACTTTTAATCCTTCGTTTTGTTAAGTGTTGACGCTAAAGCGGAGATTTCGCTTATTGCTGCTGCTGTTGTTGTTGTTACTATTGGCTCCTTCGATAATGCATTTGTGTGTAAACGTGGGTGTATAATGCATTTGTGTCACAATTAACTCGTCCAACTCGTTCATCATACGATATTTTAAATGGATTGATACTCTGATACACACGTTCTCACAAAAACCTTTTTGTTTTAAAAATTTATAATTGTTATGAACGGATATCTCGTACATATTGTTTTATTCATAACAATCTTTTAGGAGATATTCAATATTTTCTAAATGAAAGTTTATTAAATAGCGTGTGGAGAGTGGAAAACTTAAAATAAGAACGATTGAATTTTTGATACCTTCAAATTTTACTCATATCTAGATCCTGCATTATATGCATATATATATATATATATATATATATATATATATATATATATATATATAAACTCTAATACTGTTTTCAATTAATATATTCGAATATATTATTGGTAATAATTTAATGGTAAACTTTTTATATTCACATGAAATTCATGTAAGAGAAAAATGTTTTTCAAATAACTGAATAAGGGCTAACAAAAAACTAATGCTAATGAGCATGTGTACGCATGTCTATGACAACACAAATTTTCTTCAATATCAAAATGTCAGCGGAAAGATTATCTATGATTTTTTCTGGCTATTTTATTGGAGTGTAAAGCCTAACATAAAATGTTTTCAAATGGCCAAAAACAAGCTACAATTAAAATTTATGTAAAAGAACTTTATCTTAATTTCTTTCAAACTAATTAATATTGCAACACATATTAAAAGCACGTCTGTGTCTATTTAAACTGATTTCTCTCAAATTAAGTTATAAAACTTTTCAAATGCAAATAAATTTAATTTCGCTATAATTTAATCAGCGGCTTTCTTTTTACAATTTCACTAAAATTTTAATGATCGACAGTATCTTAAATGAAATCTGAGGTCATCAATTTCATTTCGATATAAATAAATTTTCAGATCTGTTTTTTAGCTCTTTTAGTTTTATTTATTTTGGCGAATTCAACAAATTGATATTAAAAATGTTAAATGCAATTTTAATTGGATTTCATTGAATTGAAAACGGCTATAAAACTGTTTTTAATGTAAAACGAAAATAAATAAACACAAATTAATTAGCATTTTAAATGCCAGTTAAAAATTGAGGGATATCAACAACACCAACACCAACACCAACAACAACAACAATAGCAACAATACAAGTAACAGAAGAAAACTATACAAAATGATATCGAGAAATAAAAATTAAAAAGCTTTTAAAATTTTTATGATTTTATTAAAGAAATCAAAACAACAAACAGCAGACAGAACTGGTGCTGCTGACAACTAAAAATAACTCAGCAGGATCAATTAACACACAAAAATGAGAAGCTAATTGATTGAAATAACACCATTTATTCAGTCAAGCTGTTTTACATTCGTTCGATTCATTCGCTGCTTATTAAAAGAACTCCATGAAATCGAAATGAAAACGTTTTGTGACACGACACGACGACTGACTGTCTTTTTCCGCTTGCATGTTCCTCCAACTTGATAAACTCTGTAAATGACAATTTCAAGTTGGGCTTTTAGCAAGAATATTTAATTCGTTTTTATTTCATCTTTGCCTCGTAGTCTTTCATATGAAGCACTCAAATTGTGATAAGAAATTGGTAACACATGACAATCAGCCAGACGACAAGTTGACAGAATGATCAACCAAAACCTACTAACGGCTTGACAGTGTGTGTTTAGAAGATCGAGCTCGTGAATGGGGTTATTGTTTCATGACTCATTGTTTACAAAACTGACGCCAAATATTTTAATGTCTATTCGGGGTGTGTGTGTGTGTGTGTGACAGCACAGAGCGAGCGCCTCTTATCAGCATTATGAAAACTTCAAATAAACGATTTACTTCCTTTGCTTCTCTCTTTATATCTTCCACTTTTGGAATTCCTTGTTCCAACTTTGTTTTGTCAACAGGCAACGAATTGTTTGGAGTTAGAATTTAAGAAATTTTTTCAAGTGGTGCGCTCATATTCAGTCGTTATTCATTTATTTATTTTTTTACTGCCAAGACAGCTACAAACTGTTTTTGGTATAATTTAATAAAACGCGTTATCGAACGGGCTGTAAAAACTCAAAAATATTTTTCACATGTTAGTCTTTGTTGTTGGTTCGCTGCCGAGCGATATGGAGGGGAACCCTTAAGAACAAATTGAAAAGGTCTGATAGCGACAAAACTAATTGTCATACACATGAACACTGAAAATTGTTCATTAGCGGCATAATTACGAGTCTAAAGTTCCAGAGTGTGTGTGTGTGTGTTTGATCAAGACAATAACAAATTAAGCACTTAACGGGCATATTTAAGATAAATTAATTTAATCGCAGACATTTCAGAAAGTTGTAATAAAATACCGCATGAAACACGTTGCAGCAGTTACAAATACTTATCGAATCAACGCGTTCAGAATTTTTGGAAGAACTCAGCTAAATGTGCGAATTGCAAATGAAGCGAATTTAACGTTTGTTTGTGTTAGCGAGGATGGCGCTAAGTCAACCATCAAATTTGCATATTGAATAAATTTCTACTAAATTAAAATAAAAAAAAAAAATTATAAAGATTTTGAATGCTGTTGGTTTTTAAGAATCTTTAAAAATTTTTCTGTTAATGGGGGGGTGTGATTGCCAAAAAGTGGCCGCCGAGAGTACTGACACACATTTACATCTGCTTCATGGAGTTTTTTATGATTTTCTGAATATTCGAATTGCTGTCGAAGGGTCACGACTGTCAATGGCTTGTTGGCTTAAGCCTGCTACTCCAAGTAGCCCCAAATAAAGTCTGGGCTGACTAAATATGGAGATCAAACTTGGCTGGCCACACCCAATCACCAGAACGGGAGATTGCGCAACCAGGTTGTAGTTCTTGCTGCTTGTGTCTTTTCCAATTTACATCTTCACAAGTCTCGCTCAATCAAGTATGGAAATAAGAAGTCGTTTAAAAGGCCGCTGTAGTATTTGCCAGTAACAGTAACCGTACCGCCGAGGGCGTCCTAAAAATATAAGGCCCAACGACACAGCACCAGCGAGTATTGTGCCGCTCAGCACTCTTCGCTAATGCCGAATTTAGATTTTAGATTTGAAAAATTTTATATGATTTAAAATTAAACTAATAAAAACAAACAACTTGAAATTAATTTACTATCATGTCACTTAAACATTTTACGATTCATTAAGTTTTTTTTTATTTATATTTGAAAATTAATAAAATAATTTATTATAGTTAATTTTCTTATTTTTGATGATTTTACTAATTGATGTACCCTTTTACGTTTTTAACTAAAAGTCTTTTAAATGTTAAACGAAATCTAGACGCATTGAGTGGATACAAATTGATGACGACTTTTGATCAAATTTATTTAACGATGGCAATTTATTAAAAACAACCTTTTATGAGTTAAGAATTTTAAGCTTTTAAATTACAAATATGGCTTTTTAAAAAACATTAAGACAGTGCATTTAGTTTAAAATATCTAATTTTTAAATGAGTTTTAATACATTTAAAAAATATATATATTTATGGTGTTGCTGATGGTTCAAAGAGCTAAAAATTCGTTTTTTTTAATAATATTTGGCGAATATATCGCTTCCTTTACATGTTCTATTTCATGAATTTCTTAAGCCATACCACCAGCCTGTCCTTTGGTATTCTGCAAGACGATATCTAATATATCGAACATGTGATACGAATATTTTAGATGTTCGCAACACTCGACTGGCTATTCTCTTCTTCCTTTACTGCGAATTGTGGATAAGTCAAAATATATAAAGAATTTCAATGCACGAAGTCGAAAAGGCGGTTGGGCCATTTTGGGACAATATTTTACAAGCGATAATTTGTAACTAAAATACGCAGTTTGATAGAAATAAGTTTAGGGAAGTGCCACAATCTTTCTATAGAATAAAACTTTCTAATTTCATAAAAAACTGTATTTCGTTGAATATTTCTTGACCACACAATTTTCTTCCTCCATTAATTTTGCTGCTTTTTAACAGATTAATTCTTTAAAATTCCTTATTAAAAAAAAAAAACAAATTTTATATTTCAGCCTGTCTCGGCTTCACTTGTTCTGCGTACAATTCGTTGTTGTTGGTAATAAATGAAGCTGTTATTTTTAATTTCATAATTTCATTCCATTTTTATTTATCTTCATTTATTATAAAATAAAAATGCAGAGAAAAAACACAATTAAAATTATGAGAAATGAATTTTCCATTCTATATGTGAGTGAGTTTTTACAAACAGTCTGTTGTATCCTTGGGGACTTTTTTCTGCTGCTGTTGCTCATAATTTATATGTTAAACTTGAATGCAATTTATTTTGTTGCATTTTTAAACGAAAAGCAGGCAGATTTTAACTTAAAGTCATTAATATTTTTAAATTTATTCAAGATAGTCGCAGAAATTTATATTTTAAAAGTATTTATTTCTGGTGCTAATGCAGGTATGCAGATCAGCTTGACCCACAATAAATATTTGCTAAAGATATATGAGTTCATTAATTTAATTGGAAATGGATTAACTGAGAAAAAATTTCTTTAAATAAAAAAATATATACTGGAATTCGATTTAAAATAACTATATGCTATTTTATTGAGCAAAGAAATTGTTATTTTTCCATGGACTCTCGTTGCAAGTCCACATTTCGAAGGAAAATTCAATCCAGGTTAAATGCTGGTGATTACTAAGGCCATCATGATGAGGACGGAGGCCGATAATTACTAGTCGACTTGAAGAAATCATTAAAATCTATATCAGGAACTGCGGCATCAGCTGTTTTTGTGACTGTATTTTTTTTTTTGGTCTATCGATTAATTACTGCCGATTAACTTTGGCTTTTTTCGATTAACAATTAGTCCGGTTAACTTCAGTCCATTAACCCATTAAATGATGTAACAATTTTTAATTTTTTGTGATATTATTAAATTTTTTTCCTCATTTATTAATTTATTTTATCTCATCGCTAAAAGGCTACCAACTGACTTTGGCAGGCATATTCCCTTCTAGCAAATTTATTAGTAAAATACAATACAAGAACAGCAAATGGGGGAAAGCTCTGTTTTTGTAGAATGTTCGGTACTGAGCTTTGCCAGCATGAGTCAGATGAGAACCTGACAAAAGAAACTCTCGATAGTAATATGAGATATCCTTTAACCGAATTAACTGAAACAATTCTAATTGTTAAAAATTTTATGACTCAAACAGGAAGATATTATATGACTAAAGAAATCCAGGAAGAGGACTGAAAAATTTGATATTCTGTATTTATTATGGGCTGCTCTCGATTTCCCCAAGATCTGTAATGAGTGAAACGACTATCTTCTAGTTTTTTCAATACTAAAGAAGAGAGCCGGTTAAATCCTGCAAATGCAAACTGTCTTTTTCTAAAAGATTAGTTTTTGAGATCTTAGACTTTTGAATAGACTAATAAAATGATTTTACAGTTTATTTTATTATTAATATGAAATACATAAAACATATTCATTTGAATTCTTTTTGTCAAACGAAATCTATATTAGAACTCAGGAATAGCTCTTTAAGCGCTCTTTTGTATTTTATCGCAATCGGATCTCACGTTTAGAAACTGTAAAATTATTTCCAAATTTTATTTCAAAATCACTCACTGTGCGCTGGTATAGAAGAAGATAAATGCTAAAGTAAGGCCTTAGTAAAGACGATACCACTAAATTCTAGGACAAACGTTGCCGAAGATGTGGAAAATGGATTGAGTCAAAATACATACAACTTCCCTTCAACCCCTCTATACGAGGTCTCAATAGCAGCTTACAATTGCAACTTTACAGTTCGTCTACAAAACAGATTTCTCACAGATTTCCCTACCCTATAGGAATTTGTGATGAAAAAAGAAATAAAATTCCACCTCTCTTGGATGCCTGTCAAAGTTCAAAAGGATGTAATTACCTTGGAAAATTAAGTCGGATCATCATGATTTTGTTGTGCATTTTTACTTTCAATTGCACGCATTCAACAAGAAATTTAATTTAGACGCCATTCCATTCAGTCGACCATTAATTTAAATTATTTCTTGGCAATTCTTTTGTTTTCCCATTTCATTGTTGTACGCGAGCATTAACTTGTCCGTTTCATTTGGCTGAATAAATTATGAACAAGTATTATTTAGTTAAATTTAATGGGGTTTTCGAACGAACATTTTGATTTGAATGATTTTGCGGTTGTTGATTATACTTCATTTGATAGAATGCACAATAATGGATGGATTTTTAATGATGCTATTGTTGTTGTCGTTGTAGTTGTAGTTGTAGTTGTTGTAGCTGTTGTCTTGTTGCTATTGCAGTTGTTGAATTGTTGTTGATATGCGATGTGATGTGATGTGATGTGAAATAGCAACAACTTTAAACTTTAAACGTTTTGAAATCCAATTTCAATTTCAAATAAATGGCTTTTTCAGTAAATTACGTTACGTACGTGTTGATTGTGTTATTGTGGAGATGGTTGGAGTTGAAGTCCCACAGACTACAAACGCAAAATAACAACAACAACAACAACAACAACAACAACACTTTGAACATTTTTAAGGGGAAATGTGATTAATACTTCAATCGTACATGATCGCAAATATCAGCGGTACCTTTAAGTCGAATCCAAACAATCAATAAATTGCTGCTTAAATCGAGTGAAGGACTGTCTGCCAACCTGCGAAATATCACCGTGTGACTAAACGCCTGACTAAAAGGTGGATAAGAAGTGGGCAAAAAGATTTAACTGAACATGGGCTTGAGCTCGGGTACTACTTTGCGCTGCAGCATGTATTTTTATCTTTTTTTTGTTTTTCTTATAAACTTTATAAAAGTTTAATGTGATTTTTATTGCATTATAAATGGCGTTGGTAAGCAATTTCTGCAATAACAGCCATGATGAGAAAATTTAATTTGTTTCTTTTTTCGCTGCCAAAATTAATATTTTATAAATAAACGAACACAGTGAGAGGGAGTGAGAGAGAGAAAGAGAGGCAGGGGAAGATCATAAAAATCATTTTAGCCAAACAATGAAATTGAACAATAAAAATCATTGCAAATTGTTTTCATAAATACCACACCATTCTCATGTTTTTGTTTTTGTTTTTGTTTTTATTCATGTGGGAGTTGAAAGTACCAAGTCTCCTCCTAATGTGGCCATAAATTTCGATTCTAATGTTGCTTGTTATTTCTTTACGGTGTGTGCACTGTGGTGCTGAACAGAAAAAGTTTTCTTGTTTAAGTTATTTTATACTTACGTTAATTTATAGCGTCAATTTATAGCGAAGTATTTCTAAGGTACAACAACAAGTTGGTATTTTGTAAAGGCTGTCTTTTTCAGAACTTTTTTAACTGATATGATTTTTTGATTCTTACGAAAGCCTGTTCTAAAACGACATTTTATTGCGAACGGACTAACCGTTTAAAAACTGACAAATTATATTTTTATTTGTAAAATCTGTTTCTGCTGGATTCGGTTTGCGTTAGAACCCTGATTGCTTCACAGAAAATTTCGGGGCTTGGTTTTAACAAAAAAAGATAATGCAGGGAATGAGACGCAGATGATTCGTTAACTTTGCGACAAGTCATAAAATGAAATTACGAAAATTCGAAATACGAATCAACACAAGCCACTGTACATCCCCTAAACCGAAATGTATCTGTTTGCGTAACAGCACGAGCACATTGTAAGCAAAATAAAAAATTTGAATCTACAGATTGTTCCCACTAACTGCATGCCAATTGACTATAAACGAAGTGTCTGAAAGGGTGTCGAATCATTGTTTTCCATACAACATCAAGTGGCAAGAAAAACCAAATAAGTGTTGTTTGTACAGGCAGCAGTCACAACTACAAACGCAATTTGTATGCGCGATGTGGGGGATCGCATATTTAATTCATTCAAATGAATTTTTGTTGGTAAAGCAATTGGGTCTTAATTCCTGTACCTACAATCCCATTCCCATTCCCGATGTCGTTATTGTTGTTCATTAAATATGCCTGCGTGCGCTGCCGCTACCGCTGCTGCTGTTTGCACAAAATTCATGAAATTTCTTTGCGTAACGCGCCATCCATCCAGATGATGAATATAATATTACAGTTATTAAATCTTTTTATTGCCTTCAACCCCCGTTTATTGCCCACCACTAACTCCTCCTCCTCCTCCTCCTCCTCTTCCTCATCAATTACACTTACAATAATTATAAATTGTTGGTGTTGTTTGCAAATTAAATGTGTACAAGTAATTAACGTTCATTTTGAAGATGAATATTTGATTAATTAAATCATGAATTTATGAATATTTCAACGAGTGAAGAAAATTATTTCTTTTCCTCGCATGATGTCGATTTTAAATTTTCTTCAATCTTCCGTTTGCCAACAACTGCCAGTTGTTGAGCAGTTTCCATTCATGCAACAGACAGTTTGTGCAACATTGTTGCGGTCGATTTCACGTTTCTGCAGTTCAATTTGTTTTAATGATTTTCTTTTAAATGACGTTTTTCTAAAATCGTTTCTTTCCACTTTTAATCTGCTTTCCTTTTATATTCATTCAAAATATCTTCTTTTCACTTCATTTTACTGCAATTGAATCAAAGCCTAATAACACTCGAGCACTAACAACAACAACGACATTAATATTATTAGAAATAAAAAAAATATCAATTGCTTGTGTTGTTGTACACTGAGTCGACGTTCGTAATGACCACAAAACAATTGAATAGATTGTAAAACATCATCAGCTCCGGTCATAACAACAATTTTAATAAAACAATTTAAAAACGTATTCATCAACTGCAAGATGTCGATTTCATTGAATTGGAAAGAAATAAACATTTCGACAAATATTTAATGCAGGGAAGGATATTGCAAAGGATTGTTAAATCAATAACTTTCCTAAATCTGGCATATGTGTAGCTCATCCTCTAAGTTCTGGTCCAAGACAAAAAAGTATTGTTTTTACTGCTTCTGTTCTTCCAGAAAGTCTTATTGGTTGGAACAATAAAATTGTGTATGAGGAGGGATATTAAATCCTATTCATTTGCGAGTTCATCAATTTCACATTGATTTTATTTATTTATTGAATTTAATAATATTTCTCTTTTATCCATTTAAGAAGGGTTTATCCAAATAACTGGAGCTGAAAAATTTATTAATTGCAAACTCATTTTGAACAGGACCTTCACTAAACCGGCATTCTAGTGATTTGCAGCTTCTGTATTAATTTTGTTGCATTAGACGCGAATATTGACTCCAGCATTGAGGCTAAAGGAATTGATTGGGAAAAGTAGTCAAACATTTTACTGGATAGATGGACCATGTAACTCCCACCTGGCGAAGACCTGTGCCGCAAATCATATTTGAAAAATAAATGCCATGAAATTTGTTTTTGCAAGTTAATTCATAAAAAGATAATACCTTAAAGAATTTCTCTAAATACTATTTTCGCTATAAATTATCACTGAAACTTCATTCATATATTTTCTATTGTAACATTTTTATGCTGCAACTACAACATCCCGTGTCTGACATTAACATGACTATTTTTCATTTTATTTCATTTTGTTTTTTCTCATTTAAGTTTAATAATATTTAATAGTTTTGATTGTAATTTAGCAGCAGCCTCGATATGACCAGCAGATACTCATTCAGTCGGAGAAAAAAAGAATCTCGTCGTTATAATGATTGTGTAGACATGATAATGTTGATTTTGTTATTGTTGTTGTTGTCATTGTTGTTGTTGTTTAATTCGCATTTTATAGTTGATTGCTATTTAAAATTGATTTGTTGCTGTTGAATAGAAATGCATTTATATAATGACTGCCAGTCAGTGAGTCAGTCAGTTCGTCAATTTATTTATACCTGCAAACACATTTCTTTCATACACAAGTACGGTCTTTTCCCGCTTTAACGAAACATATGAAATGGTTGGGAAAGTGCACGAAATCGTGCATTTAAGACTTTATTAATGAAAATCTTGAATTTAAAACTGATGGAAATTAAAATAAACTTTTAAAGTCGTAGGAGGGATACGTATTCCAAAATAAGCATCGTTACATGAAAAGTCTCTGAAGGCAGATTCAGATCTACTTTATCTGCGAAGAGGGTTGGCTGAAATAGTCAACACTAAGACTAAGAAAACTGAGGTACAGGGTTCGACTCCGAACTCAGTACTGAATATGGTATCGAATTTTCCTGATCTGTTTTAGTGCATGATTGTGTTATATGTTGCTGGCGTGTCTCAATGACGCAGGCAGTGGGTGCTGAATATTATCGACATCGATTCACACTATCATGTAGTATAGAGGGCATTACAGCTTCCCCCTTCGAAGGTACTGTTTGCGGAAATTTGCGGGCGAAATAAGAGCTATAAAAATGGCTGTAAAGAGCTCGCTCTAACTTCTCAATTTTCTTCATCTGTCCTCTCACCACGGCATATGTAGGGCACATCCCTTAAGTGCTGGTCCCGCTAATAAATTTTATTGTTATTTCACACAAAAATTCAATAGCACCAACGTTTTGCTTAATTCCATTATTTAGTACAAAATTATTTCGTTATCTGCAATTAAAAGCTGGCAATAGAGAATATTGACAGGCACATAAAACCGGCGAGCATTCGTTAAACCGGCAACCGACTGTAACTATAAAATGGTTGCAAGTGGTCAAATCGTATATACAAACACTGAAAGTCATTCAAGTTATGATGCTAAATGCAGCAAACGGCTTTTGCGGCAACTAACCAACCAACCAACCAACCAACAACCAAACAACCAAGTCAGTCAGTCAGTCAAGCAACAACACACACAGCCAACAGCCAGCCATCAGCCATTTTCTTAACAATTTGCCATTTGGCTTTAAACAGGAACAACAACAACAACAACGACGGCAACAGCAGCAGCAGAAACAAAGAAAAGAAAAACATTAAGAAGAAGAGTTGTAAAAATGTTTAAAGTTAAAGTTGTTCGTATTTGAGCGGGGAATGTGAAGCACATTGGCTGCGGTTGTTTGAGCAAATCCTGTGTTGAGGCTGTCAGAGCAGAGTGATTTTGTTGCCCAGCACCGTCCGCAAAGAGTTGATGTTTCTCTTTTTGTGTTGCCATTATTAAAAAGTTTAAATTGTTGTTGCTGTTGGGCATGATAATGGAAATGATGTTTTTGTTAATATGAAACGTGTCCAATGCAACAAATCGCGCTTCACTTGGTATGACAGGCGACCCGACCGCAGTTGTTGCTTCTTTTTTTTGGCGGAAATGATGCAAATTTTCATGTGAACTTTTATAAAGTGGCTATTCTTTGTTGTTGTTGTTAGATGGATGTTTTTTTTATTTTTCTTTCAATTGTTTTAAATTAGGGGTTTTGCTCGATTGTGTTTTGCATAATAGTTTCTTCGGCATTTAAGTCAGTTTGTCATTAAGTTGTTTAAAATTAAAGATTTCGTTGTTGGTCATAATCATCTGTTGCTTGTCTTCCTCTCAACGTTTATATCACATGGCGGTTAAGGCACAAACATTTTTTCCTTATTCTGTTTGGTATTTTAACGTAATTGTTGTTAAAAATTATTTATCAACATTTAATGCTTTAAAAGATGTTTATGTCATCGGGTATATTTTTTAACCAGAAGAAAAGAAAATCTATTAAATTGTAATAGTTTTTTTGATTATTTTGTTATATTCTGCAAGTTCAAGCAGGTTTTTACTTAATTGTAATTCATTTTATTTTGTAAACAACTCTTCGATTAACTTTTTTCGTAGAAAACTTTTGCATAGGAAAGTTTCGCAGAATTTTTAGAAATCGTAAATTATTTAATTGCAAATTTGCCGACCGGTAGATTTTCATTTATATTCTTGAATAGATTTGAACAATTTTTTAAAATATATGATGGTTTATTCATGATATTTTTTTTTATTAAGCTCGAGGTCGTTTTTCTCTATATTAAATTATTACAATTTTATTCGAAACACCATCAGGAATAAGTAATAGAGAATTTAATTTAAATTGTATATAAAAAATGGCTTTGAAACATGACAAGACATACATATTTCAGAAAACATGTTTTAAAAAAATTCGCCATTAAAGCAAAATGTCAAGAACTAACGCAGCCATGCAGTAAAACAGACGAGACAAATTCGACATCATGGTTATAGCGCGTGCAAAATTAAACCCGAAATCTGCGGCTTCCTAGTCTATCTGTTAATTACTTAAGCCAATAGCACCCCCCTCGTGCTTCCATTTATTTTCTTCCACTTTTATATCGTTAAACAATTTTCATGAATTATTTGTTTTCTCAAATACTTTTCGCCATGTTTCGGAGTGGTAAACGTTTGAGATGTATTCTGTATATAAAACTATTTCAAAAGTTTTCTATAACTATATTTTCTTCGATTCTATAAAAACTTCTTCAACAAAAAATTTCAGTAGCTTTTTTCCATATTATTTTCATAATTAATTGTTTTTAAAGATTGAAAATAAGCAAATATGCAACTAATATTCCAGCAACTATTCTGTGAAAATTGTTTTTTGCCAAATATTCATCTCTTTTAAATGGCCACACTAAAGCCGGAAACACAAAAGGGACTATTGCGCCAATGCAAGCAAACGCAATGATGTAAAGAACGAAATGACAGAGCAGAAACGATGACTCGGCTTGTTGTTGGTTTAAATGTGGAATATGTGTTTTATTTGTGTATAATGTTCCAAAGGAATAAAACCATCCACATTGAGGGATATGTAGCGGCGCCACTCGATTTTAAAACAAACTCAAGACACTCACCTTTTACAGTTTGAGATTCATTAAGTCAAATTTCATTTATAAGAAGCCGCCTGGCCATCTATATGTGAAAATTTAACGAACTATGAATAAACGGTATATCATATACACTCACCACTTTATTATGTTGAAGTACACTATCGCTAGGTGGCGCGCTCCTTAGGGAAAAAACAAGTGTTGTATAAAGTCAGTTTGCAACACTAGACAACGTTTACTTACCGTAACATATTTAGGGATTAACATTTCCAAAGAAGCCTTTTATTTTGTCAACAGGCAGCTTAAGGGAATTTATTTTTAAGTGGAAAATTGTTATATTTAGCACGGCCTTATGCTGTTATTGGAAATGATGCGATTTCCAAATGATTGTCAAATGCATACAACGAACAGTTTACATGCACATATTAACATGCATGTAAATCAACATGTATCACATATGTATATTGCACATACTACAATCAACGCTGTCTCTGTGGGATCAAAGTGCTTATATTTTCGGCTACTTTTTGTGCCAATTTTTTTATATCACCTTTAGAATTAATTTTCATTATTTTCATCAACTTTTGCTTCTATTTAATTAACACATATCCGTTTGTCAAAGTTTACAACAATTAAAAGCTGTGACGTAGATGGCACCCAATTTTGTGTTCAAGATGTCTCCGAAGAGGAAACAACTCAAGTTAATTGCTTCATGTAAACTCACAAAAAAAAACCAAATTAAGACGGCCGATAATTGGAGAATATATATTACAAATTTGCTCTTTAAAGTTGACATCTGCTATTTTCTCGGCTGAAAATTTAATCACTTAGTTGGAAAGCAATTTTTTAACCAACTTCGAATCAAATTTGAAAAGTATGTATGTATGTATTAGTAACAAATATGTGAGCGTACCAAAACTTGAAAACTAAAATTGATCGTGTAATCCCCAAGTAAGAAAAAAAGTTTCTCTCACCAAATTGCTGCAATAAGCTGATATAAGAAAATTTCACCGTTTGGTCTTATAAGAAATTCTGAAAAGTTTAGTTTGGTTTATTAAAAAGTGTGATGGCCTGTTGCTAAAATCGGGTTCCCACTGTTTTTGTTTTGCTTTTTATATTTAATTTTCATTATTTATTTCGTTGTAACGAGAACATGTCAACTTTGCTAAAATTATATTCTCATAATTTTTTTTTGCTCAAGAAACATGTGAACTGAACAATTACGTTTGTGTTGTTAATGTTGCACGTTTGGCTACAAATGAGTTATTGCCTTAAAGGAAATGATAATTATTTTTTGGAAATTTACCAAAAATAGCATAAATTTCATTAAATAAAATGCTTTGACAGTAAATGGTGCAGGGCATAACTTGCAATTGACTGATTGTCTCTGATTATTTGACTGCGTGGCAGGCATGCACGAGTAGATCGGCAGTGTAGGCGAGTGTGTGAGATCGGTTTATTTTTATTTGTTAATAATTTTTATAGGCAACCTGAACAGTAAGAGACTCTGCCGGTATGAAACAAATTCTATTTAAATAATAATTTAAAGTTTTTTCTCGTTCATATTTTTGTTGCTTATTTTTGCAAACTTCCATGACAATTTTTTTCAGTGTACCCGATAATACCATTTCTTAAATTTTGCTAAGTGTTTGTTGGTTTTATTTGTATTGTTAATTAATTAAATCATTTGTTTTTGTCCCCACTGTTTGTGTGCACGAGCATGTTTGTGTCTCGTTGGCTGTCACGTATTTTGTGTTGTACTTTTTTTATGAGGCATGAGTTTCATGAGCCGCAACTAATTATCAAATGGGTTTTGTGTTTGTTTATTATCTTTTCTGTTACAATTTCATTTCAGTTCTTCTAAATTAATTGGATCTAATGACTTTTATCTATTATGAATGTGCTCGTATGGTTGCCATTTGGACTTGAAATGTTTTCTTCATCAGAAGGTGTGCCAGCACATATTTTGGCAGAGGGAGCACACAAATAGTTTAGATGGGATCGTGAATACGTTCTCAGTTGTCATAAGAAGTGATTGCAAGCACGTTCATGCAAATATTTGTTTGTGTCATGTTTGCTAACGTGAGCGAAAATGATTTAGTCACGATCACAAAAATCAACGCTTGAAAATTTCATATTAACGCTGTTCATTTTGTGATTTTGTAATATTAAAGAATATTTTTGTTTTAATTTTTTCTATTGAATGAAAATCGGGGCTTTAGACGAGTCGCGAAAACCTATTAAAACACAACGCAATTAAATTAAAATGATTATCTCAAACACTTTATTTGAAAGTGGTATTTTGACAACGTTGTTGTTCTTGTTGTCAATTAACTTTATGCGTTTTTGCCTGCTTTTGCTGGATACCATCGGGATGATCCATAAAACATTTGCAATATATTGGCAAGCGACCGCAATGGAACCATAAATAGCGACAAGTAGTGCAATTTATTATTTTTGTGCGCTGTAATTTCGTTCGTGCTGTTCTTGTTCTCTTTTCGTTTGGTGCAGTGGTGTGGTGCATGCAACATTTAATTTAATAAGTGCTAATGAGTTTCACAATGGAAAATCCATTAAAATGCACGACGACACTTTATTTTTGAGGCCAGAACACACAGCCAAGATAAGAAAGAACATGATTGTTTAACAGAAAATACAATACAAAATTCGGATGCATTAAAATGCGGTCGCAGTTTTGTTGTTGTTGTTTTTTGTCTTTTCTTCACAACTTAACAAACGCAGAAGAAAAGAAAGAAGCAGGCTTGTTATTTTAAGCAGGCTGGCTTTTTGGCTGGTTGCGGTTAACAACAGCGACATAAAACAAAACAGCGCAGTAAAAGTTACGGTTTATGATGAGAAGTTTAAGGGGCCGGCAAAAGCGACATCATGTGAGCCCTGTTTCGCGGTATGGATTGTGCCGGAGTATAAATTTAATTAACTGAGAAATTGACATAGTTTTTATTCTTTTATATTGTTCAAATATTCGAACAACTTTATTCGAATAATTTTATTCGGCAATTTTTAATCGAATAAATTTTTAACTTTTGAACATGCGATTCTCTTCTTTTATTTACATATTGATGATTGACAGATTTTTATTCGAATAGCAATAATCGATTAATGTTATTCGGAAGCTAGTAAGCAAATAATTCATATTTGCATAGTATTATAAAGATACTGTATTAGTGAATGTTATTGTTCGAATAATTTTTATTTCAATTAAATATATAATTCCGTTTGGTATGGAATGCCCTAAAAACTCATATTTCTGTTTTAAGTTTCCAAGCAAATAAATATCAAGCAAACTCCAACTCTTTTGCCAGCCTTCCTCTCTCATCCCCAATACATCACTGATCCCAACAACTTGCCCGCTTGGCTGTAGGGTGCTCAAAATGTAATCATGTTTAGAAAACCGCAAATTACAGTCTTGTTGCAAACGTTGTCAACAATATTACAAGCAGCAAACAATATACAACATCCAACATTTTCGTGATCTCTTTCCACCATCTTCGCATGTCATTATTGAAAGTCAACTTCATGGTTTTTTTTTTTTTTTTTTTTTTTTTTTTGTTATATTCTTGGCAGTTGTGGAAAACAATTTTTGAGCCATAAACAAGTTTGATGTGCTTGAGGAATCGAGGTTTTTTTTTCGAAAAGAACATTTCTGGAATGATGATTTTAAATTTAGGAAATTTTTATTTGAAAAGTCAACGTTTACGATGAAACCACACAACCCATAATAATTCACAACATTTATGTTGACAGGTTTTTGTGGTCAATAAATGAAAACTTACAAAGAATGCAGTTCAATAAAAAGCTGTTGTTTGAGCAAATAAAAATGTAATAAAAAATAAATTTAAATTGTTGTTAAACAAAAATTAAAAGGTCAAATGAAATATTTTTAGAATGTTTAGAAACTCATAGAATTCATCATAATTAAAAAGTTCAAGAAAACAAGTTTTCTACTTAAATTATATGGCCGCATTCAATAGGCCTGGTTCAAATGTTTAACAAAAGTTGGTTAAAAATCAAAACGAAAGAGTTTTAAAAAAAAAGTCTAAACATATCTTTAATACATTTCACATTTTCTTAAGATTTAGAGCATCTTAAGATCTCTGTGCATCTAAAATCACAAAAGTCAAATAGAATTTAAGCAGGATTAGAATTTCAAATGAATATTTTTTAGTCAACTAATTTGGACATCTTCTGCACATTCCAATTGTAATTTGCTATTTCGTTGCCTATCTCGAACAGGCCTATTGTTAAACGAATGAAATGTTATCAATAACAACACTGAAATTATATTTGGCAACAATGAATTTCTTATCTATTCGTGGTCCCTTGTGCAAGGAAACGCTTCCAGCCATTAACTTATAAGCCATTTGCTAATAAACCAGATAAGCAAAATTTAAAAACTATTGATTAAAAATGCTCCTTAATTGCACATCCGTACATACAACGCTGAAAATTATACCTTTTTGCTATTAAAAAAATTGCGAACAAAAGAAGAAGAGTTGACAACTAAATTAAGAATGCAACCACAATATAAAATATACAATTTACAATAGTCAAATGCAATTGAAGAAGATGGCTGCCATTTTTATGAAATTGTTATTCTTTTAAATGCACAACCAGTCGCATTTCCATGGGAATACAGAAATTTCTAATGTCAATATGCCGGTCGTAGTATCGATGTGGTTAACAACCATTCGGAGTGTTTATGGCCAACAAACAGAACTCAATTTAGTTCACTGCATTTTAACGATTAACAGGGTGGAAGGAAAAGTTATTTAAAATAAATTGTTAAATAAAAGAAATGCAATTGTTTCCAACATTTACGCACAGTGTAAGCGATTATGCCGATTAACTTATTTTGTGGCCCGAAAATATTATCAATAGTTTACAGAAAGATAGTATCAGACAGGGCAGATATGGGAGAAAATGGGCGCCACTCTGCTTAGCAAACTTTATACACATTTTTGTGGTACACTTTTCGATATCTTGTTGCACACAATTGTAAATGAAATTGACTTTATTCGGGAGGTATTTTCATGTAGACATGAAAAATAGTAAAAACATTTTTATTTGAGTATTAAAGAAACTGTTTTTAAGCCAGCGTTTGAAATTTCTTTGAGAATGTTACTTTATGAAAAAATTTCATTAAGAGTGCTGTAGGCTGAACAAGTAAAATTGTCTTCATCTGTTCTCTTAACACCATCCCCTGCTTTCTAGTTCCAGCGCAAATGCACTGCATATGTAGGGGTCGTCCCCTGAGTGCTGGTACTACTCGTAAAAATGGTATTCCAATTTCTACAATCGTCCAGGCCTAGAATTAATGCAACAGAAGATGTTTGTTGTTATATTGTTGTGTTGCTACAAAAATTATGTTCAGAGCGTAACATTCTTTCTTTGATATTCTTTCCCGCTAAAATGCTCTTCCAACTTATCTGCTGAGATGTTTTTACGAAAATTTAATACGTTCCTGTGAGTTTAATTTTAACAAATTTTATTCTTAAAGAACTATTTTCTACTTAATTGAATTTCTGAATGTAAAAGTGTAGTTTTTATGGGGAACCTTTTAAAACTGCTCTCTTACAATCAAAGAATGGCAACCAGACAGACAAATAAATGGAAATTTATTATGCACTTATAACAAAATATAAACACTGTTTGTCATTAACAAATAAAAAAAAAACAAATGAAAAAGATAAACACATTCACCAGCAAATAAATGAACAGAACGCAAAACAGTCTGAGCAATAAAAAAAAAATAAATAAATAAATGGAAGTGGAAATAAAAATGGAAACGACTACGGTGGCGTTGAAGAAATAATAACAAAAATGACTTCAACACCACGATAAGTATGGAAAATTCAGTGGTTGGTTTCCGGGAACTTTGTTTTGTTTTTTATTAAAAAAACCAACTTAATTTCAAAATAGATAATTTACTAATGCGTCTGTCTGTCTGTCTGCACAACAAACCATTTTGACTTACGCGTGTAGTGGTTTGATTGACATGCGAGTACTTTTGATTTGAGCTGATGAGTCCATGTTTATTTTATTGTGTGCAATCAGGTAATTCTTTTTGCATGGCTTCCATTATTTACCGCCTCACTAACTGCTGTCTGCCAAAGAAATAATCAAGTTAATATCCACTCCGTTCCTCTTTAGGGCTTCCACAGTGACAGTTGTAAACTAAGCAGCGCTGCACGGCGAGGTGCGGTGCAGCGAAGCAGTTTGCTTGCATTCGATACATTTTTCTTAACTTGTTAACTTTTTTTGCAACATGTTTGAATTTGTACAAGTTTCGTGGTTTTTTATAAATAACAAAAATAAAAAAAACACTCTTAAATAAGTGAGGAAGTGACATGGAGATCTATTCTATTCAATAGAACTATAATTAATGTCTACTGTTCGAGGACATGGTAAATAATCTCATTAATAATGGAGGAATCAACATCAAATTAATGTTCAACGCATACAGTAGAGTAGAAAAGCCCTGATTTCGTAAGCCGCTATAATGCCTCATCAGATCTCATGTGCTACAGCACTGATAAAGAAGAGAACAATTTTAAAAGTTTTTATTGTTGTTTCAAAATATAAATTTCTACACCAAATGAAGTTAATAATTAAACTGATTGGTAAGACAAACTTAGGAAAAAAGTTATGCTCAGTTTAAATTAAAATTTCAAGAGATCAATAGAAAACGGAGATTTTGCCGACGCACATGAGAACGAAAACTGCAACAGATTTTTCGTTGTAAGAATTTTAGTCCCGAAAATAATAAGATTTTTCTTTGCACAAAAGCTTTTCGATAGCTGAATTCAAAATGTGATAAGTAATTAGAAAATAAAAGAAAATTTAAGGATGACTAATTTAGGGATCGAAAAATTAGTTCAGGGGAAGAACACCTCACAGCGTTCTTCTTGCTGCAAAATCTGTAATGAAGAGTTAAAAGCATGTGGACTTATGAGTTCTGTTGTGATTTGCTTAAAATATATATTTCGCTTAAAAAAACAGTTTTAAGGATTTTAAGGATTTCTTTCTGCGAACCTTGACGGTTTAGTACCTGAAAATCTGGCAGCTATTCCAACACAACATTTTTCATTTCAATTGAATTTATCACACAAGTTTTTGAAGGGAGTTTCGCTTTAAAATAAAAAACAGGTGAAATAAACTTATTATTTGATTGTAAACAATTAACATTTCGAAATCAATTAAAACTTTTACCCATAGAAATTCATTGATCAATTAAATGATTTGTAAAGGAAAAAGATAATAATTTCCAAAGGAAATAAAGATTGTTTGAGGCGCACCTGTCTAATGGCGTTTAGAATAAATACCCCTTTTTAAACCTTTTTTTCCTCTTGGCCATCGTCCTTCAAATTATTGAAGAACGTGCAACACCTGTGGTGTGCATCGTCAACGATAATGACTATTATAAAGGGATGTTAACGCACAAAGTACAAACGAAAGGAAACATTTTAATATCTTCTCTCTAACGCGAGCAATCAAAATATGTGCGCGTTATGAATAAAACTATATGAATTACTAAATAAATATATTTAAAAGCAACTTAATGTTGCTGGCGTAGAAGGATCACCAACAATGCGGGCTACAAGATCTTTCATTTATTGGAGTGCATTCACAATCGCTTTCTTGTGTTCTTCATTAGGTGTCAGTCTAACACCTTTTGCTAAAGGGCGTATGTATTTGAAGTACAAACTTTTGAAGGCGTGAATTTAAAGGGAAAAAAGGTACAAGAAAATTACCAATATTTATGAAATTAAGGCATATTTTAAATTCGGACATTAAATGTATCACTTAAGACTTAAAAAACATTTTTTTTATGAGAATTGTACAGAGGTGACAAAGAATTTCATGCTCGTTGGAAAATCAATTATAAGTATTTTTTAGTTTTTATTATTGCAGCCAAATTTGCAAGATCTACCATTCGCTTATGTACGTCCTGTTGGCGGAAGGAGATTCGTGGCAGAAGTCTTAGCTGCTGCAATTTCTTGGAATCACTTTCCAAGAAATTGCAATAAGAATTTGGCAATAAGAACATGTTACCAAAGTTGCCTTAAACACGGCGAATATTTTTTCTTATCACTCTTAGATGGCTTAAAGTTACACACGGCTAGACCTGAGTCCAGCAAACAAAATCTTCAATCAAGGCACTGTTTTGATTGCACCCCATTCCTATCAATCAAAATGAGAGTCATATTCCAAAAACAGTCTCCCTACATTCGGTTCTTTCAAGCTTCTGGTCAGCGCATTTCAGGACCTTTTGGCGTTTAATATTTGTTTGCTCTATATTTGAACTGCTAGTGGTTTGTTGGTGTTAGTTTCTACTGTTATTTGCCAAGAGGAAGGAAACGAAAATATTAACAAATGGCTGTTAGCGTTTCTTATTTCTTCTGTTATTTTATTGTTTGTAAATGTTTGGATAATTGCAGGCAATTTGGTTGTTTTACCTTTAAGAAAAGAGCCAACAATGGCAAACACTTCAAAGCAAACATGATGGTGTTTGAACATGATCTCTCTTTAAATTTGTTACTTTAAGACATTCGCAAAAATATTTTTTTTATATGTCGGCTTTAAGGATAATAAAAGGCTAAACATTCAACAGTATCACATGACATGACCGAGAGCAATAGATGGAATCCAAATATCGGGGTGCCACGTAACAAATTTTGTAACCATAATTTAATGGTCAATTATAAGGGCGTTTGTGTATTTTTACATGAAGCCCAAACAAACACTTACTTGCAAGTGTTCCAAAACGTGCCATTCTAACAGACAGTGTCATTGTGCCTAGTGCCAAAGTACGTGGACAGCAGCGACGACAGACAGATAGACTGATCTCATTGTTTTCCTCTGCCTCATCGCTGTTGAGTGCAGGTGTCCTAATGGCTTTACGATTTCAGGCAGTTTGTGGATTTTCTTTTCTTGTGATAGTTAAACACTTCGGCTAAATTTATTAAATATTTATTTATAAAACCTAAATGTTGTTTAATGTTTTGTTTTTGGCTTCGTTCTATTGCGTTTGTGTAACAATTATACCATTTTTGTATCTGCACTGGCATCAGCATGTGTGCATGTGTTTGTTTTTCATTATTTGTGTAATTTAATGAAACTAATTTTAAAATATATTAAACTAAATTATCTATTTTATGATTGCCCACATGGGATTCCAATTAGTTTTGTTTTTACAATTCAATTAAATTTGTTTATTGTGTGACTAAAAAATAAGTTGATTTCATTTCATTTTACTTTTTTATGGCACAACTGTAATTCCCATGAACATCAGAATATGGCAGCATTATAAAAAGAAAGCCACACACACACGCAGCGCGAATTGTAGCATACTTTCCTATTTATAATTTATATTTTTTCTTTATTAAATTCTATTAGGTTTTTTGATAAGCAGATCTTCGTATTGTGTTTTTAATTCAGAAAAACATGATATGTATTACAAGACACAGGGAAAAGCCTCCGTGAATTTAATTATTCAATTTACACTACAGAACGGTACAGCTGTTTTCGAAGGCCGCCACACAATTATTATTCTACAGAATTTATTATGAAATAAAATCCAAGAAGTATTTCGAAACGCTGGTAATACTAAAGTGTGATCTCCAGTTTTCATTTATTTTTTGCCCTTGAATTGGCACTATGGGGCTGACCCATTCATATGCAGTGCATTGTGCCAGAACCTGAAAGGAGGTAGTGGGGTTAAGAGGACTGGAGAAGAAAGAAGAGAGTTTTGTTGCAGCTATTTTTACTTTTTACTTTGAGGGTGAGTTTATTGCTACAGTTACTTATGTCCTAATTTCTGAATTTCTTGTTCCATTTTTACTTAAAACAAACTTTTCGGGTTTGAATTTTTTACACTGGAGTACATGGCAATATATATTTTCTTTGTTAACTTCAGCCAATAGCTTTAATTTTAATTGCTGCTACTTGTATCGAACTATTTTTATTGCTATTTCATACTCAATTAATACTGATATGCTTTAAGATAAGACTGATTAAGAGCAAAAAATTTATAAAATAACAAAATGGACTCTTTTTTTAATTTTGTTATGTGTGCCAACAAAGAAATGCTTTTAAAAATTCCATAATTTATTATACTTGCAGACACAGAAATTTAACAAAAATATTATATAATTTTTACATGGCAATCAGTCACTTCAAATCATGCTTTCAAATGCAGCAACATGCGTGTAACAAATAAAAGTAAACAATACGAATAAAAAAATTATTCAAATATTTCTCAGCAAAAAATAAGTCAAATGCAAATGTAACGGAAATGAAACGCGGTGTGTAGGAAGCCAGCCCATTCATTAGAGGCGGCGGCAGCACTCTAACGAACATAACAAATGGTAGTTTGTGTGCTCGTATTTAACTCTAATTACAGTCTGTATCAATAGTAAATGGTGCGACTGGTTAGAAATTATTATTTTAATTGGCCATCAAAAACACGCAGTTTTGTTTAATTATTAATGAAAAGAGCAAGTTAGAAAAACATCAAACTTACATTGTAAATGAGTTTATGGCAAACGGCAGTAATTAAAATGCTGCTCCACCAAAAACTTTTTTTCCCAGTTTCAGTACTTCAGAAAGGTGTTGGACTGTTGTCCCTTTTGCCCCAACTTTAGTGCCATAATTTATTCAGTTCCCTTTTAAATATTTAATTAACGTTTTAAAGATAAATGCTAGTGACAATGCAGTCTGCCATTGTTTTTCAGGGCCTTTTCGAAATATTGCATTCAATAATTGTTGGTTTTAATTATAGACGAGTGATATGAGTTTAAGACTGAAAGTTAAGTGAATAATTTGCTACAATTAACTCAAGTAATTTTGTTTCTGTATTTTTATTACGCAAAGATTAAATGTATTTTGAGAGGAGCGGAGCGGTAGATTGAAATTAAGTGGACCAGCGTACTTTGTTTTGCTATAAATATATTTCATTAGTCGAAATATGTTTATAGCAATTTTTGGGAATATATCGGGTATGAAGCTTATGCCGCTGAAATTGCTGAATTTTGACAAAAAAACATCGGTTTTGGAAAGAACGAAAGCACATTAAATTTGGCCCTTCAACTGCTTCTTTCTGTCCCCAAGATTAAAGAGATCCATAAAGGAACGGCGTTTGGCGGCGATTGAGAATACAAAAGTTGAATAACTAAAAGAGGTGAAAGACATATCAAAATAAGCATATCGTAGCAAAGCGGAGCGGCTGTTTTCGGAGAACGCTACGATACCATTATCAGTACTCTAATAAACATAATATAAGTTTTTATTTCCATAACAAATAGATGTCAACACACATTGACGTTTGATAATTTTTTTTTATGAGTGGCATTAGCATTCAGGGGACGACCCCGACATATGCACTGCATTGTATAGGGGATAGTGTTAAGAAGATGAAGACAGATTAGAGGATAGAGAATTTCGTTGTGGCTTTTTCGCATTTTTCTTCGGCTTCATTATTGAAACAAGCCGATAATTTTCTTCTTGCCTATTTTTCTAAATTTTTCGTTTCATTTTGTTCAAGTCAAGGGGTTTCGTTTGAAGTTTTTAATTAAGTAACGCTCTAACCAGCGCCTTAGTTGTTAATGGAAATATTTTTCCGAAATATTGAATTATCCTTCCATAATTGTTCCACACTGTTTTTGATACAATTTAAATAATAAATCTGCTTGCAATTGATGTCAAATATTGGCTTCTAACTGAACAGCATTTTATGAATAAAAAGCAAAACATAAGATCCAACAATACAGCGGCTTGAAACACACAAACTTTCATACCTCATAATCAATGGAATGGCCTCAATATCTGAAACAAAACCTTTATTATTTTGAAGCAATTATACCCCTTTCCCTCTCTTTCGTGAGAGAGAAAAAACACATCTTTACACTTTGATTACACTGATTGTAATTGTAACATCAACGATATTTAAACTGAATGTTCGTGCTTACAAATTGTTGGTTATTAAACGCATTTGGAAGTTTAATTTTTATTTATTCTCTTAATTGCTGGAACTCATTTGAATTTTAAAATTTTAATTACAAGTCTGTCGTTCTACTTGTTACACTTCTAAATTGACATTTCTGGTGTTGTTTACATTTGAATACACGAACTGTTGACGTTTCGTTAATGGCCGACCAGGCAGGGCATTTTAAGGAGAAATAGAATTTTAATTGTAGGAGAAAAAGGCTCGCAATTGTATCATGCAATAAGGAAAATAAAAACTATATTAAAAAATATATTTTTCATTACAAAGTTTTGGATTATATAAAACGAAAATTTCTGCGAATTCTATTTAATTTTTTACACCTGTTTGCTGTATCGTTCTACATGCAGTTTGACATGTAGTTTTTCATGCAGTTGAAATAAAACGACAAATCATTCAACCTATTTTTCCTTTCAACAACTTTTTTGTTAGAGATCTTTTTCCGTGCCGCGCTTGTCAGGATCATGTGGAAGTTGCATAGCAAACTTCGTTCAACCAACTGCAGTACAGATACACCGATCGTGCATAACCTCTGCTGTTGTTAGTTTTTGAGATTTTATTAAAACAAATTTATGCTAAATAATTTTGCATTTCCTGGTAGATAGTTTTCTTACTTATTGTTTTGCTAAATAGACTCTCCTCAATATTTACTAATGACTTGTTTCCACTCACAATTGTATTTATTAAGAGCTTTTGTTTGTTTTGTAAATCAAAGTTGTGTCTTCAGAGTGCCGGTCGTTATCACGTCAAGATTGGATCTTTAATTTATTTCTGCGCTTGTTGATTTGTAAATAAGCAAATTACAAACGATCTGTCATCATTGCAATTGTCAAAACACATTCGCGTCTCTTTTGATTGTGTTTCATTTGTTTCTTCTTTGCCGTTTTATTGTTTTATTATTCATTCTTTTGGCTTAATCATCGCCATCACCATTATTGCCGTCTATTATAACAGTATGCGGCGCATGTTGCAGGGCTTTCAGTATGTCAGTCTATATGTCTGTCTCTCTGTCTACTTTTCTAACCGCTCAATCTTTTCATGTAAGAAAAAAGTTCGTCTTTGGATACTTTCAATAAACTTGTGATCGCTTTAAAGTCACTGTGCGCACTTTGTCTTTTGTAAATCCTTTTACGATGATGATTTATGCGCAATGATGAATGTCATTTTGACAACGACACAAGGCGGCAAAACTGACTTCAAACGCCGATATCACACTCATACTTAATAAATATATTTTCTGTTCACTTATTTATATTGTTGATATATTTTGTTGTTGGTGTTGGCTTTCTTTTGGCATCATTACACATAATGACATAATGTGGCGGCGTTTGAGAAGGAAAAAAGAAAATTACACGGTGATTATGAATAAATTTGCTGTTGTCTTTGAAAAAACTAAAGCTTAAAAGGAAAATTGGTTACGATGTCATTCTTCTCCAAAGAAGGTAATACCTCAATTATTATACACACGAGAAAATGAAATAGTGATTTATTTTATAATTCAAGCAACTTTTGGTAAGCGGCAGTAGTTTTTAACCCTAGAAAGTTGGTTATATAATCGAGTAATCATATGACAAATTGAGGCATTCTTTATTGCCATATTTCATATTAATTTGAAATAAACTTATAAGAATTACTGTACTGCATATGAATGAAACAAAATTACGTTTTTTTTTTCAAATATATTTATATATATTTCTTCAGTAATCAAGAAAATTAGTTGTCAAAGAAACATGATTATTTCTTTGAATACTTATTATGCTCATGGGTCGGTCATGTTGACTCATACCGTCGTTACATTTCGAAATCGGAAAAGCAGCCATGCGATTAAAATTAATAGTTGAAGTGTCGAAAATGATTTCCAACTACATAATTTTTATTATTAATTTGGTAAGAAAAAAAATCTTCAAAAACAAGGTTGGATGATTAAATTTGTACCACCCTGTACTTTGCAAGTGTTTTCTTGATATCGTTGATGGTATTTTTTGCAATCAGTATACGATTTTGCAATTAATTGAAAATATTTAAGCAGTTTGTCACAAGTTGTCTTAACTAAGTGTCCCTGGGCTTTTTCCTTGATTTTGTTTATTCATCATTATTTATTTATTTTTTTTTGTATGTGGTACAACATTGTTTTAGCATGCCACCGAAATGTGTATCTGCACGTTTGTTACCCTGCTAATAAATTAACAAAATGACTGATCAAATATATCACATGAATATTTCCATTTGTTTAAGCTTACAAGTCCTGCAGTCAGGGTTATACAGCAGTCATTGCAAGAGTGAGTCTCTGTTCACATTTCGCCTTGTTTTTCTTCGCTTTTAAGTATGATTGTGATTGGTCGAGAAACTTAAGACTGGTTAGTAAAAGATCCCGGCAAAAGATCAAAAGATAACTGCTACAAATAATGCTGTAAGCCAGCAAATCTGTATAATAAACAACACCAACTACCAAAAGATGAAAGAAAAGAGTTGTTCGTTCGGTATTCGTTATGGTGTAAAAATAAATAAAGCGATGCTGGCTAAGAAGCAACGCGCCATATTGTGTCGTTTTTCTTTAGAAAGGTAAGAGAGCAGTTGGATATAAGACTAACTCGAGTGCTTAGCAGAAGACAAAGCAACTGGATAGTCAAACAGTTTTTGCCTTTGAAAAGTTAAAACGTGGATGTATTGAAGAAAAGCACTCAAATATGATGCAGCTGCATGCAGCCACTTCTTCTATATACAAAAAAAAAGAACTACAATTTCTAAAGTTTTTGTTGGCAGCCATTTTGTTTGTATACGAAGTGGTGGCTGGCATGTTAACACGGTTGTTTGTTTAATTAACAGTATAATTTTCTAAAAACTCTATAAAAGCTGTTGTTAATTAAATCAATTACTTTCAAGTCTTAAAATATTTTGATTGAAAATATCTATAAACATGGATTTAATCGTCTAATTAATAGAGTTGATGGATAAAGTCTTACTAACAGAGGAAACTTAAAAACTACGTGACAACAAACGTACTCATTCGTACGTTTAAACAAATTAATTGAAGCTGTCTGATGAAGTGTTAATTAAATGTTGTGTATATTTAACAAAAAAATATAATTTGCCACATGTTGTCAGGTGCTTTTACGCTCCAGACTCGATATTTTCTTATAAACAGTTTTACAACTTTAGCACACAACATCCACACCCAGCGGATGTTTATACACGCACGTATTTACACTTTCAGTTTAAAATCAATATTGATTGGTAATAGTTTAAATATATTGGCAACAACGAAAGTATTAAATACATATTTTCAAAGTCCCCATGTGATGTTTCAATAACTAAATGCTTGTATTTGTCAGAATGTGCTTGTTAATTACACAGAAAAATATCAATTATTTTATATAATTCACGTTAGCAATATTTTCAATAGCTTGTACAGTGCATTAAAAAAGTTTTCGTGGAGTAAATTTATAGTTTTTTTTTAGATATGTCAAGTTGCAATGACACTGCTTGCAATGATTTTGAGTGTGAGCAATATTTTCAATAACTTATACAGTGCATCAGAAAAGTTTTCTTGAGGTAAATTCATATAACTTTTAAACAAACAGTTTCATGAAAACCATCTTCGTAAAATCGATATATCGAGTATAAGTTTTCTTTTTAATAATTTTCATACCAAAATTTATTTAAAAAGCTGTGCCAAGTCTAACGAAAAATATTTAAATTTTGTTAACTTTAAATCGCTTTATGTTTCACAATTTCTTTGTCATGATTAATCAGATCGTATTAACAATATAACCAGTTGGAGTTTTTTTGTAATGGGTTTCCCACAAATATAAAATTTCACTGTCTACTTCAACAAAATATTATTAAAATATATAACAAATTTTTTGTAGAATTTTGTCTAATAAATATTGTATTTATTTTCATCAATAAACACCGTCAGCAATTATTGTATTGCAGTGTACTCAAATCTATTAGCATTTCAACATCAGCTCAGACAGCAAATTGTTTTTTAAATATTTATTTTATAATTTATACACTGTTGATATTAAAAGAAGGCAATAAAGAAACCTGTAATTAATTGTAATTTATTTGATTTCGCCATTTAACACTTTGTACACAATAATATTGATTCATTTTTAACAAATTCCTTCAATATTTATTATATTAGATAGAAAAACTTGTTTGAACAATTTTATATGTTGAATATTTAAATGAAAAGGCGACTTAATTCGCTGTAATAAAATTGTTATTAGTGATCGATATTCAATGTGATTGCATGTGTTTCGAATCAATCAATGTCAATTAGTGATATCACGCAGCATGTGTCCTCAACAAATAAATATATTTTAAATCTTAAATTAAATATTATTTTGTGGGCATGTTAATTATTCAAAATCAAACCAAAATTTTAATGCGTATTGAAAAACTAAAAATGATTTAATATTAATTAATTGGGTCTGAAAACCTTAAACTTGAAATTTCCTTTATTTTCTTGACACGAAGTTGGCATTTTTTGAAAATATTGCATTTTTAAGCCACAGGATTTAATATAGGCAAGGGCTTTTGGAATCTCGCTAATATTTCACATTGATTATACATGTAAGACTTATTTTAATGATAGAAATAAGTACTTATTCGTGTCATAACTCATTACTGGGTGAGTCCCACCAAACAAATACTATTAAATTTATCCACTTAACTTTGTTTTATGAGAGTAATAGACTAACTAAGTAATTTTATATATGCTGAAAGAAAAAGGAGAGCCTCTGACCAAATTTCATTCAAATCGTAAGTCGAGTCTAACTATTTGCCGGTTTGACATGGAATTACCCATATTATTATTATTTTTATTGGTGCTTCCAATATATTTATATAGATTCTTATTCTATTTACAAGAATAAGCAGTAAAACTAAAGATTGGAGCTGGTATAACGTGCATTACATAGCGTACGTCACAAAGGGTTCAGGATATTTAATAAAAACCAATACCTTTTGTTGGCTGCTGATAATCACCTTAATTATGATATTCGTAATCGTGGCCGACTCGATTAAGCCTGGCAACACTTACCATTCGTCCAACATTGTGACCATTTTGTTTCAACAGCGAATACGAGAACCATAATAAGGACTCACTTATTTCAGAGACCCCTACTATGAGTTCTAGCCTAAAACTAAACTCAACTTTCGTTGTGTGTGAAATTGTCTGCATGAAATTTCCTACAACAGTACTTGTGAATTGCATAAATATATTTTACTGGAGTCTTGTGTACGCATATAAATTGAATCAACATTTTGTTTATGTTCCTAAAATGCTGTTTATATATCAATTCATGTCGTCATTGGCTAGCGAGCAAACATTTGTCTTGACACCATTAACACAATCAACCATATTTATTTAGGAACTCTTCTTTTTTTCCGTATTTATTTGTTTTACTACTTCCATTCTGATCCAATTTAAATTGTATTTTGTTACCAAAAGCCAAACAATATTATTTTTCATTTAAAACCACCACCAAATGCAACATTTCAACAACATTGTCTATTAAACTCCCTGCTATTTCTGCTTTTATTTTAGTTTTATAGTCCACCATCCGAATATGTGTGACAGTTTGTTTTTATTTTATTTGTATACTTTTAAAATAAAGTTTATTCATGCGTTTGATGTCCTTAAAATTACACGTTTACACTGCAGCACCACCACTGACAGTACAATCATCATCATCGTTATATTTACAAAATTAAAATGGCGCTTTTTGTCATTTGACACTAAATATTTTCAACACTAAGCCAAATGAAACGCACACATCCTTACACACGAACCAACAATTTAAGGACAAATAGAAAACCTGACTGGCATTTTAAAACATCATAAGTAACATGAAGATGAGATGTAAAAGGCTTATTTCATTAATCATGCGTCATATAAACTACTCTTCAGAAATCAGATGTTTCTAATAGTAAACGATAATCACTATAAATATATTGAGTTTGAGAGCAATCTTTATTAGTGAGGATTGTAATTTGAATATCCAATTTTCTCATAGTGTTCGAAAGACATGCTAAATAATCTCTACTTCAATGAAGGAATCAACTTCAATTCAATACTCAACACACACAGCAGAGTAGGAAAGTTCTGCTTTCGAAAGCCGCTACACTTTCTCATCATTTTGTTTTTACCACTGACCTATTTGTTGTATGTACAGGCCGAAAGGTAATCAGAAATCGAAACTGTTTAAGTCTCTTTTGCATATTTATGATGATGTTTCAAATCGTGGCTGAAGTTATAAATACAAGGCTACTAAGCCATAGATCCCGAGTCATGAATATGGTTTTGCGATCTGCATTAGTGCAAGATTGTGTTAATTGTACTCTTTTACAGATGATATTCTTTGTTATGCAGCATCATAATAGTCGGGAGATGAGTAAATGAAATAACCGCAAAAGTAACGTTTTCGGGGATGAATTTCATTTATATTTAATACAATTTATTTCTGTTAGCAATTGTTTTCTTTTTTTCACCACTTAAATGTTTTTGCAACATGTGATGATGATCATTAGGACGTTTGCAACGTTCATCTTCATTGTTTTCTCTATTATCCTCGTGCTTGGCAGCGTTCAAATAGAGTGACAAAGAACTTGGAAAATAGTATCACGCGTATTTATTTTTGTTAAGCTTCTTACGACCTTTCGGCAGATGCTACAACTTTATACAGTAAAAAAAAAACATTTCTTTTAGTAATTAATTCTATTTTATTTTATTTTTTATTAAAACAGTTACCCAATTCACAAGTCTTGTTGTATCATTTAAAGTTGTATTTGGTCAAACAAGATTACAAATCATATTTGTTTTATATTTGGGAATTTTGTTAAAAATCGTCTTTGCAAATACAAATTTCAATAAAATGAGGCTTGAGAGTTGGACAAATATATTAATTTATTCACTAACAGATACTTACGAGATATTTTAACGTCGTAAAATGGTGTTTATAATCAAGAGCCCATGCCTTTGTGGTTGGTAGGATCGAATTTATCACAATATTCCTTACAAAAACTCTCATTTCATAAATTATATGTTTATATTTTTTTTTTGTAAGTCTTTTTTCAAGTCAAAATTAAAAATAGAATTGAAGAAATAACTTTCTTTTTGTGAGGATGAAATAAAAATCAGATCATGACTTTTAGTTTCTAAGAGAAGAATAAATCAAGAAATAACCGTTACGGTCCCTGGAATAAATAAATGGGAACAAGGTTGTAAGTGGTATATTCAATTGTTGCCTCCGTTTGTTACATCAGAGAGTCTTTACTTATGCTGACTTGGGCGGACCATTCACTCATTGAATTGTTATTAATATTTGAAGCTTGTGTGACATGATATTTTTGCTTCAAAATATGTTGTGAAAATTCTCGAAGTACCTCTTAAAATATATTTATTGGAAAACAGTTCCTTTTTGTTAAATACTTTCCATGCAAGAATGAGCACGTATTTTTTGCAAATACCTTTCAAAATAGTACGATTTATTGTACCTCATCAGCCAGAGTCTTCTATGGCTGAAAATTCATGCCCATCATATTTCTGAAAGTAACTTCAAAGTGTTCACTGTGTTGTGAATGTGAAATACAGCAGAAACGCCAGTCAGCAGCAGCAACTACAACATGCGTGACAATTTAATGAGACTCCGTTTTTAATGTCAATCGAGAAGAAATTTTCACTTTTAGTCAAACTGAAAGCGCTTTCATTTGCTTTTGAGCAACATGTTGAATAATTAGCAATATTTGTTTAAAAGGTTACGCTCCATCAGCAATGACACACAGAGAACAAAATTTTATTTTGTAAAAAATTTTATATTTTTCTTTTCTCAAAAACGTTCATTTATGCGGTGTGTGTAAATTTGTGCGCTTAAATGCTGGGCGCTAATTGTCTTTACATCCTTGAGTTGATGACTTTTAATTAGGTATTTAAAATTTAAATGTTTGTGTATTTAATCGAAAAAAATATGCAATTTATTTTCGCTAGAGAAAAAGTAATTAAACAGATTACGTGGCACTAAAACACAATTGGGGCGATATGGTAGAGTAAATCGTATTCTTATTAAATGTCTGATTTCCACAGAGTGTTTCTTGTGTTCTTGGTATTTTAGAAAATGTTCGTTTTTACTAAAATAGTATCTAATGTAGAGCACATGTCTGCAATAGTTTTAAAGAAAACGTCGCTACACATTTTTTATTTATTTTTCTTGTTCATCACTATTTTCAGTGATTGTCACATGTGCGGTTGAGTATGAATTAATTATTTAAGACAAATTTATAATTCATATGAATTTAATTATGATGGTGTTTATAATTAAAATGCCACTATTTTATCAGCACGATTCTTTATTAAGTGAAATTGAAATTCCCCACCCAAAATAAATACAACAAAACATTAAACATAAAAATCATAAAACTCCAATAATACACAAGACCTCTCAAAATGGATTTGATCAACAAACAAGTCCATCAACAATTAACATTAATTTAGAATTTCATAAAAATTAATTAAAAACAAATAAAAAACTTGTTAAAGCCAAATTTGACTAACTAGAGCCATTAAGTGCCAAAAGTCTAAGAAAAACACATCAACAACTTATTCAGATCAATTCAATAGTAAAATTGAAACTAAAAATGTTTTTTAATTAAACACAAAGTGAGACGAACAAAATATTGACTTTGAGTGCTCATGTGCTGGGCGAACTGTTGATAATTTATAGGAAACCCTGATAAAATTTAACAGATCATAAAATTCTTGAAAATTTTCTGTTGAGCGTGGCATTCACATCGCAACACAGCCAACGTGCGAGTACAGACATGGGCGGTGATTTTTTATTGCAAATTTGAATTTTCAGCTTTTTGTCTGATTATTTAAATCATCATCATTCATTATCTGTGGCATGATCGTCAAACCACAATGAATTTGTTCGTTTTTGCGAAACTTTGAATGCTATTCCTTTTAGCACATCCGGGAAATATTTATGGGAATTTTAAATTTCTACTAATTGGGATTGTCAGCTCAAATGGAACGTTTCAAATGAAGTGCTTTTATGGGTTGTTTCTTCAGCGGAATAAATTTCAATTTAGCTGAGAATTGCCTTAATAAAGACACCCGCCCTACACAAGCAGCGAATGAGACCAACGTGCTCGTTTGCAACTGTGACCAAATGACAAAACAAAAGCAACTTAAATGACAGCGACACAGTGAAATATTTGTAAGTTGCACTCAAGTCTACACCAAGAATATTCCAAAAGTTCATACAACTTTTGCTACAACTTCAGTTTATTTTTGCTTGAATTTGTAGAATTAAAAGAATTTTGTGACAATATAAATGAAGCAGGGTGCTGTATTTTTCTGAATAATTGCCTGCATTGCTGGCAGTACTGTTCAGCACTAGAGCAGGTCACAAAAGCTCCGTCTTATTCATACTGATGACTAGTATGGG
Source organism: Linnaemya vulpina (assembly GCA_963675445.1). Lineage (NCBI taxonomy): Eukaryota > Metazoa > Arthropoda > Insecta > Diptera > Tachinidae > Linnaemya > Linnaemya vulpina. Next base: position 4,188,402 of record OY776277.1, read on the forward strand.
GCCGAACGCCAGGCCTGAAAATTTGTAGTCACCGTGATCACTTCTGCTGAAAACGGCATTTTCACGGCATTAAAAAACATTCGTTTCATATTTTTGCTTGACGAATACTGCGCACAATGGTATCAAAATTCGTGAATCAATTCATATCTCAGCATATAAAATGGTGGGAGTCATTAATTCTTAGGACATTCTACTACTCGATTAATTCATCCATATCTTCAAGAACGCACCCATGCGGAGTATCATTTTTCATTAACGACTCTGAGTTATTCAAAAAATATCTGCTAAATTATTTCTACTTAAGCTGAGATAAGATCGATATTCCCATGGTTGAACCATCAAACCTCAACTTTAACGCCTCAATATAAAGCGAGTACATTCCGTTCAGTTTGTTTAAAATAATCCGTAAGATAACCGACTTTCGCCCCACTGTGCGGAGTGACAAATTTATCCCCCACCGCTGAACAGCAACTTAGGATGGTGGTCGATATTAAACGAAGAATATCTTGAAATTGTGGTAAAAATAGCTGCCAGGACAAATTTTGACAGCCTCACAGTCTTAGATTTGCATTTTAACTTTAAGCTACGCTTACATACAGTCAGCAGAGTGTCTACTGTATGAATGTATTTTATTAATCAATTTGATTTTTTCCCCAAAACTTTCTGTTTTATTGTATAATTTAAGTTATCAACTGGTCTGGGTGTCAAATGTTTGTTTGTTTATCTGTCAATTTTTAGTAAAAAATTATGACACATTTCTTAGAATTGACTGTTTATTTTTGGTTAAATATTTTGCCTCCCTTTTTGTTTTTGCCGCGTTTCGGTCTGCTTCGTTGTCCGTCTGGGTGATTGGGGCTGGTGGCTGAAATTGTAACGCTTCGCTGCCATAAATTTGTCTTATTTTTTGTTCTTGTTTTTGTTTTCGCTGTCTTTGTTGACTAGTGACGAGTCTTTTATAATCGTTATACTATATTTTTTAAAACAATTTTCGAGACACTCATATTAATTGAGTCACAGCATTTAAGAGAAATTTCGAAGATATTTAAATGGCGGTAATATATATTGTAATTGGGGAGAATACAAATGGCTTTTTAACTGAGATGGAGCATTAAAAGAGCATGTGTGTATGTGTATATAATTCGAAAATAATTTTTGTTACATAATAAAAAGTAAGAATATATATTTACCGAAAATCCAGGGTGTGATAATTGATTAAGAATATAGTTATTGATTCATAGTTGTTATCGATAGTTCTTAAGTGAGAAAATGTAGTTTTTTGAAAATCGGATATGATTTCATATACCCCGCAAAAATATAGTTTATATTTGATCTCCAACTTTTTTGGGAATTGTGTTAATATCAGGTCATTTAATTTATTATTTAATTTATTATATAACTTTCCAGCTAACTGATTCTTTTTAGCCGAATTTATTGTGAAATTTTTATAAAATCTTTGTCTTGAAAACTTTATATCTCGTTTTCGACAGTTTTAATATATTTTCAAACTTTCGTTCTATTAAAATTCATGGAGGAAAATTGTAATCTTTGCATTACCTTGTATTATAATGGTAAAGAAACTCCCCACTGTGCATTACCATGCATGTATTATCAGTTTTTAAAATTTTAATACTGACGATTAATCTTAACAGAAAAGTTGATCTCCTATACAAAAAGTGAACAATTGAATTTCCCAAAACAAAAGCCAAATCTTACAGAAAGAAGTTAGCTAATGAAAGCAAGAAATTAATATGTAATTCACTTTTGGGTTAGTTGGCTTAGTGGCCATTTTACTTAAAACCTTTTGCTGGTAATTGCGTAATAAAAAAAAACACGTATAAAATATTTTCTACAAACAATGAAAACAACATTTGGTCATTTAAATTTATCAATTTCTTTAAAATGAAACCACAAACGAAGCGAGAAACCTCTAATGGCCCCCTCATCATCATTATGCTTCCTGTAAGTGAACCATTTGCTTAAACAAATAATTTTAAACGGTCCTAAATGTCCAACACATGATACGTCGGTTAGAAAGTATGATTTTTTGCGGTCAAAAGACAAATACTGGCATTCATTTACAACATTTAAGGATCATTTAATAAACAGCCATGAAAACACGAAAATTACCTTTAATATTGCGGAAAATCCTTTAATTTTTTTTTCCTTCTATAAAAAAAGGAAGTTATCAGAAAACAAAGAAAGAAGTCTTCATTAGCAAAGGATATCTTTTTCTCTTTAATGCTGAAGCACGAAAGGGGTTTCATTTTTCCGGCTGTTGTTATAAGAAAAAACAAATGAATAATTTTTGTAAAAATCTAATATAAAAAACTCTTGCTTTTTTCGTAATTACAGGCTCACGCTTATTACCATGAAAGGAGAATATTTCTTGTTTTTTATATCAATTAACTTATTTTTGGAATACTCAAACTCGTGCAGCCAATCAAACATATTGCGGTATTTATAATCAATAGCCGAGTCATGGTTTGCTATAATTTGACAACGTTTTCAGAAAATCCTTCGAAATTTTCACAAATCAACCACGTTTTTCGTCTGATCTAACAAACTTTTGATATATGATGTTATTGAAGATCTACTAAGAAGTTGGCAGTTGCGCCACGAAATGCAGGGGCATAACGAATAGCTTAACTCACAATAAATATTTATATTTTTACATTTAAATTACTGAGAATATTTCTCGTACACTAAAAGCTGGGAAAATACAACAGACAAACGCGAAATTTGAAATGTATACAAATAATGACCAAAGACAATTCGACACACGCTTAGTACTTTTGGAGGTACGTTATAGTACAAGACAGATAGTTTTTAAATGCGTTGTATTCTTCTAAAAAATGATTTCCGAATAAGTTATGGTACTTCTTGAAAACTTGCAATTACGAGGGACTAAATCGTAGCAATTTTTGGAATCTTTAAAATAATAAAGTATTTCTTTAGAAATAGCTTTGATTCTGTACCGCTCATTAGAATCAGAGAAAATTCGTTTGGGAATAGGACAAAAATGTGGTTGAATCAAGAAATTAATATGCTAAAATTTCAAAAGAATGCAAATAATTATCAAAAACAATTCAACACGTGTCTGGTACTTTTGAGTTGTAAAATGGAGTGAAAATTTATGTTGGTACTTTTTTTCTGCTCCTAAAATCTTAAAAGCCTTTTTTTGCTGAAGAAAATATCGCTTATATAAAGGCACTTTTCAAAAAGTACCAGTTTTACGAGGTCAAAATGTACCCTTTAGTCCTTTTTTTTTGTTAAACTGTTTGTTTATTTGAAACCTGTACTTCCTTAATAAATACTTCTTTGAAAAGGTAAATTGAAAGAAATATATTTATTTCAAGAAGTTTTTGGAGGAGGTACTTTTGTGAACAGGAATATTATAACTTACTAGTCGCACAAAAGATCCTGTGGCATACATTACCGCCACTGCTAAAATCAATATATAATAATTATAAAAATAATAATTATAAAAATAATAATAATAATAATAATAATATTAATAATAATAATAATAATAATAATAATAATAATAATAATAATAATAAACGTTCATTGCAGTGTTTCTGCTGAGGTTTTCTATTTAAAAAAGAAGTTAAGTAAGCGCTCTAACAAGATGACTATTTTTTTACTCAATGGATTATAAGGACTATAGAACGGACGTAAATACAATTGCATATCATTGACAAGTTACCGATACGCGCAATCAATTTCGTTTTCAAACAAAACTTACAGTCGGCCATAATAACTCCTTTATTTCCATTTTCCCCCACTGTTGTAGCAATCAAAATATAAGCATTTGCCCGGCTCCTGCTGCACTTTATTAAATATATAATTCAATATATTATTGTTTTATATCTAAGACATGAACATTTATTGTTAATTGCTGTTACGCTACAGATACAATAAACAAATTGATGGCAACACAAACAATATTCTTACAAAAAAACATTAACATTTCAATAACTTAATTTAAACTGCGTGCTGGATTGAAATAACAGCCGTAAAACAACCAACAGCTCAGTTAAACTGACAAACGACCAACAATATTGATGTCTACAAACACGGAGTAGATAAAAATTGTTGTACTTTTTCATCATGAATTACGGAAAAAACATAAAACACCATTAAATAAGTTAAGAATATAACAACAGCAACAACAACAACAACAACTATTAACCGCATAAAACAATGTATGACTGCAATAATTAAAAGCAATTTGATGTCAGATGTTTATGCTGGCGGTAATAATGGCGGTGGCAGTGCCACAAGGTACGAATTAAAGCAAACAAAACTACAACAAAAAAAATCATTTAACTCATTCATTCACTGCAACACAAATACTCGCACTTACGAGCAATTTTCTATTTGATATTTCACTCTGGTACTCACTCGTATAATACGAGTTTTGATACGAGTTTCAATACATTTTACGGTGAACAGCACGAATTAAGTGAATTATTTTCAATTTGAAAATAAAAAAATAAAAAATCGTATTGGCTTTTGATTATTTTAGGAAAATAAGGAACACCCAGAAGTTCAATTCGCCATGAGTGTGATAAGAGGAGTTTATTTCTTTACAAAAAATATTCAATACAAACAAAGCGATCAACAAAAGAAACAAATTTGGGGTAAAAATTGTAATAAATTTTTCACATGAAATTTCTGATCATTTAACAACGAATTTGAAAAATTAATTTGTTAGACTAAACAAAAAGAAATACTCATAATGGCGCACAGCTCTTTTCCAACAAATCAAACGCATTTTGATTAAACACAAAAAAAAAAGAAAAATAAATGGAATGAAACACACTTTAGCGATTATAAATAAATTTCCTACACTTTTAAAAGGCCATTATCAAAATAGTATCTTACTTTCCTTACAAAATAACTTTTTTTTTTCGTTTTTGGTTTCTTTTGTTTTGGCAGAAGGAAACCATAAGGAAATTATGAGCCATTAAATTAAAAACGCTGTCTTTGTGGAATCCCTCTTTGTATTCTTGGGAGGCAGGCGATTCGTGGATTCGTGTTATCAAATATTATTTAATACAAAATAATAATTAACCGTTATTAGCGTAAATAATGCTACACATAAGTAATGATTTCAATTCATACAATACAGGGTGCTCCCTTAGCCCACTGACTTTCACAGAAAAATATATGAATTATTCATGTGCATTTTTTGTTCGAGCTATAGAATTAATTTCATTATTAGCAGAGAACTATTACGCAGGCTCTAGAAATGACGAACTTAAAAACTATTTTATTTATTTAAGAAATCGTATTAGACTCGAGTTCTTCGTTCAGAGGGGAATATTTGAAAAAAAATCTTATATTCATCATACTGATGATTTCCAGGCCGCTACAGCATGTCTTCGGCGTTCTTTGCTCAGTTTTTCCACTTTCGCAAGGGAATTCTTTTGGATCGTTCCAAATTAATAAATAAAAATATTTAATATTACATACGACTTGTTAATAAACTAATTTTTTGACATATTGTCATTGTACTATTATAATATGAAATTTATTTGTTGGGTGGTTAAGCAATGTCTATATGCATTTCATTGGCGCTCTTTACCAAATCGTCAGTAGACTTCAACCACAGTTTTGCAAAGTTTCAAACTTCTCAACTTATTAAAAGACTTCCAAAAATACGATGTGGTATAGAAAAATAAAATAGAGTCGTATCGAATGAAGGTTGTTTGTTGGGTTTGGTTTGTATAAGTTTCATAGCCTGCTACACTTATTATCATGTGATTTTTTGAAATTGTTTGTGAATTTTATAGTTAATTTATTTAACATAATTCTCAGATGGTTTTTGGAAGTCTTTTAATAAGTTGAGAAGTTTGAAACTTTGCAAAACTGTGGTTGAAGTCTACTGACGATTTGGTAAAGAGCGCCAATGAAATGCATATAGACATTGCTTAACCACCCAACAAATAAATTTCATATTATTACATACGACACTTGTTTTTTATTAAAAAGAATTTTTCTGCATTTTGTTAATACGGCTGCCATATGAAATATAACAGCTCCCTCGAGCTCACCCTGTTAAATACAAAGGCTTATGCGCGACCGCCACATCAGCTGGTATTTAACGCTTTTTTGTTTCCGAAAAAAAAAACAATGTAATTGCTCCTAATCTATCTTTTTGTTACAATTCACACACACTCTCTTTTTCTATTTTTTGATAAATTAATTTCTCATTTGTAAACGGTTTGTTTCTTTATTATTTTATTGTGCTGACCATAAAAAAATGGAGTATTTTGGTTAATATTTTCAAAAATGGTTTCTTAATTATTAACAACGATTTGTTGGAGGTCGTTTTTTTCTATTCTTCTTTTCTTTTAATGGACTGGTTGGTTGGTTGGTGGCTGATGGTGCTGATGTAGTGCCAGCGCCGTTCAAGTTCTAATAAATTGACTCACCTGTTATTATACTGTGGCTATTTATACTTTGATTACGTTGTTTTCTTTTATCCAAAAATAATGTGGAGAAATCATTTTCACTTAAATTTAGATGCATTAGAAAGCAGTATATCGCACACAACCAATTGATTACGTTTAATTACAATTTAATTGAATAGAAGCTTTATTAAATGCATTTGATTACTGTTGGCAATTTCCCGTGAATATTTACGAGGCAAGGATTTTGAAAATAATATTGAATAACGCCAATTTGACAAACGATATTACATAAGCTTTTGCGGCATATTAACTGATTTCTATAATGGCTGATTACAATAGAGGTAGTGGGTTCGCTTTGGAGTTTTTCTTATTTTTATAAAATAACACAACAAAAGCATTTAAAAAACTGTGACCTTTTACATCCACGACAAATCTAGTTCGTCTCTATGGGGAATTGATTTGGCGGTTAAGAATCAAACCAGCGGTATTGATCACAAGTTCTTTTGATATTTATTTTCTCTTTCTCTTCTGGCGACCTCAATTAATTTTGATTTTTTTTTTTTATAAAACTAAGCCCAGTCTTAGCAGAGTTTAATCTTTATTTGAGAAAAATAAATCCTGCATAAAATAAATGTTTACCTGCCTACTTTGGAATAACATTATTAATCGTCGTTCTCGAACGTTATAAATCTACTGTGTGAATTTTCATAAGATTTTGCGTGCAGCAAAATGCTGTGTGCAGATTGTGTGTTGTTGCTTGTGTGCTGCCCTTCGATGTGTGTTTTTTTCTGTACGGGAACAATCTGAGGTGCTAAGAAGGTGTTGTTCTTTAGCGCCTTTGCTTCAAAGGATAATTACACCTTATCCAATAAATGAAAAAGCCGCAGCTTGATGCCTTTGTGTGATGTCGTTCTCTTTTACTTTTCTTATATATTTTTTTTTTTTCTTGTTGTGCTGCCCTTTCATTAAGCCTGTGCTTGGCTGTGCGACTTTGTGCTTGTGTATTGAATATAATGAAATTCAATATCGCACAAAAAGAAAAGAAAATGAACAAACAGAAAAACGCACAAATCTTTTAAAACAATTTACATCGTATTATTTTACTTTTGTCTTGGCTAATTTGTTTTTGTATTGTTAATGCAAAATACAGGAAAAATACCTACTCCATGTACTTACATTTATAGCAGACTTTTGGCCCGGCTAAGAAGGTTCAGCCTGGACTAATGAATGAAAGTAGAAATGATGACAAGAGTTTGATGAAGCCGCCAGAGCAAAAGCCGCAAAATATTAAAGCAAAAACTGGAATATAGGGACTTTTCTATGCCGCTAAGCGTTTGAGGTTTGAATTGATAAAAAGAAATATGATGTTGTTGTTGTTGTTATAGAATAGCGCAAGATTAGAACACGTGTTGCCCACAATCATCATCAGCCGGCAACAAAAAAGTAGGAGTTTCTCAGCATTAAATCATACAGAAAAGCAGCAGAAAATAAACTATAATTTAATTGCCTCACAATGCCCGTCATCTCCGTCTGCCCTGCTTTGTGCTCGCCTTTAAGTGTGTTTGTGTGCAGCATTCAATTTATTTTGACAAATGACATTACAATAGAGCATTTCAAATCAAACCTTCGTATTCCTGTAGTCGCCCGAGGTGGTCTTTAACTCTGGAATTGCGAATCTTAATTCATCTTCAGCTCGCAGAGAGGAATATGTAGATGAATACTTGTTGCCGACACCAATCAGCCGAACGATCATCTGATCTTTATATAATATATAATTGCATAATATTAGGCGCCACAGCATCATGTTTATATTTTTATTATTTACTAAAGATCAAGCAAATAAAACGCACGTACAAACGTGTTCTGTGCCACCTCCTTCTTCTGCATCTGCTTTATTTGCCATTTTTACCGATTCTAATATAGTAATTCATGAATGAACGAACGAGCGGATGCATACCTTCAGCTGCACTATTGTGCCAGGTTATGAAATACACTTGAAGAAATGATAGGCAGGGCATATGGATTTTTTTTATTTCTGATAAAAATGTTACAACAAATTCAAGAGTAGGAGAATATTTCATTTTAAGCCTCCCAGCGAAAAGTCTCACGCATTTACATGGTGACTGTTTTTAATGCCTTTCTATATATCGTGTATTATATGAAAAACAAATGCTATGGAATTATCTATCAAATAATAATGAAAACTATTTCATTTCAGTAATATTTCTGTCTTTTATTATCATTTCAAGTTCTTCTGCAGCTACAAAAAAACTACCGATATTATATAACTGACAATTTAAAAATTCACCATATTTTTATTTCGCTTCTCAATATTTTTCAAACTACGAAAGCTTGCCTGCTGAATCTCGGAGCCAAATGCTCATTATTTTTCAATAAAATTCAGTCTAACTCTTAACTTTGTGCTACCCAGAACAAAATAATACTTTTCTATCCGCAAGATTCACCAGGGAGCAAATTACAGCATCCGATATCGATCGAAATTTAGGGTTTTCGAAAATTAGGGTTTTCTGCCTAATGCGCTTTTCGCTTTTATAATCCATTAACAAGACGCTTATCCTTTTCTCCGTGTATTAGGAATATGATCAGTTTAACTAAATCGTATGAAATCATTGAATATTCCGCGGCAGATACATCAAATACGATAAACACCACCTTCTTTCTATCTGGAACTTAAAATTTTCGCTACATTATTTTAACATTTCTCTGGGCTTAAGGAAAACAGAGAAGACAAAATAAAAATAAAAACAAATCAAATTTGTTTCTACCACTTCATCTTCGTTTTCCACCGCGATCGATTACCTACAGCATCGTTTCATCGTTGGAAACGTGATGCTGACTGGCTGTTGCTTGTGGCCCCACTTCCTTAAATTTGTCTTTTCTTTATGTTGCCTCTTTGTGTGTTTTTTTGAACATCGTTTTGGGTTAATAATGTGGAGCACAACTAATTTCCAACTGTGCCATTTTATTGGCGTTGTATTTTGTTTGTGGCACACGATTGCTTTTGAATTTGCTTGTTTCATGATCATTATTCGTTTCCACTGCTCCTCTGAAAACACCTGAACAGACTATTAAACAACATATTTGCGGCATTTTTTTATATATTTTGTTTTGTAGTGATTTGTTAGACCTCCATGATGGGTGAAATAAGTTGTATTGATTGAAACTGGTGTTTGAATTAAATTTATTGCACTCAATGCTGAGAATGATAATGGATTAACACAAATAAATTGAGAAATAGTGTAAATGCAGTCCAACATGGCTAACTAATTTATCGTTATACGATTTTTAAAAGAAGTCAAGAGAGTTCCTTAATTATTTTAGTTAGTCTCTGAATTCTGCTCATGCGCAGGCAGTACGAATGTTCAATTAAATTTTGCGGTTGTTTTAATGAATGCGACACACTCGCAATGCGGTTTGAAAATTCAAAATAATTTTGAATTTTATATGATCGCATACCGTCGATCAACAATTGTATCATTTTATGAATATTTCCCAATGATTTCTTGAAATTTCCGATATGAATACATCAAACGAATTTTGATGGCACAGTTTTAAGTAGCTTTGCGTGCACCAATAACGTTGAAAAGTATTTTATTTAAAAAAAGGTTTTTTGAAGATCTGTAATACATTTCGAGCGATTTCCTAATATTCTGGCCTCTTCTGTGAAATTACAGTAGAATCTTGATAGCTCGAATTTCGCGATAATTTAATTGGATCCTCTCGTTAATATAAAATTATCTTCATCGCCAGTATTTTAAAAAAATTAAATTATTTATTCTGCTCTAAAAGCTATAATTTGCAATAACAAAAACAAAATGTTCTACTGATCTTATCTTATTCGGTAGAAAGTTAAAAACTTGAAGTTAAGTTTGGCTCTTCTGCACTCTACAACTTGAATTCTCAATATCAATATAGTTTTGAAACTAATAAAATTTAATTTGTTTCCTTTTGTGCCACTGCGGAATTTGTCTCAGTGCATGAGTAAGATGAGTAACCATCAAATTCACTTTCCAAATACATCCTCAGAAGGGATAGAAGTGACTATTAATTTTCAACTTTCATAACTTTGGAAATCTTATTAAACTTATTAGACAATACGGATTGAGATCTCTAACTCATTTCCACTTATTAAAATGTGTGTCACTGTAAGTAAGTTCACAATGAGAATCTGTACTATCAATTTGATATTTTCTAAATTCATCTTGATGAATCTCAATAACTAGAACTTTTTATCTCAAACTTCTATATTCTATTTGTCACGTATATTGTATACACTGGCAATGTTTAGTGAAAACTTTCCTAGAGAAAAAATTTTTGCCGCACTACATTCTATAAGTAAATACATCACACACAAATTTTTGCTATACCCTTTTTAGCATTTCATCAAAAAGAAATATCAACAAATTATATATAACACGAAAGATATTTTTATGTAGAAATGCATAACACAAGCCTTCAGAATATAGCATTGAAAAATATTGTTTGAATTTGTTTGAACCGTGACAACAAAATCTTTTTTTTGACTGCACACAAATATATATTCAAACATCCCTATACATTTTTAAGATCATAAAATTAAAAATTATAGTTTGTATTACATCCGATTGTGAATATTTTTCAAATAAATCTGTTGCTGAGCAAATATTTATACAGAAATTACACTCATCATACAACCCCTACTATTAACCGGAAAATTGCGCACATGTGGTTGCTTATGGCTTTTATTTTACAAATCAATTAAATATATCGAACATAAATTTTAATCAAAAACTTCGAGCGTAATATGAAAAATAAAAGGTAAAGGATGATAGTTTCAAAACAACAATATAAAAATATGATTTAATTATAAAATTAGTCACGATTGTCATGAAACCGAAGCTCTTTAAAAAGTTTAATGAACAGGCATTTAAATAATCTGTAGCACTACAACACTTTTGTAACATGATTAACAAGATGAGCAATTCTGTTTTGAAATGCTTAATGAAACAACTTTTAGTCACGAGAAAAATATTTTGCGATTTGAAAAAACATTAAATTCAAATCAATCACTAATTCGACATTGTAAACTGCTATCGAAATTATTTTTATGTGTATGAAATTTTTATTCGTATATTTTTAAGCCGTTGCGATTATGACTTTGTTGCAGTTCACCTTATGAAAAGCAGTAGCCGTCAATTATCCTCTACATTCTGGAAGATTGTGTTCACATTTTGTAGTAAATTATTGATTTAATATAACAACATTTCGACTTGTTCATTTTCAGTGGTTCCTTTTTTATGTTTGGGAAACGTATAAATAATGATTTATGTGTTGAGTTTTTATGTGAAAAAAATTATACTAATAACCAAATATAAACAATTTAAATACTTCATAACTAATTAATTACCTTTTTCATACCAAATAACGAGGGTCGCCAAGAGAAAAATGTTCCAAATATGTTTTTATTTCTACTAACGAGCAGTATGAAGACTGAAATACCCTTATATTTCGAACAAACAAAATGGCTTGCGAAGCAGAGATTGAACTCGAAATATTATCGAACTATTTTATATATATTTTTAGGCTCATAAAGAAAATACTTTGAGTAATAAGTCAAATGACAACCTATTAAAAACATTGTGAGAAGTTGCAATAAGTCATAATAGATTCATAACCCAAAATTTGACAACTATGAATAAGATTTAATAAACGCTCTTTAGTTGCACGTCTGTGTTCTGAAATAACATAAAAATGCGCATTTATCTACAGTCTTGCGAATTCTAGGAACAAAAATTTGTTTTTGGCGTACTGCTTTCGCTACAGCGTCTTATGAACGTCATTATGTTTACAATAATTCACAATAATCAGGATATGAACCTCATTGCTAAATACGAAAAAATCTCTGCCCTTTCACCACAACTGAAGGACCGCTGCATTTAATTGGTACTGAGAGACGTTTGATAACTTAGTAAAGAGCTTTATGGAAGATTAAGGCAATGAAGAGTACTTTTTTTTAAATTACTAATACCTTTTTCAACGGGTACATGCACACGACAGTCACAATAGCCATTCACAATAATCGTCGAAGCTGCTTCATTTGTTGGCCCTCGTAGAAATCGAAACAAGTTTTAAAACAAAATTGATTTAAAACGTGTAAATTATTGCTCAAAAGTTTCCCGAATACACACACACACTGACATAAATAAAACAACAAGAAAAGAGACTAATAAATAATATATGAACACACATCAATTTCACGAAATGGAAAAAGCACGAGAAGTATTTAAAAGATCCCAACTGTTATAATCCTTCGTTCACCTCACTGGGAGTTGAATTATTCCATTTTAATATTATTATTAATTAATGTGACGACCTACAGCAGACTGAAGTTATTAAAGCGATCATAAAACGGAGAGAAGGAAACGCTCGCAGTAACAAACAGCGCAACAACAAAATCTCATACGAAAGAACTTATCAATTTATTTCACGCCTTTAACACAACAGCTACACCAACAACAACAACAAAAACCATTTAAGAGGCATACACGACTACAAGGAAGTAAAACTACGGCCACAGATGCACAAAAACGAAATTACAATGAAGACACTCCAAACAATCGAAATTTTAGCTGTTAGGAAAATTAGTTAAAAACCTTTTAACAATTTGAAGAAAAGAGTGTGTGATCAGCGATCACATATTCTTTATATGACTTCAAATTCTTATTCTTTTAAAAATTTGGCGGCGTCGGTGAATGTCTTAATTATAATGCTCCGGTTCTATTGCACAACAAATATTGTTGAGACTCATTTAAGCTAAACAATGGCCACCAACCAACAACCGTCTAACAACGTTGCATCGAAAATAATAATAAAAATAAACATGTTGCACATGTGTTGTGTGTTATTTTATGCTTTTAAGTGGCCACAATTTCATTTGATGGATTTCAGTGTGATTATGAATCCGTCTTCCAATCTGTCTTATGATGGCCAATGAAATGCAATTAATTTTTCAGTTTTTTAATTTTTTTCGAAATCCTTTGAAGGTTTGGACTGAAGACTAATAACTTTATTAAGAAGATCACTTTATTTAATAAACCCAGTTACGGGTGTTGCATTCAATCAGTTTTATATGAAGGCGTTTACTCTTCTTCACTTATAGAATCGATCACACACCGTGATTTTTAGTTTTGCTGAAGAAAAGGGATTTCAAAATGCAGTTCGCTGGGGAGAGAATTATTATCAAAAATGTCTTATCGAAGAAAGCGGCCATGTTGAATTTATTATTACAATTTTATTGATGCCCTTCAGTCAGAACAGAGATCGCTGCTTAATTATTTTGCTTGGAAATTACTATTTATTAAGAGATATTTTGATTAAAAAATCAAGCAAATTATAATCAGTAAATATCGAGATTCTATATATCGACGTTTTTTAGAAAGACACAACTTAATATTTGATTAATAAGAACTTCTGAAAAGTATATTATAAAGAATTAGTATCATATATATAACACAGATATATACGAAAATAGCTTTCTGCATACTCGTGCTACATCTCAATAATCCTTAATTTTTATTACATTTTTAGAGGACATAATTGTTTATAAAAACAAAACCATTAAATGAAAGCCTTTTTACAGACATTCCGCGATATATGAATTTATAAAAAATACTACATATATTTCCATACAACAACTGCAAGAAACGCCAATAAAAAAAAAACTTTACATTAATGAGGCATCTTAGATGCCATAAATAAAGCTCAAGAAGAAGACAAGGTTATAATAAAAATATGTCCAGCAAAAAATGCCTCAAACTTGAAGAAACACACCCAAACCATTTTGATTTTTTGCTGCTCATCAACACACGACACAAGTAGGAGGCAGAGGAAAATTACAATAAATTGACAAATTGATTCGGTATGAAAAGCGAACAAGCCCACCAACCGTTTGCTTGCTGTTCGTCAAAGTCCTGTCCAAGCATTTAGCAGGCTCAACAAGAAGAGACGATTTTGCCACCAACGAACTCATAAGCATTAATGTGACACATGCACACACTCAACCAAACTTGATTTCATATTAATTTTAGGGAATGTCAACTCATCATCATTATGTGCGTTCAACCTTAAGAGTTCATAAACTCCACTCATTCAAACTCATACACTAGTGCGAATAAAATATATGCGATTACACTCTGCTACCCGTCATATAAAAACCATGCACGAATATGTCGCCAGTTATGTTCATATACCCGTACCAGTTTGACACTCTGTGACGAAACAAAATTTGTGATTTTATCAAGTCATGACCATTAAACTCGAGGAATAACAGTGGCAGTAGCAAATAGCCTGTATGAGATGTGTTATTTGTGTGTGTATGTGTGTTGTGGCAAATGACAGCATTAACATCATTTACGTGTCATAAAAGACAGCAAGTTAATTTTCCCCAATGAATCTCTAACGTTTTATTATCACCTCGCTGTTGGTTATGCAGTTATTGCTGTTTTACTTTTTCAGTGTCATCATGACTCGAAATACAAACAATTACACGCACACTCGTACTTCTGCTCACAACTAAACGTTTGTTATTTCAGCCTTGTAGTTACAAGTGTTTTTCTTGGTTAGTTTCCGCTTCCGTTAAGATTAAAGCGTTACTAAATTCCTTTTGGATACATACACACACACATACATACACATATATCTCGCCTTCTGCTGTTGTTGTCTACTGCAAAGAAATTGTGTATACGAGTGTGTGACATAAACACCCGCTCTGCTGTTGGTTTTACAACTACTCCTGCATCGCACAGGTTGTTTTCTAAAACTCATTAAAAGCATCCCGACATTTACTGTCCTTTTTATAGTCCTTTTTAATGCGTTTCTTAATGTCACACAAGTGCGCGTGACAAACATGATTATTTTTATTCGGCTGGTTTTATTATTCATTTTTTTTTTTGAGATCGCTGTTCCTCAACACCCTCTGGCATGTATCAAATTCATTAGAATTAATACGACTTATAAATTTTCCAATTTAAAATTAATTTTCTGCTCAGATTGTGGAAATGTAATTTATTTTAATTATTTATTCGTTATTGTTTTTTCATTAAACTAAAACTAATTTAAGCTAAATCTTTTTGCATACCTGCCGTTAAGGTGGAAGAAGTTAAATGCATTTCACGGCCAAAAACTCATACACTGCATGCTGAGAGACAGTTTTGATGGAGCTTCCAAGCTTCCAACGACATGGAAATATCAGTCATGTAGGACTCAAGGAAAGACGATTTAAAAAATTATATAATGTTAAACGAATATTAAATAAATAACCACCCATTTTATAATTTCTAACGAAAATATATGCACCAGGATGTTTATTCGACACCTTTTCCATGTGTAATTCAGAAAACGTCACTTTGATTTCAGAAATCGGCAATTGTTATACGGATTAATCAAGTTGAATTTTCGGATTAATCAAGTTCTGCTATTTTCGCAATAAGAACTTCATCGTCATGGCACTATCATACAGAATTATTAATTACAGAAAGTTGCCCCTTTTGTAACTACAAAGTTACAAAGGTTGGCTACTCCAACGTTATGGAATTTTTAGGCTCACAGAAAGCTTCATGACAAACAGCAAAAGAGCCCAACTCATTTTAAAAACGAATTCTATTGGCAACAGATTCATGCATGATCGTCGATTTCATGTTCAGTTTTTAGAGTGAAACCAACCTTTTCTACCTGAAAACGAGTCCCTTCTATGCGGTCTCACTGTAAACCCTTCCCTTTTCAACACATTTTACGAATTACAGGCAAACTCTGCGTGACATTAACAATTCTTGGGTAATTATTGCAAATTAATTTCTTTATTTCCTATTCACTCATCATATAAAATATTAATTCTACACATTAAATTAAATTTTGCAGCAAAGGAGTAATTATACAGCCGGCTCTCCGAATATCGAACAGCCAATTATTGCTAAAAATTCATTTCGATGTGTGGCACCCATTCGTTTCGACAGTCATTAGTTACAAAACAATTACAAATTAAAATTATAGCCTCACAAAACACTCGTATTAACAATATGATCTGTGATCCTGTAATTCTTGTATTATGGCCACTAACGTGATGGACCCGGCATCTGCATATTAACTGCAATCAGGCTGTAAAGCAAACAAACATGTTTATTTATTATGCAGCATGATGCATGTGGCAACTGCAACATATGCCATCAACTAGTTGATGTTTATAAATGTAAATTTAGTGTAATAAAAGTGTAGGTAAATGGAAATTATATTCGTGTTATTTGTACAAATAAACGAGTGAAAATGTATTTGGCATTTTCAAAGAGTAGAAACATGATCGATACTTAATGATCACCGAGTGTACGAGTTTATCAAGATGCATGGAAATATTATCAAGCACGCGTTTAACCTACAATACACAAACGACTAATTGCAGCAGATTACATGCTGCAACGGCAACATTTCGCCAACTAAGTTGAAAGTAAACAAATCGAAGGCGAAGAACGTTGCCAACAACCAGGCTGCCAACAACAAATGACCGTATGAAGACCTGCACTATGCAATTACAATATTAATTTTTTTGTTTGTTTTTTGTTGGAAGGAAATTGATGAATTTGCCGGTCAAGTAGAATTTATTATAGCCCCTACTGGAAGAAAAAATTTATTTTCTTGGTAGAAAAATTTTTTTATCATCCTGCATTTTTTAGAATAATTTTTATTTTCTGAATGTTCCACTATATCAAAAGTAAATTTTCTTATAAAATAATAACAAAATTTTGATTTTTTAGAGTTATTTAAAATTCAAATGCGTTTGATCAGAGATTTTTGGAAAAAAGGAGAGTTTGTAGGCGTTCGGAAAAACTGTAATTTTTTTGTTTTAAGTGTAAAACTTCAACGTTCTCGAAATGATGTCTCAAACTGCTTGGGAAAACTTATTTATCTATCAAATCTATAAAGAATATCGTTTAAAAAGGTAAGCATTTAACATGTATGACGCCAATTTTCATATAAAAAATTACAGTGAAGATTTTTAACATTTAAAAATGTTATGTTAAATATTTAAGAACCAAAGACTTCTTAAAGCAAATAATTGTGGCATTTTTAAATTCTGCTTACATTTTGAACGGGCCTCGTATATGTATTACATTAACTATCTCTCTAAGCTCTTTCCTTCTTATGCAATTCTCGAACAATATTTAAAATATCCTTAATAACTTAAAAGATATTCCAACTGTTTAATAACGTGTTTCTAGTCTACTGATTAGTTGGTGTAAGACAAGCCAAAGAATAAAGCACGCTCCCCAAGCCTGATTTAAAAATATATAAATTTTTTTTAACAATTTCTAGTCTCAGTTAATACCCTTAATATTTTCCGTTGCTGTGTGTGTGTGTTAGCGTTTGACTCATTACTGGGTTTTCAAGCCATTAATGTCAGCTTCATGTTAAAAATCAATAGATCGGTTGGTTGTTGGCAACATTTTCTGGTTGTTGTTTCTTCTAGTGTTTGATGCTTGCAAATACCACCAACAAACGAAGATATTGTTTTTTCGTTTATTTTTCTTTGTTTTTTTTTTGATAGGTTGTTGTGCTTGTACTCGTGTGTACATAAATAGTTATTGGCTGCTTTAACTACTGCAGTTAATGTTGTTGATGTTGTGCATTATAACTGCAATCTTGTGCATTTAGTACAAGAAACGAGTATCCGTTTTGTTGGTGTTTAGTAAAACCAACAAAAGATACTAACAAAAGAACAGATAAAATAAACATATAAACAAGAAAGAATATGCATAACTGCATGTGTGTTAGTGAGTACATGCCAGTGTGTATGTAGCAAATAACTATTTATACTGATTGTCGGGAAAACATCAAAAGAACGCGAAAAGCCACAATCATCTTCTTTAAGGTGGTAATTATGTCTCTCTTCGTTCATCGCCGCCGCCGTAGCCGCAGCCGTAGCCGTTATCGATGTGGTTATTGCAGTCTCCCCACCCCACCTTCTTCCAATTTAGCAACTCTGCAAAGTCAACGGTTGCTTTTTTTTCATATTTTCAGTTTGATTTTGTTAGTTCTGGCGTTCGTCTTAATATCTTTTCATATGATTGCGCGTATTGTTGCAGCCAACAGTTTAGGTGTGATGCTTTTTCTTCTTCTTTTAAAATTTGCTATGAAGTTCAAACCGTTCGTTGCATTGCTGCGGCAACGTAAAGAACCACCAGGAAGACAGAGCTCATAAATGCCTTTAAAGTTGTTTAAGAGGCAGGTATGGGAAATGGGGTTTTTGAAATTTTGTGTTCTATTTGGTTCCCCAAACGAAATAGAAAGATGTTGGTGCTGCTTTTCAATTAAATTTAAAATGTTTCTTAATTATTTTTATGCAAATGATTTAGAAAAATTCTCATGGTCTGCATATCTGCCCGAAAATACATTTGAAATTAAATACATTTTTCTAATAACGGCAGGCGCTAAGATACTCAAAAGCTTACCACAAATATATACATGGCGTATTTACATTAAACAGTTGCCTTGTTTGTTTCAACTGTGTTTCACTGCGGCTAATGCCCCAGAATAACTCGAGATATTTCCCCTTAAGTAGGTAATAATTTGAAAGATATATTGAAGTAATATCAAGAACCCAGTTACCTCTCCTTGAATATATTTCACAAATTATTTATTTTAAGTAAAATAAGCATTTTAAAATTCGAACGTTTTAGTTTCTGTGAGGAGCCTCCTCTATTCTGCCAAAGGAAACCAACTACTCCAAGCAAACAGTTGAAAACAAGGGCGTGTTTTATTGCACTCCCGAAATTATTATAATTTTTTTTTAACATCCTCCACTGTGTGGCGCTTTAACGCAAAATATAATGAATAATTGCAATCGTATTGCTTTCCCATCCCTGCTTAGAATTTGAATTTTCGTTTCGAACTTTTTCATTTGTTTTAAGCGTGCGATGTATGGATTCGTTACTGTTTTTTTTTTGTGGCTGCTTGTAAAGAGTTCTTTCTGCAATTGTTGGTTCAAGTTGAATGCAGATTTATGAACGGAAAAAATTAGTGTTAAACTGCAACAAACGTTTGCGATGGGCTAAAAACAAAAACAGCTCTGCGCTGGACGCAAATCAACGATGCTTGATGTTAATTTTAAACGTCTCGATATCACTTGAAACAGAGGAGCACCAAACAAACTGGAGTTGGAAAACCCATATTGCGCGAAGAGAAAATAATTCCATAGATTAATTTAGCTGTTGCCTACTTTTGACTTCCAAGTCTTAATTTTGCCGAACACTGTTGTCCTGAAGGGAGTTGGGATATCACAATTAATTATTTTAAACTATTTATCATTCACGCAAGACTCAAAGGCCATAAACGAAATCTCGAGAACTTTCTAAACGATCACACATTCTTTATTTATATATTAATTTACAGTTACACGAAAGAGCAATCAACGTCAAGATGTGGTTGGCTGTGAATTATTTTTTACTTTTTTGTTTTTGGTTTCTTCTTTCGCAAAACTATTTGCCTTTCGCTTGCAAGTTTCTCTTTAAATTAGCTTCAATCTTTAAAATTGCGTCAACCAAATTTGCATGTTTTCTTTAGGACTGCAAACAGAAAATGAAAATAATTCGTGTGTCAAGTACAAGTTTGTCACTTCTGTGGCTACTGTCTGCACTGCAAAACTTGGTAGTTGTCATAGTGTGTGTGATGCCCGTGTAATTGGCGTTGCATCTCATTAAAACATTTATTTTTTGTGGTTTCAAACCAAAATATTCAGTTCAAGTTGATTAAAGAAATAATTAGTTGGACATTTTTACAGGTTGATATCACACAAAATTGAAGTAAAACTTCATGAGATTTTTAGCCCAAAGCTAATTTACCCTTAAAGAAATAATGTAATTTAATATTATTAAGAAACTTGTTGGTAGCCACTATCATTTGTGGTATAACAGTGGGTAACATTGAGGTAAGCACCACCCATAATTTTTTTTTTCAGTAAATGTGCAGCCGATTTAGTCCCCAGAGAGGAAAAACCCAAAATTTAAAAATAATAATACGATTTCTGCTCCCACGATACTTTTGGTCTCAAATACTTAATGAAAGCCATTAAGGATAATTTCAATTAAGGATGTCTTGTATTAATTAAAATTAAAAAATAAATGATGAGCTCAACTTGTAAACAAAAAGAGTTTTATGATATAAATATTTGTGTGAGAATTTGGTTTATTAAATAGTTATTAAGCAGAAACAAATTTTATTAATCGGACCTTTTGGTACAGAAGAAACTTTACGACATTTGTTACAGAGATTATAATGAGCAACTTGAGCCCTTCTGATTTGTAATGCAGACTACTTTAAGGCAATCAATTAATCAATTAATTTAAATAGTTTTAAAATTCAATTAACAGCCAATTGAAAGTTTTCCAGATGCACATTGTGCACATTCCCTGCGTTTCGTGAATCATCTTTTGCGTTTCGTCAGTAGAGTTTTGTGATGAGGAACGCAAAGCTTTCAAGCTAGAGCACAAATGCGATTTATGAAGTATTTCTTATACTACAATTTCTCAAATATATCAATTATTGAATCAATAATTAATTATGTTTCCAATATTTTTCCAAATGCCTTCCAACGTTACTCATACTTGAGTCACTTCTACTCTTTCGTATCTGCTGTACTTTCATTCCCCGCTCATCTGAATTTCACAAAAATTTTAATTATCAATTGGATTTTAATGAAATACTAATTACAGCAAACGAATACTTTCTATTCGCCCAGTCATACATTAACGAAAGTCTTTATCTATTCACTGAAAACACAATAAATGATTGAAAAAATATATTTAAAATTCTTTCTAATTTTCCAAACACATTCAAATAAAATATAATTCGAAATCATGCTGATGTTTGTGAAAGCAAACAACTTAACAAAGAATAAAATAAAGTTTGTTTCGCAGGCGACCCCTTTTTCCCAAACTAGTCGTATCTGCCGTAGTCTTACGTTACCCCTTAATTCATGCCTTCATTAGTGTGACTCTGGGGCATTGTGTGTGGAATAAAACAAAAAGCAATTAACAATTATTGACAATAAATACAAATTATGAACAAATAGTTTGACAGCAGTACAAATCGATGGCTGGATGTACAGACAGACGACGGACCATCAGCAAAGGAAATTATACCACTCCTCTCGTTCTTCTTTTTTGTATTTTCAAATTGAAGAAGACAACAATTTTAAATGATAGTGTTTATGGCAAATGATATAAATTTCATTGTTGGTTGTTTCAGTTCTTTTCTTTTTTGTTAATTTCAAATAAAGGAAAATAACCGCAACACACACATTTCATTAATGTAATTCTTTCCACAAAAGTCAACTGACTTTAACCGCAGCCATGACGTTGTGCTGCTTACAGACGGAATTTGTATCTCTTTCATATTGATTATTTTGTACAGAAAAAAAAAAAATAAAATAAAAATATTTAATAAAAGCAAAAAAGGAGTCCCAGAGCGCACAAGCACAAGCACAGACATCCACATCTACACCAACAAATTACGTATGAAATTATAGCAAACAATTATTTTAAAATTGAATTACAATCCAATTACAAACCAAATAAAATGAAATGCAATTTTATTTTTCCAGTTGGCATTGGATTGTTGTTCACATTTTCCAAGGGTTGGTTGTTTGTATGCGTCAATGGCTGGCTGTCAAATGAGGACAACAAATTTTGTTTTGCTTTTAGAACTGCACTAAACTGAGAGAAATTCTCAAGGCTATAAATGCTGACAATTTCTGGCGTAATGGGCCGGTTAATTTTACTGGATACTTTGGTACAGAATGAAGTATAAAATTTATCACGAAATCTAGGAATGAGAATATTTCACCAGTCGTTATATACAACTGTTGACGTCAGTATTAACCAAGAATTCAAATTCAAATTTTTACACTTATAATCTGCTAGAAAGCAAAATGATAAACTTATTTGAAGGTGCAGGACTGGTCGAAAAGTGTAGGAAGCTCTAAGCCGTTCTGAGAATATAGAGTTGGTCTCAGGAGGGCCCTGCAGACGATAGTGCGATAAATGCTGGCCTAGTGAGAAGATATCATCACCATCAGGAAAAAATAACAGGGAAATTTTCACAAGAAGAAAGTGTTCGACAGCTGTTACGAACGCTTTGAAATATGTTTCCTTGAAAATAAATTTTAAGTAAAGCGAAAGACTCGGGTTACATAAAATAAAAAGATATAAAGTCGTCATAACGCCAACAGACCTTCGCGCTACTTTGCCTGGCAAAATGGTTTCCGGCGATACAATCGAATCAGTCTAGGTATTCACATGTCGTCTGCAATTGTTATAAATTCGTGTTGGCATGTAACAAACTGCACAGTGGGATAGAATCAATTTATTTTGGATATCTAAACATAGATTTTAAACGGATAGTTTTTTCACTATTGAAATAGTGGTATATTTAACACTTTCTCAAAAATAAATTGATTTATTGTTCAAATCGGAGATCGTTCCTTCCAAAGTGGTCGTCCCTATATAAAATGCATTTCTTCAATCCTCGAATTAATTCTGATATGCACTTTTCTAAATATCTTTGAGCTCTCTCAGTGATTCAATTTTTATCCCCTGAACCGTCGCAAAACGCTGTCCTTTATCGGGTTTTTATTCATTCTTGGCACCAGGAAAAAATTGAATTCGGTGGCTGAGATATGTTTAAGGATACTGTTTTTGACTTCGATGTGAGGGATTTTTGGTTTAAAGTCAGCATTTTTGAACTGACTTCAGTTACACATCGGGAGAGATTTCAAAAACTCAACTGCAAATTATTGTTTTTGCAATAAAAGAATTATTGTCAGTTTCTTTTTTGGAATCGAAAATTTAGAAAATTAATGATTCCCATTTATCATTTTAATAATATTTTTTAAAAGTTGGTGTCTTTTCATATAAAACGGCAACATGCAGAGTTATGAAAACCACATTTTAGAAATTTATTAAATTTCCACAAAATATGTGATTCGAATGAAGTCATTAACATTCGCTGACATTCTGAAGAACGTGTAACGCTCAAATTTGGCGATTTCAAATTAACAACGTTAAACAACGTTAAACAACGTTTGAGGCTTGTGTAAGTAGCAGCGATCTGGAAAAATTTCTTTGAGCTACACTATTAAGAGAGAATAAAAGCATGCATAAAGTCTATTTACATAATATGTTTTCTTTTTAATCGAGAACAAGTTTCGAAGTTAGCACTTTACTAAAAAAATCCAACTCAAACATTTTCTCTAAGTTTGCTTACAAACTTCTTTTGCTTGTAGCCAATAAATCGCTCGGTTTTCCGCTCGTATGCATTTTGCATTTTTCATTTTGCGTCTTTCATGGGTTTCGAAAAATGCCATGTTTGTCAAAAGAGAGCCTATAGAAGGATTTAAAACAGAGTTGGATTGTTAATGAAAGGTTGTTAATAAAAGAATATAATTTATACACTAGAATTTAATTTTAATACCAATAAACGAAGTTAAAAATCTATTTATTTTCTTTTTATCAGCTGTAAAATAATATTTGTATTTATATCTGGTTTCTCATAAATTTGGTAGTAAAAATATTTACTTTAGTTAATTCTTGACATTTAAATACATATTTTTACACATTTCAGCTAACAAATTTTTCGCGCTGTGTATCCAAAATCAACTAGAAATTGCTATTGAAAAGCTTTTGGTTGTATGACGATGTGAATGATAATGGCAGGACCTTAAAATTAAAATGGATTGTAGCCCATAAAACACCAACAACAAACAATAAATATTTCAAATACCGCTCTAGGGAATCCTAAAGAAAACCACATTTTCAAACCTCTTTGGAAACTAAATAAATAAACATGCTCTTATTGGCTGAACTGAAAACAATGACGTCATAAGAGTAAAGGCGAAGGATATAGAAACATAAAAATTAATTTAGGTTTTGAAAGAACTGAATTGTTAGCAACACCACATGTGCGCGAGTGCTAGCGATATATTTTTTGAGCGTTGTTGGGTCGTTTGGCTTATGATGGTGGAGAAAATTATAAAAACTTGTTTGGTTGAATGGTGAAGGGGCATGAACTCATTATCGAACTTTTAGTACAAACGTTGCATGGAGTATCGAACATTTACTGGCAACATATAAATGTCGGTAAGGCAGTCAATCAGTCGTTGCAACTCACACCAACCTGCTGTTAAATTTGCTCAATTGTTATGAGAACAATTTTACTGAATATGAAACGAAATTTTTTTTAGGAAAATGCAGTTTCAATTGTTTTATTGTATCATTTGGATAACACATAATTTTTTAATATTTTTAATTATATCAATTGTTATCCTGGAGAAGATATCCTTCATAATATTTCCCTGTTCATACACTCTGACTGCCACAATGTTCACAAAGAGAAATCGGTTTCAACAAATGTTCGTTTTCTTTTGTTATGGAGTTCTTAAAGTTTTGTGTAACAGGAATTTATTACTAAATCAAACTGATATATCGATTTGTGCGAAATAAATGGAATAAAAAAATTAATAATTGAATCTATTACGTTTCTTTTTTTAAATTGTGCACAATTTTTTACAGCCAGGCAAAAAAGAATATGGAAAGTCAGATAATAACCTGCAGCCAACTTCGTGTTTGTAATTATGAATGACACACCAAAACGTGCTTTCCAGCTCATTATTTATGACGATGTGAATGATAATGGCAGGACCTTCATATTAAAATGTATTGGAGCCCATAAAACAACAACAACAAAAAGTACATTTTTGATTTAACATAAATCAAAAGATAAGTTTCTAGCAAAACTTGATATTTATAAACCGCAACCAAGAGAATATGAGTGACAAGTTCGGTGCACCAGCCCAGCGAAGTGCGCATAGAAACTATCTAAAACTAAAATTTTGTGTTTCTAATTAGTTTTTACTTTTAATTATTGTTCTGTTCGTTCTTTTCTGCAGCAAATATTGTTTAATTACTTTTTCTGTACAGGAGATCAGTTGTTTTCAATAGTCAACAACAATCAAAATGAAAATATATTGAATTTGTCATCTAACGTTGAATGGTATTTGCAGCAGAGTAGCCAATTACAACAAAAAATTAAGACAACTTCCTCGCAGAGCATTTTAACTGGGCAGAAACACAACAAACAGCTGATTCATAACTGAACTGAACGTACAAAATAGTTCTGCCTGAATTGTTGTTTGTCTAAACAACTACTCCGTATAATTTTTGGACCATTTGCAATACTGGCAAAATTAAACCGAACAAATCTCTTGTCAAGACGTTCCTCCAGTGTTGTGGCACTGTTGAGTGTATATTTTTCTAATTCTTTTAGTTTTTTTATAAATTTATTGCATCCATTTTGGCTGTCTATTTCACATAAATAATTATGAATTTATTGAAGTACTCTGCGCTAAATTTGATGTAAATAGGAAGCAATAAAATCTATAATTATATTGTAAATCATTAACATTTTTATTGTTGTTATTTGCTTTTTAGTTTCTTATTGTTTTGGCATTTTGATTATTTTCTTTTGAAGCTTTTTTCTTTGTGTGTATTTTTTTTAATGATACAAATTAAGTACCCGTTGCAGCTGAAGGAGGTGTTCGTTCGTATCTTTTGTGTTTATAAACAATTGAACTTTTCACACGTGTTCGTAATCATAACTTAAGACGAAAAAATATTTAATTACTTCTCACTGTATTAAATTGCACGGCGATGCAGTAACAAAAGATTTATTTCAAAATATCCGGCAAAAGATGATATACATTTTCGGTCAATAAAATATTGTTTTAAGCAGTTAAAATATTGTGTATATATGAAAATCATACCGATATATCGGGTGCTTGTTTAGCTGCATGTTGTATTGAATTATTATTGATTATAATCTGATGGATAATTTTATGGCTCTTATTTTTGATATTGAGTTCCCGCATATGTCTGTTGCGGTCGATTCGATCAGTCCAAATTTTACCGCATTTTCCAATATATCTGGCAGTATGGTGTTTTGCATAATGGCTTCCTACTCCTCAAGAGCTGTTAGTTTATCGGCATAAGCCGATATTTTCTAAAGATATTTTAAGTCAAGGTATACGAGATAGGCGAATATGTCTTCCAACTAGTTTTCAATTCATTAACAGAAATAAATCATATATTTGCTTGAATTGTCGTCAATATGTCACGATATTTGCGTTTTACCCGTTCTGCAGGAACATATTTTGTTGCATATTCGATTGCTCTTGTAAAACATTCTTCATTCACAATAAATATTCTAATTTAAAGCACCCTCATTATGGTCGGTTGTCTTCTTAAGAAAATCACAATAAATGAACAATAATTTAATGTCATTCAAAAATGCAATACAAATTATTTCCAACATTAGCCAAGTATCATTATATCCTTTGGAGCGCAAATAAAACAGGGCGTAACAAAGTCAATAACGTGGGCAGCCGTTTACAAAAAGGATACACAAACTCTAGCCCACTTACGAGAGAGCACGTAAAATTATTTGTCTGTTTGTTTAAATGTGAGAGTCAATACAAATTGTGTCTGTCAACTAACAGCAAAAAAAGAAGTCTGACCCCAAAGATCGAAATGAAACAACAGCAACAACAACCACAACAACAAAAGAAAAATCCAAACGTTTGTAAAACAAATATTGTTTCTGAGGAAAATGTTGACTGTAGCAACAGTAGAAAAGCAAACATATTGAGACAAAATAAACTAATCGAGTGATTTATACGTTTATCACCTGGAGTGCGAAAATTTATTTGTGTCAGTGTAAAGGCAATAAATCACAACAACAGGAGATGAAAACAAGAAAATAACTTTTGCCAGCAAACACACACTCACACTTAGAGGATATAAAAGCCAAGAAGATAAAAACCCGTAAGAGAACACGCACACACACACACACTGACAAGTGTTTATTTATTTGAAAGAGGGGAGAATTAGTTGGAGAACAAATAAAACTTGTGGTGGCGAAAGCTTAACTTTTAAGAAAATTAGTTACACCGACTTTCCCAATGCCATTCATTCAGTCGTTCTTTCAATCCCTCTTCTACGACCGATGCGAGATGTAACAAAAGGGATTTAAACTAAATGGTAGTCTATTAGGAATTGAACAAAACGTACAAGAAATACAAGGGAACGCAAGAAAAGGTTGACAGATGAAAAATGAAAATTTAGCCAAAGTGATAATGATTGCAAGTAATTTGTTTTCGTTTTAGTTCCTCTGCAGTCGGCTGTGATTTTCCAAATATTTTCCAAATGAGCAGACACACACATACACAAGAAGAAAAGAAAACAGCAATAACACGTTTTGTTAGACAGTTTAATCGATCCCCAAGGATGAGAATAGCAGCCCAAAGAGGCAATTTTTAATAAAAATTTGTCAACAGAAAACGCTTCTCTGTCCTAATCAGAAACACAATTACAAATCTGTCGCTGAAATCTTTAATTGAAAAGAAACATTTATCTAGCGGATTCTCATTATGAAAACATGCGTTTGAATTGGAATTTTGATTTTTATTTTTTCACACTTCTGCGTCGCAATGTGGGAGATTCTTTTATATATTCTACATGCGAGGTTTGTTCTAGCAATAATTTAATTAACTAAACTCTGAGTATTGGAAATCTTTAGTTGGACCTTAACAATTTCTTCTGTTTGTGTTCGTTTTATCACATTCTTCACCACTTTCTCCTAGATTTCTGGCTAAAACTATTCGCATTCCTGTTGAGTGTTTTCCTTAAGGGCTGCCTAATTAATAGGTGCCCAAAACTTGAAATGTGAATGTATTAAATAATGTTGGTGTTAGTGAGATGAAGGGCACACCCAGCAAATACAAAATCAATATCTTAAAATATCGTGCTGGATTACAATCACTTGGTAAATATATTTCATGGCTTTTATTTCTCGATCAGAAAAATGTATTTCCTGAAAATGCCATACAATATTCATAACTGATTGTGGAATTGAATGTATTACTTTCGGCAGCGTATTCTTACACTTGAACTACTTCAGTTAACAGCAGCCTTTCGTGTTTCTTAAAAGAAAAACTCCTTATTTTAACCTTCCTGAACAATATTAAGATTGAGAGAAGGAAAATTTTCGATAGCAGCATATTTTATTATCTGTAAATCTAGAAAATGAAAACATTCGCTTTCAGACCCTTTTCTGTTGAAACAAATTTTACAGATCTTTAGCGGCCTTTATTGGGCACAAATAAATATTTATAAATAATAAAAGTATTTGAAATTACAACTTTATAAAAACTGCCACATCACTAAAGTCATAATTTTGTATTGAAATGTGTGAAATAATTAATATTTGAAACGGTTCAACAAATAAACGCCTCTAATTTAATAAATTCCAACACATTAAAAATACTCCCTCCACTTAAAGTTGTAATATTTATTATTATAAAGAAATTCATTCCCACCATTTAATAAACAGGATAAAGCTAAAGAAAAGATACAAGAAACCTTTTAACACGATTATAAATCTTGTTAAAAACGCTTCGTCATCATGAAAAAAGAATGAAAGAAAAGCAGAGTATCCTTAAGATTCAGCTAATTGAGCCACGGTTTGTTGCTTAAATTATCCAACATTTCTGTCTGATATCCTTTTAAATCAAATTAAATAGCAACAAAGATTTCTCAATATATTCCAATATAAATTGATTCTAAATGAAAATTTACACTTTTTCAAACACCTGTAAGCGGCCTGACTTCAAAAGGTTTTACACACAAAATATGATTGCATCTCGTTTACGATTTTCAATGCTGCGCGGCAAAGAAGGCCCTAAAAGGAAAACGCACACACACACTCGCTGGCACTAAAAGGAAAAGCGAGGGAGAGAGTGCAAACCGATCTTGGCACTTTCATTTATTTAAGCAGTACCGTGCAGCTCCTACTTATAAATCGAATTCCCAAACTCACGCCAGGAGTAGCAAGGAAACAATGGAAAAAAGGACTAAACAGTTTATAAATAGTCTAAAATATTCTTCACACCTACACGCACACACCCGCACAGTAACAAATTCTCAAAACTGCTTGTGATGTGAAACTGCAGAAATTGGAAAAGGAAAAGAATTAATTTAACATCAGCAAACGGCCAAGACTATCCCTGCCTTAACAAGGACCTTCACAGGATCATAATTAACAATCTGTGGCGAATTCTCAAAAGCATCCATCCTTTTATTCCCAACAGTATCAATTATCACACTACGCTCTCTTCCCTTTGAACAAGAGCCTCTCTTGGAAAGCAAATCTTTTCTAAGGATATTTAATTGCATTTTAAAGTGTGATTTTTCTAACCATCCACAACAATAGAAGTCCACAGGAATTCTATTCGTAAAGAATAAAGAAAACAAAAAAAAAAAACCTGTGCCAATTTAATTCCAAAAGAGAATCATTATTTTCGTAAAATGTTCTACTGTTTAACTGGAGAAAGGAAATTTGTTCAGGCCTTAATTGGCTTTGGAAAATCATTCCTTCCATTTGCTTTTGTTAGTTTCTGTCAGTCTTTTTGTCGGCTAAAACTAGACTAATTGTCTCCCAGCCCAATATTTTAGTTTCACTTCATTGTTATTTATTATTATAAATAAATCAAATAATAATTATATTGTAAAGTTGAGCACATGTTCTGCTTGTCGTGGGTTGAGTACTTCTATATGTTTCCATATCAGGGATTCTTGCGCCAAATCAGCCGTGGACTTCGATCTATTTTCATATTAAGAATATATCTTTGCTTATGCACAAACTTTCAAAAACAATTGCGAATTACACAAGAATTAGTGTAATAGGTTCTGAATCTTATTCCATGTTAAAGCATTTTTACAGACATCCTTTAGGCCACAACCAAAAAAGAATGTATTGAAAAAATTAACTGAAAAGATATCTTAAATAAAATTTCTTTTATAATAGGGGTTTCAAACGATTAACAGTTGTTCAATTGATAGAATAATTTAAAATATCTTATTTTTAACTAACTAATATGCTGAATAATTTATACCGATTAATGGATTAGTCGAATATTTGTTTTTTTGTAATATTTCTTCTTTTCTTTAAAAAAGAAACAGTAGGTAAAATTATTAAGTGTTGAAATATTTAATCTTTTTATTTAAAAGGTTTAATAAAAGTTATATAAATAACCGAATAGTATTATACCGAATAATATTATACCGAATAATATTATTCGGTTATCATTCGATTTTATTCGCTCATTTAATCGATTAACATGAAAACTCAGTTAACTGAATACCCTATTATATATTTTGTAAAGAAATCCTGAATATAAAGTTATTTTTAAATTAAAAATATTTTCAAATCATAATTCAGCGGGGCTCAATTTACCACGTTCGGTAACTATTGAAATTTTATTACAATTTAAATAAAAAGATTTGCAAAGTTACTAAATTCCGTAATTTACGCGCAGTATGAGCTAGAAATATTTTGGAATAACAATAAAATATCTTACAAGTTCAGCCTTTATGCAATCGTCATGTCAAACACATTTGGCAGCATTTGAATGGTCTAAACACAACCCTGCAAAAGTCTGGAAAACTTCATTGACAAGTTCATTCCGCCAGGGATAAGCTAAAATGCCCTTAGAGTTAATGGACGTTACCAGACATGTTCGACCAAACATTGTGCCGTTTTTTTCTCTTGTAAAGAATCTCATATTTTGATTCCGTTCCTAAAGGCTCTTCAATTCTATTGCATGTTTAATAATTTAACAAACAGATATTTATTATTATAATTAATTATTAATATAATTAAATAATAATTAATTATGTTCTCTTCCTTCTTTTCATACTTTATAAAATCTATACCCAAGATTTATTATATTTTTAAAAAAGTCTACAACTGATGGTCTTTTAAAAATTTTAAATTGACGTTTGCTTAATTATTATCCTTATAAAGTATTCGTACCACTAAAAAATGGCGGAAGTCATACATAAATAATATATATAAAATGTACAAGTGCTGCCACACACCAGGGAAACCATGTATACAAACACAGCATGGCAGCACTGCAAACAATTTCAGACAGCAAAAAAAAATCTAAAGAATGTTGTTTTAACAACATGTTAAATTGTATTGCGTCTGACAGAAGATTAGAACGAAAGAATATCGAGAAAAGAAAACAGCACTCAGTTAAGTACTTTAGATGCGCTTTAACCAATCACGCAATTGCGCTAAACTTCAAAGTCTTAATGAGATCCCGGCAAGACACCACAGACGAACCACTCGAATAAAACTACAACAACAAAAGTTCCAGCCATTCAGCCAGCCAGTTTTGAAGACTTATGCAAGCAAAGCGCTGTCTGATGGTTAAGGAAGGATATGAGTTTTGGTGTATGTGTGAAGTTTTATTATGACGCAGAAGGAATAGCAGCGAGTGGTCAGTCAGTCAGTCAGCCAGTAAATTGTAAAAGATTCAAGACAAACAATAACAAATTTAAACGGAACAGCATTCTAACATGGTTGCCAGGCCAACAGACATTCTTAAACTTGATAAATGACTGAAGCCAGGCAACAACAACAACAACAACAACAACAACAACAACAATAACAACAACAGCAGCAATGGCAACAACAAAGGCGGCAATAACAACAACGAAATGAGCTTAAGTAACAAATAATATAACAAGGAATGCGTTAAATGCCCCCAAACTGCGAGGGCTGAACGAAAATTATTTAGTTAAAAAATATTTATTTCACAAAAGTTTCTGTATGGAGAGGCAAAAATTTTAAAGCTTTTCGAGAATTTTATGAGATATCAAATTCTCGGAGAGCTAATTATATGAAGGTGTGTATCGCCAGCTAAAATCCACAAGGCCGAGAATCAAAATTCAAAATAGATATTTTATAAGTGATTAGAAGATACTTTCTTTTTAAATTTGCCACAGTAAATTAAAAATGGTGTTTTTAATAGTTATTGTCAGTAATCGAATTTTTCTTTTTAGGCTGCGGTATTTAAGTAGAATCGAAATGTTCCGGCATCCGGCGCTTTTTTGCTTATTTTTGCGCAGATTCTAGTTTAACTAAAAAGGGGGTTTTCAAGAAAGGGAAAATATTAATTCAGAACGAATCCCTGCATATTAATTTCATATAAAATATTTTTTATTTTATATGATTAACCAACTTTAATGTTTCTTGCTTGTGTCGATCCAATTGAGCATTAAGAACTTGTCAATTAAGTATTTGATTTCGCCAGCATGTCGCCTGATAATTATGCAGCAACTAATTAAAAAATTTAAGGAGTTTCACATTAAGGGTATTCATAATCTTGTGCAAATTATCTTGCATAATGTATTTGCTATTTGGGTGAATATTTGAGAGAATTTTCATTGTATTCGGTTGGTGTAAAGCGCTAATATTTGCCGTTTGCTGTTTGCACTTATGCAAGACCGTTTGTACCGAACACTGAATACCGGAATTATTAAATGAGCCACAGTGAGAGGTGGCGCATAATAAATCTCTCAATTTTTGGTTTACAACGATTTTATTATGAAATAAAACTTAATAAAAAAAACTTTTAGTGGACACAATGAAAGTGTTGCAGCAGATTAAATAATTTTACTTGTGGTACTTTCACTCTATATCAACAATTTCATCCACATTTCATGGCAGCTAGAAAAATTAGGCAAAGGAAGAAGATTAAAGCGAATAATATTTTCAGATTTTGTCACTTAGGAAGAAACAGCAGAGGGAAATAGGAACTGTTGTAGTCTATATGGAAAACTAAATGTCACATTTTATATATCCTGGCCTTCGAACAATTCAGCAAGATAAAAATATAA
Source organism: Linnaemya vulpina (assembly GCA_963675445.1). Classification (NCBI taxonomy): domain Eukaryota; kingdom Metazoa; phylum Arthropoda; class Insecta; order Diptera; family Tachinidae; genus Linnaemya; species Linnaemya vulpina. The sequence goes on from OY776277.1 coordinate 4,221,661, forward strand.
CAACACCAATAGAATTGAGGGAAATTTTCAAGATGCTGTGGTCGTCTAACCTCGTATCAATGTACGGAGCAGAAGAAACAAGCAGAAAGCTTAATCACATCACACATCAGCTGCAGCTGCAGCTGCAGTCAGCGTCAGCCTCACTTAGCCATTGGCCAAAATTGATGTGGATGTGTGTGATGCTGTTTTTATCTCACAAAAAAAAGATGCCATGTGAGATTCGTATGATGCCAACGTAGGCCATTAATGGACGGCAAAACATCAAACGGCATAACTTTACATTAAAAAAAAAACAAACGAAAAGAGAATTCAAGTCATTGTCTTCAACGACGAGGTAGGTCGCCAAAAAAAAGCTGGAAAAATATATTAAACATCAACAAATACCCCTGCACCACCACCAGTCAAGAATATTTACGGAGTCAGAACCACACAACCCAAAGAGTAGGGAAATATAAAAAAATAAATAAAAAACTTAACGAAAATGAAGAATAATAATGAAATGTATATGCATCAGAATCAGAAACAGAAACAAGAAGAATACAATAAAAATTATATGCTCGCCGTAATGAGAACGAATACAAAAGAAGCTTTAAGAGATCTTAATTTGAATTCGGTTTCATTCATTTCGATGTGCACTTGAAGAAAAGTAGTGTTTTCTTATGTACGAAAAATTATATATAAATCACAATAATGTCATTCGCCTTCATGTAAAAAATAACTGGATGATAGTAAAATTTGTTATTTTGCTGCGTGATGAGGGCAACCAAAAAGACAGGGAAAATGAAGCACCTGACGTCGGCACAAACGATACTTATATTTAGTTTTAAAATTTTGGCTCCAATTCCTTACGACAATAATTAACACCGTTATGTACTAAAAGCTGCAGTACTGACGACTTCGATGGTATCAAACCCTAATAAATGATTTAATTTAGAAAAAAAGGTTGCGTTAATGAAGCTTTAGCTAATGAGTCTGCGATATATTTATATTATTTTTCTCAGTGTGATTATTCAATTCAAATTATTGTGCATGTGTCTGCGTTATATAATTTGAATATTTTCGAAATGTGTCTGACGATGCATTTAGAAAGCGGATATTGTCGTTAGTTTGCAAAATAAGTTCCCATGTCAATATTTCTTACCCTCTAAAGTTCTACTGTATTTCTGCTCATTAGCGTTATAGTGTATCTGATTTTGTTGTTGTTGCTATTGTTGGTATGTATGAGCGCCAACGGAAGTGTCAAATGAGTGGCGTTAATAAAAAAAAAACTGCCGCATTTTGAGGCTTTTTAATGACAACGATAATCACACTGGAAAAAAATAATAATCATACAAATAAAAACTCTTTGGAAATGATACAGAGTATTTGGGAAAAAAAACTCTACAACGACAACAACATCACAAAACAATTTCGATGTCATAAAAATGTCGGAATGACATGAAAAATATGTCAAATTAATGTCATCGTCATTGTCGTTCTTTCAGTACTCTATTGATTGAATCGGTAGTTTTGGCTAAGATTTTGTTTTGGTGTGAAAGATAAAATAGAAACACAAAAATGTGTTGAAAAATAAGCGAATAAAAACTTGTGGAAAATACTATTTTAAGTTTCTGAACTCTCAAATCACAATTCGGTGGATTATTCGGAATATATATCAATCACAATATATATTCCGCCATATCTAATAAATTTTATTTATTTATTTATCATATTTTAGTAACAACTTTTCAATATAGAAAATTGTGTGTAACAATTTTCGTCTTCACGGGTTGATTATATTTTTTATTGATTTACCAAATCTTTTGTGTAGGGCGCTTTGCAATGCTGCTTAAGCTGCTTCAACTCTTTCAATTATATTATTTTGTGACACATCATTAACATGTTGATTCATACAAAGACTGAAGAAAACGCCAAAAAAAATATGTTGTTGGTGTTTTTCTGTGGTTCGTTCAACAGTTTGCATGATCTCTTGACGGGAACGACAATACAGACAATTCCTTTTTAACACCCGATTGACAAATTACAATATACTTGTTGCATTTAAAGAAAAGTTATTAAAAAGATATAACGAAGCAGGAGAATAATTTCGGCAACTCTCAACTGCTAATAAAATTTCTTGGCAAAGCATCATCAGTTAAGTGCATTATCAGCACTTATAGATCGGTTGATTTATTTGAAAATTACAGCAATTTGAATATTAAAATAATAGTGTTTAATCCAGCTCTCATTGAGCCCAAACAACCCAAAGGATACCACGTCTCGATAGCTGTGCGGTTAAAATTAGCCGGAAGTTGCGGGGATGACCTCTAGGGTTAACAATTTAAAATTCCTTAAAATATGTTTTAACTGCTCATTTTGGTAAGTATTTTTTGATTTACCAGAATCAGGAGCAAAAATCTTTTTATTTCTTTTTTTTTTAATAGGGTCTAAATGGATCTTGACATTCATTAAAAAACAAGAAATTAACAACACTGGTCACGCTACTTGCAACAATTTTACCCACGTCAAGTGCTCCACTTATAAAACATGCCAAACTCATGCATCTTTTAAAATAAATTTATGCTTTTCAAGAAAACATCGAGAAAAGAAATAAGATAATGATTTTAGCACAAGATCAACAAAAAATTAATATTGAAATTTGAGTTGGTAGTTAAATAACCACTTTGTGCTGCGACTTCTTAAAAAAAACGTTTAACGGAAGTTATTTTCGTTAATTGAAAACGATTATTTACAAAGTTTCTCATGATTTGGAATATGAAAACACTTATTACGTGCAACACTACCACCAAAGTAGTTGTCAGTTGTCGGTCATTATCATATATAATTTTCTGGTTTTTTTTTTACCGAGAGTCAGAAGAACGCCTACAAGCCAATTACGAGGGTACGAGTATTGAAATAAAGAATACAACCATTAAATCACACTTGTCCATAATTTGATATTCAAGACCTCTTTTTTTCTTTATATTTTAAAGTGTTTATATCTGGCCAACGTACGACAAGTGCGCAAGGATTTGTGCACGAACACCTCCAATTTCAGGCAGCCAATATTTTAGTTTAAAACAACAAATAAAGTGATCAATAACAGTGCAACATCACACATCCCACACTGCAACTCAATGCAATACTTTGTTGCAGCCAGCAACTGACATAGAGAACATGAGCGCAAATAAACGAGTTCTTGCTGTTGTTGTTTTCTTTATTTAATTTGAAAAGGAGCCTTTGTCCGTCAGCGCAGATATAAGAAGTTTTACTAAAACAAATGTTTCCTACTTCAAGAGTTCATGTTTGGAAAGATCCTTTTGATGTTTGTTCAAAAGAACAACAATTCCCACCATCAGTGCAGAATAGAAAAAAAAACTTATTCTGACATTTATTGACGTCAAAATCAGAAATGAAAATAAATAAAAAGTAACCCAACATCAATAACAAAATTGCAGCCACACCGGGCGTTGTCATACGAGCGGATGCTTGTCAAAAATGTGTGAAAATGTTACGTATAAAAACATCCTCGAGAATTTAACACTCTCTCTTTGTTTCCCAAGATGAAATATTTCCTGCTCTTGCAAGCAGAGTTGCTTGGGAGGGCATAGAAGAGATATATTCTTCCTTTTTTTTTGTTCTTGAGGTCATAAAAACTATTTTCAAGCGGTCTTTTATTTTTATTATGATTCGATTATTTGGTTTTTATATAATTTTCTGGCTAAAGAGCCAACATTCTTCTGTTCCTTTGCTAAACAGTAGCCAGTTAAGCCCCAAAACAGTAAAATGTATTAAAAGTATCTGCTGTTAGTGCGGTTACTTTAATGTGCTGCCATTTCGAATGTTGTTCTTTAACAAACAACAAAATTTCTATGGAACAGTGGCGGCTTCTAAATGTTTGATCGACCAAAATTTAATGGGAAAAATTGGTTATAAATCCTCCTAATTCTCTGCTCTCATACACATGTTGATCACTATTTAAGTGCAGAGTGAGTAATTTTTATGATCTTTTTGTACATGTTGTTGGTGGTGATCGTGCTGCCTGCCTGCCGGTGGCAGCATTATTATAATACAATCACACATTCATTTCGTGTTCACATGTTTAAAAGTAAATAAATAAATATTTTGACGTTTAAATGTTGGATTGTGTATTAAATAGTTCTGGGAATATTGAATCGCTCTGGAGATTTTTATTGCACTTATTAACTGTTTGCTTAGAGTTGGAAACTGTTTCACTGATATCCAAAGGGCCAATTCACTCTATGCCTTTCGTGGGTTAGAGGCAAACAAAAGTAATGAAATGAAAATTCGTGGGTGTTTTATAACACCTCTCCGAAGATGTAAACTAGCGTTCACAAAATCTTTAGGAAGGCTATTTCACCAAAGAGAATTGCCATCACTCTACGTTTTACAATAAAATAATGGATTTTAAACGTCAAACGGCTTTTATGTAGAAGACATGATTTGTCAGTCACAATAAAAATGTGCGTGACTTTTCATAAGAATAAAAACTCATAGTGTGAAATGGTACAAATTAAAAACGTAGTTTTCATCAAAATCTAGATACTTTACAAAATCGGTGATAGTCACTCAACTGATAATTCCTCTCAAGTTTCCTTTTTATTTCTTATAATATCAATAATTGTTGTCCTGTCTTTATACAAAAACACTTTTTTCGTAAAGATATGGATTGAAAAATAGATTTGGCTCAAAGAATATTTGAAAGTTTCACTTTTGTGCTATGAAATATATTTGAATTCGTTAATTATTTTTTACTCTTCCCCAAAAATTGAAAACTATTCAATTTCCCTTTATGAATAGGAAAGTCTCACAAGAGATGTCGGTCCATCTGTACGCCGGTTTGCACGTGTGACTTTGGTGGTGACTTCGTTTTGAATTGTAAAGAACTCTTGTCCCGATTGAATATGACTCAAATGGTTCTCATCAGAGACAGAAGCTGAGAAACTGTGTTTGGTTTGGTATTTAGCAAAGCCCGCAAGGAAAAAAAATCGTAAGTCGTTAAATCACAAGATTTCGGCAACCAGAATTTCTTCAAATAATTCTTTGTGGAATCTTTGCTGCAGTCAATCAAGTGTTTCATACGCAGACTGGCGGGTAGATTCGTCCTGCCGTCCAGTTGAAAGCACAATAATTTTCTTATTATAATTTATTCTCATCCTGAAAAAATTAAGACTCATTCACGCTGCTTTAAAAATAATCCAGCCAGTTTTACTGAAAGAACGAAATATTAGAGAAGGCAGCTTTAATAAGAGCAGAGAGAGGGTAAGTAAAACAGATATTTTGACTACGGGAATGCCTGATATGATTCACACTTAATCGTATTTATATGAGTTTACAGATCCAACATTGTAAATGATTTTAAAATTAATTAACAAACAACCCCATTCTCCAAATAGTACGCAAAATATTTCAAGAAATTACACGGCATGAAATTTCAGCAATTAACACAAAATTAGATTTCTAGATGTGCCCATACGTATGCCCCCTCACATGTACGCAACTCAAAACCCCACATGTGCGACTCCTCATGTGCGCATTTGATATTAATTATTAACATAATCTTAAATATAATAATCGTTACCACAATATTTGCGTTTGCCCTTCGCTAAACGTTGAGGAGGAAGTAACATGAATTCGAAGGTAAAGAAGGCCTTAAACCAAAAGAAGCAGAGATGCCATTAATTTGGCAACAGCGACAGGTGTAATTGCACACCCTTGTCGGGGATGACTTATTGATAAGGAAAGTTTATACTTTCATTTAAGGGTTTGAGAAAACATAAAAAAGTTAATGATGAGAGCGCAGATAAAACTGATAAAAATCTACATGAACTGAAAACATATTTTGTAATCGATTAATAATCAGTAGCTGATGGCAAATATGTGAACGCATGTTTCCACGGCAAAATAAAAAAATATTTTCTTTTAAAATTTAATGTATAATTTATTAATGGACCACTACAATTTAATTCATTATTAAGTTAAGATGTATTAATTTAATTGAAACGGAAGTATTGGATGGCCCAAATATGATTACCCTAATGCAAGAGCGTGGAATTATTGCGTACATTTTCTAAATTCCATTAAACGTTGGTACAAGAGCAGCTTGAATTTTGACATCGCAATTATTTGGTTGGTCGACTCGAATAGACTTCAGCCATAAAAGACTTTGCATGGCGTGATCGCCACTAGAATGGTCGTTCTTTTCAAAATGTATGGGATGTCGGGCATCACCAATAACAACAATAACTTCCATATTCATAAAAAAACATTTTGTATCAAAAATTTTGAACAAAATATATTTCAAACTCACTTTAAATATTATGAATATGAAGATAAACATTTTTAGAATTCTTTTCTCAAGCAATCAATTTTTAATTAAAGCCAAATTCATACATCAAATCGATTTGCTACGGATTAAACGAATTACAACATTGACGGGAAATATTGTCATAAAATGCTGCCTTGAGAGGAAAATAGCCATTGAATTAGGAGCGCTTTAAGAAGCCAAAGCCTATTATGACGATAATTTAAACTCGTTATTTTGATAGCTTTTAGAATTAATTAAAACACAATTAAGAGTTGCAATAATTAAATAATTTTTTTCCTTTTTAACTTTTTAGTTAAAAGGCGATACGAATTAGTGCAGCCAACACTCTCGCAGCTAAACAATTTTATTACGAGTTCAAGAGCTCAATTTCCCCACAGACTGAGAAACTTAAAGATTGTTGAATGGGTTTCCTACGTCCATTGATTGCATCAAGTGAAACATATAAAACGAACTCTTAACCCTCGGCGTGCTGTAGGCAATGAAAAATACATGAAAGAGATAAACACGACTACAACACATCCGTACAGAAACTAAATCGATAAATCGTAAAAACAAATTAAATTAATTAAGATTTGTTTTTATAGATGCGACGAGTGTACAGCGCTCAGCGCTCATTTAAAACAGTAGCCACAGACGCTGCTGAGGCTGCCGCTTCTTACACAACTTCAACTCACAATCTACCGCCACAACTCGCTGCCGTCTCCACCTGAGACGACTTAATTGTTATTAATAACGAAACAAAACTAAAAAAAAGACCATAAAATGTCTTAATTAACGTTTAAATTTATTTTAAACACTAAATCATTGTAGTCGATTTTTTCAAATTGATTTTTACATAATTTTGCATTTTATTTCGTATTTTATGGCCACAGAATTTAAATCAAAGCGAAATCAGCATTTCAAATAAATGACTGCTGCTGTTGAAGCTGAAGCAGGCAGCTGTTAATGAATGAGTATTTAGCGCGGGGTTTCCGATAGACAATTTGAAATATTACAAGGCAATGAATTTTAATTTAATTAAATACGAGACAGTATTTCAAAATAAATATTTAATTAAGCAAAATAACACACATCCGCAGAGAAGAGTGAGAGAAGCCCCCCGCAGAAAATTAATGGCTGGCAAAGTTGACACACTGAGCAGCGATCGATCGGTCTAACATGTGCGATTCTCTAAAATGATATTGACCGATTCTACGTGAATGACAGCAACAACCGTCTAATAAATTTCATTAATTATTATCTAATTATACTAGTTTTTTTACCTCTTTTTATTAATAAAATGCACTAATATTTTTAAGCTTAAGGTCTTTATTTTTATATTTATTAAATTATAAATAGCTTTTCGATATTTCGTCACTCCTTTGTGTGACTTCTTCAGGAAATTTGTTTTGTATTTGATGTGAAAAAATTATTATTATTTTTTTTTTTTTTTACATCAAATACTTTTTGGGAAAAAGTAACATTCGGAAGAAGGACTTTTCTTGGGAAATAGGCATTGTAACACTAAACTTTTTGGAATAATTGATTTATAGAAAAAGGAATTTTGGAAAAACTATTCTTTGGAAAAATAACTTTTTAGAAAGAAGGCTTTAAGAATCAAAGCTCTTTTGGGAAAAAGGACTTTTTGGGAGAAATACTATTTGAAAATGTGCTCTTGTGAAGAAGTATTTTTCTCAACGAGGCTCGGTTTTTAGTAAATATTTAACTCTCGCTGCACTAAAGCTGCAAGAATTGGTTGGCTTTTGTACTGATTTAATTCAATTAGAAAAAAAAATTGTTGATGTTGTGGCTGTACGAAATGAAATTCCGCCAGACCTCGAAAATCATATATATAAAAACATAAACGGTCAGAGTATTGAAACAATAACAAAATAAAGAAAGACTCAACATCTTTTGAATAAGATAATGCAAACTATGCATTTAAAACTATTTTTGAATAACTTTTTCTATATTAAAATATAAGCCTGAGTGGTAAAAATCTTTAATTTTGACCTCTTTAATTTTTTTTAAGAGCAAAAGTGACTGCCGCCAGTTAATAGCCACAATATTTTCGACAGAATGACACGCAGCAATTTTGGAACAATTAAGATTCCCCCTCGCAATCTAAGAAATCCATGCAACAAGCAGACAACTCAACAGTTGCAGCAGCCAATGCAATTAATTCATAGATTTCAAAACGATGTTGGGTGTCTTTTACATATTTTTTGTTTCTCTTTTAGCTTTTCGCTGAGGTTTAATCATTGATTTAAATTAATGGTCATGTCAGCTAATTAATAAATGCAAACAGCATAAAAATACCGCAAAATAACAGGGAGAAAAAATAAGCAGCCAAATTAAACAAACTGAACGAAAATTAGCAGCTAAAAACAACACCCAACACCAAAACAACGCCAAATTCTCAGCCAACACGTTGAAACACAAACGACCACAAGAGGCCAGCCACACCACTCGCACAGTCAGGCAGCCAACGCAAGTTTGCAACAAATCGTCAATGTCTGGTAAACACTCATCACTGTTACATGCACCGGCATTCGCAAATTACTATCTGTTACTTTGTTCACTGTAAAATGTGTTATTGACCAAAATCCCCCCCATCATTATAACCATTTTAAAATGTTGGCATTTATTTTGTGGGCATTTTTTTCGGCTGCTTTTTTTCAAGTACTTAGAAGACTGATAATCGCCGTTTGCTACAAAATGACTTTGTTGTGTCTGTACATGTGTGTGTGTGTGTGTGTGTGTGTGTGTGTGGTTTTGTGTGTAGGATGTTGCACAGGAAAGCAGAGGCAGTCGTCGTCGTCGGTCTGCCACTTAATAAATAAGTACAGGCCGATTGCATTAGAGACCAGGGTAACAACGTCACGTTAAATTTTCCGCAAAAATTAACGCTGCCTTCGCACTCACAAGCAATTGCTCTGCAATTATAATTTGTATGATTATTTTTTCGGTTTGTATTTTCAGAATTTGTTGATTTAATTTTAATTTGAACATTTTGCAGCATTTGCAATCGTTTTAATAGCCATTCGAATTATAAGAATCATCATTTTAATGTGTTGCGGTATTTGGATCCAACCTTTTTTTGATTTAGTTTTTCATTTCATTTATATTTTTGCTTTTTTGCAGTTTGTTAAGTGGATTAATGGGAGATTTGCAGCACAATTAATTTGCAGACATTTAATGGGTTGCAAGATGACCACAGATTTTTTGTTGTATCTCTTGTATGATTTTGGGAATAAAATCAGGGAACATCCTAAGCCAAGTTACTTTGGCCAAAAACTATTTCCTCGAATTCTATATCACAGCGATCTATCAAATAAAAGGATGATAATGTTTCACAACTCTCCCGATCTAACAAAAATCTTTCAGAAAACTAGACTGCCTGTTGCCAATAGATACCGTTCCGCCACACAAATACACGTCAAGCAGAAACAAACACAATTTCTAAATTCTTATTTAAACGACATGACCTTGAAAGCCTCTGTTATATTTTCACACCCTTCACTAAAAATGTCAGAGTGCAGGTTTCTTATTCCGTCTTTCTTTGCCACAATTTTAATATACGACTTCATAACGTTTTGGGTTCTTAAGAATAGAGTTGTCGAATAAGTGATGTCCGTCCACTTGTATGTGAAATAGGGTTTCCGAAGCCCCACTAGTCTTAGATTGGTGATTTGGAAATGCTTCTTAATAGATCGAAAGAAAATCAGACATATTCAAAGATACTGCTCCAGAGATGGAAATAAAGAAGCCAAAGCTAATTTTGTTTTTCTTTTGCTATTTAAGTCCAAATATTTACTTCAGCAAGAATTTAATTAGTATTAAAAATAAACCAAATTCAATGGGACGATTTCAGGGTTGGAAAATTTAAACTTTTGTGCCACAAAAAAGCAACAGACGTACATAAGTCGGCGAGGATTTGCTATTTAAAAGCAGTAGAATATCAATGAAGTTAACGCGAGGAAAACTTCAGCGCTTGGATAAGTTATTAGCGCTTCAGTCGCGAAAGTCACGGGAAATGCCATGAAAGGGCCACAAATTTTAATCAACACTGTGGCCAGTCACTTGGCGGTTACCATTTTTTTCACTTAAGAAATACAATTGTAAGGGCCCAAATAAGTGGTGGAAAATATCTTTATCAAAATAAAATTATGTGATTAATTTTGCGCCACATAAAATAAGATAAATAGATAAAAATTTTATAGAGCTCATAAAATAGTTCTATTAACTCGGCAGTGACATCATCCAACGCCCACTTTTCGTTCTAGACAAGCAGGTGTAACCCACCCTCTTCCCAAGTTCTTAACAATTGAATAAAACATTTAATAAATCCACTATTCCAACGAAAAGCAGTCAACTAAAAGAGCTGCTCAAGCGATTCCACAGCGTTATTTTGTTCATGTCCCAGACAAAAGACAACGACATAAACAACCCTTCCAGAAACGCCAGATAAGAACACTAAGAAAAACAAGTGTTATGGCATATTCTTTTACACCGACATTTACAAGTGTCCGCAACGAATGAGATTAAAATATTTAAATTTGCACATTCTCCAGGCAGAGACTGCCAGGGAGGCAGGGCAAGCAGCCCAGCATATGTTTAATTCAATGACGAGGGTTGCTCATTTGCAATTGGAACTCTCAAGCACCAAAACGAATTGTTTGTAATTATTTTGCTAATAGTTTTTTCCATAATTGACTTTTGCACAAACTAATTACGATCACATTGTTTCAATTGCTGATCACTGCAACAACATCAAGCGTATCGTAACGATGATTGTCAGCATTAAATCGCAACGAACAGATGCTACTCTCCATTCAAAACTCATCCATTATCAGCCGTCTTTTGTTTAGTTGTTAGAACTTTTATGCCAAAAATTGTTGTTTTTTCTGTTACAGCAGATCACAGCGTGTGAAGTGATTATGATTTTATTACTTATGCTTGCATTTCGTTGACACCCGAAACATCATAAAATTCGTGTACCAAAAGATAAATTGAGTGTTTATTTCTGTCATTTACCTTCCAGGGGTGACAATTCTTCTTGTTGTATCTTATTTAATGTTGTTTTGTGTTTCCTAATGTTTTTATTTATTTCAGTTTTTGCTTCAGCATGACAATGAAAAATTATTATTTTATGCATTTCATGTTATTATATTCCCAACTGAAGCGGTTTTCAATACAAAATGTGTGCAACGAAAAGTAGGCCAAAGTTCTCAACATCTTTAGGAGGATAGTGTGAAAATAAGAACCGATTTGGAAAGATTAAAACCAAATAGAAGACCGCCAATCTTGTGTCCTTAATTTTTGTTAACAGACCTCGTTTATAAAAATAATCTATTTTTGCTTGCTTGTATGTATGTTCCTTAAAGGATGACAAACGCGAGATCGATCGTTTCAAAATTCGGCAACTGATTAATTTATAACCGCGATATTCAAATAGACATGTATTTTGCTCAATACTGGGGGGAAGAAGTGGCCCCAATGCAAAATAATTATTAATATTGACTTGTCTGCACAGCAATAAGAAAGAGCGGGGAAGAGAGAGAAAAATTATAGCAAGAAAGAAGGCAGGTACTCTTAGAGCAAATATCGATTTCCTGCAAATTCTTGAAGGAATAGGATCGGGAAAATTCATAACCCCTACACAGACCATTTACAAATTTTTCTTTAACTGCACAACTCCAATACAGAAGCTCTCAAAATAGGATGCAGCATGATCTTGCAACAGAGTTCTAAGCAATGAGAGTGGGAACACGGGAGTCCCCCGATTAAGATAACTTTTTTAGTGCTGTCAACTAGAGTTGGGTCCGATTCCCTCAAACGCTCATTTTTGCCAAAAACCTGTGGTCAAACCCATGTAATTTAAATGGGTTTGGCCAGAGGTTTTTGGCAAATGTGAGCGCTTGATGGAGTAGTTGGAGCCAATTCTACTGTCAACTGCAAAAAATCAAAAAGCACTGAGAATAAGAAAAGAGCACGTTAACTTAGCACGAATAAAAATAAAGATTTGAGCCTTTCATGCAGATTTTAAAAAGGTTTCTCTGTAACGAGGGTAGTTCCGGTCCAACCTTTTATATTTATATATTACCTGGTACCTCCTACTCAAAAATCGTGCTTTTATTAATTTCATATACAAAATATTTAAGCAAATAATTTTTATAAATTATTTTACTTCTCCCTTCAGGACCACCAACCAACTCCTAAAGACAATCAAAGTTCAGTATGTTTTTCATGATTATTCTTAAGCCTTTTTAATATTTTACCCTGACAAAGTGTCGTCTGAAAATATGTAAATTAATTTGTCTTCAAAAAACATTTAATCAAATTCATCCCCTCTGAAAGTTGCAGCATTTTGTTGATTCATGGCTGAAACTGCAAACAGCTGAAGTCTTTTTTTTTCTTTTCTGGTGATCACACAAACGCGATTATTGTTCCTCATATTTCCAGCAAAAGCCGTGACAAATTTTGATTTCATTATTTAATTATTATATCAGGAACTTATTAGAAAACGAGTATGAAAACTGAAGAGATAATGAAAACAATTTTTTGCAAAGCTGGAGAAGAACATGTGAAGCACTTTTTATTATATTGAAACTATTTTTAAAATTCAATGTCTGTTTTACTGCAAAGTCCAGCATTTAATTAGAAAGCAACAACAATAAAAAAGGTTATAAGGATTTCAAGACTGAAACTGTCTGAACAAGTCTGCGGTTTGCAACTGAACTAATCGATTGGCCAGTTTGTTCTTGTTGAATTGCAGTTTTGCACTTTCATACACATCTTTTTACCAAAAGAGGTTTTGTTGCCTGCATCGAATCAAGCTTTTCATTTCTTACCTTTTTTCCTCTTTAATAAAATATGCTTTAATTTCATTATTCTAGTTATGAACAGTGAATACAAATACTTGCTCGCATACACAAACACAAACAAATACAGCATCAGCATCGTCATCGCCATCATCTCCAGAACACTGTTTGTTGTACTTGTACTCCTCTTTTTTTTTAATCCGTAGCCAATTTCCAAAGTTATTGACTATGAAAAATATTTGCAAGCGAGTTATTTTCTTTTCCTTACTTTCTGCTGCTCAAGTTGACTCATCGGTGGTGCGGTCAACATAAAATACTTCGGCCTCCTTTGATCAATTCATATTATAAAATACCATGGTCACGCCTTAAAGGCATTAAACGAGATGGCGCTCAAGCTCCACGCTGAATATTCAAGTAACGAAAATGCAAAAAGAAATATGATCAAAAGCCCACAATCAAAAATGCATGAAAAATAATAAGAGAATGAAGCAGACTTTTCGTATCGTGTTAAGTAAAAGATTCTGAAGATGAGCTTCGTGGCTGTTGGGAGACAAAAATCCAGTGGCTTTCAAATTATGTATCGAACATTCTACGAGGCACAGCTGTAGACAGATATTTCAATAATTTAATTTATTCGTCGAATTAGATTGAAGTGCACACATTTTAGGGTGTTCAAACAAAAGCACTTCGCCAAACATGTTGAGTTGAAGAATAGTTATTTTAAGATGTGCAACAACACTACTGGTGTTGTACAAAAATATACAAACAAAAAACTTCAAACAATTATTGCTTTTATAAAAAAAGATTCGAATTGGCCTCCAAATAAAATAATTTGTGTCTTAAAAGCACCGCTAATGCCCGTAAATCTATCACACTCACACACCTAAACAGATCACCTTAAAATTGTACTTCATTTTAATGCTGCTCACACATACAGTGGCAAGTTGTTATTGAAATTCTTGTCCCAAAAGATGACTTTTTGTATACAGAATTAAGACACTAAATACTCCAAATGACTTGGCCACACCTTAACTAACTATTGAACTAAATGTTCGCCTGTTCTGAACAAATGACTGACAAATATTATTAAACGTCATTAAATTCTATTATAAATTTTTCACGTTTGTTCCACAATTGCTAACTGGAAAGTGACACGCAAAAGTCTACAAACAATTGCAGATAGTAAAAGATATCACTTCGAAAAATCTATTTTACTATTCCGGTAAGAATCTTATTTTACCAAAAATATCTTGTGCTTTTATGACAACGAAAATTCACGCGCACGATCACTTTGATGTAGCACTGTAGCCTCTTTAACCTCACGTCACATAAGCCAAACAACTTAATTTGTTACTGTTTTTTTTTTTCAATAAACAAATTACAAAACTTTTAACGTCTTGATTACTTTAACGAAACACCGGTAATTAATAAAAATCATTGAAATTAACAACAACAACACCAGAAATTCATTAGAAAACGTGAAATACAATCGAACACATGAATAAGTTTCTAACAATTGCCGATATGTTAATGATAATTTTACTGCACACAATTTATTTTATTTAACAACAAAAAGAAGAAGAAGAAGAGGAAGAAGAAGAAAGCCCATTATCATGCCGTATTTGAAAACTTTTTTCTTGTTATTTTCTTTTGAGCGTTTGTTCATAACCCATTTATTGATACATTTTGCCTTTGATTTGTTGTTGTTGGGTGTGTGCACCCGGTAGTTTTGTGTGCAGTCAGTGAGTTGTCAATTGAATGAATTCACTTCTCTTCAACGCTTGAAGCGGATTGATCCCGGATTGATTGTATCGTTTAAAGATGTTAATTAATATGGACCCAAATTTAAACTTAGAAAAAAATTTAATTTTTTGTTGTCACAATTTTTAATTACTGAAGTACATTTCCACGTGAGCAACTCGTGGTAGTTGGCGAGTTGCAAGATTTTCTAGAATTGTAGCCATTAAAATGTGTTGCTGGTACCTCAACGATAAGGATTGATTTTAAATGCCATGACATTAGCAAAATGCGTAAAAGGGGGCACCATAATTCTGAATTCCGGGTACTTTATTTTGTTTTATAATTAAAACACGCTTTTATATAATATATATTTTATTAAAAATTAATATAAAAAGAACAATAAATATTTTGCAGGACAAGTTTTGAAAGAACAATCAGCATTAGAGTTTTCATGTACAAAACCAAACGATATTATTGCTGCTTTTGAAGCATATAGAAATTATTATTATTATCATTTTTTTTAATCAAATAATTTAATTGTGCAAATCTACACCCCAACACCTTTGAAACTATTTATTTTTCTAAACACTATAAAATAAAACAGTGCCTAGACGAGTACCCCAAAAAATCAGTGGCTTCTTTGTATAGAAAATAATCCTAAAACAAACTTAAACGAAAGCACAATAAAATATAAATAATAAATAAAATAGCAGGTCCCACGTAATAAAAAATTTTGTAGCATAAAAAATTATTGTAAAATTCGGTTCCTCGTTCGAGCGATTGAATGACTCTGAATTATTGTTTAATCGTCTATGCCGATGAAGCGTGGGAAACCAATTCTCAAAGCACGTCATGCGTCCAGATTTGCAGGAAAATAATTTAAATCGAATATCATGTAAAAAAGTTAGGAACACGAAATTGTCTACCAGATTTTAATAAAAATATATTCCAACAATATTTCTTGTACTGGCATTTTAAGCTTTCACGCACCTTAAAAAAAGACCCGCTATTACAACAAACTTGAGCTGGAAATTAGAACAATATTGAAAACCACACACACGCACACACAAACTGCTAATTAATTTATTTCAACAGACATTTTTATTACAACTCTTGCCGCGGAGAAAAATAAAAAAATGTTACCAAGAAAATAAAATCGTTGTTCTTATTTTATTTTCCGACCGCCGCGGGCGATCAGTTCATTATCACACTTTTCTTCGGTGGGCCGAGCGAGCTCTTTCATCTTAAGCGATATTTAAATACTCTCGTCATAAATATCAACTTCATAACATTCGTATTGTTTGTAATTCAAAAATATTTATTCAGTAGCAGTTCGATAGTGTTTCTAAAAGCCTTCTCCGGCTGCAGGTGGTAACAAAAGAAAGCAACAAGAGAGAATAAATTATTTTCTATTTGACTACTTTATCGATTGGCTGCTCTTAACAAACATTGATTATTTCCCACTGAAATATAATTCGTTTTCCGTGTTGTTCTTTCATTCATTTGCATTTTAAAACGTTCACACTTTAAAGAGTTGCCACACTTTTTTGGCTTTATTAATTGTTGACGCCGTCGTGCAGCGGTGATTTTGAAAGGAGTGGAACATGAACGAACGTTTTGTGTCAAAATTGCCGCGCTATTTACCAACATGATTAGCAGTTGTCGGAAGTTTTGTTTCATAACTCCAACTAAAGTTTTGAATAACTAAATATTTGAGTTTGAAAGTTAATTTTAATTTCAATAAACAAAAACGTATTGAAAATTGTTTACTGGAAGTTTGTTTTAGTTTATTCTGTGACACACAAGTGTAGAAGACTGCTGGCGCCAATTGCTAATTGAACGAACACACCTCAATTTGCAAAAGCGAAGCTGTTGGCCAGTTCATTTAAATTGCATTTTTTTATTAAATATTTTTTAATCAAATACTAAAGCACTTGATCTGTGCATGAAAGCAACAATTAATTTATTAGTATTAAGAACTGGTTTAAGATCTTGAATACAAGATCAAATTGCCTGGGTTGCCAATAAGCCAGGCCATTCGTTCTATACCTTTTTAGCCCTGCTATTTTTATTGTTATTTTTTTATCAATTTTTTGCTATTTTTACTTTCTCGCCGTCAATTTTCGCTACAGTACCGGTGAAAGAATGGACTGCATTCTGTTCTTTAGTAAATGATGGTATCAATAACTGGGTGGTAAAGTTCAGCAACCAGCCATCGTCATTGAGACAGGCCGATAACAATTAAGACAACCATGCAGATCTGAAATATTCGATAACGTACTCAAGACTGAATGCGGACAATTTTAAGTTTTGGGAAATAATAACTTCCGATCTCAAATTTGTATGACCAAATCATTTACGATCGGCCCCATTGTGTGTCTTACCTGCTACAGAGAACAATTGGGTTTATATATATATATATATATATATATATATATATATATATATAATATATATATATATATATATATATATATATATATATATATATACAGGAGCAGTTGCAAAGACTTTTCTTTCTTAAAAAAAATACTCTTCAAAAGACAATTGTTCTATCATTCATAATATTAATTTGGCTAGCAGATATTTTATTACCAGACAGCTGAAAGTCAAAGAAATTTAAATAATTACAGGACACTGCCAACTCTTTTTACACTCGATCACACAAACACCTTGTGAAGGGAAAGAAAGACTCTCTTCACCTGTTCGTGGCTGTAACTAAAATTGTTTACGTCTATTAGACATGGTGGCAATTATTTTAAGTTTAACACTTTTTTTTAAACCTTTTCCTTTTAGAATTCCCGCTTAGTTAAGCCCAAACTCACAGATATTCAAACGCTGCCAAAGGCTTGTGAGTTTACAAACGTGTGTGGGTTTTTTTTTTGTTCTCCACATTAAACCCACATAAATACTCATACCGATACAAATATAAATACCTGAATGGGTTTTAATGAAACTACCATAACAACTCCACACACTGTGTTATTTGATCTCATTGGCTTCATTTTACAATACACCTTTCAACGCTTGTTACTCGCATTGCAGTTGTTGTTGTGTGCGGTATTAATCAAAATCTAATTTAAATTCAAATTTATCGGCATGTGAATGGAGTTTAAAGCAAGAAAAGCCACACACAAAGATTTTCGAAATATTTGAAAAATGTGCATAATTAAATTGAAAAGTTAAATAATTTTGTCTTAAAGGATTGCCAACGCAAGACAAACTTGTTGTTAAAGTCAATTCAGCCTTTGACTCGCTGCTGTTATCAGCCACTTAATAATTTCCACTTTAAACCGTGGCACAGGTGGAAAAGCCTATAGAAAAATATCATTTACTGAGAACATCAAAGTCCTTAGGGTTCTCATTTGAAACGTCTATTAAAGATAATTAACACTTTCTTTATTTCTCCGTGCCCCAACCAAAAAAAATAATAATAATAAAAGAAATAAAAGTTCCCACGCAATCCTTAATCGAAAATAAAATCCACCAAAATATATATTCAGAAAATTACAATTAAAACACAACCTTTTCTTAATTATCCTAAATTAACATCCGCTTATTGGCAGAGCCGTTCATCTTAATGAGCGCACACACACACACGCACATACTTGGCCGAACACAGAGATGCAACCGCAGCAGGAGCAGCAAGCAAAACAGAAGCGCTAACGACAAATTCAAACCATTTAGTGGCGGCTGGGCTTTGATGCGTCTGTTTCCCCATTAAATCTATAAAACGATGAAACAAAATTATTTGTGCGATGAGCCCTCTTATCAGTTTTATTCCCAGCCAATGCAGGAAAATATAAAACAGAATCGAATGGAAATATGAAGAACATATTTTCCCAATCGAAAAATCTCACAGCGGTTGCTGCTGCTGTAAAATATTTTAAGGAAAAAACTGCTGCTGCTGGTGTTCAATTTAATCAAAGAACACAGCAGAGGACCGACCGCTGCAGTTTTTGTTGATATAACTTTTGATCTTGGAAAAACACTCGCACATATTTGATTGTGTGGGCATGCGTGTGTGTTTAAAAGGTTTAGCTGTTTAATCTGTTTCAGTTGCTGTCTCTTTAAGGCCTAGACTTATAGACGCTGCTTGTAGAAGTGCTGTTTATAGAATCGTAACAACTCTCATGAGTGAATAATTTATATGGAAAACCGACTGTTTTTCCTACAACTTCTTCAGTCATCTGAAACGTCTGGATAGTGCAAACATTTCATAACAAATACTTTTCACTAAATGGAGTGGCAAAACATTCTTTGAAATTAAATAAAGTGAACAAGCAATTGAACAATAAACGAAGTAGTAAAAACGACCTCTGGCTGATTAAGATGAGGAGGTGATGTTGTATAAAGAAATTAATCATGTCGAATAGAAATCTTAAAAAAATTAACAATCTAGCGAACTTGAACTTAAATGATGTTCATAAGAAACTTTCTTATTCTTTATTTCTTTTTTCCTTATACAAACAAAAGCGCATGTAGTACAGTTTGTATATTAAGTATTAGAAAAAGTAGAGGAAAGTACTACAACAAATACACCAATTTCTTTGAGAGATTAAATTTATAATGATTGAATTTATTAGACACTCTGCGTGCTAAGATCTGAATTTAATAAACCTGCAGTGTGCACGCAAAATCACATGTTTATGGTTTCACTGCTGAAGCCAGGTTTTAATTTTCAGTGTGGAAACACTTTCAGAACAAAAATAGTTCGAGCAGCGTTGGACAAATATTCAAACCATTTTTCTCAACACTTTTAAAAAAAAAGTTTATAAATGCGTTCGTCAACATGTTGACAATAGGAAATACCTCAAATTAAAAATACTTGTCTGTTTATACAGATCGTGATATATTATTCCCATTTAGTTAGAATAACACTTTGAAGTCTCTGTAATTATGTAGTTAAAACGCTACGAAGAGTTAATATTTTTTAAGAGAACTGGAAGATGTTTCCTAAAGAAAAGAATTAAAAAAATAATTCTTACTTTTCTGTAGATTTAATAAATTTAATTTCATTGAAGCAAGAATTAATGAACAACATATCAAACTATTAAACAATTAATATTAATTCTTGAATCGGGAAGTTTTCCGTGCTGTAGTAACATGAAATTTTATTCCAAAGAACATTAAACCGGAATAACTTGCAATTCTAGTAGATACCAAATATGAGAGCATCGCTTATAAGCAAGTGGGCCAAAACCACCGAGTTTTCGTCTCTACTTTCAATAGAAACTATTTCTTATAAAAGAAACTTTTTGCAACAACCAAAGATAATATATGATCTGAAAAAGTTTTTATCCCAGAGTTTTTTTTGATGGCAACACTGAATATATAGGATTCTTAAATATTCCTAAACACGCAATAAAGTTTTTACAATGTCAAGTAAAACCTGGTATTATCATTAAAACCATAAGCACTTGTTCTTGCACTCATACTGCGGATATAATAAATTTAGATTTCAACTCACAGTTTGTATAATAAATTAAATCACAATAACTTAAATATCCCAGGGAAGGAGATACATTTTTCGTTGTGTTTTTCTCTATATTTCATAATACTTCATTCAGTGCAGTGTAGCAGTTTTTTCCTTTGAAGTAAAATAAATAATTTTACATTAATTTTAAAATATTAATTAGTTTATTATTGAAAATTAATATTTCAGAATTATGGAAATACGTATACACAGGGAATAAATTCTAAAAAATATGTTATTTCATAAAATATCATCCAAATTCTAAGAGATAAAATGCAGATTTGGTGGACTTTTCTTTGAATTCTTCGAATAATATCAGATGTTTCCCATAAGTAACTTGGCAGCACTTAGTGTAGCACAGAAAAAAAATTTACAAAAACAAGGTTGAATATCATAAAACCTATTTCAAAACAATTGAAAAGGCAACTGAAAAATTTCTTAAGATGGTTTTAACAATATCCCTTCGGTTTCTAACGTTAAAACAAAAATTTTATAAATCCATAACAGTGAAAAACGCTGAAAAGCTTGATGCAACCGAACAAAAACGACAATAAACTTGTTCGAATGTTTGAAAAATTAGTACTCAAATCACAACACGAGTGTCTACCGAACATTTAAACTCAGGGCGACGTTAATTATGTAGAGGCACTACAATTTACAAGTCCACATAAACAAATTATAATATGATTTTTAGCTTAAAACAAAACTACATAACGAACAACTTAAAATACCCCTATTAACATGTTACACATGTTCTTATAAATTTTAGAATTGAAAATCCGATTTTAGCTTCCATTTTTGTTACAAAACTCAAGTTGGGGTTGTTTTTCCAAAACAAACTATTTCCACAATTCCGTCAGGCCATACAATTAATAAGCAAATAGTTTGACAAGAATGCTAAATTATATTTAATACAACAACTGCATAAATTTACTATAAAAAAAACTTTTGACAGTTTGATTGATACCCACAAATAAAAGTTATATGAATAACAACTACAAACAAGTTCAGACTACGACACATAAACACGTTCTAATTAAAAAATTGACAAACAGTTTAACTAAAAAATAACTTATTTATTTATTAAGAAAATGTTCTCTAAATACAGTCTCGTTACAAAACTGAATTTTAATCAAGAGTTGATTTTATTTTTAATTTTTTTTTTCTTTTTTATAAAATGCTTGTGTTCTCGCTCGCGCTTTTAGCACGAAAATCAAATGGAGTTTGATTAGTTGGTTATTTACAAACATTTTCACTGTATAACATTTTTAAATATCAACAATAAACGTGCCGAAAAGTATAGCCAACAAACTCGCACATAAATTCTGTTTAACAAACAAGCAGAATTGCAATTAAATACATGCAAAGCAACAGCAACAACAAAAACGCCCAAACTGCCTTTAAAACTTTTTAATGATGATCGCCATAATTACCGTTACATGTTGCCAGCCACCATTGTGCTAACAATCAGCACTGATTGGCGGCCGTAGAAACGCCTTAGCTTGCAAAGGAACACAGAGAGCCACAGTATGAGAAAGAGAGAGACAAAGCGAAATATTTCTTCATACTATTGGAGTGGTGTGTGTTACGAACCGGAAACGCTAGTGCTGCTGTTCTTACTTGTAGCTCTTGGATGTAATTTATTATGAGGTGTAATTAAATGCGCTCTCGCTCTTTTCTTGTGTTATTAACGGCAGGGCAGAGAACTGTTTGGGTTTTTTTTTGCTGTTAAGCTTGTTTAGACTTGTTTGTTGCTGTTTGTCTTATCGTTTGTTTTGTCCGTTCGGTGGTTATGATTTGATTGCCAGCCTGCCTGCTTCCCTACCAGGTTAACCTTTGCAAAAGTGTTTGTTGGATGAGCGCGTGTGTATTTTGGAAGAACATTCATACATACATAATGACGTTCTTAGTTTTAACCACCGACAAACAAGACACGAATACTTAAGCCTTAACGTGCCAGAGCAGCAGCTAACAATCTTAAACTAACTTATTATTTATACACATGCACACCCATGTGAGCCAACAACCACCATCGCCATCATCGTTTATGCCACTCTCCCAACCCAGCTAAACAGCCAGCCATATGCGTTGTATGTGTGTGTCTCCTGCTAAACAGCAACAAAAAGTTAAACGAAGAAAACAAAAACCAAAACAAGAAAATCAACTTGTCTAGTTAGCAAACTGCAATCTAGTTTCGAACAGTTGACTGTGGAACAGCGAGTGGAAAGGTCCTACTCTATTGGATTTTTTCGATTTTTTCTTTTTCAATCTTTTCGTAACCTGCAACTGATTGCCGCACATCATCATTATTTGCGGCTAAATATAATCGTATTTGTTCGTTAGTTGCTGTGGTTTTCTTCTCCAAAGAGAATATATTTGAGACCCAGTGTTAACAAGAAAATAAGATCACACATGTAGCATTTATAACAACAACCAATACACATGTAGGGTGTACATTAAATACGTGTATCGAACAAAACATTTAAATTTAAAAAAAACTGTTACAATTTGTGAGCAACACAACAAAAGCAAAGAGCAGAAACAACTTGAGTCAAATTGAGAAATGATTGTGTTTTGATTGATTTTAGTATGTGGTGAACAGTAAACGAGACAAGACGTGTAAACGGCCAAGTGATTGAAAAGAAAAGATAAAAAATAAATATACACAAAGAGAAGAAAAGAAAATAGAAATAAAAACCAATTAGAAAGAATAAATATTCAACAACAAATTCATTCATGTTAAATGAAAGTTTTTTTGTGTTACCGGAATAAATTATTATTAAGCGAAAAAATTAAACTGTGAAAGTGTGCCTGCCGTTGCTTTTGCATCGTATAGTTACAAGACTATGCTTTGTCCACCCACCATGCGGCCCGCCAGTCCAGCAGAATCGGAAATTTCGGTGGGCGGTGCCCCCAGTCCCCTGCCGCAACCACAAAATCGTACCGCTATCGATTTATTGCATCACCAGCAACAGCTAATTATGCAACATCAACATGCGGTGGCTGCCGCCGCAGCTGCTGGCTTAACACGAGCAGCTGCCGTCGGTAGCATGCCAGAGGAATATTTTCAACCTCTCAAACGCTTAAGAATGTCTGCCGATTCCGAAATCACTAAAGAACGATCTCCCAGTCCAGTACATCAACAAAACTCCAATTCGAATAACGGCAACACAAAGTCCAATTTAGAGGGCGTCAAAAGCTTTTCCATTGCCGACATATTGGGCCATGAGAAACGTGACAGCACCTCCGTCTCACCGCCACCTGCCACAACACAAAGATCATCTAGTGGTTTATTACAGCCCCGCTCGGAACCATTGGATATTGTGACGGGTTCACATCCAGCTGCCATGTTATTGCCCGGTTCTGCTCATGTTGTAAGACCCTGGGATCATTTACTGGGACCCATGCCCGTGAGACCATTCATACCCTCCGCTCTTTTACACTACGAACAAAGATTGGCCCTGGACTATCACCGCCAGTTGCAGGAACACTTCAATGCTCAAGCACAGATTTTAAGGCACATGAACGGCATGGACATTATACCTTCTGAAAGTGGTAGCGATCGCAGCAGTTCAGCGGCTAGTGATTGTTGCTCGCCCGAAATCAACCGCTCGTCAAGTGATTTACACACACGACATTCTCCTCAAACGGGCCAAGAAAGATCTCAACATAACAGCGCTGGTGGTGGTGGCAGCGGCGGTGCGAGTGGAGCCAATACATCGGCTAATGGTCCCAGCAATTCAGCAGCTACAACGAGTGGCGGTAAAACGAAACCGAACGGCACGCCACTGGATGCCCTGTTCCAAATGACCACTAAAGATTTTGACGAGGAACAAGGTGGGTGTGGTTTTACAATAAAAATATTTACATAAAAGTTTGTTTTTCTAAAATGACTTGCAACACAAAATTTTATTAGCCCCCAATATTATTTAAATTGTATAGAAAATCCGATCGATATCGGAATGCGGTAATTTGGCACCAGATTGTTTTTTCTCTGATTGAGACCGTTAATACCGATAAAATTAATTCCTAACGAATAAGCTCCAATTATGAGAATGTCTTAAATACGAATCTTTAACTTATTTTGCTTGTAATTTGAGATTTTCCTTATTTTAATTACATTGATTCGATATTTCGCTACCCATAAAATTATTTATAATTGTTTAATATTTTCTTTTCAACTGAAAACATTTGACATTAACAAACTTTTATTGGAATATTTTTCCATGCTGAAGTTTTTCTGAAAAGTATAATTTAAAATCAAAATAAGAATCTGAGATTTTGTGTCTCCATTTAAGTTATTTTTTGATCGCGAGGGAAATCAGTTTAAGTTTTCAAAATTAAATATATTTTTCATATTTTATATTAAAAATTAATACATGAGAACTAAACATTCTTTACTATCAATTAATTATTCAGGGTGGTCCAACCTTAAGGCACGATGTTGCTGGTAAATAAAGTAAAACGGGTTCAGTGAGTTACATGAATATTTTTTATTGAGATAGAAGCATCTATGAAAATTATGTGTGAAACCAAATATCGGAAATATGATCGCCACAGCTTCGGTGGCATATTTCTATCCGATGTTTCATATATTCAATAAATTTGATCAATAATTGGGTTTCACTGTTGTTAATGCGGAAAATTATCTCACCGTTTATCTCTTGGATTGTTCTCGCGTTATTGACGTATAATTTTTCCTTTGAATGTTCCCAAATAAAGAAGTTTAACGCTGAGAAATCAATTGGCCGTAGTGGCCAATTGACATCGCACTCCTAAAGCTCTGAGCATTTGAGTATCTTTTTATGATTGAATTTGTCAAACACTGAAACAAAAAAACACTTGACGTTAAGGTGTAATTCACCATTAAAGTTGTGCATTATGGCTGGACCTTCCTTGGAATAAAAAATACTGGGGTTTCACAACATAACCGAAAACCACAAGTTGGAATATTCTTCCTTATTCTGCAACTATTTTTCAACGCTACGGCAACACAATATGAAACATAAGAAACTCATTCAGTCTTCGTGAACAGCAATTAACCACTTTTTACAGCCTGTAATTCGCCGAAAACGTCTCTAAGGCGTTGCATAGCCCGAGAGGCTTTTAAAAAGAAGTTAATTGGTGAAGAAAAAAGCAGAGAAGTGTTCTATTTGAATTGACATTGACTTGAGGTGAGATTGATATATATTTAAGGAATAGGGTGGGAAATCAAGGCATACGAGTATTTTGAAAAAGTGAAATAATATTCTCTGTGATAACGGAAAATTGTGGGAAAATATTTCAATAGATTTTGTTTGAATTAAAGTTTTTTTTTGTAGATTTTCGTCATTCTTAAAACCATGAATTTTTTGTGATATAATCAATTA
Organism: Linnaemya vulpina; assembly: GCA_963675445.1. NCBI lineage: Eukaryota > Metazoa > Arthropoda > Insecta > Diptera > Tachinidae > Linnaemya > Linnaemya vulpina. Next base: position 4,247,377 of record OY776277.1, read on the forward strand.
CATGATATACGAGGTCTGTTAAAAATTTAGGTTCATATTCATTCTATTTCATCCTCAGCAAAGTAGTTCATCTCAAACTACACGTCCTTGGGCTCTCTTCAAATTTCAGTTTTTTAGCAGTTAAACATTTTGGAGCAAAACTTTTCAAAATACTTTTTGTTGTAATTTTTATATAAAAAATATGCTTCGAAACACTTGCGGTGTTTTGCTTATTAACCACCAGGAATTTTTCGCTACACAAGTAATAAGAAAAATACTTTAAATAAATTAAAGAGTGTTTTGTTTTATTTTGTTTTACGCACAAAAGCAAAAACATGCAGAACAAAAAATGTAATAAAAATAAAAAGCAAAAGTAAACCATAAAAATTAATGAGAAACGTCAAATAATAGACGCAATGCCATTTACCTTCTGGTGTTTACGTGACAGCTAATTTAAATTAACAAAAAAAAGTGGCACATCATTTTACTAAGACTGATAAATAACTTAATTTAATCGCTCAAATTAAAATATCTCTTGATTAACAAATAAAACAAACAGCGGCAAAAAAATGTGTATCTCACGTTGCCAAAAATACATGCTGATCGAATATTTCAAAACAAAATAATACATTTGAAATTTATGCAAAATATGTTAAATAAATTAAACGAAATTAAGCGAACTTAATTAACAATTAATTTGCAACAGGACCCAAATGCCGTTTACTTGAGATCTGAAAACCAGATATTTATCAGATGCAATACTTTTACGAAATATATCTTTTGGAATAAATGATTTAATTTTTGTAAGAGAGCCGGCAGGTGAAATAAATACGTTTACCCAATTCGATTGAAATTGTAATTGAAAAGTTTCTGAAAAAAAACATTTCAAAAAGCATTTTCCTTAAGCCGGAGATTTCAGCAATTTTGACATATTTTTTTCAGTTGTTATCTTTTAATGAGTTTTTGTTTTAATTGTGTTTGTTGAAAGTCATTTAAGAGTGTTAATTAATTTATCTAACAGTTACGACGTTACTTGCCACAGAACATCGTAAATAACAACTCACAAATATAAAACCCAAAGCAAATAAATATATATCTGAAGAGTTGACAACTTGATTACAAAACGGGTTACACGAAAACCCCAAAATACCCTCGAGACTTTGGGAAACAGCAATAATTTCAAGATAAATTAAATTTATGTGTGTCATTCAGAAAATTATTATCAATAAATATTTTAAAACTCATAGAAAACTCACCAGACTGGCAGACTCCTTCAATGATATGAATTCCTGGAAGAGAAAAAGAAGAAGAGAACAAATGTTTACAAGTGTTTTCTAAGTAACAATTAGTTTCATGCAAAAGCAACTAAAATATTTATCGCTGTTGGACTACAAAATACGGCTTCTCCAATTTCAAATTATTTATACTCTTGACATGCCATTTGCTGTTAAAGCAGGCAGACATGTGACATCACAAACCAAAACAAACCTCCTCAATTCCTTTTTATAATTTTTTTTTCCAAATATTTTTCTATAACAACATTTTGAAGCACTTCAAAAGTACTTGTCAGATAAATTAGTTAATAACGGTGATAAGAAGCAGGATGCGTTGTGGCACACAACTCAACTGCTTTTCTACTCAGTCCTGTCTGGATTTCAATTGCACCAAAGAGTTTAGGAAGAAACCAAATTACAAGTCCACTTGGATAAGAACAATTAATTGTGTTGGAAAAAAGGTTGGGTCTTTTTTGTTTAATAAAAAGTTATTTGAAAAAAAAAAAATACACGCTGATGCGCATTCACATTTGGAATAATTTTTGAGACAACTGTTTGACTGAGACCGTGGGCGTTGGTGCCTCAGAAGCATTTAAATATAATAAAATTACTTCTTAATGTCTTCTTTTTCAAATTGAAATCGTATTTAATGCTCTTGACTATGCAGCGTTAGTTTTTATTAAAAAATATCTTGGTTATCCTGCACAGTATTTATAATTGATCCAGTCAACAGATCAGCGGCTCAACTTTTATATCTAAATTATTGAAAATATTATGAAATTATTTTTTAGTAAAAAATGACTTGCAAGCTTAACAGATTCTCTGTTTTATTTTTATTTATTTAAATTGAATATTTTATCAGAAGTATTCTTTATAATTCACCCTCAATAAAAATGTCCAATTTAATACAAATTCTTAAATAAAATAAATATTTTAGTGATTCCAAGACTTGAATAATAATTCTTATTTAAGTACTTAAATGAGTCTTAAGGTTCGAATAATAAATAGGGTGTTTTTTAAAGAGGTGTAGAGCTTTGAAATAGTGTAAAACAAATTAAATTCACGATAATTTTTTGGCATCACGACTAAATATGATTTTTGGCCACGGCTGGCTCGGACGTGGTCTAATCTGGAGCTCGAATTTTCAATGTTTTTTCCAGGCGGCCGTAGACCGACAATAGCGCGGCGAATGTCCTCCAAATGGTCAATCGTTTTAGGCTTTTTGACGTAAACTCTCGATTTCACACATCCCCACAGAAAATGGTCTACGGGGTTTAGTCACACGATCTTGGAGGCCAATTCACGGTTAACCGAATTAATTGCATTGATGAGCGAATATGTTGAGCATGAAATCGAAGCAGTGGGCCGATAGATTTTGCGAACAAAAACATAATTTTCAAAATAAACCACAGATTTAGAAACTGAGATTATTTTACTTTTCCTAAGTTGGAAAAAACCAAGAGTTCATAAAACCTACTTAAAAACACTTAAAAAATTATTATTTAGAAGGAATAAAAAATCTTACAAAACGTTGAAAAATTTAACGAATATATTCCAAAAAAAACAAAAGTTTATTCAACTACTCAAGGAGTTATCCAACAGCCCTCGTAATAAAATAGAAAGAAATATATTTCAAGAAAACATCTTAAAAATTCCAGCTGGTGCATGAAATGTAATAACGCTTTCAGACAATAAAACAAGTTATTCCAAACGGTAGCAACGCAGCCAAGATCTCGGCTCATTAAATAAAACCGTAGTGCGTACGACCCAAAACCGCTTTCAACATCTCCGCAAGCAGAACCACATTAAAGTAATAAAAAAAATAAATTTCAAAACAGAAAAGAATAACGATTTCCCTCTTCACCGCTCTGCAATCAAACAACATAAACGTATTATTAATTGCCCAGCCGAAAATGTTAAATCCATTTTATTTTTTAAATTAATCAAAATGAAATTTATTTAACACGTTTAACTTTTCAAAATGAGATGGCTCGACTTTGGTTTTAGATGCGTTTAAATTGGCCTTAAGCTAAAAGTTTACAAAACAGCAGACAGTTTGGAGTTTTAAGACAGACAACAGCACAGCGAAAAGTGTTGAGTATAGGAAAATATTGATATTAAATCAAAATACAATTAATAAAAACGAATGCAACAGCAGCAACGCCATTATCATTAATCACTTGTCAATTGATAAATTATAAATGCGGAGAAAGACAAAAAAAAAATGGATGTTAAGCTACAAATTATGGCCAGAAATATTAGTTGTTGTTGGAGCAGCAACGTTATCAAGTGTGAATTATGGCCAAAGGCAGTGGCAACATTCAGGCATATCACACACTTCGCTCGGAGCTACTTTGTTAAGATTCTTTGACTTGTAGTGAAATTAGTCTTTGTTCTACTTATTTAGTTGTATTCTGTTAGTCGCTGTCGACTACAACATGTTGTTTTAGTCACAAATTGCGCTGATGTCGGTCAAACTTTCCGTGGACATGCTCCTCTTTCGATGAGAATTCAAAAGAAATTTTCAAGTTCTCATTTATTCCTTCGGTCCACACAGAACGTGTTAAATGCTGTCAGAAAATTCGGAATGTCTTCTATTCAAATTTGCATATTTTGCTATTAAATTTTTTATAAAGTCAGCATTAAAAATTTTTATTATTAATTTTATATTCTTTTTATGTCTCCTTATCAAAAATATGTGGCACTTATTTTTATTGTTTCTTTTGCATAATTTAAAAAATTATTATTTTTTATTACATGAACACTTTTAATTACTTCAATGCTTGAAATGCCACGTTATTGTAGTTTTATCAATATCAGGCTCAAAGCTTTTTAATAACTAACACCTCCAGGTGACTAAGATTACTAAAATTTTAAATGATATAATTAAAAATAATTTCAGAATCAATTAACAAGAGAAAATTATTATTCAATTTCATTTTAGACAAGTCCCACTTGGACATCTTCTCGAATCGCCCACAGCCGAAGAAGAAACGCAAGTCGCGCACGGCCTTCACGAATCACCAAATCTTTGAGCTGGAGAAACGTTTCCTGTATCAAAAGTACCTGTCGCCAGCAGATCGTGATGAAATTGCTGCCTCCTTGGGCCTGTCCAATGCGCAGGTAATAACCTGGTTTCAAAATCGGCGAGCCAAGCAAAAGCGTGATATTGAGGAATTAAAAAAAGACTTTGAAAGTGTAAAAGTTTTCTCGGGTCACAAATCGTTTCTGGAAAATGTCAATGATCTCAGCATATTAAAAAAGAAGCCGCTGCATCCAGATGCTGCCGTAATGGAAGGTTTAGCAGCAGCAGCAGCCGCTGGCATGATACCGGTGGTAACGGGTCCACCAAATCCCTCCTCCTTGCAAACATTGTCGCCTCAAAAATGAAAACAACTGCTGAATCTGCTCAAAATCAGGTTTAAACACACACAAAAGCAAAAGCTGAGCTCACAACCAAACTTTATTCAAATCCGGCCGCTGCAAAGACAGGAAGTGAGAGAGAAAGAGACAGAGACAGAGTGTAAACGAGATTATTTCCTAGGAAAGCTTTAGACAACAACAACTTTATGAAAACTCACTCTTCAAGCCTGGATAAGTTGCTGGAAACAATGCAACTCAATTTTAGTTACAAAAAAAAAATAAAAATACAAAAAGAAATCTCTGCAACATCATTCCCTACAAAAAGGGTTTGCGATTCTCCACAATCTCCAACACCAAAGAAATTTCACAAGAAAAAAACCCCCCATGAAAAGAAATTACAAAAGCGGAGAAGGAACCCTCATCCCCCAGCAGTAAGAATTAATTTATCACAATTAATTCTCTGGCAGCTGAAGCGACACGTCTGGCAATTGTTTCATGTTGTTTGTAAATATTTGTAAAATATATTAATTTATTGCTCTTGTTTGCTAATTAAATCTAAAATTTCTTTAATAAATTATTATTATTATTATTTTAATGTATTAAAAAAATCGCATGTATTTTTCTGTTCAACTGTAGATTTTAAGCTTAAGAAATATACACGCACGCGCAGCTCGTATTATTATTAATAAAACTTTTCTTTAGCTTTTAAATTATTAACTTTAAATTAAATCAATTCTATTGTAAATATTTAAGTGTAAGAAAAAAGTTTTGAAAAACAAAATATTGAAATAACATTAAAGAGGAATTAAAAACATCAAACAAAATTATGAAATCGATGAGTATTTTTTATTGAGGCGGGTGGAATATTTAACAACTCATATTAAAAAATTCTATTGCGAATGTTAGAAAGTGTGAAGTCACGATCCGGGGATCACACTCCCCAGAAAAGTTTACGTGATGCGGTAAAACAACGTTTTTCTTTAGTGTCTCATTGAAATTAGATATCGTGGGAAAAACTGGTTAAATCGGCATAATTTAATCCTATTCGCTTTCAGTAATTTTCAAAAAGTTGTAAATCCCACTAGGAAACCATCAGTTTGAGAGAGCTTTTCAAATGTTTGGCTTAAATTTTTAATAAAAACTAGTTGTGGAAGTGCTTTTGCGTTTGATGTTTCTATGGAATATAAAAAAAGAAAAGATTTTCTCTGTTTCAGTGCACGCAAAGTTCCTGATTTTACTCACTTAAGCAGAGATCTTAAGCACGAATAGATGACAGTGTCACGCATTGAGTTTAGGAACAATAATCAATACACGACCTCTGACAATGTTTTCATTGCTGTTGCAGCCGTGTTTTTATAGCAGATATTCAATTGTCGGGACTTTTGGCAAGTAAGTCCAGTTCAACTCACTCGTAAGTCATTATACAGACAACTGTGGGCAATAGAAGAGTCATATATGAGTAACTAACGAGTCATGTATGAATAACCTACTACCAACGTGTTAATAACCCACGAGTCACGCGTAAGCAAACCACATATCACTTGTGGGTGATTCACACGTCACGTATTAGTAATTAAGGAGGCACGCATAAGTAATTATGAGGTATTTATCAGTGACGATCGAGTCACTTGTATGTAATTCACGAGTCATGTGTGTGGAATTCGCGAGTGACGTGTGCACGAGTAGCGAGTGATGACGAGTCATGTATGAGTGGTTCAAGATACACGAGTCATGTATGAGTAACTCCAAAAACGCGTTAATTATACGTGACTGATTTCTAATATATGACATGTTCTATTTTAAAGCTACAGTTTTTACACTTCATGAGTGCTTCTGATATCTGGTTTTGGATAATTCGCATCCGAAGTCACATCTTGGCAGGCATTTAAGAGGAATTGTGCGTGAGTAAATAATATCGAGAGTGTTAAATACTTATTAATCACTCTGCGTCGAGATTACCCTCATTCCCGTCATGTGACACTAACAATTCGTGAGAGCTTATAACTCGTTTCAAGTGTTAACCACACCAAGATTGGTGAGCTCGGCTATTGTAGTTCCGTTACAGCATTTTGTCCAATCAGCTGTCAAATCAACACAATTTGGAATTGGAAGTTGTAGATCTATCATTTCTGAGCCACATTTGATTGCGTTAATTCTCATTTAAACTTCGAAACTCTCAATAAATGAGAGTATTGTTTTCTTATCGTGACTATTTGCATTTCAGTGTGATTTCTTTGATTTTAATTCCCTTAATTCAGGTTATGATTTCCATTTCTTGTTTATTTTTTGTTTGTTTTGCTTTTAATATTGAGGAGGCATAAACATAACGATCGTTATTATAAACTATCATTAAGAGAATATGTGAAAATATGTACGCATTTCCTTATATTTTTATTAGTTTCGTCAGTATTTTTGATTTTTTCTTTCTTTTGTTTGATTATGATGATTTTGGTGTTTTTATTGAGTTGAATTGAGTGACTCCGGCGATGATTCATCTAAAAGTGTTTTCATTCAAGATTATAAATACACGCTTCTTTCTGCAATAGCGAGCGGCATTATTCTGTGATCTTGCTGCCGAGTTTATTGGCAAAGCATCACTTTTTTTCTAACACTATTTTGAACAATAAACCTTAAGAAGAGTAGAAAGAGAATTGCGATTCTTGCATAATCATTTCCACTATTTAATGAGATTTATTTGTGTTCTGGCAATTCCTGTTTATAACTTTTCCTTTTTCTCATCTCTACCATTCTTTTGGATTTATCTTCATTAGTTTGGCTTCATAAGGAAGTTATTTTGTTTTATATAGTCAAACTTGATTACAATTCGTTTATCAGATGGGGAGAGAGTGCAAGAAATCATAATGAATGAATGAAGATTTGAAATTAATGAGTCTCATTAAGTGCGTATTTAAAGTGTAAATTTTACAGTCGGTCGGTTGAAAAGTAGCACTGTGGGACGGATTTGAAAACATATAAATTGATGACTTTTTTTTGTTGAAATGTTTTCGTTTTAGCCTTTTATAAGCATTAAAAATTATTTATTCAAAATATTAATAATTCACCAAATATGACGGGAAAAGTGTGAAAAGGTTTAGCTGGCGAGTAGTCACTCTTGAACAACTAACTCACAGTGAATCATAATTTATTTTTTCTTTTCACAAAGTTTATAATATTCCAGCCACTACTGTGAATAGATATTTATAATCACGATAATTTTAACTAAATTATCTTGAGATTACAAAGAAATACCACAAAATGATAATGTCATATCTAAAGCACAAGCAAAAACGTTGTTAATTTCTGTTTTCCTAAAGACCCATTAAAACAAGAAACACACAAACAAACAAGAAAACAAGAAAACAAAAAAGAAAATATTAACCAAAAAGTGTCCGGTTTGAAGGTACTGGTATCAACATTCCGATAAATACAATTTCATGTGACAAAATGTGTGCGTGTCGCTTTTACTACCGAAAATTTATGGCCTCGAGGCCCCTAATCTAAACCGAAACCGAAGCCGAAATAATCGTAATTTACATATGGGATTAATTATGTGGCCGCAACAATTCACAAACACAAAAATAAGTGTTTTCTTAACTCCGTTTCTTTTGTTCAGGTTTTTAGTTTTGGGTTTTGCTGTGCGAGACGAAAGAGAAGAAAAAGTTAAGAGAAACGAATTTAAATTGTGGCTAACGGCTTTCAAATTACGGCTACCGATTTGATTATTGATAATATTTTGATTTATTTTTGAGATTAACAAATTGCTTCTTTTGAGAGGCTTGTGTTTGTTATTGGACAACATTCTATTAGCCAAAGAGCTCGAAACATATGTTGATGTGTGTGTGTGTGTGTGTGTGTGTGTGTGTGTGTGTGTGCGGCAGTAGCAGACTTTTGGTTTCGTATTCACCACAATTCTTTTAGCTTCCGGCTGCTGTTGAGCTGCCCGTATCCAGCATTCAAATCTCAAATAATTTAGAGACAAATTTCATGTAGAATTTTTAAAGGCTTTTTGTGTCTGTTTGTAATCTAGATGCAGAGCATGGTTGCCAGATAGTCAAGTTGACTTTTAAATAAAACGCTGAGATCCAAGAAAATACCACAATCATGGTTGCCAGATTTTTTATTTACTCGGCAGATCGTAATTTTCAGAGACGAATATTAATCAATATCCTAAAATAATAAACTTAGTCAAGCAAACCCAGAATTTTGTTAAATCCTAATATACGTTCAATTTGAAGTTCCTAATTTTGGCGATAGTTGCCAGACGTTTTTAGCTCTAAGACAACTATCCAATAACATCCCTAAATTTTGCAAAGATTGAAGCCGCAGAGATCTTTTTTAAACTTTAAATTACTTTTAGGATAATATCCAGAAATTTTATAATTAAGTAATGAAGTTGGCGATAAGGGCTGCCAGATCTATTTTCAGGTCTAAGATTACTATAAAATAGAATCACTATAATTAACACTGAATGAAACAACAAGTCATAATTGCCAGATCTTTTCTACACCCAAAGAGATCATAAAACTAAACCTCTACACATAAAATCGGTTTAAGCAGCAGGTCATCGGTTAATAACAAAATAAATATTTAAAAGTTAGTCAATATGCGGGTCATGGTTGCCAGATCTTTGTTCAACTGCACAGTGTCTACGAAATAAAATTCAGTAAATTTAAGAACGATTTAAGCCACAGATCATTATTGCCAGATCCTTTTTTTACATCCCCCATTAAATTATCATCACACAAAATGCATAAATTTTATAATCAGGCAAAAGTATTGCCTTCAGACTTTTGATAGATTAAGAAGCAAAATTGCTGACTCAAGAGCCCTGCCGAAGAGGATAGAAATTTATGCTTGTGCAAGTTTGTTGCGTAACCCGGCTGATTTTAGAAGAAGAAAAAAGATTTTATTGCAAAAAGTATCCAAGAAACATAAAATATTATTTTATGAAAGTATTATTTAGTTAATATATTTAAATTAATTAATTGTTAATAAATTTCGATTCAATTTTATACATGTTTTCAAGTTGAAGTGTCACTAAATGGACAATGAACAGATCGTTTTTTCAACTTCAACAACGTGAGTGACTGTTTCCAAAGCTTTAAATTAAAAACTATTTTAATGCTTTCGATATACCCGTCAGTTATAACCAAAATTAGCCCACACGTTAAACACGAATCAATTTCCAATATATTTCAAAATAAAATTGTTAAAAAGTTTCGAACAGCATATCTAAAATAGAAATTTCAAAACTGAACTATTTTTCATTGATCTCTTCTTAAGCGTTTTTAAATCAGACTTATTAAGTTAATTTTAATTAATTTATGGTAATTTTAGCTATAATTGCTACTTGTGTAGCAATTTGATTTAATTTATATACAAAATTATATAAAATAGAAGAAAGTATATTTGAAAAAATATATGCAAACAACTGGCCAACGAGGTGATAATTAATTCAAACGTGTGTGGATTAATACGGCCTCATAACGTGAAATAAAAAAAAATTTTTTTGTAAATTTCTTAATAATTTTAGTGACAATTGAGTGTAACACTTTTTTTCATTTTGTATAAAATTAATGGCATACGAATTTCTTTAAATTTCAAACACCGAAAACTGTTGGCTTAAATTTCGTTCCTGCTGGTTGAGACATCACAACACCACAAACTTATTATATGAATATTTTTTAATTTAATTTTTATTAATGATTGTTTATAACCGCTAAAACATAAATTTTATATTAATTAATTACTTAAGAAACTTGAAATCGAATTGGTTATAATCGAAATGGTTTTATAATGAAATTGAAATGAAATCAAATTGAACAAAATAAGTTGATCTGACTAATTTGCAGGGCACAATCTCTTTGACATTTTTATTGGTAAAAGACGAATAGCGGAAGAGCTACAACAATTTTAAAATTGTTCTTGTTTTTCTTTTTTTTGTTGCGCTTCACTTTCACCCCGGTTGCAAGTATTGCGAGGAAGGAACTACTCATTCTTTATATACCCATTCACAATAAATGGTCACCGTGAATGTTTTCTCGTAATATGTCTATTGTGAATTGCTTGGGAAAATCAGATTATTTTAGTAATTTTTACTTTTTTCTTCGCCGGAGAGCTTTCGCTACATGACTGATGAAGGAGGATGTGATCAGCCAACAAATTTGCTGCGGGAATCAAATGAGCAGGGTTTCCCCAAGAGACAGCAGTTGCAGAGAGAAGGAAATACAATTAATATTTTGAAGAAGGCTCTTTCTGTTGGCTAAGAACCCGTTTTGGTGCTGTGGCAGGGCCAGCCAAAGCGCCCGACTTATGCAAATCCTAATACTGCGGGCCTCAACTTTGCACACCAGCACTTATTTTCAATATAATTCGGTCTCATTCGAGTAATCGATTAAACTGACCGCCACACCAACCAATTCTAAAACAATTCAATGCATCCAACAACACCGCATTCAAATCTGGGTGCTGAACATCTTCAAACAAACATAATCAGCCACTAAATTCAACAACTCGTTTAGCGGAATTTTAAATATTCATTTTTGTTAAAGAAAAATGTAACAACAACAAAATAAAACTTTATTTGAATGGAATTTGTTAACACTCATCCCAAACTTCAAGACGACAGCGATATTCGGCTGCTGGTTTAGAAATGAAAACAACAACAACAAAGACTTGAAATTTATGACAAACATGAGAGTATAAAGTACGAGGCTTGTTAATAAATAAGTTTATGAATAAAATTAAAATAACTGAAATGCAAACATTTTTAAGAGCGAACAGAAAAGGAAAGCGAACAGAGAAAACACAAAAGAGTTAAAGGGCTCGGACGCGTCAGATGGTTCTTCTGGATAAAAATGTTGCTCGAGGGCTGTTAGAAGACACTGCAGTTGGTTTTATGGGGCGCAGGACAGCTTTCCAAATACACCAACAAAAAACTAATTTAAAACTAAAAACCCAAAATGCGTTCGAGTCATCATTTTGTTGTTGCGGATGTAAAAAACTCGATTCTAATTTTCAAAATTCAGATATTTTTACAGCACCTCTTCTATTATTTTTTATATTTTGCACACAATTCCTTAAGTACTTCTGCTTCTAGCCTTCACATACAGTCCTGTTTGTTTTTGAAAGGGGTTTCTAACCAAAATGAGCGCATATAAGACAAACTGAATGATTAATTTTGTGCCACCCTGTGCAATTGTTAATTAATTAGATCTTTTGAAAATTTTCTCCAAAATCTTCTCAAGCGCTGAGATGATTAAAAATAGTAGAGCAAAAAGCAAAAGTAATTGCGAACAACAACATTCAAATGTGTTGCTTGTTGCTCGATTTTATTTCCCTGATCATAAAGCAGATCAGAATAGAACAACAAAACATGAATATAAACAAGGAAAGAAAGAGATACACACTCGTAGTTGATGCATCCAGTCGAGTAATAAGTGATCAGTGGAGTTGCTCTCTGTTGCTAAGCTGCCGCTGAGGTGAGCAACATCGGCTACCGTAAGCAGTGGCGGTAGAACTTCAAACAATTTGATAGTGCCGCAGCAAGCCCTCGGGTCATTTGATTTCTTTGTTACTTTTTTTTTTATTCATATTCTTTATTTTTGTTATTACAGCCATCCGCATTATTATTTTTTTTTTTTTTTGCTGCTGTTGCTCGTTTGATTGTTACGTTTTGTTACGTTATTAAAACACGCACTCATCACTTAACTCGCGATCAATTTATAAGGGAAGAAAAAAAACTCATTCACACACATGCACACACACACACACACAGAGTCAATAGAAGTGTGTGCAGTTGTATTTCATATCTACGCATGTAACCATTTAGTTTTTCGTCTATTTCATTGATCGTAGTGAATAGAGCAGCTTTCAGTAACAGTGGGTCAAAGCAAACAGAAAGTTTTATTTGAATTTAGCTACTGCAACGACTAATCGGACTTATTTTTTATTTTGAATTATTTTGGGAAATATATTTTATTACCCTGCAAACTGGTTGTTTTAATTTCTTAAAGATTTTACAACGATTTGTAGGGAAAACCGCCCAGTCTCGGAACCGATTTATTTAAATAATATTTTAAAAATAAGTAAGCCGACAGAATATTAAAGAAGTTAACAAGCTTTCAATGAAATATTGTGTACAAATTAAATTGTTATCAATAATTAAAAAAAATACTTGAATTTCATAAAGAGGTAAAAAAATAAAAATAATATTATTTTTTAAGAAAAAACAATTTCAATTCAGAATTTCTAACCACTGAAATGGCCGTGTGATCGTTTGAATTATAAAAAAAACTATTTCGCCTTTTTTGTCCCACTGTCTAATTGGCTTCAAATAACACCAACGTTTTTATTTAAAAATCTTTTTATTTTAATTTCGATAATCATTTAAATAATCAAACGATCGATTTCTTTGTTAACGCAGCCGGCCAAACATTTGAAACGGACAATAAAAATAACGAAAATTGTCATTTAAATTGAAATTTTATGGTTGAAGAATAAAAAAAAAAACAATAGAAAGAAGGCAACAAAGAAACTGGAGAGAAACATAAAACAAAACCAATAACAAACCGATGATAAGAAGCAATTATTTTATCTTTATTGAGCAGCCTTAACACTTCTCCTAAAAAAAAAAAAAATAAATAAATAAAAGGGAAAAACGGGAAAGAAGCCCAGTGTTGGTTGGGTGGCGAATATCTCTTAGATTGTGATCGAATGATTTGTCACAAATTGCTGCTCTTTAGCGGAGAAATTATATTCCAGCTGCTAATGAATCTTTAAGATAATTCAATTCAATTAATAACGATCATCGTAAAAAGAGAACTTTATTTTCTGTTCCTTGTGAGGAGCTCAAGTTTGGTAGAGTGTGTGGGGCCATTTTACCGTCTGTTTAATATTTATTTGTTTTTGTATTAATAGAGCGGCCTCACAGTGATAATCGTATTTTTATTGTCAATTGGAAATGTCGAAAACAAAGCAAATATTCATGTTCTTCCCCGCTTAATGGCCATTCACTGTTATTTTCCTCAACGCGTCTTCTATTTCTTTTTTGATCAAAATCGAATATATTAAGAAACGATTTTGTTCTAACTTGTTATAATTGATCGCTTTTGTATTTTATGTTTTAGAAGGTCGTAAAATTAGACTTAAAAGAGCCGATTCGGTTTCATTCAGGTTTTCTTTGTGTTTTAACCGGACTTGAATAAGTTCGATTACAGTTTTGTTGTTGATACGTGGGAGTTGCACTGCCTGTTGTCTGTCTGCTGCCTTTCATTTGTGCCGCTTTTTATGGATTATTTTCCTTCTTTTCTTCTTAATAGGTTTTATATTGGGTGTGAATTATGGCACAATGGGCTGCATTTTTGTTGAGAGTTTTTCGAATATTATTTGTGATTTATTAAGCAAATAATCCCTCGATGGAATCTGTCATAAAAATGGTAAATAAAATTCCAATCACTTGTAATTAATGCTCAAATGCTGGGAAGATGCGAGAAGTATTCTAACAAAACTTTTAAAATTATTAAATATTTAATAATTTAAAGCTTCCTGCCCGTGCATGTGACAACATGCAACCCTTTTGGAGGTATTAAAAAATTGTATATCCAATTACTTCAATGGTACGTTAAAGTTGCTATTAAAGTTAATAAAATTTTGTTTTTATTAATTACATAATTACCGTGTACTGGTGCAAAATGTCAGCTTAACAAAAACTTTTATTAATTGGACAGGAAACGAAAAGTCATGTGAAGCACTCGCAGCTTCTTACAAAAACAATTGCTAAATACTTTCAAAAGTCTTGAGAAACTGCTGAAAGAACACAGACAAAATATAAATAAATAAGTTTAAAGATGAAAATATAATGGAAAAAATTCACATATTAAACAAAACACACACACACACACACACACACACATACACTTTCTTACAAAACAAATTGTTGGTTGGCAGTTGGCAGCAGTGAAACAGTGGGAAATGTTACTTAAAGCGGATGTGCACTAACACACACTCGCACACAAAACACAGCCAACATAATTTACACAAAAAGTTGGCAATTAATACAAGAATAAAAATAAAACACCGCTAAACGCCAAAGCCATTAATGGCCAATCAAGACACAAACATTCAACTGCCAAGTCAACTTGAAATAATTTCGTGTGCATCAAATTCGTACTTAACGAACAAGCTGCACACGATTTATGTTAAATCTGCTTAGAAAAATACGTAATACGGTGATAATATATTTAATATAGATGCAAGAAGTTCCTCTAACAGATTCCGAAATTGGAGTTACAATTAATAAAAACAAATTGTGTCAGGAGACTTAACAATCAGACAATCAAATCCTCATTAATCTGACAAAAATGTTGCAGATCAGTGCCCATATTCTTTAACTTCGGTGGAAACTTCTCTCGTCGAAAAAATGCATGATTATGCATGTCATGCTATTTATTGTAGAGCAATGCAGAGAACAATATGATGATTTTTTTTTTTAATCTATAAAAAACATAAAATGAAATATATTTCGACTTATCATGTGTTTCACAGAATAACAAACATTATTCCCAAGCAGGACTGCAAATTGAGAGGACCAATTGTAACAAAATAATTCTTATTTTATAAAATGGTTCGTTTTTTTCTGCTAAAATTTATAAACAATTTTGTATATTTTGCGATTATAAAGTATGTATGTTTTATTAGAGGTTAATAAAGCAAAATTTTATTCCATTTTTCATATTGTAAAGGCCTAATTTAAGCAATCGATTTCTGATTTTGATTCCGATTTTCATATTATAGAGAATTAATTCATAAATTTCATTTCTCATATTAATAGAGACAAATTTTAAAATTTCTTTTCTGATTTATAAGAGGTTAATAAGACAAATTTTGCTTCCGCTTTTCATATTATAGAGGTTTAATTCATAAAAATTGTTTTTGGAATTATAAGAGGTTAATAAAAAATATTTTGATTCCTTTTCTCATGTCATTAAGGAAGTTTCGATTTAATTTTTTATATTAAATAGGCCCAAAAGACTGATTTAGTAATAATTGTAAGATGGGGCGTTTAGCATTTCAAATAACGATACTTTAAATTTTGAAATGTCAATGTGTGGGGTATGCAGACGATGTGCTCGAAGCCATCTTCCATCATTATCAAACATATAATTACAAGATTTTACGGATCGGTGACGATCTGCTCGTAACAAAACTCAATAGAGGAAGACACAATTGAAAGCCAAAATTCTCTATTTAAATGCAATTACAAAAAAAGCGATTTCGGGCGAGTACATAAAATATACGAGCTCAGCCTCTTAAACTTGAGCACTGATGACTAAGTGAGAAATGATCATGACTATGCTGACGATCATGCGCGCACAACTTATTCGTTAACTAACAATTCAACTACTCGCATGCATTAACGTTTTTTAATACACTGAACAATGAGTACACGAAGCATTTATGCGTCTATGCCGGCAGTCAGGCAGTTTGATCATCAGTCATACTGTCTGTTAAGCGCTAAATGACTTGTAGAACAAACAAATATGCAACCAAAAAGCTTTTGCCGAAACAGCAGTGCCTGCGTTATAACGAAAATAACTAAAAAAAAATAATTAAACTGAAGAGTGTTAAGAGAGAGAGAGAGAGAGTGAGAGAGTAGCATCCAGAGAGCACTTGATTGTGAAAATTCTTTAAGCTCTTTGTTGGGATAGAGATATAAACGTTAAATTGGTAACTCATTCTTAATTTGTTGGCGGCACCTTTGAACGTACTTCCAATTAGCTTATAGCCGACACCTAAAGGCTTGACTCTTTGTTGCAAAGATTTTTGAGAGACTGCGTGTATGTGTGTGTGTGTATGAGATACTGTCATTGTTTAACCCATTTAACAATAGCAGCGGATATGATATCCATTTTTATAATGGGCTTTCCCTTTTAATAGTTTCGTGTCCGCAGTTCTGGCAGGGCTGCCAACTGTTGAGAATCTGTTATCTTGAGTTTCATTCATTTAGTGAAGGTACGAAGAAGGCGTATAAATAATTTAAGCTGACTTGCAAATGTGTTGGCTTAAACAGTGCAACTTCTCGGGCGCTACTGGATGACTGAGGTCGTCATTAGCCATTCCAAACTATCTGATAGGCAAAGGCGCACCTTTTTCTTAACATCTTACAGTGTTTAAACTCGGATCTCGTTGCCTCGTCTTCTTTAAAAGCATAAAACCCAAACTCTGCACTCAACTTCATCGGAAGCTGTAAGCCCTGTAAGATGTTTTATTAAAAACGGACTACCTGTTTCTGCTGTTGTCAAACGTTCCATCAATATCCTGTAGGCTAAAGTAGATGGTGCAAATTCGAAGGACGTAAGTATGATTCCGGACTGCCATCAATATGATGTTGAACTTCTATGATCTACACGATCGCTGAACAGTATCGACAGAGACGTACTGAAAAGTGCATTAAGGGACTTTACCTCTTCGTTAATGTAGCGAAAATTCGACGACGATTTAACATATAAGACGACAAGAAAAAATCTTTCTCTTTCCCTCCTTCTTTATCTGCATGACTACAGATCGCTGATTGACGATCAATTAAAGAGAATAATGTGTTGCACCAGTAGGGACCATTCCCTAAATAAAATATATTAAATGCCACAGACTAAAAGTCGTTTGAGGTATTTTCTCGAAATCGATCTGCAGTTTCACAAGGGTTAACGCATACAACCGGGTAAGTGATACAATGATAATGATCATGAGATGCATTCATGGATTTCACGTACTCGAGTTTGTTTGTTATTCTTCTCTTGTTGTATGTTGATTTTCTGGCTTCGTGTGAGTGTGTGTGAAAGAAAGGAAATTCCTTAATCGACATTTGGCATCATTTGCTCTATTGTTTGTGCCTCGTACTCTGCTGCTGCTTTATTATAATCAGATGACTGGTGGCAGTACGTTGTCAGAGTTGGACGCGATTATTTAAAAAAAGGAGTACTTTTCCATATGAATATGGGCCTGTTCAGGGATGTACATCATATGAGTTAACCCGGCAAAGCCAATGCAACTTTACTGATGCGCCTTCTTAAAAGTACCAAAGTTTCGAATGTCTGCTTGGGCCCTCTTTTGCCATCATCAGCTTCAACAAGCTATTCGATTTTCACATGCCCAATACTGATTCATTTAAGAACCGGCCTAATATTTTCATTTATGCAACAATATGAAGCAGATACTTTTATATCAAAGGGCCAGAAAAGCGTACATACTGCCCTTTAAGTTTCTCTAACAACATCTTTGAACAGAATTCTCTAACTCCTCTTACCTCAGACTCAGCCCAGGAAACCAACACAGAAAAGCTGAAGAGGCAGCAGCAAAAAAACGAAACAAAATTGTAAACGTTTCTTGATCCCTGGTGCTGATCTTGACTCAAGCAAATGAGATTTAGTGAAGTTGGTTTTTGCATTTTCAGCGTTAGTTGTTCTTGTTGTTTTTATTGTCAGGTGATGGAATGAGTGACTTGGACCACACCGGACTAATGCCAGCAACTCACACGTTGCTGATGATAGACTTCATAAACATGGCAAGAAAAGAAACGGGTACTTTTTTCTATATTTCAGTTCTTTTTCTTCTTCTTCTTCGTACATACGTAATATCGTGTGTGTACATTAAACAAACTTTTTTCGTTGCGTTACGTATTATTGTTGTTTAATCATTTGTGTTGCAGTCAGCACTCATCGTTTAGTTGTGGCAATGCCAGTCGGCAAAACACTCATGCGTATGTATATGTATGCGTGTGTGTATGTGTGTAGGCACATTAGTAAATGACCATGATTATGCGAATAATGCCACAAATAATGAGGGTCACAAAAACTGAATATGACTTCCTTTCAGATCTATTTTAAGATCATCAGCTTTACAGTGGATAACAAAAAGAAACAAAACTTGTATGCAGACGATGCGTCCGTTGTTAATTTCATGATCTTCAGTTTGTCTGTATTGTGAAAAAAGAAGTTGCCTGTTTTTTCTTTTGCTTTTATTTCAGTTGTATCGACGCAACCCATTTTTCTTGTTGCAACAATGATTAGCATGGCTGACGTGTAAGTGTCAGATATTAAATTCTAATTTTATAGATGACGTTGACGCAATTTAATGAATGGTTAAGGGTTAATGGCCACGATACATTGTGGCTTGGGAACGGGTATTTAACAGAACATGATGATAACTTAGAGCAAAGATATGGCTTGAAGAGCGTAAGAAACTCATGGTGTTGCGTTGCGAATGATGACGTTTAATGATTTTCTGGGAGAAAAGCCATGCAATTTCTATTGATAATTCTATGAAATTTTAATTGCTTTCGAGTACTGATAATTTTTAAAAATATCTTATATCCAACTATTTTTCAATACCTAATTTTATTCGAATAATTGAAATTATATTAGAATAATTGTATGCGAATAATTACACTCGAATAACTAAAATCGAATAATTGTAAACGCATTCTATCAACTCATTTTTACATTATAATCGAATAATTCTTTCCGAATAATTTGGTTTGAATAACTACAATCGAATAATTATAATTGAATACTGCCTGTTTTTATGCTTTTATATTATTCCTAATTTTTGGAATATGCGAATAATTTTATTCGATTAATATTATTCAAATAATTTTCTTTCAATACTTTCCGTTCTTCTATTGCAGCAGTTTATGCGAGTACTTTTACAAAAGCAATTTTATTGGAAAGATTTTATTCGAATAAATTCCTCAAATCAATTTATATTTTAATTTACTTAATTTAATCGAGTAAATTTATTAGAATGATTTTATTTGCATTACTTGAATAGCATTCAATATTTGAATAATTTTAAGTCTTGAAATGTATTTCACGACCAACTCAACAGCTTGAATAAATTTCTTTTTAATACTGTTATTGAAAAATTTAGTAATCTATTCTATTTTCATGCAACTATATTTTAACAAAATATTTTTTTTTTAATTATTTCAAAATATTTCTAATTAAAAATTTTTATTTGATTGCATAATTTACAAAATTTTCATTAACTTTCAAAAAAAACTTTTGAACGAAAAATATTTTTCGCGTAATATTATGAAATTTAATTTTAAGCGATTCGAACAAAATTATAGAGCTATTTTAATCGAATAAAATATTCGGTTAATTTCATGCGAGTTCCTATTACTTCAATAAACTTAATGTTCGACGTATTCACTCAAATATCTTTCATCCAAAGATTATATCCGAATAATTTTATTCGAAAAATTTTAATCGAATATATATTTTTAATATTTTCATTTTCTAGTTGTAAAAGTTTATTGCAAGTTTTGTATTTGAGGTATTTCATTCGAATAATTTTAATCGAATAACTGAACTCGAATACTTTCATTTAAACAATTATATAAAAATAAATTTTATAAAAATATTTTTATTCGATTAATGTTATTTTACTAATTTTTGCTCTTATATTATATATTTATAGTGTCAATGTGGATAATCGTATTCGAATAATTAGTAGTAAATCTATACAACACTTATCTTGGCCATTTTAATTGCATAAATTTTTAGTACGATAAATCATATAAAATTATTCAAACAAGTTTTTTCGAATATTATTTTCAAACAGTTTACATTTTTATTAAGTTATTTAATCGAATAATTTTTATTTTTATTCTTACATGAATTTCAACTATTTCTTTCCGTGCTTATAATTGCAGTAGATAAATCCTGTGTCATATAATTTTATGGAACACCCATCAGCAGCTGTTTTCTTATATGAATCACAATTAGGAATCACTGTCGTACAATTCTGTTCATTTTCTTAGACTTTCCTACTCTTGAAAACTACTTCTCGAACACATCCCAGGCACTTGATCATTAACCCTGAACTGTTTGTTGTTGTGTCCTACAACTAACTAATCCATCCAGCGTTTTTTCTTTTCTTTTATTATTCGCAAATACCACTATCAAAGTCTATGGCATTTATGCTGCCTTCCTTATGGACAGACATTAATCAACTGCACCAGAAGAACTGCCAGACAACTCGGCTACAATTGTATTTATATTTTCATATGAATAATTGCATTTATGTGTATCGGGGAATATGAAAAGAGTATTAAAAGTAAGTCTCCATACTCGCACATAAATATGATAGACAATAGAGAACATGTTGGATACTGTCAACGTGTCATTGAATTTAAGATTCATAAATAATAAACATTAATTACTGCCTTCGAGCACAGTTGCAACCTGCAGACGACGCTTTATGTGAAGAGTTAAAGGAAAGTCGAATATGCCACACACAAGTTTAATGTACGGGTACGGTGACTATAGAAGGCCGCAAAAAAATTTGTAAAGAAGTCAAGATGATGTAGATGGCAAGCAAAAAAGATTGTCTAGCAGAGCAACAACAATGCAAACGTTTATTTAAATCACAACACTTTTATAAATGCTGCGATAAGAGTGTGAAATAAAAACATTTAAAAGTTACAGGACAGTTGTGCTACAAATAGATCTGCTCAGTTACTTCGTGGTCTTACAGAAGTTCCTAATAACGACTTTAGTCCAAATGTTGCATGTTGCATGAGGAGCAGTGCTGTGGGGTTGGACAACGCTGAAAGAAAACCGTAGCAGTTGATTGAAATGACTAAAGATTTCTTAAAGGCGAAAGGAAAGTTGTACCTCAAGCATTAACAGCACAATTATAACAATCGATGTACGAGGGCAAGTAAGCCCCGAGATTTTCATACTGCAAACATTTTCCTAAGACCCAAGGCCGCACAAATCTAATCCAAAGGCTCAGGAACTGATACCAAAAGTTGCCAGAAGCCTAGTCTCAGATATAGAGCTGCCAGTTGATTTAAAATACGAGGTCGCACAGTAGGGATTTAAGAAAAGAGATGGAATTAATTATCTAGTTTTTAAACGGATAACCCAATCGGTGGAATAGAGTGTAATTGAATTAAAAAGAAATGGAACTTGCTTCAGAGTTCCACTCAATCCGGAAAGGATATTTTCAAAATCCTGCATTCAGGACTTTTCAATATTTCCACTGTCTCTTTCATAATAGATTTTTGTTCTACAACATATTTCGCCAACAGATTCTATTGTAAACATATGCGATTATATTAATTTTCTTATAAACGGCATGAAGTTCTCTTCCAGTTGCATGTCTTTCCACTTGCAGGTGCATGTTGGGCGTAAAATCGCTTATCTTTCAAACACTTAATATTCATAATGAAGAAGTTGGCATCAAATGCCAACAAAAGAGAAGACTCAAACGTAATAATAAAATAAAAATTATTAAGAATTCTCACAACAATCCATCAGATGATGATGAACATAAATAAGCAAAGAAATAAAAATAAAAAAGAAACAATAATTTTTATTTGCTCAAACACCGCAGAGGATGAGTGCGATCGCAGTGATGAACACGATCATTTTGTTCTGATAACTACCAAATTATATTAACACTCTTGGCCAGCACAGAATTCCCAACATAAATGGCCAATTTGTTACACTTACAAAAAGCAGCTGAAGGATATTTTATTGTTCGTTTCTATTTTGAAGTGGCTGCGCAAAATATTACTAAAATTTAATCCATCCCATCTCCGTGCGAGTGCATGCCAAACAAAAACACATTTTGACATTTCGTTACACATCACTTGAGCACAATGATGATCTTAATTGCACCAAAAGCCACAACATGACTGCATGGCGGCTATTTAAAGCCACAGGAGTGAAGGGATTATTTGAAAAATTAACTGCGATATGAAAACAAACACGTTTTAAAAGTATTCAGAAAACCAATGTTTAACAAAAAATTTCTAGTCTTTTTTGAGATGCTGTTTTATACTAATTTTTCCAGCAAAAGAGTTTCTAATCCGGCCATAATATTATGACCGATTTCATTTCTACTTTTAAAAAACACACAACTATTTTATTTATAAAAATTCAGTTAAAAATTCTCATGTTGCTGTTATTAGCGCAGGGAAAGTAACACAACTTCAATTTTTAGAGATCCCCAAAATTCCCAAATAGATTTTTCAAAATCCCCATATGCGGCTTTTTTCAGTATTTTGGCTGTATTTACATTATTGATTGAGAAAACAATAATTGGAAATTATTTTTTACCATATCCAAGTGGGAATGTAATCATACAACTTTTTGGAACTATTTCCATTTTATTTCAAAATCCCCCACTGTACGCCCTGGGTACCATAAAACAATTTCCATAGACAACAAATTTGTTTGGCACATTTAAATCTGTCAGTCTTGTACCCCTCATAAACATCAAATAACATGAAAACAAAATCTAAATCGTTTGGCTAAATTCTCGTTTCCTCTTAATTGAAAAGTAATCGAAAATCTATTTCCATGCTGTTGAAAAATTGTGAACAAAGAAAGAAAAAAACATTCCTGAGGGGCGTGACAAATTTGTTTGATAAGCAATACATGACTTTATTACCAACAACAACAACGGCAGCAACAACAATAGCAACAGCAAATATTTTATTAAGTGTCAACTTATTGCTGACAATACAACGTCCTAATCTACCCCGATATTTGCCTTCCACGCAGTTTGTTTTATTCACAAACATCAGCAGCAACCACAAAACTCAACAGCCCAGAGTCAGAGTTTCGTTGTGTTGTTTTTGCTGTTTGTTGCATTTACCATTTGCCGTTAAGAAGCCAGCTGTAATCCACTCTTAAATGTTTTCAATATTTATGACAATTTAATGAAGTACCACCGCATTCAGTTCTTTTGACACTCTCTTTCTTTCTTTCTTTCTTTCTTTCTTCCCTATCACGCACTCACATTCCCTGGGGTATTTTCTTTTCTACAATACAAAACTGTCAAACGATGAGTGTTTGAGCTGTGTGTTTGAGTGTGTGTGAGAGAGAGCTATTTTGCAAGAGTACTGAGTTTGTTTGAGGAAAACATGTTCGGCATTTTTGAATTTATAAATGAAACTAATAAAACTAATAAAGATAATAATAATGATCTTGCAAAATTGTAAATGACATGAAGGAAAAGTTAATGGCATCACTAATCGATGCAGGATTTGCTTCATTTGCAAATAGTTTTTCTTATAAACGCACACGAACATAAACACACACACACACATACACAATTTGAAAAAGAGAGAATAAACAGGAACTTAATTAAGATTGACAACAATATCGGGGTTTGATGGAACTAAATCGTTTAATGATCCAGAATTGTTTAATTGGAAATTTATTTGTTTTAAAAAGGGGATAAACTGCATGTTGCAGTTAAATGAACTTCTTATTTTTTGAAAAACTTGAACCTGGAATAATTTCCGCATATCCCGCGAAGATGTGGAGGTTTGTTTGATACAAGCAAAAACAAAAATAAATACTTAAATTTGTTAATAATTTTTGTGCAAACAGCAGTTTCTGGAAAGAGAACTTGTGGAACATGAAAAAGGTACTCTTTTTTTTAATAAATAATTTCGAAAATACAAGATTTATGAATATACTTTTGGCATATGAACGATTTTGGAAAATGTCCTTTGAGAGAAAAATTTATTTATGAAAACGAATTTCTTTATGAATAGTGTTATATTTAAAAAAGATTCTTTTTAGAAAAGGTATTTACCTTGTAAAAAATACTTTAAATAAAACACAAATTTTAAGAATAAAAACGGATATTTTTTTAAAAGGTACTTTTTCAAAAGGTACCCTTTTTAAAAGGTACTTTCTTAAAATGTGGTTTTTAAGAGAGCACTTTTCCAAAAGGAACATTTTTGAGAATGTACTTTCCTAAAAAGGTACTTTCTTAAAAGTTAACTTATTGAAAAGCTTCTTTTTTGAAAGGAACTCTTTTGAGGAAACACTTTCTTGAAAATATATTTTTTATAATGGTACTTTCTTGAAAAGATACTTTATTGAAAATATACTATTTTGAAAGAACTCTTTTGAAGAGACATATTTTCGAATATGTACTTTATTGAAAAGGTATTTTTTTAGAATAATTTTTTTCCTGTAAGAACTTTTTTTGAAAGGTACCATCGGTACTATCTTAACTTTTTTTAAATTTATAATTCTTTCAAAAGCTACGTTTGAGAAAATGTAGATTTTTGAATCGTCGTTTTGACGACGTACTTTTTGAAAAAGATAATTTTTGAAAGGTACTTTTGAAAAGGTACTTTATTATAAAAATTTCCTCCTTGACTCATAATTCTTTCAAGAGATGCGTTTGAGAAAATATACTTTTAGGAAAAGGTACTTTTTGGAAAGGTACTTTTTTGATATGGTTGTTTTGAAAAATGGAGTTTTTTTTATAAAATTTACCTTCTTGATTTATAGTTCTTTCAATAGCTGCGTTCGAGAAAATGTAGTTTTTTGCAAAGATACTATTTTGACAAAGTACTTTTTTTAAAAAGTACTTCTTCAAATGTTACTTTTGGAAAATATACTTTATTATATAAAATTCAACTTTTTCACTGGTAATTGTTTCAAGAGTAACGTTGGAAATCATGTATGTTTTGAAAAGTACTCTTTTGTCAAGGGTGTTTCTTAAACAAGTACCACTTCGTATAGGTACTTTTTTGAAATGTTGCTTTATTATAGTATTTACCCTCTTAACTTTTAATTCTTTCCTGTGCTACTTTTTAGAACATGTACTTTTTCGACAAGGTACTTTTTTCAAAAGTATTTTTTTCAAATAGCTCTTTTTGAAAAGGTGCTTCATTAAAAAACTTACCTTCTTAATTTATAATTCTTGTCTGGGCTACTTTTTAGAAAATGTACTTTTTTGAAAAGTAGTTTTTTGTCAAGGTACTTTTTTCAAAAAATTATTTATTTGAAATAGTACTTTGGGAAAATGGAATTTATTGTAAAAGTTGCCTCCTCAATTTATAATTCTTTCAAGAGCTACGTTGGACAAAATGTGATACCTTGAAAAGCGGGTTTTTTAAAAAAAGGGTTTGATTCTGATTGACTCCCATCTTTCGTTGGAACTCACGTGTCATGTCTTAGATTAAAGGGTAGCGAGGATATAATTAATATTCTACGTCTACATACTACTACGAGTCGCCCAACGGATCCTAATCTTTGTTGAGGGTTAGATTTTTTTCATTTATAAAGTGATGGGTAATACTACTGATTTTATCTATATTTTTACAATATATTTTTAAGTTTTTAAATCAAACAATCTCAAAACATATCACATCAGTTTTATTTTACCTAAAACATCATATTTTAATTTAAAAAAAACTACACTAACGAACTTAATTAATAAAAGATTATTTCCGATGCGATAACCTTACACAATTGAAATTGTTTGAATAATAATTTATTTCCATAACAGTTAAAAATTATTTATAAAAACTGTTAATTACACCGCATTTAAATTGGTCTTGATCAAATATTGTTCTCATGTAAAATATAATGATGATGGCGAACATGGCACTACACTTAAATCGAACAACTTTGCGTTTTTATTGCATTTTGAACTGTTCCAGGTTGCTGGACGACGAGGGGAGGGAACACTGTTTTGACATGAAATTGTCATTATTTCCTAAATACATATTAACAAATAAAATTTAATAGATGCAAGTGTGTATAACGATAACAAGTGAATGCTATTATTTTTAATTTTTATTTATTTACAAAGTTGCAGTTGGTTAAACAGCACGCTTTTGGATGCAACAACCACAACAAATTGTTGGGCAGTGGGAATCATTGAAAATGTATGAGACTAAAGAGAGGGCCAGTGTTGCAAGTAGACAACGCGTAGAGTAGGAAACTGAAGATTCCAAGTTCGGTATAATATTGAGTTTTTCTTATATGCTTTAGGCCATGATGGTGTTTGATTTTGTCGTGCTTTTGAATGAGGCAGACTGTGTGACGAATAAAAGGCAGCGGCTGACACTATCATGAACCAAATAGCTCATCTCCGTACCCTATTTCCTCGGTGCTGCAGCAGGAAAATTCGCCCTTGTAGTAAAATGGCTACAGCAAATCCCGTATCTTTTTAACTTTATCCGCCCTCTCAGCGCTACACCCTCCATCAAATTTGCTTTATGCTTCTGACATATTATCGTTTCGGGTAGCGGACGTACTCTAATCTGTGGGTTCGATTTTCCAGCATATGCGGCCGTATATCGGCAATAAAGCCGCAAATGTCCTCCAAGTGGTCAGTCGTTTCGTAGTTATCGGCGTAGACTTCACATGTTCCCACAACAAATAGTATAGGAGCGTTAAATCGCTTGACCTTGGATACCAATTTACGGTAAATGGTATCGATTCCTCTGATGAATGATTATGTTGGCCGTAAAATGCTCATAGTGCGCGACATGTGGTTTGAACAGTACGATGGTTT
This sequence comes from Linnaemya vulpina, assembly GCA_963675445.1. NCBI lineage: Eukaryota > Metazoa > Arthropoda > Insecta > Diptera > Tachinidae > Linnaemya > Linnaemya vulpina. The sequence continues at coordinate 4,274,337 of OY776277.1, forward strand.
TCAAGATATATTTTCACAATTTGGAAGCGTTGTTTAGGCGTTAGTTTATTTATGTTGAAAGTCCAAATTAAACTAAACTTATGTCACCTGATTCTGGACAAAAAGCCAGCCGCTAAGAAAAAGTGCTGCCAAATTAAAGTTTTATACCTCCCTAAAACCCGCCATTTAAGAGCGGCCTTCCTCTGTGTTTCAGTTCCAGTTTATATATTAAGAAACTCATAAACTGATTTTTTTAAATTATTTATTTCATATTTTATAGCGAAGATCTTCGCTTCATTCATGAATATTTTAATTTAAAAAACTACTTATTTGTTGTGGGTCAAGCTAATCTACTTGCCTCTATTCCGTTGATGCAAATGACAAGTTATCAGCTGATGTGTAACAGTCAATGATGCTTGAAAAATTTGGCCGCAAATTAATATTTTTGAAACACAATTAGCGCGAGAAAAACACAAATAAATTTTATGAATTTCAAATAATTTAATATTTAATTTTAATACTCCCTGCAACAATTTTTCTTAAATTGTTTTTAAAAGTCTTCTTGTAGTTATTGTTTTCTATAAACTTTTGTGTTGTCTTTAACAGAATGATGATTAAAAAAATCATTTAAGACATGAATGGAAACTATTTATTTAAAGGCATAGAAGTGGCCATTTGAAATCTATAAAAGTTATTTTTGATGTCAGGGTCAACTGATCTCGCCCTTAGCTACTGTCTAATTATTTAAGCGGACGTTAATGGGGAGATAACATTTTAAATGGTTAGAAAAATAAAGAACAGCCAGCTACGCACAAACACACACACGTATTTGCAATGATACAAAAACTCAGCAACTATTAATCGATTCTGTTTGGAGTTTCCGTTTTCTTTTTTATTGTCTGTCAATATTTAACTATCGTGTCACTACATAATTTTCATTTTAGCCAACTTATTTGACAGTGCACTGTTTTTAGCACACATTAAATTGAAAAAAAGAGAACCAAAACGAAACTCAAAGGAATGCCAAGAAACGGAAAGGAAGAGGGAGGCACACAAACGCTTCAGTCAGTTAGTTGGAAAATTAAAATGATATTTGCATGTCATGCATGCATACACTTGCACACTCGCTATTTGCTTAAGTATTATTTTGGTTTCAACAAAAAATAAATTTAAAAAAATGCGAAATAAAGAAACTTAAATGTGATAACTTTAAATACGCGATTGCGAAAAGACGTGGCAGCAATCAAGGGAAAAGAGGAGTCCACTACCTTAACATCGCTCCAGAGCGTTAGTTCAGATCGGCAGACGCCACATTCAAAACATGTATGTACGCCCAATAGCACCGCACTGTGGGAGTTTCGCAAAAATAAAACTAAAAATTTTTCTCAGCATTCTTTTGTATTACATTTGACGTCAGTTTGTGTCACAAGTGGCAATTGAATGAGGAAACAATACAAATAGAAATTTTAATTATTTTTATTATCCATTTTCATACATCAATTTCTCAATAAATAATTCTTGAAATAAGAATTATTATTCACATTCATACTGAAAACCACTTATTAAAAATTTTTTCTATATAAAAATTTATATCAAATTCACGCATTCTATTTCCTTAATGGTATTTTTGAAATAGTTTTTATTCCTACTGAATAGTACGAAATTGAAAAGTGAAAATGTCGAAAAAACAAGGCTGATGAATAGTATAATCAGACGGTCTTCCTCTTCCCCAAACAACATGCTATTTTGAGAGAGAAAACCTTAATTTTAAATCTTATTAGTTTTTATGGAACTCTATCAGAACTGAACAGTTCTGCTACTATGAAATAAATATTCCAAATATTCCACTCTAAATAAAAATTGTTATTCAATACGAATTCTCATATAAAAAATTATTTAGTGAACTAGGGGATTTGAATAATAATTCGTAGGCTATTATTTAACTATTCTAATAAATAAGTTTCTATTACAAAATACACATTCATTTGGCAAAAATAGGACTTTACGCACATGCATACACATGGACATCCATTCATAAAAGAATACACATGCATGTGTCGAAATCTCCTACTTGAACTATTTAATCCGCCACTGTTTAATGTTTATTAAATGAGATGTGTTGGGGAAGGGATAAAAGAAACCGCCTTGTATTTTTAATTTGAAGACAAACAGGACCTGATACCCAACAACAACATGACAAAGACGGGCTGTTGTTTTTATATGTTAATTCAATGCATGCTAAAAAGGAACAACATCAACAACAACAACAAGCAATTCATATTACTTTCAAATTGTATTAACATGAAAAACGACTTGTGAACGCTTGACTTCAAAAAGATTATTTAAATAAATGTGATTTACTGCAATCAATTTTAAAACTCTGCAAACAAACTGAACTCACTCACACATACACACACCAGTAACAACCAGAGAAAAACATTAACGGATCTGGAAATAAATTATTGAAGGGGGCAAGAACTGAAGGATTTTGGTCTACATCACAGAATATGGCCACAAGCACATCAAGCGAGTTTCTAAAGAAACCAGCAAGCAGGGCAGTATAGTGGGGGAGTGATATTTACCCCAAACAATATCCTCCCGACGCCAATGACAACAGCAATAAATTTCCCAAACACACGAAAATAGTCTTGATATATGAATGTGTGTGTAAACACATTATGCCCCACAAAGTAAATACTGGTTGGTACATAATAGATGGGGAGGGGGGATGGAGTCGAGTGCAGGAGGAATAAATTGTTAAGAGAGTGGATGGGAATTAGTGGAGGCATTTGTATAACGACACCTTTTGGAATTAAACACTTTTGCAAATTGCTGCAGTCAGCAAATACATCAAGACACAAATAGCCGACAAAGCAGGCAGCCTGGCAGCGCCAACAACAACAAACCTAGACATCGTTACTAGTGACAATTCCAACAACGCCAACTTGTACTCACAGACACACACTTCTAAGTACTCTCTCATATTGAAAGAATCCAACAACTCAACGACAAGGATGGCATTAGTTCGTAATATTATACCAAAATCTGATGAAGGAGAGGTAAACTTTTAAGGGGCAACATAAATTCATAGAGGCAAAAGTCAAAGAAGCATATAAGCGACGGCGGCACAATTACGACAATTAACGTGAGCAACCAAGTGGAACAGAATAGAATTTAATATATTACACATGTAAAGCAGACAGACAGGCAGGCGGACGGACGGACGGACGGACAGCAGAGATACAACAAGACCAGCACAAGCAACTACAAGAGAAAACTCAACAACATTATGAGGGCCTTAAGAAAAGTAACAATAATTCAGCAGGAGATGCGAAAGTAAAAGAGAAGAAAGAAAAACAATACAAACAAACAAATAAAACATCAAATTGCTAAAATTGATGACGTTTTTGATGACAGCTTTAACCAACAACATAAAATACACAGCACTCACGTACACATACCCACTCACAAAAGCCCAAAATAAAAACAAAAAAGGGAAATAAAAAAGAATTTAAACAAGCAGAGAGTGAAAAGCAGTTCAACAATTCAAGCATTTTGATTGGTGGAAACATACGTTTTGCTCTCTCTATTTTATTCAAAACATGTTGTAGCTCTTTCTCTGTTTGTGGCTGAGGCGTTGCCACACTAATTCCAATTAGATTAGTTTTATTATTTACCATCAGCAAAGTGACGTCATTCTCCAAGAGAGCGGGGTCTATTTCACAAACCCAAATGAGAGAGTGTGCAGCACTTCAAATAATTGAATTTTATGAGCATAAAAACTCGTTTGGTTGAGTTGGCCCACAAAGTGCAAGCAAACACAAACTGATGCCGAACAGTGTTACCAATTATTTGGCATTTTTCATTTACATTTACAGTTGCTCGCTCTCTTGCATGATTCACGGGCGCCACGAGCCATTTTTTGCGTGTTTTTGTTTGAATATTTTGAGTCGGTTATAAATAAACGGGTACGTTTTGCCGACGCAACTTCAACAACAATTTAAATGAAACAAAAGTTTTTTGCTCAGTGATAGAATAATAAAAATTATATAATTCGGCTTTACTGAATTTACTAAATTGAATAGAACGAGCTGCAGTGTAAAATGTGTTAGTGATTTTATAAAAAGTAGTTCAGAAGGATATTCAGACGAGTCATATCTATGATCATGTTACGTTCCAGCAGTCCTGCCATGTCGGAAATATCGGTGGGCTCTCCCAGTCCACCGCCGTTGCATGCAGGATCATCAGCCGCAAGCGGTTTAAGTGTACTGAATATTAAAAGACTAAGAACCAGTGGAGATATGATGGCACCGCAACCACTGGAATTTCCGCCATCAATTCTACTCCCTGAGCGTAGAAAATCAAGTGCGGAACGTGTCAAAAGCTTTTCTATAGCTGATATTTTAGGCAAAAAGGAGCAGGAGGTCAAACAGCCATTGGCAGAAATATGCCATCCAAGCAAGCGATGTGTCACACCACCTCCACCAAAACTTCTGCCACCACCAACTGCACTTGGCAGCATAACGCCGAGCCAAAGCATTATTCCCCATCATCTACTGGCCGAGCGTTTACAGCCTCTACCGCCCACTGTTACCACTCCAGCTCCACTGCTTATGCTAGATTTACCCACTTTGCACAAAGTTATACCCGCAAACTGGGAACCAGCCACCTCAACAAACAGCTCCCCGCCCTCTCTTCCACTGCATCACTTCTTTCCACCCGCCCTGCTACACTATGAGCAACGCTTGGCCTGGGACTACCAGCGACAGTTGCAGGAACATTTTCAAGCCCAGGCCCAACTTTTGCGGCAAATGAGCATGGATCCCAACATAATACCCTCGGAGGATGGATCCGAACGTTCCCGCTCTAGTTCAGCTGGCAGCCAATGCTACTCACCTGAAGTCAATGTGGCCGGTGATGATGAAGATGAGGGTGATGATAACGAAGAGGAAGATGGTGAACATGCAAGGAGAAAGTGTGCAAATGATGAACGTTTAACAGCGAACAACGAAAACAGTGGGAAAAATTTAGATGAGAAAACCAAGAAAATTGTTAATGACACGCCTTTGGATGCTCTGTTTCAGCTATCAACCAAAAATTTTGATGAAGATCAAGGTAAGACATTTTTCTAATAATAACTAATAGGCTGCTTTAGAATGCACAGTGGGGGATTTTGAAAATATATATGTGCAGTTTTCTAGCGGTCAATACCCGGGTAACAATATTTCATACAACATTTTTTTGCGTCTCATTATTTTTGTCTACTTTTTTCACTGTTTGTCTAATAGGAGAGTGAAATCTTATCTGATTCGCTGATAATTTTTTTTAATTAAAAACAAAATATAAGAACGACAAAATTTGTAATAGTATTTATTTTTAGGAGAGTAAAATTTTTTTCGATATTTTGGCTGAAAGAAACGAGTTAATTATTTGTTACTTCTAAATTATTGTTGCATATTTGAAAAAGGTAAAACTACGAATGAAAATCTTCAAGATTTATTTTGTGGAGTAAAAGAAACCGAGTACCGATTGGACGAAGAAAATACACACTGACATATATGAGGCTGTTCTATTCCACACTCCTGTAGGAAAGTGTGATTATAATATAAAATATAATTCAAAAAAACTCCTAGTGAATTCGGCCTTCAACAAAAAACAAGTGCTATATTTAGACATTGGCCTCTATAATTTTTATATTAAAACTACAGCTGCCAGGTTTGACTATTTACCGCCATTTTGACGATTTTACAAGATTAGCAAAAGAGCACCAACCACAATGGCCATCAGCTTTTAATTGGTCAAAATGTTGTTTTACATAAATTTTTAACTTGACTAGAGATCATTTTATATATGACATAGTTTTTACGATTTCTAGCAAAAACTTTGACGATTTTCTCAACGCAGTCGCTCCGAATTCAATCCTATTTACGCTGGCATTTACGATTGTTTTGAAAGGATTTGTCTTAGAACATGTCCCACAGATCACTATAGATCACCACCTACTAGAGGTTTACGATATATATCGCTAACAGAAACGTACTTAATGTAGCAAGAATAAGTGAAATTGATAAATTATAATATTTACAATTAATTGAAATTAATATTTTATGAAATTGTAAATACAACTCAAATAATCTTGTAGTGGCTCCAATCCTTAGAATTGTACAAAGATTTTATGACTCTATTGTTTGAAATTATAACAACACTTTTGACAACATACAAGTTTGATATAAATTTAAAAAAAATAATTCACTTTAATTAATATTTATAAATATTAAAAAAAATTCATAACATGAAATTTACCAGAAATGGCTTTTGTCCTTCTGGTCCTGCTTCTTTATTAGTTTATAAATTTAAAAGCATTACTAATTTCAAATTTTTTCCAACGATTTTAGTTCTCTTGTCAATATTTTTTGCTCTACATTTAATATGTATATTATCCCCCAGAGCTAGTGAGATTTTTTGTTCACCTTAGAATTGTCTAATTTTGACGAACAGTACATGGCTATCGCTTTACTACGCTTTACTAACACCACAAATATTTTAATAGTGTTTTTCTTTTAACTATTTTTCCCATAAAAAAAAATTAAATAGAGATTAGGCTGGGTTCTTGATATCTCAGTTAATCTACGTTTAGTTAATCTCACAACAGATTTGTGCAGCCACTGCCAAGTTTTTGCACAAAATTTTAACACAGATTCGTGATGGTTAAAATGCTGATCTTCAAAGATATAGAATAAAGAAAATCATATTTCGCCAGAGCTATTAGAGTTTTAGAGAACATTAAATTGCGTTTAATCTTAAACTGCATCGCAAAACCACGTTCTCACTGTAACATGGAACGTCCTTATAAACAAAAAAAAACTGGAATTCATATTTGGGAAACCACTTTTTCTTTACTTCCAAAATATCAATATCCACACAAAGTAGGAAGTTATTTGCAGTTATTTGCATTCATAAAATAATATATTGTTCTTTTTAAAAAAACATATAAAAGACAAATGAATGATGAATATAAATTACAAATAATTATCTATATAAATTTGACAGAAGTGTGCAGTTGATTTAAAGCATGAAACCTGCATTGGCGAATGCCAAATTAATAAATTAAAAAAACCCTCTCTTTTCTTTACCATTTTCTTCACAAATCGCGTGGTAGCCTGCTATCAAATAAATGGCTGTCACGCACAATCTCGAAGAGGCCGCTTGTTAAAATTTTGATAGGATTGAACAGTAGCCGAGTTGCTCTTTAAGTTAACAGCCGTCATATACAAAATGTCGTGGATTGCTTTGAAACGTTCTCGTTGTATTATCCACTTCTTCCTGTCCGCTTATTATTTATTGCCTTCATTGGCAAATTGTATTGACTATAAATATTGAAATCCTTGCTAAAGTTTGAGTCCAGTTTCAATAAGAAATGTTTTCTATTTTCAAGTCCGTGTTTGTATTTTAGCCATTTCGTGTTTAACTGAGAGTGCCATTATCTCTATGCCTCATTAAAAGACGACTTCTGTGGTTAAGCTTCTGCATAGACAATGCTGTCGTTTACATTTCGAATACTTCTTAAAAAATTTTTTGTTTTATGTTTTATAATTATTTTCTGCCAGAATAAATTCTTCAATTTAAAGCCAGAACTCCATAATATTTCGCTTCACAGTCATAGTTTGAATCAATACCACTTCGTACAATTGATTGGGGTTAAGACGCTTTAAGCTTCTTAAATTTACGTGCTTTGTGAAGCTCAAAATTACAAGCATTAAATAATTGTCTTCCTTGAAAGCTTAAAAACATTAAATAAATTAAAAAAATGAAGTAGCGATTTCTAAATGTTATCAGCCAGATTATAGAAAAATATATGACCCGAACTTTTATTTCTTGAAATTTATTCTCCTTAATTCCCAAGTTTATAACACAAAATGTCAGAAGAGTATTTCTATTTTGCTAATTTAACAATTAATTTTATAATAATCGCAGTTAATTGTTTATTTGAATATATTAAAATGCAGAATATTTTTATGAACGATTTTCCATAAAAAATATGGAATAAATGTTTTCAGAATTGTAAACAATTATTAACAATGAATTTTTTTATTTTGCTGTTCATTGTTTTCGTTTTTTTCTAACATTTTCATTAATATTATTAATACAATAATAGCATTCTACTGTAGTTGTTATTATTAAAAGTACTTATTGCAGAGATGGGAGTATTAGAAACTCGAAATTCATTGCAATAGATTTTTGTGGCATCACAAAGAAGCACAATGGTGTGGCAACGTTTGTTGTTTTTGCATTTTAATTTCTTCAAACAATAAACGCGACATCTCAAAAAGCCAGAGTGTAACCTCGGCTCACCAATACTGAGACAATCCCTTAAAGTGATTTTGTTATACTTCACACTTCCCATTCCTGCATTTGTGCCACAGTAAATGCATTCAATGTGAAGGGGCCAAAACGTTCACTCAAAACTTTATCTTGTAACACGAAGTGTGAAGCAGCGTTCTTCGTTCTCATCCATTTATACTCACGAAAGTCCATCTGTCTGTCAGTCTGTCCGTCCGCCATCTAATCCGTCTAATGATTACAACTTCCATACTTTATTTTACTTTGCCTTCATTACGGCGGTAGGTTGGATGGTCTGTTGGTCGGATGGCCGTTTGGTCGGTCGGTCGGCGAATTCGCTTTGATCAGTCGTTAATTAACCACAAAACAAGTTGCAAATTAGACTCACACACATTCGTTTACTTTATTCAGGGTTTTAATGTTGCTGTCGATGGTTACATGTTTGGTGCTGCTGCTGCTGTTCGCCAGTAAATATTATTGGCAATATTGCTGTTAATGTTATTGCCTGTTGTTAGTTTGTGTTATTGTTATTGCTCAGCTCTGGCTTTATCATTGCGGCCGCCAAGTGTATGAAAAATGAAAATGATAAACATTTGCCCAACAACAAATAATCCATAATGTTTTTAATCATGTTGCATGTTAAAGTTTAAGCGCGTCCACAGCCGAAACATGCCAGCAACGTAACCAACCGGCAAAATACAAACAACCACTTCTGTAAACAACATTCAAGCAAACAACAAACAACCAACAGACAAACAAATGAACCATCAACCTTTTTTCCCAACAAATTATAACGCTTTCTCTCTTTCTCTCTCTCTCGTACTCTTTTTAAGCCGAAAGTCGATGGAAAATAGTTGAAGAAATCCTATTAAAAAGAGAAGTAGGAAATGGCCATTAACCATGAAATATGAATGAATATCGTTTGAATGGGCCTGATTGCAAACAATAAAATTTTATTTATATATTTTTTTAATTTTTTATTTTTAAGTGATTTCTTTTACAATTGATAAATTAATTGCAGTTCATTATAAAATGAGGTTAGAAAATACTGTTTGGACTTACTTTTGAATTGAAGAAATAGTGAAAGCACTTTTATAAAACTGTTATAAATTAATAATAGAAAGGAAAGGCTAAAATTGATTTTATTCTTTAAATCAGGAATGGAAAATAATTCTGCTCACGAGTGCTATTGAATTTTTCGTTTGATTAAATTTATTTTTCGCCAAAATTGAGAGACGAATTTTTTATTGCGTTCTTGGTTTATTCGTTCTCTTCACATATGAAAACTAAAATCTGTTCTCTTTATAAAATTTTTTGGCTATTCTGTAGGTTCTAAACTACGCGTAAATGCTAAGTGCAAAATTTTTAAATTTTAACCATTATGTCGCTTACGATAATTTGGCACTTAGGGGTTAATATAATTTAATTTTAGTCTCAATCAAATATGTACTACATGCATTGAAGATATCTTTGCTGAATATACTTATTTTATTGAAACAAAATAAAAATATATGAACCCCTGAGAGCCGAAAGGTCGTACACAACACTTTATAAATAACAATTTATAATTAAACATATACATTAAATTTATGGTAAAAAAATGCATACAATTTTAACTTGTATCTAAAAATTTTATTGCTTTTTGTCACTTAAGATCATTTGCAGTTAGGGGTCGATATATTATGTTTTTTTTTCTCACCTATTATATATATTATACTCATTGGATATATTATTGTTAAAAATTACGTTTACTTTATTTGACAATTTTAATTTATTCCACCCTTAAGCGCCAAATTATCGTATGCAAAATATTGTAAATATAATAAACATGATTGAAATTTGAATTTCATGCAAGAGTTTTTATTTCAATCCTAAATTTTTCTTCCATTATGTCACTTACGATTGTTTGCACAATCGATATTTTATGATTTTTTTCTCATGTTATATATATTATATTCATTGATTATAATTTAATTGAAAATCTCCTTTTTTTATTAAAACAACTATGTTTTATCGACCCCTAAGAGCCAAATTATCGTTTGCAATATATTGTAAAACTATATATGATTGAATTTAACATTTTGTGCACAAACATTTAATTTCAGTCATAGTTTAATTTTTTTTTTTTTCAATATATCACTTACGACCATTCGCACTTAGGGGTTAATATATTAAAAAATATTTTTTTCAACATATTACATAAATATTTTATGACTGAATATATTTTTTTCTTGAATATAATATTTATTTCATTAAAAAATAGCGTGTTTCCGACCCCTAAGGACCAAATTATCGTATGCAACATTTTGTAAAAAAAAATTTCTATAAAATTTTACTTGCAATCATATATTTAACTGTATAAGTTATTATTAAAATTAAAGTTATTATATTGTCCGCAAGTTCGTCTTACTTCGCGATATTCGCCGTTCGTCCCAATTGTGTTCCAGGCATTGACTACTGGTATCCTTTAACGCATTATCCTGCTTCTGCTTCCTTTTTCAAATTTTTGTTAAATTTATACAGACTTCTTCGAATACAAAATCTAAAAATTTCTCTTCATGAGCGATCGCAAATGAAATCAGTGAAACAGATACCGTATTTCCAATATCAGTAACTTTGCAGTTGAAATGTTGCCATAGAGTTTATCGGGTGAATTTATATAATTATTCACACAATTATAAAATGCAACTTTTGCTGCCACGCTGTCTAGCCCATTTTAAGCTTTTTCCAAGCGTGTGATCTATTTTCTCCCCAAAGAAAACATATTTTGAGTGGCTTTCTTTTTTATTAATGTCGTCGCATAATGATCGTGGTGGCCAATATTTCATGTTTTTGCTTTGAATAAAAATCATTGATCAATCGTTGTCATGTCGCACGTAATTTCATAAGATCTTTTCTTATTTTTATTTCTACTCGCATTCAGATGCTGATGAGTTTCTGCTTAAAGCGTAAGAGAAGTAGTGGAGAGGTCAGTTCAGCTAACTGATGGATGAATAGTTGAGGGACAGACAGACGTATTATTATGCTAAAACTCGTATTACGATCATACAAAACGACATCTTCAATAATCATGTCGTTGAAGAAAATTAATGCAATTTGCTTATGACTGACAGTCAAGCCAGTGTGCTGCACGACAAAAAAAGAAGAAGAAGAAAAAACAATTTCTCAATTGTTTTGCATACGACTCAACAACGCAGTCAACGTGTTGTTGTAAGTGGTGTGGCACAAAGAGGATTGTGACATGATCACCCCAGAAATTGGCTGAATGAATGAGCATGAATCAACCGACGAAACGGTTTAGTTTTTATTTTATACATCTTTTTTTTTTTTTTTTTTTTGTGGCAACATAATCATAATAATGGCTACGAAGGTGAACACAATTACTTTCGAAATTCATATTTATTTTTATTAAATTATAAATTTACAGAAAAAGTTTGGCATTGAGTAGCTCGATCTGTAGAAAGGAGGAACTTGTTTCGTTATTCAGAAGACGGAATTGTTGACAACCATTATTTTTAATATGATTTAATTTCGTCAACGGAGTTGTTATAATACCGGGTGTTTTTTTCACTTAATTGCATTGATCAGTGTCAGTATTGTTCGAAACACAAACAATCGATTACATAGTCACGGCGGAGTGCGACGTCGAACATACAACCTTCAGCTTCACAGCGTATGAAGAATTTCGCCGACGTTTCTTATTTTCTACGAGACCAGCGAATCTGCGTATTTCTAATTCGAAATGTTTAAATTTTGAAAATTCATTTTCCATTTTCAGTGAAAGATTGATTTTTTTTGCTAACTTTTTTGTTATTAATTACTGGCCCACGTTGTCACTCGATATCGTTCTGTCATACAATTTATTTTAAAATAAAGAATTCTAAAGTTTTATTTTTATTTTAAATGTTTTTGTTCGATAGAGCGATATCACGGTAACATCGTAGAACAGGCAGTAAATGTTGCAAATAATTAATTTATGACTTAATTAATCTAAAATAGTCTCAAAGAGTTACACTCGTTGTGAGTTACAATCGAACCCACGACCTCGAAACTACTTATTATCTTACCGAGGCACTCTATTAAAAGGCTATGTAATTCAGCCTTTTCATAGAGTGCTTGATTCTGAGTAACAACAATTTGATTATATATTTCGCGACATCTGAATTGAACTTTTAATTATTATTTTGTTACAATCCAGTCCAACAAGATATTTGTAGCGTTCATTTAGTAAATCAGATAGCATAAGATTTCCGAAATAAATATTTTTCGTTTTAATTTTTTTTAATTTTTAATAGTGATATAAAATAACTGTGTGTGCCTCCTCGAGGTCACTAGTTATCGTCTGCCCCCCAAAATTCAATTTGAACCAAAAAACGGAATTCCAAAATTTTATTTTTGTTTTTAATGAATTCATCCGACTGCAAAATATCTACTGACGTCACGGAACAGGCTTTAGATACTTCTTTTCAGGCAGCTGTAAGTTGAATTGCTTAAGACAACAACCCTCGTGCATAAACTGATTATGCAGTGAAAATTGTTGGGGAAAACAGTTTTATAAAAAAGAAAAGAAAAAAAAAAACAGAAACGAACAACAGCAGTAATAAAAATCAAACGTGATATTTTGCCAAGACAAAAACAACAGCAACAACAATTACTTGCAGAATATGACGATTATGTTGGCTAAAACATGATGACGAGGACTACGACGACGATGCTGCTGTTGATGATGGAGACTGTGATTGCAAACACTGCGGTGTGTGACTGTGGCTGCGTGCTGATCAAGTCCATAATGGACTTGTGGAGTTCCAATTTGCCACATTTGATGCTCCGGCTTTGAACAAGTGTAATGAGGCTTATATCTTGTTAAGCTTTTTCCATTTGCGTAAGACCTTTTTGAACTCAATGCGATGCGATGCGCTGCGCTTCTTGGCCAAAATCACACACTCTTTTTCTTCTCCTTCTTCGTCATCATCTTTTTACCTACTTATTTAGTTTGTTTGGCTACTGGTTTCTGCTGCAACAACAATTTTCACATCAACTGGGACGTTTTCATTTAACTCATTTCGGATGACGGAAGACTCAAACGATTTCTTTTCATAAACAGACGCTTTCAAGATATTATTTGTCTCTCTGTCTGTCTGCTTGTCTGTCTGTCGTTCAGTCGATTGCCGCTGATGCTGATGAAGAATAAATTGAATTTATACGAAGCACGTACGTGTAATTCGGTTTCTATGCTTAAAAAAAAACTTCAAGGTTGCAACAATTTCAACAACTATTCCGTGCATACTCACACACACACACACACTCACAGCAAATGGAAAATTAAGTTTGCAAATATTTTTCCATACATCTCGATTCATTTCAGCGGTAACGAATCGTTGCTGTGCTGGATCGATCGGTCGGCCAGTTCAGTAGCCAGAAAATAATCGCTAATCAGTATTTAATAATGAAGTTGTATATTTTTCATATTTTTTATTTGTTAAAATACCAAAACTGCTGCTGGATTTTAGCTGATTATGGTCATTTGCTTTGTCGTTTTGACCGCATTTCTTTTGTCCAGTTTGTTTTTGTCTTATGAAAAATTATGTTCGTCAATACAAAACAAGCGGATTTTGTAAATGAAGATTTTTTTGAAGCGCCACACGTAAATTTTTTTATAAACACAAATCAGTTGTTCCGGGTAGCACTCATTGCGAGGCATAATTTTGACAATTTTGGGCGGTTCGTTTTATAAATTTGAAAATTTTTAAGGACATGGAGCAAATAATGATTGAATTTTTTTTATAATTATTATATATGAAAAAAAAATTAAGTAGAACGTCTTCTAGTCCGAATAGTCATGTGGAATATTTTTTTAATTCACACGGAAGCAAGTCAACTTCATATTCATTAAACAAACTGAATAAAAACATTTTTAAAATTTAGGCAGAGTCAACTCGATCTTAATGTAAATAAAGGGTGTTTATTATAGAGTTGTAAAACTGTAAGTTGGTAACAATGGTGATGGGCAGGGGCTGTGGTTTCAACAAGACCGGGCAACATGTCACACAGCTCGTCCTTTAATTGTTTTATTGAAGGAAACGTTTGGTGACTGCATATTTTTACGTTTTGGACCGGTGAATCGGCCTTGTGTGACTTAACGTCGCTGGTCTATTTTCTGTGGGGATATCCCTCCCCCAGAATAGACCAAGTGCGAGCCAGCCGTAGCGGTCATATTCCATATATCATATTCACAAGATTAATTTTCGAATAAATTGAATTTCATGTCTATTTAAAAATTCACCTCTGTTTTACACCATTTCAAAACTCTTTAAATTAATTTTTATAAAAATTCGGGTGCAGAGCTGCACGTTGCACACAGGGACCGAAGCACAGGTTAATTCAAATACCCTGAAACTAACGGATGTCGCTGAAAGTGCATAACATTATCTTTCACTAGCAAAAAAAAATCTTATCTTTAATGTCGTTCAGGAGCGAACCGCATTAAATTTACAGATCTTCTACAGAGTTATTGTGCAGATATAAGAAAATTAACAACTATTTCACATGCCACGTACCCATATTCCGTTCCTACAATCCCATGATTGTAGTTTGTGACCACTTTAAATATACTGAATCCCCCACTATTGTAGTTGTGTGGATACGAATTGAAGAGCTTTGGCCCCCCTTGTGCACTGGTCCGACAGTCTGCTTTAAAATATGTATCTCAGCCCGTCTCAGTATAATTTCTTAATTTTTTTTTATACAAACTGCTGATACTCGTTTTGATTGGAAATAATTTTTTAAGCTGCAAATCTGCATGTTAAATGCTAAATTAGCGGCTTCCATAAAAATTCATTAATAAAACGAGGCGTAACTTTTTGAATAAAAAAGAACAACATATTTTTTAATAGACAATAAAAATTAGTGCCGTTCCATAATTAACGCACAGTTTTGTGCAAAATATTTATCAGTTTCAACCAACGCTTTTAGTATTATTTCGAAGCCAAGTGCGCTACTGACACACTTACGATCATGTGCGAGAGTGCATTGATCAATTACCCAAATTATTATGAAAAATAAATAATTCCGATTCGTTTTGTTATTCCGTGTGCGAATGTATTTTTTAGCCTTAAGAGTATTTTATTTTTTAATTGTATTAATATAAAAAAAATTTGTGTTACAGTTTAAGTATTTCCTGCTGAACTATATATTTCCTAGATTAATGTAATTTAATATCGATCGTGTATTTTTCGCAACGTGTTAAATTCAGATAGACATGGTACATATTCCGAACTGCAAGAAAAAGTCGACATCAGTTTAATTGTTTAATTTTAATAGCAGAGCAGAACGTCTATTTTCAGAAGCCGCCACACATTCATCACCAAGATTCTTCAAAACTTTTGCTTATCACCGATTGTTAGGTGACCAAATGCTATAATAGTTTTTTGAATATGTTTTGTTGTAGACCGTTTTGAAAAAATTTGTTTTGTTTGTGATATCCTTTTCGGCTTGTAAAAACTATACAACTAAATTGAGCATAAATCACTTTTAATGACCTCTTTGCCACTATTTTTGTTTTATTGCCTGTTTTCATTTTATTACGAAAAACTGTACTCATTTCAAAGTACTACCGATGACTTTGTGTATGGAATATAACACACCGTGAATGCAGGCGAATCCGCCAGTGATGGAGGTCATGATTCATAACCTCCAAAGTCGTAAGATTCAATCAGAAAAGACTCTTCCGAACTCTCATCGACATTAACAAAATATGGTATAAAATGGTGTGGCCACACTGTTGTACAAAAACCCATCACGAGGTTTTTTTAGGTCTGGCACTTTTTCTTAAACATAATTTTGTATGCAAATACTTCCTCTGAAGAGCTACTTTAAGTACTCTGATATTCCTTTTCAGACCCCCGCTATTACCAAGTTCGTACTCAATAATTCCAATAACAATAACCAAAAATGTATACGATGGAAACGTTTTTAAAGTTGGCATCACTTTTTCTTTTTGTGTCTATTTATTTTTCACAATAATTGTAATTGATAAATAAAGCAAAATTGTAATTATATTTCTTGGCCAACAAACTTACCAATGCTGCCACGTACGTGCCAATTTATATGCTGTGCTGCATGCACACACACACACACATGCATGCTTGGTAATATATTTTGTTTTTGTTTCATTTATTAGATTATTTGTATTTGAATATATTTTGTTGTTGTTGTTCTTAGCAGTTGTGCAAAAATTTGTGAGTCTTTTAACATCCATAAATTTCAAATTGCCAACACGAGACAATATTTTTGAAATTTATTAATTTTTATTTTTGCTTGAAATTTAAATGAAAAACAAAAAACAGAAAAAAATCTACAGATACGAATTTGCCAAATGGCTAATAAAATTTAATATTTATTAGTGTACGAGTATTAATTAAGTTTTTATTTATGCAACCATATTTTCAAGTCATGTGCAGTAATTTGTTAAGGATTTTTTTTAATGGCACAAGAAATGATTTGTAATAAAAAAATAACGAAAAGCCAGAAAAGTTAAATAAATAATAAAAATGAGAAATCGGGAAAACTCGTTTAATTTTTATTATTATTATTATTTTTTTTTTTTTGAAGAAAATTTTATTTGAAATGCAAAGAATTTAAAAAGATATTTTGAAATATTAATTTCCCTGCATGTTAAAGCGATGATTGTATAAAAATTATGGGTCCGAAGGGCGACGTCGGCGTTACTACGTGAGAGAGAGAGAGAGAGAGAGAGAGAGAGAGACACACCGCTGTAAATATATCAAGTTAAATGCAAATATTTCTTGCAGTGTACAGCAAAACAATTGAGCCTCAAAATGGCAGCCATTTCCCTGCTTAAGTCCGCATTCAAATACTAAACAAAAGTTTGTGAAGGAATAAAATTATTAGTCAATGTTGGCTAATCATTCTTACCAAAACAAACACTTACATTTTGCCCGCTTCCAGCAGTCTTGAATGTTTTGTTGGTTGGCTGAATGAGTGAGCGACTGCGGCTGTTTTACTGACAGTAATTAACTTTAAGTGTTACTTAAAGTAGATAATTTTAAGGTTGTTATTATGTTAGATACAACAACACCAAAAACAGCAATAAAAGAGGCTAAAATGAAAATTTCAAATGCTCGTTTCGTGTTATACAACCGCACACTCGCATTATGGGTCAAATTTTGTTAAAAATATTGTTCACATTTGTTGTTGTTGCTGCTGCTGTTGTTTTAGTTGGCAAAAGTTAATAACATGTTTAGAGATACTGTAAATGAGCTCAAAAAGCGTAGCTTAAATAGACATTTACACGCAAAAAAAGTTGGGCCTGTTGGTGGTTGTAATCGAAATGTAGTGTAACATTTTACGTTCGTATCTTTTTCCGTGTTTCGTATAAAAAAAAAAACAAAAATAATGTGATACTTTTTTGGAAGAAGAAGCAAAACAATGGCTGAACTAATTGGAGTCTGATTATAAATAAATAATGATGAGGCTGGTGGTGATAAAATGAAATACAAGATTTAAGATAAACCGACTCTTAAGATTGACGCAGATGAATTGTTTGAAATATTGTTGCAACGTTTTCTGAAATCTATGGAAGAGCCAGATTATGTATTATGAAACTAGGATTTAACACAAATAATATACGAGGACAGTTCCAAAATTAAGGTGAATCTACGAACATTCGGTTGTCTTTGTGATAACGATTTTTTCAATTATTTGCAGGAATAAACGTTTCGATTATATTGAATATCAATTGTTATTGATTTATATGGAACTATTTATTTATTAAATTTAATTTTAGCAGGCTAATTGCTTGAAAAGTGTTTTTAACTCAGAAAATCATAATAAATATTTCAAAGCACAAGGGAAAGTAAACATCTGTTTTATATATTAAATTTATATAGCAGAGCAGAACGGCTGTTTTGGAAAGCCGCTACATTTTCATCACCAGTACTCATGTGTGGTTTTCGTTTGCTACCACTTTTAAAGAAGCCACCTTTGAACATGATAACCGCCCCTAAATGTACCAATTTTGATAAGTCTAAGTGTTGCCGTTTGCTTATTTTTTTATGTCTTATTTTCTGAATTTTTTGTTGCAGGTTTCTTAGGTCAAATATTTTTGTTTTGAATTTTCTTAAAAGCATATCAACTTTACTCTGCTTTTATGGGGTTAGCTTCAACCAAAGCTTAAGATGAAGAAAATAATCAAACAGCAGCAGAGGGCCGTGTTACACAGTCAGTTTGATACAATTCTCGTATACTTTTTCATTATAAAATTGGCACCAATAGAAACTGTTATCATATTCAAAAAAGCCACCTAAAAAGTGGAAATAAATAAAAAAAGGTAAGCTGGAGTACTGTTAATGAAAGTGTGGCGGCTCTTGGAATCATCTGTTCTGATCTGCGGAGAAAGTTCAATATTTTCAAAAACAGATATTGACTTTCTCTTGTGCGTTGGAATATTTTTTAAGTCTTTCTGGATGAAAATCAGGTTTTAAATAATTTAATTCAATATAAAACAACAGTATTACATATTATGAAAAAGGTGTGGGGTATTCCATGCATCAGTTGCTGCAAAGCACCCACACTTTTTAGTTTTATTTTTATATTGAGAAATATTTTCACTTTTAAGTTTGATTTATTTATTTTCAGATCGAAACATTTAATTTTATTAAGTTTCCGCTACGAGAATTGAAAATTTTCAATGATCAGGAAGTTATTGGTTTTACCCCGTTTTCATCAAATCAAGTTCTCTTCAGATCTCGATCGATTGCAGAAAAAAACCACGTCGGCCACTACAAATCAGGTCAAAATAGTTTAATCCCTTCGTGAGATATCGTGGACGAAAAAAATTCGAAACATGTGATATTTTTAAAAAACTCCGAAGTTATATATCCAATCAGTTAGTGTTCTCGATCCTTCTATAGGATGCATCATGGATCATGTGCAAACCGTTAAAACATTTAGAAAATTTATTTAGACAAAATCGAAAATATGATACCGGACATTAAACATTTTTTGATCCAAGAAGGTAGACAACATTTTCTTTTGTAAATGAAACATATTCGAAATTAGTTAATACTAAAAATTAGAAAAGCCAAAACGGAGCTGCAGACCCTAAAAATCTTAGAGCCACAAAACAAACCACGTTTTGATGGTTTTTTAGCAGGAAATTAGCAGGAAGTTGTAGGGATGGCCTTTAGGGTTAACGATTTTCCGAGTTTGTTTTTAACATTTTCCCAAAAATGTATTTATTTATTTAATATTTCGTTGAGAGTATGTCAGAAATGAAGACTAGGAAATTTTACAATTCTTTCCTTGATTTACTTTTTGCTAAATTGAGTTCAATTACCACTTTAATTGTGGCAATTTTTGAAATGCCCAGTAAAACTACATGCCATTAACTAATAAAACCTTCTTTAAAGCAAATTCTTTCATATTTCCCAAATGAATCAAATCAAATTCAAAATCGAAAATTTATATTCTGCCTTATTCCGTAATTCTAAGTCAACATCACGTCAAGACAATATCAAAAATAGGACAGTTAAGAGTCCATTATTTGAAACAAAGCACGTCTTCACCTTCAAACTATTTTTTAATTTTTAGAGACCAGAAAGAGACTCCTCTCGATGCGACGTTGACCAACAGCTACGGAATAAAAGTTATTGAAAAACATACTGAAGTTTTTCTTTCCCTGCTGAATTTCAACCACCGAATGCGGATATTGAATCCAAAAGCCCACTTGCAAAGGTTTTTAAGAAAATTTTATTTGAAAAAAAGAACTCTCGTATCTTAAAAAAACGTCAAAGGAAAAATTCCATGCAACAAAGCCCACGTTCAACAGCTAAACAAACTATTCTTTCACATTTTATTTTCCTTCATTTCCAGCTGATTGTGAAGCGAATGAATGCGTTTTTAGATTTCTTTTGTTAAACAGTTTTGACGTAATTAAATTGTAATTAGGGATGCATTCGCATTTATTGTAAGCTTTTGTTGTTGTAAATATATAAAAAAAACTTTTTATAATGAGTATTTATCTGTCTATCTGCCTGTCTGTCTGTCGGTCTGTTTGTCTCTGCGTGCTGTGCAATTGTATCTGATTATTTATCTTAATTTCTCCTGCTTAATTTATACGCAACATAAATAAATCTGTGCTCCTCTGTCTTTTTATATCTATAATTGTTGCCTTTTTTTGTTGTTGTTGTTGTTCATTATTGTCATTCACCTGTTTAATACAATCGTATTTTATTGACAGTGTGTGTGTGTGTATGTGCGCGACGATTTTAGTGTTTAATTAAAGTTTAAACGCTGGGGGCTGGTGGTTTGTTTGGAAAACACTTTGAAAAACATGCAAAATGTGTTACCATTTTAAAGCGCTTGTGAATGGTTGGTTGCTTGGTTGGTTGGCTGTTGGTTTGTTTGTTTGTTTTAGGCCGGTTAATATAAGATAATTATTTTATAGTTTTTTTCTCGGTTTTTATGTTTGAAAATTATGACACTGGAAAATTTATTGTTAATTAGTTTAAGACGGTTATGGTTTGTAAAGTTTTTGAAAATCGTATTCAACTTACCTTTTGGTTCGAAGAGATCTGCAAGAAATAATGGGAAAGTTTTGAAACAAAGTTGCACAATGAAATGCAATAATTAAGTTAATTGATTTAGATATTTAATTGATTTCATACGATTGCCAGATGTCGTTGGGTTTTGTAAAGTAATTAATGGAACCACTAGAAAAGGTTGATAGTAGCGCAACTGACAAGTTAAAAATTCTGTCAGTGTATTTAAAAACAGAAGGGCCTTTCGCATTAAGCCAAATGATTAGTTTTAAATAAAAGCTTGATTTTATATTTTTTACATTAAATTCAGAATTAGTCGTTGTGTAGTCACGTCATGCCATTTTTCATTTATCATGTCATTTGGACATTTTATAATTTTAGCTTTTTTCTATTTCATCTGTCAAACAATTTTGATTTTGAACATTAGAAATATTGTGGCTTAATTATATGTGTGATATTTTGTATACGAGTACAATTGCGCCTGCCCGCCCTCCCGCTTGTCAGTCTGCCTGCCTGCCAGCCTGCCAGTACAATGCAAATATTGTTAATAAATAGATTTTTGCTAACAATATTTGTTAAAAGCAAAAAAAATAAATAAATAAAAATGTTAAAGTAAATATGGCGTGACCAATTAAAAGCAAATTCATGTAAAAAATGCTGGAACTGAATTGAAACTGTTTTTAAATGACGGCGGATTTGATGAACACTTTTCCATACTCGTAACAAGAAAGCGCAATTATAGTTTTAATCAGCATGTTATTTCTAACGATTATTATTGTTATTTTCATAATTATGAGTTGTCAAGCAGTTTCGAACAAGTAACTTAACTTTGGAGCCGCCACATTTAAGCCGTTTGGCAGCGTGTGTTTAAAACTTAAAAGGTTAACTTGTTGTTGTGACTGAATGAGAATATTGAGAGAAAAGTGCGCCCGCCCACTTGTTTTTTTCATGGACGGTTGACATGCCAAATATGTGTGTAAGACCGATTTTTATAAAATTTACCACCGATTGAGGTTCCAGCAGAAAATAGTTTTAAACTATAAGAAGTAGGCAGTGCCACGCCTTTATAAAATAATGCTATTTTCCATACAACTTATACTTTCAGTTTAAAAATTTCTTCATCGTCTTAAGTGTCCTTAAAAGCATCACCTGTTAGTTTTAGAGGTAGGCGTTGCCACGCCCATATTAAATAAACAAATTATATTTGCTTATGCTACTCATGTGGTTGTAATAATACTTAGCACACACATTGACACTGCTTTGTAAGCTAAAAGAGTGGGCGGGACCATGCCCTAACTTACTAAGTTGTTTTTTACTTATTGTTTTTAACAATAACTCGAGATATTTTTTGTATGCACATCGCTTTCATGACAATGCAGGTTTCCTTATGAAAACTGGGCGGCGCCACGCCTATAATCATGTAAGTAAATAGCTTTTAAAACTTTTGCACACACCAAAATGTTTATAAAGTTTTTGCAAAATATTATGATGCCTGTTGATACAACGTAACAATTAAAAAGGTGGGGCTCACGATCGCTTCTACTTTAGTATTGCTTAAAAAACTTTTAAAACAAACCGCATATCACGCGCAATAAAAATGCGTAATCGCAAAAAGGGGGCAGTGCCACTCCTATATAAAATAATTAAATGTCCTGAGCTGCTTATATATTCACGATACTCCTTAAGTTTCCAGCTGAAATTTAATAATCCGAACAACAAAGTTCAGTAAGAAGAAAAGTAGGTGGTGCCATGCCCACAACAGATACATACGATTTTTCCAGTTAATACATTTGTGTTCTATTACAATTTTCTATTTCTAACACAACATTCTTTATTAAATGTGGGCACTACCACGCCCTTACCCGGTAATTATTTTCAGCTGCTTTGGGATTCATCTGACTATCAGAACTACTTGGAACTATCCAGCGCTTGGTTTCCATATTTTCCCAGAAATCTCCACATTATTGAAATATTAATAATTACGCACGTCATGCTACTTTTTTAGCAGGGTGATTCATAGAACAATACATTTATTATTATATGAATCATCCTACAGATCAGCATTAGACACAACATAAACGAGGCACAGAGTATCTAAGAAGCACGACCACGCCTTGTCCTAAAAACCGGTAGGCATAGATATAAAAAATTTCATATATATTTTATTGGCTTTAAAATGCAACAACACTTTTACAGCATTTTTTTAGCACATAAAAACTAACGAAATTTTCGAATAGCCCCACCAAAAGTTGTTCATTTAACATTCACTGTTTGCAATAAAAGGAAAAACACCAGCTTTTAAAGCGCAAACAGGACTGTAAACGCATTTGAGAATTTGTCTTTAATCCAACTCTTCATTGGCACTTAATGGACATTCACATTTTAAAAACGTATTTGCAGCAACCTGGAGGCGTTTGTCGGTCGGTCGTTTAGTGAAAATACACAAAAATACGCAATAAAATATAATTGGCAGCCGAGCCATTAGAGCAGTTGTGTGTGCTGCAAAGCTCGCCTCCAAAACAAGGGAACACTTCCAGTCACCGTTGGACGAGTGGCTAACAAACTTGCTTACAGCCAAACAAACAAGTTGTTCAAAACTGAATTTCATATTACCAAAGGCCAAAATAAAGAAACAGAAATTTTTGATAATGACTCTATTATAATGATGAGCAACTTGGGAGGCCTTTGGCCAAATGAAAAAAGAACAACAAAAATAGAAACAAAAATGTTTGTAAAACATACTGGTCATAATGTTTATTGCCAAAAAGTTAATAAACAACAAAACCTGGGCAGCGGCGTTTGAAATGTTTGCGTTTAAGAGTCACATCAATCACACGCAATAGGAAACGCACTTAAATATTTAAATTAAACAAAATGAAAATAAACGTATTGAAACGAAGCCAACGAGAAACGAGTGGGGTAATAAAAATCATGTAAAAAAAGAAACACTGGCAAACTAGAGTAGTCGGGAAGTTGTAAAATATTCCAATTTTGTTGTTTTTGTGTATAAAATTTTATTTGGAAAATCGAGAACTATTCATGGAATTTAGGTCACGAGCAGTGTGACCATTGTGGGTACTCGCCTCTGCCCACATTTTTTGTTTTATTTCTTTCCAATATTCCACAAAAAAACACAAATTGTCGGCAAGAGGTTTTAAAATAATTAAAACAGCAGCAAAAAGGAAATAAATTTTTACTCATTTTTTTCACACAAGGCGGGTGTGCGCAGGGAAGTTAACCCCCCACCATTGCACTGATAGACTAATTAATTTGTATTATGATATAGAAAATATTGTGAAACATATTATTGACTTCTGTCCAGATAAAAAAAATAGTTTAAACAATTTTTAAAGCTTAGCAGCATCATTTATAAAGCGGAATGGTTTTGAAAAAAAATTTCGCTTGTCATGAAACATGTTTTTTTTAAAATCAATTTATAATTTATATTTTCCTCTGTGTACAGCAGGTTTTTTTTCTTAGTTTTTGTGAATTTATTTGCCAACTTTGTTGTTGTATTTTCCATGTGCAAAATTAATTTAATTTTAATCACACGTTAGTCAAAATCCCATTCGTGGCTAATGAGATTTGTTATGACAGTCTTTTCAAACAAACGGAACTCTTTACCCTTTTGTAATTAAAAATTATAAAATTAGCTGAAGCAATAAAATGAAATAAAATAAAACAAAAAGATCTTTCAAATCAAATTAAATTGTGCAGATAAAATGCAATTATTTTCAGCGTCTGTGAAAAGACTCTTTGAATTATGATGCATTCTTGCAACGACATGTTATTTTGTGTTTTATTAGGATTTTTTTTCTTTATCAAAATAATGTTGCCCCAGATTTTGTAACATAATGAAAAATATTTTACATTGAAATCAAATGGGAAATTTTGAATTTGAGACATCAAAATTTTTAGTCTGATATTAGGAAAAAGCTTTTGTTCGTATTATTTCAAAAATTCGTTCTCAATTATTTTCAAGTGCTGAAGTTTTATTTCAGTTTGTACATCGACTTTTGATATCGTTCGGGTTCGGTTTCGACTTCGACTTCGACTTCGGCTTCAGAGTTTGGACAAAATATCATAGGCCAAAGTTTGTTGCTCTTAATTTTGATTGAAACTGAAACTGAAACTTTTTATTTATTTTTGGAAAATAATAGGATCACGATATTTGTAAGGAAAAATAACACGATGTAAAATAAAATTAATAGATTTCTATTAATTAATAGATTTCAATAAAATTACTATACCTGAAAAGATTGAAAAATCTCAACGAAATAACGGATAATTAAATGAAATATAACTTTTTTTATTTTGCATTTCAATCGCAAGAATGACTATAGAAACCAGAATGACTATGGAAACACCAGTACGATAAGAAGAGGTCCACAAGTATTCATACACGCAGAAATATAATCTCAATTACAAAATACAACTAAAAAAGATTAAATTCTATTTCTTTTAAATATTTATAAAAAAAAATCATAAGCGTTTTTGTATTTATTTTTTATTCTATTTTCAATAATAAAAGTTCGGCTCCGGGTTCGGTATGAAGAAGTACGTTAGTTCGAACACAACTGATTCAGGCTCAAAAGAAATTTTAATTGATGTATTTTCATAACCTGATTTAATTAGTTTAAGAAATATTTTTATTAATCAATTAATTTCTATATTTTTATATATTGAAGTTAAGTAATTTACGAACAATTTTTATAATCAATTGCTCATGCAAATTTCAATGATTTAAACGAAAGACTCAACTAAATAATTGAGCAACTCCGAATAATTGAATAGCCTAGAATTTATACAGAGAAAAGGCAACCAAACCTTTTATATATTTAAAAAAAAAAGTCGGTAACAACCTATTATATCGGCTATGACGATCATCGATTTACACCGTTTAGTAACTGCAGATTTATTTTATTCTTATTTTTTTTCTCAAAATTCCCCACTGTGCATTATCTTCTTCCCCCTTCATGTGTATCCTCACTTACGGCGAAGTTTTCATTTATAATAAATACTGTTTCTTGTTTTAAATCCAAATCCAATAACATGTAAAATTTAAGTGTTACAATTTAAGTTTGAAAAGAAATTAACACCTTCAAAACAGCATTTATTGAACGAAATAAATATTTCATCAGCCAGCGGTAATAGAGGAAAATCTTAATTTGATAGCGTTAATTAACACAAACAAAATGGCGTCTTTACATGTAAAAATCAAATCAATGAGCAGAACAAACAATCGAATTAAGTCAAAATATCAATTAATCTTGTCAACAAGCAACAACAATAATAAAATCACAAACAGAAATACTCGCATCAGTCATGTATGAAGTACAAGCAGATAGATGGTTGGTTGGTTGGTGGGCGCAACGACCACCAAAAATGGGGAAGACAAGCGGCATTCCATTTGCATACGACAACAGCGCATTGAACAGTTTATTAAAACATCAAATTCAGCTTTGCCACCACATAAAAATTCTTGAAAAACACATTCCTGCATTTCAACACACGACATACAAAAAGAAATAAATGAAAAGAGTGGAACTTGCGGAATATGTTTGGGGGGGAGGGAAGCAGCAGCAACGATATTCTTTATTGCCTTCAGGTGTGAAACGATTTGTTGACAGTTCAGCCAAACAACATCTGCATTTCAATAGAAAAAACGCTAAATAAATTCAGTTGAATGAATAAAAGTGTTGCGAGTATTTTGATGACTTGAAGTGTTAATTAAATACGAGATCTTGTTTCCCCTCATGAGAGAAAAAGATCTGACAAGAGGAACACAACTTTTTTCCTTTTCCACCTACAACCAGAATATCAAATTCTATTTTGTAGGATTACAAAGATGATGGTTACGTTCCGGAGTTGAGTCCAGTTGCTTTGAAAATTGGCCAAAATAATGAAAAAATATTTATGTTTTTAAAAATTTGTAAACAGGAATTTTTTCTTTGCTGTAAAGGACTGGCCGTTTCCTCAGTAGTTTGAATTTTATGAAGACTTCCTCTCTTCCTCCAATGCAACAATTTTCTTTTAGGATTTAAAATTGTTGTTGTTGCTGTTGCCGTTTTGATAAAACCCAAGCAAAGGCTTGATGATGGTGGTGGTGGCATATAAAATTAACTATTAAAGAGGGGGCGTTTGAAATATTTACAGGAAAAGAGACACAGAAAAAACAAAGAAATACAATTTTCCAACTGAATTGCAATGAAAAATTTTATTTATGCCAACAACAAACACCCCAGTCAAGCCAAATTGTTTCCAAGTCAATGATTTTCTAGTTAATTTTTTTTACTTTTTTTCTGTTGCTGGTATTTTAATTTTAAAGTTGGAGGGGGTAAAAGCAGAACGAGAAAATAAAAGGAAGAAAAGTGAAAATGGATTCGTTACAGTCTTAATGGGAACTCGTTATTGCACGGGAATTATTTCAAGTGTTTGATTTTGCTTAATTTTTTTTGTTTTTGGAAAGCAGCGGCGATAAAATATGTGAAATAAACATGCTTCTCTGCTACCTTTTTGATATTTTCCCCCTATCACCGCCGCTGGTGCTCCAAAAGGGACTCGCGAACAGTTTAATTCTTCTTTGCTACAATCAAAGCTAGATGATATTAAACTTGTTGATGTGAAACTCTCGATAGTTTTTGCTCAGGATCTTTAAAAATATTAATTGTCATACCAAAAAAAAATTAGTTTTTTGGTATTTGAAAATTATTCGAAATTTTACGAAATTTGTTTATATTCTTTTTCATAAAAAAAAATATATTATAAAAAATTAAATGCTAGACAAACAAATATGACACCAACACCTGGAAAGTTTATATTTTTCAGTACGTGCATGTGAGTTTGCTGGTTTACAAAAGAAAAGAAATTTTGTTCTTGTCTCAAGCATTTTAAACTCTTTTATGTCAGTAATTAAAAAAACTTTTTATTTTAAGCTAATTTACATAAAAATGCCTTTTATATTTATGTTATCTGATATTTAGTTTTAAATGATAAGATATTTGAAAATGTACCACAAAATATATAACGTTTATATATGAAATTCTTTTTCAATATTGCAAAAATATTTCATATAAAATTTTTAGTATTCGAATTTCAATTAAATATCTGCCATTTTTTATCTATAAAACAGTTTAAAAATACGATCACTCAATTGATATATACCCGATATTGGGGGTAAATTACTGCATTCAATATCGATCGAAATTTCCATTAAATTCTATTGAAATTTCAATCGATATCGAATGCGGTAATTTGGTCCCCAGGATCAGAACAATTTCACATGAAAACAGAAAATGTCAGCTCAAAATAACCAAAGAATCCAATGGATCACCTTTCAAACTTTTCGTTAATGCATTAGGAATTCTAGGATCCCTTTTTGGAAGTGATGCCGTTTTTAGTTAAATTTTAAGACTGCCTTCTATTGAAGTGAATAGAATATTCAAAATAACTTTCATGTGTGGCAGAGAAATAAGAAAATATTGGTTGTACAATATCATAACGCTCTTTGATGTTGTTTTGGTGTTGTTCCACTGTTTAACAATGAATTCATGTTATTGACAATTATTAAGTCTAATTTGTATATGAAATGTTGCCAATTAATGATAGTCCATGTTGATTTGCTTTTAATCATAAATCGTTAGCCGTGTTATACAACAATTTACAACAGCAACAGCAGATTGTGTGAATTTTACGTGGACACTGTCAAAAATTATGAGTTCGAACTGACTTTTTTTGCAATAAATTAATGAAGCATTTTTTAAATGAACTTTTGTCACTTTTATGCCAAGACATTTAACAAAAATATTTATACTTTGCAATCCTACATAAAACTACCTGTGGAAATTTATATGATTCATTAATATTGGAGGACGATAAAGTAGCTAAAGGAGTACCACAAAAAACTGTTGGTTATACAAAATATGGTGCAAGACTAAAACTTTTTATAAAAAGCTGTTTAATTTCATCACGCCACAGCAAGATCCACAAATCCAATTGAATAAACATATTTTGTTTTATCTGTGTAGTCGGCGACATAAATTGATAGTATTTCCCAAGTGTGTTTTATGTTGCCAACAATAAGAAGACCCGTTCATAGACGTATTTTTTTAATCAGCCATAATTACAGCTGCTGATTCGTTTGCGTATTCGCACACAAATTATTTTTCATATTTACAACATTTTCCATTTAATAACTGCTCATTTTATACGGCCATTACAAGCCAACTCTAATGACTTTCTTTGGTAATTGCTGGCCGACCAACAACATTCTACAATCGTGTATTTATTAACAATGAAAAAATAATTGCATTCATGATAAAGTGATTGATATTGAGCGATTCATAGTAACTCGCAGTTCCACACTGGCAGTGTTGCAGCAGAAGTCTGATGAAATTTTTAAAGAAACTTTACAACAGGGCTGGTTGGCTGGCTGAATGGCTGAGGCATTCCAATTAACTTTTTGAATTAGTGTCTGAATGTCAAATGAAGGATAAATTAACGTGATAATAAAAATTAGAGAAAGTTGTATATTTAGCCAACGATACAATACAAAAAAAAAATGTGTAAGAAATTTTTCCAGCACAATTTTTCATTGCAGTTAATGGCCAGCCAACTGTTTGTGGGTGTTTCATTAATTTCAGGCGGCAGTTTTGCAGGATTTAAGTTTGTTTTTCTTTTATTTCTAACATTTTCAATCTAACGATGTGGCCAGAGTTGTTTGTGCAGCCATCCCATGATCATATTTTGTAGGATTTAACACGCCATTAAATTTTATTTGCATAAAAGCGGACTTTAAACGGCTGCTGGCATATTAAATTAGTATCAAAATGCAAATGGAAGCTTAACTTTATTTCAACTTGTTATTTTGCAATTAAAATCTAAGCCCATCGAAATGGTTACTAAAATAAAATCTATTTTAAATATTTTTACCACAAACATTTTATGGCCATTTCAATACACTAAATTAATGGCCGGCTTTTGGCACTGCAGCAATAATTTTATATCTCTGAAGAGATCTCTTAATGAAGTTATATAACGAATTGCCTCAATTAAGTAGCCGCAGTAGAGAAAATGTGTGAATTATTTGATTGTTTGTAAACTTACAGTTGGTCTAATTGAGGTAATAAGATTTCCGTAGATTTAAATTAGTTACGAAAGAGAAGCAAAACATTAAAGATTTTCGAGCGTCAGACAAGGAAATTACGAGCAGATGTAATTAAGAGTTGACTGAAGCCGCTTTCTCTTTTAAGCGATTTTTCTTTATTCACTCCACCATTTAGGCCTTAAACATCAAGTCAATGAGCTTCTCTTTTTATCAGATAATCAGCCAGCCAACCAAATGCCGCATATAGTTTTTCCCATCCGCATAAATACATTTAAAATTTAGTTATCTCGTGTAATTTAGCGTTTAAATAAATACAATTGAAATTCATGATTAAAATGAAATTAGAAAAATCTTAGCTGGTTTTACTTTTTACCACGATACAGGGTGTTTCTACTTGCGGTTATGGAGGAGCAATTTGAAATTCGAAAGGCAAAGAAACAAAAAGTAAACTTTGTTTGGCTGTAGTTGAGCTTATTTGGGGCAAATATTTTCATCATATTCTCATTCGCATCAAATACTTGGAAGTTTCATCGCTAAAATTTTAAATAATCCCTGACCCAAAGACATACAGTTCTGTGTCTTTTGGATTCCGAATATGGCAGCGATATTATGTGACTACTTTTATATTTTTAATGAATCGTTTAATTGATATTGTTCCTCGGAATATTTATCATGTTTTCAGCGATTTAACGAAGCAACCAAAAACAAAAATCATATATTTTTGATATATTGAAATAAGTGAAACAAGAACCATTAATTTTCAATATTAAGAAACTTCTTGAAATCGGATCTCATCTATTTGCATGCTAGAATTTTATATTTTAAAATTCTCCTGCTCTAAAACCAATCACCCGCTACTTCTGTAAACACACAACTTTAGAACAACATTGAACGAATAAAAAGAAAATAACTCTTCAAGTGGCGTGTTATTTCTGACTGATGTGCCTGCCTGCCTGCCAGCCTGTGGCTCTGCAGCTTGTTTACAGTGTTGCGTCTCCTCTAATTACCACAATTATAAAACAATATGCATAAATATTCAATACATGCCACAAGTAGCAAATGGTCTGAAACATATAAAAAACAGAATTTATGACGAACAACTACTTGTCGTTCAATTCACAAACCAGTCGAAGCAACAACATCCACGTCCACGATTCTGCCGTTTCAAAAAAGTCAAGTATTTAAACAATTAACTGCCATCCAGTCAACCAAACATTCATCACGGGCACAAGTACAATTATTTCAGGGATAGAAAAGAAAAATTCTAACAAAAGGACGCCAATTTCAAGTGGTTGGCTGTCGTTTGTTCAAATTAAGAAACATTAACTCGATAAAATTTATAACTAAAAAATATTATTTGATAAACTGCGCACTTAATGCAAAAAAAAGACAACAACTCGGAACATAATCAATATTTAGTTATTTATTTTCCTATTTACTAATTACATAATATAACTGAAGATACTTCTTCAGCTTGTGTTTTCTATTTGAGACAGAATATTTTTTATTTTGAAAATCTCGAAACACTTGAAACCATTTAAGAAAAAGGATTTTCAGCTCATTATTAAGGAAGTACTTACAGGCTCTTGAGAAGTATTAACTTTGACAGATTTGTAAAGAAAACAAATAAACAAAATTTTAAGAAATAGATTTGAAAACTAAAGCAACGCAACGGATGTTAAGACTCATCATCTAGCAAATTGACACGCTAAACATTATGTGGCATCAACCGAATGTCTCGCCGTGGCTGCAATTGTTGCTCTATATTTTTTTTAAAATGGTTGTAGTGAAATATTCTTATATTTCAGTGATATAAATTCTGAGAAATGAATCCGAAAATTGTGGGCATTAAAAGGAGATTAAAGCAAATGAACTGTTAATATTTGGCATAGAAGAACCCGCTTTGAATCTTTTGAAAACACTGTGTAGTGGTCGTGTAATCTGCTCTATTTTCAATAGTAGATATAAAAAAACTAGAAAGTTGTCATGAATTCATGAAATTTTCGGAAGTTGGGAGTTTCGTAAAGAGCACAACACAGAAAACTTCAACACTCTCTGTTCTTTGTTCTGGACACCATAACTCGGTTACGTTCATACAGTCTAGAATAGAGCCTGCTGCTACACCCGATAGTGTGTAATTCCTTTAAGTCCTGTCTTCGTGAAAGGCTTTTTTTCGAGAATGTGCCGTAGGAGGAGAGGAGAAACCTTTTCTTTTGCTGCCTACTTCTCTTAAATTCTTTTATGAGCTCCCGCTGATGTCTTATTTTTCTTAGGCTTTATGGGTAATTATTTAAAAGTGCTGGTCTGGAAAAACTGCGTAAGCCTTTTCCCTAGAAATAGCTGTAACAGGGTGTCGTTAATCACCGCGTTGCATAACCGTGATATCACGCTGGGTCGAATCATCACAATTAAATGTAAATTCCACTTTTACGCTGCATTAGTTAATCCAAAAAGAAATAGTTTTCAAACTAAAACTAATAAACAACTGCAATTATTTAAAGTGCTAAAAATGTAAAAAAATAATTAAAGAAAATTAAGTTACTGCCTGTTGCAGGAAGTCAATTGATATGGTTCTGTCTCTCAAAATCAATTGAAATATAATTAAAATTTTAGAATTCATTTCTATTTTAAAAGTTATTGCCCAAACAAATAAAAAAGAAAATACTTTCACTGGCATGACAGACAGAAACAAAAGTGGAGCAAATATTTTGAAAAATAGGATATGAAAAAAATTTCATGGCAACACTGGCATTTAAAAGTGTTACTATCGGCTTGGCATTGAGACACTTCTCGTATATTATTTTACAACCAATAAATTCAAGCTGTTATTACATTCAACACAGCAAATATTGCACCTGCTGATGAAA
Organism: Linnaemya vulpina; assembly: GCA_963675445.1. NCBI lineage: Eukaryota > Metazoa > Arthropoda > Insecta > Diptera > Tachinidae > Linnaemya > Linnaemya vulpina. Next base: position 4,307,189 of record OY776277.1, read on the forward strand.
ATGCAGCGGCTTTCGAAAACAACTGTTTTGATATGCCTTTCAAGTTGATGGTAACTTTCGCTGGTACACCGGAGTGCTTAAACTTAGTCTCATTCTGAATTAAAACTCATCTTAATTAAGTTTGATATAAAAGAGTTTTAATACAGAAGAGATTGAAAGAGATATATTTATGTGATCAGGCAACAGACCTTTAAAGGTTCACTGACGTCCTTTTTAAAAACGCATTTAATTTCTTGATTAGTTATATGTGTTGATGATATAAAATATATCTGCTTAAAGATGTAATATATATCTGTATATTATTAATTTGCTTCACTGCCCCATTTTCTACACTTTTTCCCATATTTAAATGCTTTTTATAAGAACTTCGAAGCACTTTTCAGTTGTCCTGCTCGCCACCTGAATTATTAAAATGTTTGCCAACACCAGCTAATCGAATCCAGTCAGCGATTGCGTCATATTTTCTATTTCTTTATTTATTTATTTTATATTTTCAACACTTCTTGTGTTTGCATAAATATAATTTATCTTTTTATCTTAAAACTCATCTTAAGTAGGCATGAATGCTTTAGTTTCTTCTGCGTTTCATTGAAGAAAACACAAATAATATTAACGTTAACAACACACTCTTACACACATACAATGATGCGCGCTATTAAATTATACTTTAAATACAAACTTGTGAGTTTTTTATGATCTTTGACATTTTCGTTAACAATGAATGGTTAACTAAACAGTCGAGTCAAGAGACACAACAACAGCTCTTGGCTTGCAATTGTTTCATCTTGTCGAGAGGCCCATAAACAATCCAATTCGTTGCAGTTTAATGTCCTATTCAGACCAAAAAAAAAAATATTTGAATAATAACAACAGAAAACTAGCAATAGGAAAAGCAAAAACCCACACACTCATCTGACGGACGGACAGACAGGCAGATCATAAGCCAGAAAGTAGATTAAATATTTAGTTAATGTAATTTAATACAACAACGTACACGCCAGTTTAACAGGCTGGGCATTATAATATTAAATGATCTTTTGTCACTTGAAAGGCCATTATCCATCTTCCCAGAACAAAAATGCTGTTGTAGGAAGCACACGTATACACACACACACACAATCTCTTAAGAATATAATAAACAAGGCTAAAAAGGAAATTAACAACTCCCAGAGATGTGACTTAGAATATTAGAAATTTCTACATTTCAGGTCAATTCTTTTCAGTCACACAATTCTCTGTCTGTCTGTCTGTGTGTTGCCCAGCCTTCATGCATTTCACATTGTTTAAAAGTCTTTATCTTTTATATGAACATAAACATATTAATATTATGTCCACCCAAGTATTTTTGAATGCGACGATTAAGGAAGAAACCAACAGCAACCAGACCACAAACAAACAAAATCATAAAAGAAAAAGATACATATATTTTTATGTATCTACATGATCGTTATATATAAAAATATGAATAAAAATAAAAAAAAAAACACGAGCATGCGCAATTTAATTGAATTTACGGCCAGCAGCTTAACAAGTTGTCGTAGAAGCGTGAGCCTTACAAGCCATAAGTCAAGCATTTTAATTTGTAATCATATGCCGCCTTGTTATAAAAACGTAAGTTTTATAGTTTTTCATCGGGGATAAAACGAATCCCCAGTAGTTCCAACACAACGGGACAACATAATAAGATTGTGCGAGAGTCTCGTGTGGTTGCAAGCAGCAACAGACGCAGGCCACAAACAGCTAAACAACAGGCAGAAGGAAGTCGGCCAATTGTGAATTTAAATGCATTGAAATGTTTGCAGTTGAAAAGGCGGCAAGTGGGTGGTTTGAAAAGGGGTTTAAAATCAGCAATTTTTATTATTATGGAATTTTTTACTTTTTTATATTATTTCGATTAAACGAATTTTGGCTTAAATTTTTTATATATTTCTTATAAAAATCTGTGATAACTTTTGAAACTTAAAATAAATAATTTTCTTGAGCTCAATTTACCACTTAAAAAATCCATTAAATATTGTTCCATAAACATGAAATTGTTATAATATTGAGCGAAATAAACATTAAATGCGTTTTTAGTTTGAAATAGAATAAAAAAATTCGCAGATTGCTCTTGAGAACTCTAAAAAATATGAAATTTTTGGCCATTTCCCGCAAGGAAAATTTTAAATTTTCAAATACCTCGAAGTCAGCAGTTTTACGCCGTTTTAAAAACATCCAGTTGACATCATTTTTCGACATTTTGAGGTTTAGGAAGCCTCTCTGACCACGTCACAGAGTCGTGTACTATGTCTGTATGCATGTTAGCTTGTATGTGTTTGTATGTGTGTGTGTATGTGTGTGTATGTGTGTGTGTGCGTATGTGTGTACGTGTGTGTGTGTGTGTGTGTCTCTGTATGTTGCTGTGTGTAAGTATGAGACCCACTTACAGCTTTTGAACAACTTCTAGGATTAACTTTGATTTTCTGTGAATTAAACTAATTCGGATTAGTAAATTTCGAGATATCTTAACAAAACTAAGAAAAAAATATTTTTAAAACAGGGATTTTATTTTTTTAAATAAATTTTTAAACGCTTTTCTAATCGATTTATAATTGATCAGCTGGTGATATCAAAAAACCAATTCAATCGCCACCAACCGGGCCAAAATGGGCGAATTCGTTCCTGATACATCGTGCACGAAGAAGAATTCTAAAAAAAGGATTTTTTTTTGAAACTTTCGAAATTTATACATCTGCCCTCTTCATGTTCTCGAATATTTAATAGCAACCGCAAAATACTTGACGCCTGTCACGTGAGAGTAATTTGATTTACCAAAAAGTTGTTGCGGTTCGAAAATGAATGATAGTTTTCTTCTCGTGGAGCTCAAAGCACAACAAACGACGTTGCGATATCTTTGCGGGAAATTACAGGGATGGCCTCTGGGGTCAACCATTTTCCATCTCTTTTTTTTCCTTGTGATTTCATAGCGAATATTTATAAGAAATAAAAAAGTCATAAATAATTTTTTATTTGAAAATAGCTACCGTTGCCCGTAAGAACATTTTCGTCCTTTTTGGCGTAAATAAATAAACAATATGTTTAAAAAGAGAGTGCTTCCATTTAACACTTAATTTCTAAACGGCCTACGCAACTAATCACTACTCGATGTTCGTCTACTCCCTGCGTTTAGTCATCTTGATTATCATTATCAAAATCATTGACGATTTGTTGTTTAACGATGTTTATCTCGGCATTTTATTCAGCATCATGTGATTGTGTCAGGTGCTGTGCATTTTACATTTTTCATAATTTTTTATTTTCTATTTTTGTTTTTATTTTTGCCTTTTGCCTTTTGCAGCCCCCTCCCTCCATTAGCTGCAACTTAACTTGTTTAAAGTGGTAATATATCGCTGTTGCAGCAACAGCAGGATGCTGCGAACATACGCCACAATTCAAAACATATTCAAACACAATCTCCAGCACATATAAAATCATGTTGTCAAAAGCATCACAATAATCGAATGGCCAAGATGTGGCTTCTTCTCGTAAAGCCTGAGAGCAGGTCTTGCAATATTTGGCGGCATTAAAATGTGAAAAGAGAATCTCTAGTAGACAATTATACGATAATATTTGTTTAAACAATTTATGTTTATCGATATTGAAGCCACGATAAGCCCAAGTCTAAATGAAACTGAAATTCTCTCAGGGCTTTTTCTGCCTGCAGACTCTGCGTATGAACAGAGAAAAAGACTTTTAAACTATCGCAGAAGAAATTGTTTAATAAAAATCCTGGTAATTGTCATTTCGAAAAGACTAAAGACTGTAATTATTTCCAGCTGCGCTGATTAAATAAATTTTGCAGTTTCTGTTCTGTTGCAGCTCTTAAATTTTTTTTTTTTTAATATAAAAACTGAAATTTGCTCGTACATTATAAATGGCCAACTTTGGCTTATTTATACGTAAATGTTTTATGTTTTCATCGTAAATTTTTTCTTAAAATAAAACCAGAAATGTCCCCAATCAACAACAACAGCAACAAAATATATGAATTTCAGCAGTTTGTAACAGCGTTTCCATTAAACTAACAATTTATGTTAAATTTTCCGTTGGGCCCGAAACATTTGGCTAAATTTAAATAGTGGCGATTTACGCTGCACAAACAGCCTTCATGCACTCTTTTCTTTTCTAGTTTTACAATTTTATTATTTGCATTATTTCGCTTTATTCCCTTTTATTTAATTTTATTTTATTTAAATCTTAGTCGCCTTCTGCTGTTATTTTTCCAACTATTTCAAATGCCGTGTGAGCCTCCAAATGACTTGTTGTCGTCTTTAATGCCACAATTTATGAGACCCACACTCGTTACAACATCTAAAATGCTCAGTAGCATGTAACATGATATTTGACAATTGGCTTAAATCTCGTTGAATTTTATTTAACACCAAAAAACGAAAAATAGGCATGCATGTGTGTAAGTGTATTATAATATGAACTCGTTAATATTTCATAATGGCTAAAACCCAGCAAATGCTTTGGGAGGGGAATTGAAAGTGTCAAGAACCCCAAGAAATGATTATCAGAGTTACTGAGATAATCGCATCGATTGCTGAGTTTCTATAGCATTTCTTTACAGTTTGTTAACATAAACTCATGACTTTAATGAGCCCACCTCAATTTGAGGAATCTGGGTCAGTTAAATCGGAACATCTTACTGGCTAAGCCAAGTCGCCAACACGGACAATTAAGCGTTAAGGAAACGCTTGCTTCACAAATAACTATTCAGTATGACTTCGGATGTGTGTGCAGTTTCACACGCTCACCCCGTCTCCTTTCATTAAATTCTGGCGGTAAGCAGTTATTCATCAGGGGTCTAAAGAGTTACCCTGTGCTGCGTTGCCAATGTCATCTTTAAAAGTATATACAATGAAATACACCGGCCAAGCACTCCTTTCGATTGAGTGGATATAACAACTGTTCCGTTAATCACACGCAAATTTTTAGTGCCCCAGAAATGAAGACTTTGTTTATTGACGAAATTGGTTAAATGGAAGTAGGCCTCATGACAATCTTCAACTCGAAATCGTCCTCCTTCGTGGGTACTGTAGCCATAATGTAAAAATGCTGTCTCCATCTATGCTCTCGATTCTAGGGGATAGTGTTGAGAGGACAGATCAGGCAGAGTGCAATGCATATGCAGAAGTCATCCCTTGAATGCTGGGCCTAGCAAAAAATATACTAACGGGCAGAATGCAGCACCCTACTTCGTCGGCACTCTAGCGAAATAAGAATCAAAACAGCAACTTCTTTATCTCCTCACTGTTCATTATCCCCTCCTTTTTAGTTCCGGCACAATGCACTGTATAAAGGGTAATCGTTTGAGTGTCGGTCCTTTAAAAATATTTGCCACGTTGCCTGACGGAAGAGGTTCGCACTGTGGGGGCAATACTGAACTCTTGTAGTTAAATCGGCACAATGATTTTACGCTCTTTAAGAGTAAAGCGCATCCAACCCTTTTGCTGGAACTAAAAAGAAGGGGATAATGAACAGTGAGAAGATAAAGAAGTTGCTGTAGCCATTTTGATTCTTCTTTCGCCATTTACATTCCAGCATCCAATCCGACAGACTGATTAATTTTGCCCCACACTGTTTGCAGCTCAGCAAGTGAATATATTTGATTTTAAAAATTCCCTTAAAGGAAAAACTTGCGCTGGGTTTTTTTCTCATATTTCAAATTAAACACTTCAAACTTAAGAAAATGATATGAAATTCCCGAGTCAGCAATTATTTGCTCAAGCCAATACAAATTTTAAAATTCATTTCAACTGTAAAATATTTACAAAATCAAGCAACCAGAAAACAGTTTAATCCCGGCAACAACAACAACAACTAATACACACGCTTTAGTGTCATAAATAAACAAAATTATGAGTAGAGCGGTAGCGTTAAAAAAAAAATATTTTAAACAGACAAGAAAACTTAAATATATTAAACTCCAGGCCATTTTTAAAGTAAAACATTTGGTTTCATAGACAAGATACAGTGATGCGCACGCAGCGGTTTTCATTACCATTTTTATTTCCGATACTAATTTATTTTTATTAGTAAGTGGAAAACTATTAGTCTGACTTTAGTTGTGTTCACTACTTCAAACAAGTCCTTCATGTTTTTTCTTAATTTTTTCTAAAATGGAAGAAGAATTATTTTTTATACTGAACCAAAAACGAGATCAAGCAAGAATTTAAAAGACGAACAGCCTTAAAATTTAAGCCTGTCAGAAAGGTACGATAAATATTGCAACGCACAAGTTAAAGTCAACATCAGTTTCATATATTCAACTTGAACAACACATCAGAACAGCTGTTTTCGAAAGCCACTACACTTTCTTTATAACTTTTTATTTATTGTTAGTTGTCAAGTATCAACATAATTTCACTAACAAAAAATTTTCCATTTTCTAAACAACAAAAATACGGAAAGACTTTTATTTCCTAACAAAATTAAACCCTGTGACAAGAATAATAATTTTCGAAAACCCAAAAATTTAAGGCGATTTTAATCCAAACGGTTGGGAGTACTTCTGCTTTTGTTCTAGTGCTTTTTAGGTTTTGCTGCGTTTGTTGCCTCTAAGAAGTTGACATGACTGTTAATCAAAAAAAATAATAATATCTCGATTTCAATTCGCATTCAACGTCCCACACATGCGAACGTTTTGGTTAAACAACAAACTAGACGGTACAAACGAATATGAAATATGTATTTCGTTAAAGTTAATTCGTTTGAATGAATTTCAATTAAAACGCGGCCAAGACTACAAACATGTTCACTCACTCCATTTATGTTGCCTACTCTTTCACTCTGCAGCAGAGAGTAAAGTAAAAAATCTTGCTGCGTGTTAAATCCAAACCACAATTTAATCTAAAATTTATTAACAAATTGAAAATGCGATGACAAGTATGTATTTCATCCATTTTCCACAAATTCGTTGATCTTGTTAAAGCTGCTGCAGCCAACAGCAGAAGCAGCATCAGCAGCAGCACTTGAAGCGGCGGATGTAAGTTTTGAAGTTTATAATCTGGCGTGCGTGTATGTATTTAAATGAGCATGTTCTTCATGTTGTTGCTTGTGTTTTCGTATTTAATTTAAATTAAATACTTTAAAATCGTATCCAGTTCCAGTTGTTGTAATAAACGTCAAAAATTTGCTAGTTTATGTGTGTAAAACTCGGCTTAAAAGAGCCGGTTGCCTGCGATATTTTCGCCATGTTTACCCATTGGCGGCATCATTACGCATCAGCTAAGCCGTCTTAAGCTGGTTTTTGTTTTTAGCGGATCTGAGTATTAAACAACAAGTTTCATTTTTATAAATAAGATTTTGTATTAATGCCTTCCAAAGCTTCAATTGCAAGACGTATTTCCTTTCACAAAAGAAAATGTCTGTTAGAATTTTTATTGAAAATTCTTAGTGGAAATAAGAAGGCTTTCTTAGGAGATAAATATCGAGTTGCAAAGAGTTCCTAATATTGAACAAATGAATAATAAAAATTTTAAATTAAAAAATATTTAAATCTAAATATGTGGTGATTACTAATAATTAATACCAGAAGCGTTGGCTTGTGGTTGCGCAGCTTGCAGTTCTGTTTATGACTATAAGAATGCCGGTGAAAATAAAAGTTTGTTGTATATCAATTTCATATTAAATTTCATTATGATTAACCAGATGAAACCTTCTTCAGAGAGACCCAATAAATAATCCAAACCACAAGATTTTTTTTTTGGCTTCGTAGTCGGCGCTTTAACTATGAATGAGCAGATTCAGAGCTGTAAATGAATGGAATATTCAGAGAGGCAGAAAGACTTTTAACTTGTTCCAACTTATAAGGCAGCGATCGATTTATTTAGATTCTGTAACAGATTTTGTTGGAAAAATCAAGCAAATAAATAGTTTCTATGATTTTCTTTAGGCCTTTATAAAATATCATAGTAATAAACCTATTCCGTGAATAAAAAATTGCTTGACTTATATCATGTTGCTGTGGTAGACTTTTTATTACCTGAATGTCCACCGACAGCGATGAAACATACACGATTTTAAAGGTATTTTCGTTTCAATATGCAGAATATAAATCAAGTTTCGTAGTCAAAGCGTCAACTAGTAGAGTAGAGATCCTCTTGAAAATAAAACCCCAAAACATTTTTAATTAATATTCTTTAAAAGAAACTATTCCGCACGATTTCGTTGCATTAATTTTCTCATGCCTTCTCCTGACTCCATCACACGCTTTTTCACACACTCCATCCCTCTCTCGCTCTCTCTCTCTCTCTCTTTCTCTTAAAGTTTAATTCTATTATGATTTTGTAGATTAAGATTTCATAGTAATTAGTTTTAATGAATTGTTATTTTATTCCATAATAAAACCACAACAGTTTATGTTAGAAAAGCCCTGAATGAAAGACTTTATAAAAGACAAACAACAGCCATGCCGGAGTATTAAAAGGAAAATGTGCAGGTGCCCTCAATACACACACACACAGGCACACACAAATAATATATATCGATCATGCCCGAATAGCTGGTAGAAATATGAATGGACATACAGTTTTTAGAATGAATATTAACAAACACACACAAACTCCCAAACATCTACACAAAAATTCCAAAATTTTTATTATGATCGTCTATGCCAAGTTTTCGATAAGAAGTTAATACAGGGACTCTCAATCGTGCAGATCAACTCTCCTCCACAGTATATTTCTCGAAATGGCACAAATATAATCACGACATGAATATGACCTGCAAAAGTTATCACCGTCGTCACGGGAATTAGGGGGTATATCCCCCTCAATATGTAAAGTCGTCAGAATTCACCTCAATATTGTAGCTTGAATAAAATCGTCAAATATAAAAGCGTCGCGGATCCGAAAAATGCGTTTGATAGTGTGTTATTCTCTTAAAACGACTGTACAGTGGTGTCCTTAGTAAAGGACCCCTTGTAGCAGTTTGTTATCGAAGCAATTCTTTTACAAAATTTCCTCGTAAAAATTTAAATAAACGGAACTGTTTACAGTGGTCATAAATAAAGTCACATGAATAATGATGGGAAAGTGTGGCGGCTGTTGAAAACAGCACTATGCTACCCTGCTGTATGAGTTGAAATAAAATTGATGCTTTCATTCCTCCATTAATTCTGGGATTATTCATCATGTCTTACGATCACCAGTCTGTTAACTACAATTTAATTTATTATTCTGAAGAAAATTATAAATAAATATCCAATAATTCACATTATTTTTGGAACAGACCTCGTATCATAAAAGACCTTAAATCAAGTAGCGGTATATTTGCAAGAAAAGGTAGAAACATCAACTTTATTTGCCACAATAAGAACTATAATAATCAGTTACTTGTAAAATCGATAATGTTAGTACAGGGTGATCCAACATGACCGCAAAAGGTTGAGTTCACTACAACCTTTTTTTAAGACATAATTATTAAAAATTTTTTTATAGATTTTTATATGCGATTGAGGGAAAAAAGCTTTGAGGCCCCTGCGCTTATGTACTGCCACTATGTATTATTGCAAGTGATTTTCAAGGCAGAGTTTTATTTCTGTGAAATGGGTTAGAATCCAAAATAGGACAGCATTTTCGAAACTGAATATTTCTACATGAAACGAATTACAGCTCACTTCATGATGGTTAAGCTAAATATGCCGCCTTTAATTGAACCAGTAGGGAACCTCTGCTGTTCATACGTTGCAACAAAAACTGTAACACAGTAAAAGAAAAACACATACATACACACAACCACATCCAATACTATTAAATCGAAACCCAAGTAACTGCCGATGCACTAGAGAATTAAACTGATCAGATCGGATCGTTCGTCATTTGCCACCGCATTGACTTACCTTCTTTACACCTTAGAAAATGTGAAGATCAAAGCCTAATTTGCCGACCTAATAATATAAATTAAATTGATCTTTAGATGTGTGTACAACACACACACACACAAGTACATAAAATAATATATAAAAGGCACAGCAGACCGAAATGCTTTTGTGTTTCTTTCCACATTCTAAACAAAATGTTTTAATTCGCTCCTACACTAATCCAACCTCAGCAACGTCTGTCCGTCTGTCCGTCTGTCTGCCTGTTTTATGTGCTGAACAATTCTAATCAAAATTTCTATTATTAAAACAATTGAAAAACGCCACTGTTTTGCTTTTAGGAACTCATAAAAAAAATATACAAAACAAAACTGCCATTAAAATGTTGGTGGAAACAAATAATCTGTCTGAAAGAATCCATTTAACTGATCACACATCGAATTATTTGTGATATACGACTGATTTGTGAGTCGTTAAAATATTTCATAGTGAATCATTTCAAAGCATTTAATTCGATTTGAATTGATTTAATTTCATTATAACGCGCGGTGCTCTGTGAGGCGTTGTGTGCGATGATTATGATGAGCTTCTTAAAAGACGTAACAATAAAACAAGCCAGAGATCAAACAAAACAATTCCGATAGATCTTGTTTTTCTTTTTCTCTGACGCAGAGGAACAGACAAAGAAATATTTGAGCCGGTCTGTTATCTTAAAACTATTTTGATTTATCTAGAGTTTTGATTTCATTAAAATTACATTGAGGTGATTTGAGAAGAGTTCGTTAAATATGATTTAATGAGAGGAATATGTTGCTGTGATTTTGGGAAACTTGTCTTCCAAAATCGACTATTTTGAAGAGCTTTTCCCTTTTCATTGGGAAGCCTTACAGTTCGGTATCAAGTCGTACCAACTGAGTAAACACTCTGCTGCACAACTCGAACAGACTGGAACCACAAAACCACCCAACTTGTCCTGTGCTTGAGAAATCGCGGCTGTGGCTGCCGATGCCACTGGGAATAGGAAAACATTAAACTCATGAATTCCCAAGTAAGTAACGCTGCCAACAAGTAACGCTGAATAGAGAGTTTTTTGCTTTTAAATAACTATTTTTAAAATATTTTTTTTTATTGTGAACACCCATAATTTCTTATGTCGCGCTGTATTTCACTATTTTTCAATAACGCAATTCAAAGTTAATATTGTCAATAAGCAATTCTTGAAAAAAAATTCTTTTATATATTGAAAAAATCGAAAAATATATTTTCTAAAGGCCACACTAGAATTCATTTCCTTTCGACAATACATGCAAAAAGAACTCTAACAAATTGACTGCCGTAGTGGCGGCACTTTATTTTTTAAGACGTCTTAGAGCTTTTGTCCCTTTTTGCAGCAACAACAACAGCACAATACAAAAATTGCAACGCTTTGTAATTTTTATTACTAAAATATTCGGCACAATAGTGTTGTTAAGCATGCTTAACGCGCTTTAACTAACTACCATTCATTCATGTTCGAACATGCAACAACAATGGGAATGAACAGATTCAGAGCTGCAAAGGAATGGAATGTTGATTGAAAAGAGAAGAAACAATTTGAAATTGTTGCAACTTTGAAGGCGGTAACTAAAACACAGTGGATGTATTTAGATTGTGGAACTTTGTTAATTTGAGAATAAGCAAATAAACAATTTCTATGACTTTACACTGGTTGACAAAACAACTAAACGTACGTGACAAGTTTTTTCAAAAATAAAAGGGATTTCTTAAGGCATTATTATTATGAACACTTAATGATTTTTCCACCAAAAACCTAATTTATGAAACATAATAATAATTTAAAAAATAAATTGCTCGACTTTCATCGTGTTTTTGTGGTAGACATTTTAGTGTCTGAAAGTCCACCAAAATTTATGAAACTAATATGATTTAAAAGGTATTTTTATGTCGAAATGCAGAATATAAATATTTTTTCCAAAGTCAGACCGACAAAAATTAACACAACCGTACACTAGAGCCGATTTAAAACAATTTTATATCATACTCATGACTAAGTGCGGAGTGGAACTAGAAATCCTCGGCCTCTCAGTCTTGTGTTAACTACTTCAGCGAACAACAAGCGAGATATTAAAGAACCACCGCACCGCATGGTTTGCAATTCCATGTAACATATTTGGCATGCATGTGTGAGAGAGAGAGACATAAAAATTCGGAAAATCTATATTTTGTATGCACTATTAATTTGAAAATATTTGAAGCACAATCAGTGCCCTATTCCTTCACAGGAATATTTTTTATAAAATTGCGACTTGGAAGAGAAGCTTCGCTTTTATTTGAAACATCCAATTGAAAAGAAGAATTAATTCTTTTAGTTCTCTTCGCAGGCCAACGATCATCATCCTCTGTCTGTATCTACAAAAATTAATACTCGCACTGTTTTTCGTCTTATACTGCGTTGCTCTCATGTGCTTTTCCAAGTGTTTAAAATTAAAGGATGTTTAAGTACATTTTTGTTGCATGATGCCTGGCTATTTAGTCTGTGGCATTATTGTATTATACGCGTTTGAATGTCTGTAAAAAGATGTGTGGCAAAATGTATGGAGCCGCCACAAGAACAAAAATATTTCGAAAACCAAAAAACAAAAAAAGCTGCAGCAAAAAAGTCAAACTAAATGTAGCTCGTACACATTTAAAGCTTCGATGGTGAGCGCCATCTCGTTTAATCTACCTTTTAAGAGGCGTGGCTATAGTATTTTATATGCGATGATCAAAGGCTGCCGACACTTTGTTCTCAAGCCGCACTTACGGCTGCAGTACTTTTATGTTCCTTCTTCCAGCGATGATCACACCACGATGATGATGATGATGGTCATGATGATGATGCAGATGATGATGCATATGACAGTGATGCTTGTGCAAGTTAGGATGAAAATACTCTTCATGGAGATGATGATGCTGATCATGATCATCATCATCATCATGATATGGCTGCCTTTGCAAGCAAATTCCCTTTGCCACTAACTAAATGAGGTGTACCTTTGAAGTGTGAATGAGTTGGATACATTAAAGAGGCTTTAAATAAGCAAATGCCTTGGAAGAAATCAAAGTAGAAGTCTTAACTCGCGTGAATTCATTAATTTCACATAAGACTTTGTTGTGAGGGATTTCAAACATGATATAGATTCAGCTCAGAACTGCACTATTGTTGTGTGTTGGTGTGTGGTGGCACGGCAAAATGGGCAGGATAATGGCAGGTAACATTTCAATTTACGTCTCAGATAACAAAGAAACTTTTGGAACACACGTTGCCCTAAGAAAGTTGAATAGACAAGTAATTGGGAGTAGGCAGTCTAAAGATCAGACTTTTGTGCTTATTATACACCAATGGAAAGCTACTTTTTATGATACAAATTTACTATGAATTCATAACGGCCAGATCAATGTTAACCATTCCATCCATATACGACGGGACATGTAATGGGGCATTACCAGAACACTGCAACGATTCTTAGTAAAACAGTTCCAAACAAAATGCAAAGGGGGCATCAGTTGCCTGTGAATTATTGCAGATAGAGAAAGAGAGGGAGAGAGAGGGACATCCTCAGTCTAGATAATGAAAACGAACGAGCATGATTGACTAGGCGCATTTGAATTTAAAGAACTTTCGTTTCTGGGGCACTGAAGATCAGCGTATGATGTAAAACGAATCATGGCACCCTCTCGAAGCTACTGTGCGTGGTGTGGGATTTATGCGGTCTCGGCTAGTGGGCCACATTTTTTTTCGAAGTATGCCCTCGGCAATACGGATAGTGTTACTGTTACTGGATAACGCTACAGAGTTGTTTTAGTATATGAGGGAGTTAATAGCTGGCGCTAATGTTAAGCGACCAGTGCTATGCCTACGTCATTGTGAAAGGCCGACAACAATTAATACAATCTTGTGGATCAGAAAAATTCGACACCATGATCTAAGGCATCATATGAGTCTGGTATTCACTACTTTAGCCAATAGCACACTCAACAACACATAAAGCCAGACATCTGCTGTTGCACTGAGGAACTACCATGTGCACGGCCCATTCTATACCATAAAGAAACTCTCTCTCATGCAATTACCAAATGATTAGAAAAAACTTTTACTCTTTTTCGTTCATTTCAGTCAGTATTGACAGCTTTGAGACTTGAGACATCTCAACAACAGCATAATCAAGAAGAAACTTCATTATCATCAAGAAACTGAGATATGACTACGACATCATCATCATCATCGACATGATCGCTGCAGTTGCAATTGCCTTGAAGGTTAGTATCGTCCTCGTCAATGTCATCATTTGTGTTGTGCTTTGCTGTGCTGTTGTGTGGCATGTAGGGCACAACAACCAACAACGGCAACAACTTGAGGCAATTGATTTAAAAAACATCATTAAATTAACTTAATTACCTTTTGGGTAAAGAACAAACAAACAAACAAAACAAACGGAAAATAAAACAAAACAATTTATTTTCAATTTGTTCTTATTTCGCAATTTAATTGTCGGGACCTAGAAACGACTGGAAATCGTACCAAAGCCTGGTTCCTTTTACTTCCTTTCATTTCTGTACCTTCCATTCAATTCGACTGACTCATTATAAAACCCTTAAGCTTTAATTTCTGTTTTATAACATTTTATTAAAAATTTTACTTGATTATACACTGCAACCGAATACATTTTTATTCCAACGTCCAGCCATGTTTATTTGATTCAACTGAATGTGTTTCTGTTGATTCATTTATTTTTTATATGTTTTTATTTCGTGTGTGTGTGTGTGTGTAGCGCTTTAAGCTCTGCATTGCTTATGCATGCCAGTACATGAATGCGCATGTTCCAACAAACACCAAACACAATTGTGTGCCGGGGGTCAAAGCTTCTCATCTTTTAAGTGACAACACTTGTTATTATTTTTGCTAAATTTCAATTCCTCAACCATACACACATTTACTCACACAAATACATACACATATTTTTATGTACGCTAAATTAACTTTGCCGGCCGGCCAGCCGGCCGGTGTCTTTCCTCTGGGGTGCAGTGCATTTAAAAAGGTGGATATTATGGCCATTGATAACATTTATTGTTATAACTGCTGCACTTTTTTTACAAATGCAGCAGCCAGATACACGTTGAGTGGAGCTGCACATGCAGTGGAAGAGGGGCGAATTGTATTAGTGTCAGCAGTGTCGGATCCAACAACGAAGTTACATGGCTTACAAGCATTTTAGTCTTGTTATCTGTCACTTTTGAACATCAATTAAATATTTATTAACACAATCCCTTGACCGCTGGTAATGTGGCGTTTTACGTTGCACTGACAAAAAAGAAGCGGCTGATTAAAGATCAGTCACGTTTTCATAACACTGAGAGTCCGATTTCATATGTGGACTATTATTTATATGGGAGAAAACTAAAGCAGACGGACTCATTCCTTTCGATTCCAAATTTCGCTCTAGTCGAGGATCTCTTTTAAAATATTCCACAAATACGTCAAGTTTTCGTTGTTCATACCGCAGCGCGTGTGAAAAATTCTAAAACTTTTGTTTTTCTCTCTGTATGATTTTGTTCTTTTCGATTCTGCTGTGACAGCTTATCAGGTGTTGGGGATCAGTTGTAAAACATGGTTGGTAATAACCGTCTTCTCGATGAGTCTTCTCCTCGCAGACGGCAAACGCATACGATTAAGGCAGAAGTGTCAAGAACACATAACAGTTAATGGCTGACACAAAACACTGTAAATTATTTGAATGAATGTGCCACCAACAAAACCTGACAAGACACATCAAACCAAACGAAATGATAAATTAAATGTGAGTAAAATTGAAGAGTTCAAATGGAAAGATAAATGGAAGGCACTGCCGCAAAAAACTACAACTATAAATAAATTTATGATAAAAAAATAACAACAACAAAAAAAAACAGCACAAACTCTTAACTGAAGCATGTCTTGCGATCGCATTGTGTACAGGACTGGGGCAACACCTTTTTGAGCCGAGCGGTTTCTTACTGATGTTCCGAGTAGATGTTTTGCGTCTTCCTTATTTCAAAACTAATGATCGTAATAAAAGTTTACAAGATCTCCTACATCCAGAGAACAGCGTCTTTGCAACTAATTCCTGCATATAGTCATCAAATGCACGCATGCCTGTCAATGTCCGTTTCTTAAATTGTGAATAATAAATGAGTTTGAAACGCATATATTTTCACCCTCTCAAGACATTTATGAGTTTCTCTCGAACATAAAAGAATTTGGGTTTTTGTTCCAGCCAATTGTTTGTCCTTATCTTTTGTTTCAAAACAGAAGTCATCAGTGATGGCTGGTGGTCTACACCAAACAGATATAACGAATCATAATGCTCTGGAGAAGGTCGATGAAGATAATCCGCGTTTTCAAATAATTTAATTTATAACCTTCTAATTAAAACTTAAGCGACAAAACAACAACAACAACAACAGCAGCAGCACTTCAATATCAAGCGACGACACCAGCATGGACGACACAAAGAAACTTGAGTTTTTAAGAACCCATTCAGGAATTGTTTGGCAAAGAAAAAAATCATATATAAAATAAAAATTATAAAGTTTATAATTTCTGCCTCATTTGCTTATTGATGTGCAGGCAGCAGCGGTGTTTTTGTTAAGCGAAAAAGTCCAAGGACACCATGCCAAGGGAAATTGTTCAATTCGGGGCATACAAAATGTTAGTGATTTAGGAAATATCGAGTAACCAGACTAGACATGAAAATCGCATACGTTAGAAGCAACACGACAGTGTTATGCCCAGGCAGAGACAGGCAAGGAAGTCAAGCATAATTCGGACAAGACTCAGACGATAACACCAAAGCCAAGATGAAGGCCAAGGTGAAGACTAAGATAATACCAAGGCAAGGATGCCGTGACGGTCATTTAAGTGGGACCAATTTTTCCATCCCACTCTTCACAGTATCGACAGCAATTGAGATGTTAAAAAGAGGCTTGTTGAAAATTAAAATATCTGAAGCAAATTCTGTCTGTTTATATATTTTTTGATCCGTTCTCCGCCATACCATTCTCTCCTTTCCATAGTTCTAGCAGGGGTCATTCCTTGTTTATCGGCCCTTACAAAATAAAAGGACCCAGAAAAGACCAGGACAAACGAGGCTAGAGTGAAACAAGACCAAGACAATATCAACACAAGACTAAGACAAGACTAATGCCAAGAGAAGAAAAGGGTTTTACAATACCGAAACAAGACTGAGACAAAAGCCGAACAAGAACAGGACAAAATATAAGAAAAAACTAAGACCAGGACTACACCAAGACAAGATCGAAATCAGAGTAAAATAAGTCTAAGACAAAACCGAGAAGATATCAGCACAAGACCAAGACAAGGTCATTATAAGACAAGAGCAAAATAACACGGAGGCAAGATCAAGACAAGGCCGAATGAGAAGAAGTACAAGAGCAAAAGAAGACCAAGACAAGAGCCTTGAGAGCCAAATTATTTTATTTTTTCTATTTAGTGGAGATAAAATGTAACCATCAAGAGGCTGCCCGCAGTGTTGGTAGACAATTGGTCCCGGTTTATCTCATTTCCCATTTTTATCGAATACTTTCCATAAGGAATTCAATTGTGTGGAACTGGTTGGCATAACCGCCAGGGAGTTTAAGCAGCTTCCAAGAAAGGGCACAACGATTATTGCGTGCAGCTACGTGGCGGAATGTTTGCCTACTTGAGGCACCACAAACATGAAATCGACATCCAAATTCAAGCGGCGCTAATAACATTCACCGATTATTGGAAAAATATCGGTGTATGTTATTAGCACGCTATCGCTTGTCTCTTTACATTGTTGTGGACAACACAAATGCAGCGTTGCGATGTCAATTTCCAAAAGTAGATCAACTTTGGATAACACAAATAATATTATGCCACCCTGTAGATTCCGGACATGATTAAGAGCGATATATTACCCTTTAACGGGGCAGATGTTCAATAAAAATATTTGCCATTAGACTCAACTTCAAGCATGAGAAAACTCATGAACAGCATAGGACTTTATATGTGTGATTTATGGACCTGGATCGGTCGTAAGATTTCCTTACTACTCTTCCAAAAACTCTTATCCACAAAAATAAAAATTAAATTTCATCCGAAACTAATCAGTTCACCACGAAATACAAAAATCAATTTGCTGCCTATTTCACGATGTCGCAGCTACATTTAAAACAAAAACGATTTATAAAATTTTGTTTTTGCTTCAAATATAATTATGCGACGGAAACAATTCCTTCGACCTCGTGAAACAGACAGTTATTTTCGTTTTTACACTTTAATTGTGGCTGCATACGACAGTGCGCTATACTTCCCTGCCTTTCACAAGCCAACAAGCCAAAAATAATAATCCTTAAAAAGTGTCCGACTAAAATATTCAGTCAGTTTGCGTTTGATGTGTTTGAGCATTTTTATAGAGTTAATTTAGAATAAATTACGTTGTTCATTTATTAAGAGAACTACAACAAAAAAAAAGAAGAAGTAAAACACAAAACAAAAATATATTATCTCAGGCTGTTAAAAACACTAGGCAACTTCAACAACAAAAATAAAATAAAAAATAATACTTTGTTGCGTTTTTTTATTGTCCAATTTTATTATGCCCAAAATAAGTTGAGAAAAAAATATATTTTTATTTAAATGCCGTTTCAACTCATCGAAGTTGAGGAAAATTTCCACAAAAAGGATAAAATTTGACCAGAAGAGTTTGAAACCCAACCTGAATCATTCATTTAGTGTTGATTTTCATTGAGTTCATTTTTTCGCTGTTCAAGACGATCATTCAACATTTACTGCCAACAGCAACAGGATTAAAATTAGTTTTTGATTATGCTTTCGAGCTTCTGGAAAACGCAATTTGTGTATGAAACATCATCTTCATCGTTGACGTGCTGGCTGCCTGCCTGCCTGCTTTGCCTGCCTGCCTGCCTGCCTGCCTTCTTTAAAGTTTCTTTTTTATGTTCCTGCTAATGTCGCTCGCTCGCTGTTGTGGCCTGATCTGAGGTATTTATGATAACTTGCCGCTTTTTATTAAAAGGCCTTAATTTTAATTTTAGTTTTTTTCTCTGTTTTTTCGTTTATTCTTAATACGCAAGTTTCATAAATATTTTGCAGTTGTGAAAGAGTGTGTGAGATTTTCGAGTCAGTGTTTGCAAATAAGAGCGATTTTGTATTTAAGCACTGAAGAGGATTCGTGCGGTTGTTTCCTTTAAGCGGCAAGTAATTAACCCTTTTAGCAAATTTTTTCTCTTTCTTTCTGTAGTTAAGCCGAGTTAAGCTCTGGGCGGCAAAGTCGGTCAAAAAATCTCGTCGGTCGTGCAAAATCTTTACACGCATACACTCAAACGCATTTTGGAATATTATTTATGAAGGCCGTTTTAGAAATATGTTGTTGTTTCAACTTGAATCCTTTTTGGTGTTTTAAAAAATAGTTTTGATTTTTTCATACAGACTTTTATTTTATAAGAATTTATTTTATAATCTTTTCTTAAATTAAACGTTTATTTATAAATAAAAATCAAAACAAGCGGTTATTGTTAACGATTAGAATCTCGTATCGTTCTATGGCACAATTGAATTTAAAACAACATCAAATTCTGAGCAGTTGTTTTCGTTTTAAAGGCCATTATTTGACACAAGGATATCTTGGGGCGTCGTATGCCACTAAACACATCTTGTCTTGATTAAAGAAAATCGTCAGACCAGTTTGGAACTCAAGAGAAATATATAAATAAAATGTTCATTGAAAAAGTTTAAGGAATTTTAGAAAATATTTTGTCTAGAAAAGGATCCACAAAAACAATTTTAAATTGAATTAAAAATTTCCCAACAGTGTAAATAAAACAAGCAGAACTGCTACATTCGGCTATTCAGAATCTTATGTGCCCTTCATGTATCTTTTATGTATCAAAAAAAGTAACAACTATCCATCTCTGTAATGGTTTTATTTTTATTTGATTCTTTCGGAAGTATAAAATAGATTCAATTAGAAAAGAGAAGTATTTCAGTTGGTTACTTTTATAAAACCAAAAGTAGGATTTAGTTTAGTGTCCAGCTCTGGAATCGCTTTTTGGATTTGTCTGATTTTCAATCGGAATCTATTAAGAACTGTTTTCAATCTATCAATACAATACGGAAGTCTTTAAATTGTCTGGGGACTTCGGAAAACCTTCTTCACACACAGACAAACGGTAGATGGGCATCACTTAAGTGAGTTCCTTATTCATAAGGACCCACAATGTATTTCGATATTTGGAAGGACCGTTGATATGATTCAATATCGTGTCAAATCCTTATGTTCTATTGAAATTCTCAAATGAAATAATGTGTTAGACTTAGTCGGTGTATATTTCCATAATTTGAATATATTAATTTGCTGTATATAAAATAGTTTCCATTTTAAAATAGAATATAAATATTTTTTGAACAAACAAAAACGACTGATTTACATTTTGTGAATTAAGTATGACGAAATATATCCGAAAATTCAAAAACAACTGCATCTATTTCCCAGAGATATTTAACTTATTATGATTACATTTATTGGACAAACTGTATGATAAAACCTGAATTTATTAAATCTGCAGTGTGAACGCAAAATCACATGTTTATGATTTTGACTTTCAGTGTGAAAATAAAATAACTTCTTAATTAATAGTCGAATAAAGTTATTGTCTTCTCCTCAGTTGGGCGTAATTCAACGTTACAGTTTTGTCACAACCGTAATGCTTTCGTAAAGTCTTTAATTTGTCTAATTACCTTAACACATTTCCTGATTGTCATTTATATCAAGATAAAGCCTTCAAAATATACACACACCCAGAACAAAAAAAAAAGGGCCAAGTCACTGCCAAAAGCAAGAAAATAACATGTTTTGCTTTTGACTCCTTCAAACCCAACAAATAAAAAGACTCAATTAGTTAAAGTCATACACGTGTTTAATAAAATACACACACACACACATACACACACAGGCATAATCATAACGTATGATTTATGTGTAATCATTTACACAGAATATAATTTATGTAATAAAAATTATAACAAAATAGTTACCCGCACAATGAGGCCATACAGAAATATAAACGAATCTCATTAGCTAAACGAGCTTTTTCATTAATAATAAACAACGTTTTAAACAAGCCGCGGCATGTCACTCAACTTGGCGTTCTTTGTTCTCTTAAATATTCGTTGAATTATTCAAAATAACTGCAAGACAACGAACCCAATTTCCCCTCGGTGTCATCACAGGCAGTGTCAGTGCCGGGCTTGAGTGCCAAAGAGAAGCGGATGTTCTTCCTCTTCTTATTATAGCACTCACCAAAATTGGTAGAGGGTATATAATAAGGTTAGTAATTCCGTGTGATTAATATGCGACTCCATAGATATATTTTGTGGGTCCTTTTAATAGGGAAGTCGCATAAGCGAAGTTCGTCTGTTCTCTCTGTGAGTGAAATCAGTTTTCTGAAGCCCCCAGGAAAGCTCTGTCTTGGATCGATGTATTATAAAAGGTCGTAAATAAATTGTTTATGGAAAATCAGCAAAATACAACATACGCTTCCAGAGCTGGAAAATGTAAACTTATTTTTGGTTTAAGAAAAGTGACTATTTAAAACTAATTTTTTGTTTTTTCTTCAGTTAAACTTGGTTTACAGTTCAGGAATTGTAAAATTGGCAATAAATACCACACAGAAGCGAAGAGACGATTCCAGGGTTGGGAGTTCGAAACGTTTCTTGGTACAAGAAGCAAACAACAAAACAATTATTTCTTTTTCTTTATGAATTAAAAATATTTTTTTTTATGCTACGACCAGCACTCAGGGAACGACCTGTTGTACATAAGCAAGGCATTGCGCTGGAGCTGGGAAGGTAGGTCTTGGAGAGGAGAAGAAGGAATCGTGTATGTGGACATTCAACTTAAACCTTCTCAAATTTAAAGTGACGGCAAAGACCTCTGCGGGTGATTTGTTTCACATACGGACTGTTCGGCCTAAAAACGGATTCTCTGTGTAGTCGCTGGAATATCGATCACAAGTTTTTACGCTCTTGCTGAAAAACGCTTTGGGCGTATAATGGGTTTCGAGAAGAAGTTCCCTGAATTTCATTAGAACACATCGTATTTTGGTAACGATAAAGCAACGAGATGCATCCCATCTCGTTGAGCGCCGAAGCTCAAGAGAGTCAATAGAGTTATTTGTTCTACTGTCTCCGATTCTTCGCCCTCTCCTGTAAACGGTCGAGTAACTTCAAAATAGACTTTTAAGTAGCGGCCCACGCGTGTAAGTTGTATTTCATGTTCGGTATTTGATCATTTGGAAAGAAATTCATGAGTATTAGAAATCAGAAAATCCAAAATAATCAGCTCCAGAGCTGGAAATTTTAAACTTATCTTGGAATATTAAAGTAGATAATAAAACACACCGTCCCATAACCACCGAAACGGCTTAAGCAATAAAAAGCGTATTTTAAAGGGGACATTTTTTCTAATTATCTTTGGTTCAACGCGATATAGATCCTGGACTATAAAACGTAACTTTAATTTAATAAATAATTTTAATAAATTTCATTTCAGGCATCGAATGTTCAGATATTTTTACGACATTCTTATAACGCTGCTTGACACGACTTTGATTCTTCCACAGAAGACCCAAAACTATAGATTCTCGTCAAAATACAAGAGCCTGTCTCTTAAGCTTCTTAAGCGTTTATGGCTGGATACTGAAGGGTATAAAATATTCGGCTCAACCGAATGTAGCTCTTCCTTACATGTTCTTTTCCATGTGCACACAATCACAATTCGTTATGCTCCTGATGACACTGGCTGAGTTGTGCGTGAGTTTTTTTTTAGAAAGTGGCAGCAGTAGAAGACAGATCTTTTGTCTGTAAATGGCTTTTAAAAATTTGCATGTTTTTCAAGCGGGCGTGTGCTCTTTTGTTCGTTCTTTTTATTTATTTCTAAAAGTGTGAAAATGAGTTAAACAGATGTCAGTTGAATTCTGACATGTAACTGCAACACAAAACCATTAGAAATTTATTGAAATTATATTGGAATGCCAAAAGGAAGTTTTTTACTTCTATGATTTTCTAGTAGTGCTATAATTTTTATCAAATTATTTTACTGAAGAGAAACTTGTGGTTTAATTGTTGCTTCTCTTTAGAATGGACACAAGAAATTGAAGTGAAAGCATCAGCTGAAGTTTATTTCAAATGAAAAGACAAGTTTTAATTGGCAAAGAACTGTTAACGAATTATAGTTAACTCGATTTGTGATGATAAGCAAAAACACATCAGATGGATCGATATGTAGCGGCTTGCGAAAACAGTGCTATTCTGCTCTGTTGTGCAAACTGAAAGTTAAATTGTTTTTTGGAATATTTATTGAATATATCTGAACTTAATAAACGTCTACAATTCGTAATTGAATTAAAAATTGCATTTGATTTGTAGGCAGACCGGTTTCAGGTCGAAAAAAGTGCACCAGATCTTTGCGTATCGGCTGCTATTTGAATCAGCAGGATACGATTTACACCCAATTTATGTTCTATTTAACACAAAATAATAAACAAATTTGACTTGATTTCTCTTTCAAATTCTATTTTATAGGCAAATTTTTCTAAAACTTTTTAAATTCGGAAAGACATGAGAAATATTCCAGAGCACAAGGACAAGTCAACATCAGTTTTGATATATAAAACTTAAGCAGAAGAGCAGAACAACTAATTTCGGAAGGCGCAAGACTTTCATCATGATTTCTGTTTTCAGGATTTTTATCATATTTCATATCTTGTTCTTGTTGTTGGTTTATTTTTTTATAGTTTGAAGTCACATACACGTGTTACAATAACAACATTAAGAAAAAGACATGAAACTAAATTCATCGCATGAAGACATGCAATTTTTTCCAAGCGAATTAAGAAAATTCAACACATAAAAGTCATGACTTTAAGAATTGTATATAAAAACTTTTACAAAATCGGAATAACACGATGAGAAAAATTACCTGCTGAAGTTATTTCCCATGTTGACTCAAAACGTTGCATTTACATTTTATAGAATTTTTACAAAATCAACAACATTTTATTATGAAGAGTTCATCATCAACCGATTTAAAGAAAAATAAATAAATTTTTTGTTGCATAAATTTGAATTTCCGTTGAAAGTAGCCTACAATTGCAAATGCTGCACAATCTGTTCTAAATCAAGCGCAATTACTATTATAATGGACGTCATTTAATTGATACATCATCTTTAAGTGATCACTGATCACAGATCGTGTTTTCAATTAAACATGAGACGCTCATCATTCACGTGCTTTGAAATAAAATCGGCTTTCTTTTCAATTTTCATGATCTCAGTGACGCGATCAACAACAGCAGATATTATTTTAGTGTTATTAGCAGAAATACAATACGAGAATTCCATCGTATGTAAAGCAACAAATATTAAAGCAGCTGCTCGAATGCAAAATAAACTCTTTAAAGTGGTTTTCTAAGTCAACATTCACTCGCATTGAGCTGGTGAAATATATGAATATTTAATATAAATATCCCTGATCGTGAATGATTTTAACGCTCGATATCATGGCATAAGAAGCTGCTCATGGTGATAAAACTCGGTTTGTTGCACAATCGTATTTACAAATCACGAGACCAACTCTGATTGAAAGCCTTTGCTGGCAAAACGTTTCAGCTTCAAACAAAAGTCATGCCAGCCAGCGATCCTCTGTGACTTGGGAAAATATTTCTCATAAATGTGTCCAACTCGTTACAACAACAACAATGAAAGCAACAACAAAAGAGAAAAAACTTGCCACTAGAAATATTACACTGATACGAGCATAACAATAAGCAGAAGTCAATTATAAATAATTAAGATGAGCGATCACTGATCACTTAAAATCTCAATGAATTAATGAATGGTTGAGTAGAGTAAAATTTATTATTATGGAAGACAATGATGTGGCCATTTAAAAGACGATTCAATTAGAGACAAACCAACAACCAGACCATAATAAAATAATGGCTGCTGGTTTATAACAACAACGATCTTTGATCAAACGACAGACGCTTGGCCAGAGAACAACAATAAAACATTCTGCTTCAATTAAGTTCGATTCTTGATTAAGAAGGAAGCGTCAAAACACAAATCACAAAGAAACAAGATCGTACGACGTCTTGTTGACGTTGAAATTAAAAGAAAACACAAAAAAATTTAAATATTTTTTTTTTTTTTTAGAAAAGAACAGAGATCGTATTGATAAACAATCGATTCTTTTTTTTTTGTTGTTGTTGTTGTTGCTGTTGATAAACTGATAAAGAATTAAAATCAAATTTGTTAGCAGTCAATATTTGTTTCGTTAAGCGCTTTTTATTTGATTTTTTATTCTCATTTTTTTGTGCCTTTTGTCGGTTTAATTTAAACGGAGTGATCGTTAGAAGCGTAGAGATTTATAGGGAGCGTTTTAAGGCTTCTGGGAAATTTATTTCTATTCCAATCGCTTGTTAATAATTCTGATGGTATTTTTCATTACAAACGTTTTATATTCGTTGTCCACTTTATTAGCAACAGAGCAGGATCACTGTTCCGCTTCGAGCAAAGAAAGCGGTTGCGAACACGATATCGTATTTGAAACCTCGACTTATCTCAGAAATTGAGATGGAATTTTCAGTAGCATTTTATGAAAATAATTTCCCTCATATCGAAACCTCAGGCAGCGTTCTTCGCATTATTGAAGAAAAGAGCACGAAGTAGTGTGCAGCGAAGAGGTTAATAATTAAAATTTCGCACTGTTTAACATGAAGTGTTTAGACCAACTTTAACCCAAAATTTAACAATTCGTAGATTCTCTTAATAATCAGCAAATTTTGTGAGAAAATATCAGTATTTGTTGAAATAAATCAGATTTCCTATCAGACTTATGCCATAGTATGTTCTCATGTGTACTCAGTGGCGGAAGTTGTTGCCAGCGGCATTTGTAGTTGTGTAGCTGGTAGCCTGCTGTGGCAAATGTGTTTCATACTTAACGAATCTGAAATTAATTACATCGTATAGAATTTCAACTTGATTGAACAGAAAAATTTACAATTTGGAAGGTTTCTAAATCACAAAAACACAATGTCTTAATCATATATTGAAAAAATACACTGTGCAACAAAGAACCCAACAGGGGAGAGCTAACCTGTGTGACCAAGAAGCGGTTGCAAGAAGAGGGGAAAAGATATAATTCCCACTCCAACTTTAATAAAATTACTTCAATAAACTAAAAACTTTGAAACTGGAATCCAGACTAGTAAGTCCGGCTGCCAAACTGCGAACTAAACACGATGCCATGAACTCGCAGCCGCCACAATATTCAGCAAAAGGAATGGGAACATGACAGTTTTCATGTGATTCCAATCATTTAATATGCTACTTGTTGGAATTTTGTAACACAGTGTTGGAATTTGACAGTCGCAAACAGTTTTATTCGTGTCAAATGACAAAGCAAAAATCTCTGCTAACAAGTTGTTGTCTCCGAAATGGCAGTTCGGCAGGTCTCATAAAAAGTTATAATTGATTCCCTGTGGAAGGTGTGATTCACAAACAACAAAAACAAAAATATCTCGAACTCACTGAAGATCGAGCAACGACCTGCTCCGTTTCATATGAAATTGATGAAATGCTTGAAATCATTTTAATCAAACGATCAAATATTTTAAATGAATTTATTGTCTAGATGTCGATGCTGCTGTTCACAATAATTTGCCATTGTTTTTTGTATAAAATTTTGTTTTATTATTCTATTCAAAAAAAAAAAAGGCTCCAAGACAAGTTGATAAAAATTTTATAAGAAAGAAAATCTATAATTTTTATGCCCGCACTTCTAAGAAATTTATTAATGTTTTATGATTTGAATGGCTAATTTTGTTGTTAAAAAATTAAAACGAAATTCTTCGTTACTAATTTTAAGCCGCTTTTTTTAATTTTTAATTGTTATAGTTTTATAAGCATGTGAGATTTGTTTCCAGTTGCTAATAAAGCAGAGTTACTTGTCATAAAAATCGTGTTTTATTTATGTGTGAGTTGTTCATTAACTCTTGTATTAAAAATTTATTTACAACTTTAATTCATTAAAAGTTGTGTTTTTCCACTAGAAAACAACTAAAATTTATATCTTAAATTCATAATCACAATATGATAATCATAAAGACGGCCCAGTTTATCGTTCCAAATTGTTCTTGTTTATTATTTCAGTTATTAGGAGCTGAAACCGTAAGACTTGATCGGTTCAATACTCAGTTTATCAACATAAAAATAGACTTTAAGAAATTCATTAAATTTAACAGTCCAATAAACTGAAATTATATTGAATTTCATTAGCCACTGCATACGTGATCTCGCCAACTGATCATACCAATTCCAATTAATTAATGAAAGTATGAAGTCAGACGATCAAGTATTCATGTAATAACAACAACTATTCTCAATTGAGCACAGAGTGACGACATGCTTCCGAAGCCTAATACTTCCAGCCAATATTTAATTCAGTTTGTAGGCAAATTATTTTAACAACGATCAGCTAAAATAAAACACCTTCACAAGCACACGTTGCATTTGTGCCGCACTCAGTTTCAATTATTTAACAATTAAACGAACGAAATATATATAAATTATAATTCAGAATTCCCTGTAAAATAAACATTCTTTCTTAAAAATTAAAATCACGCACACACACACACACAAAACCGCTAGAAACGATTTCATACAAACGCCGCAAAACCAAAATAATTTACGAGATTTCCTTAGAAATTTTTCCACGGATTTCATTCAATCATTCATTTGGGGTTAAATGATTATTGAACTAAAAAAAAATCAAATTGAATCGAAGACGAACAGCAGAAACAACAACAGGGATTTTTATGAGTTTTTCTTTGTAAAACGATTTAAAGTTTAAAAGAAAAAGTTGATGTTCGCCGTTTCCAATAAAATTTTCATTGAATTTCCTTTGACGTTTAAACAATTATTTCGTTTCGAAGGTGTTTTATCAGTTTTATTTTCATCACCAATCAAAATTATTAATAAAATGTAACACCATGATAAACATTTACAACACTGTGCTACACAAGTGCCAAACAACACTTCAGGTGCAAGTAGTGCAGCTGACACTGTGTTTACTGCCTTTTTATATTTTAATTATGCGACAGTATTAAACAGAGTTAGTGCAGCAGGCGACTTGTGTAAAATTTAAGACAATTCCGTATATCAGAACGTTTAATTTTTATGAACACATGGCCGCAGGTTGCAGTCTCTGCTGCTTTTGTCGCTGCAGTCACTAAAGTAAATCGGTGCTGACAACATGACAAAATATTTTTAAATTTTGAATTTACAATTTAAATTAACGACGTATTGAAAACAAAAGCTTTATAATTTTAATAAAAAATAAAGATCCAACGCTTGAAAAAATAGTTGAATTATTTATTTCGCAAATTGAATCGATCTTTTTTATTCGTGTATCATAGTTATTTAACTGGGAAATCAATTATTTTTTGTTTACATAAAATTATTTATTTCTAAATTGAAAAAATTTTTTATTGAAGTGGCTATAATAAAATCAATGAAAAAATTTTATTTGAAATCAGACAAATTTTTATATCACTGAAGAAGCGATGAATTGAAATAAATTTTTTATATAAAAACATTTGAATTTTAATTTAAATGATCGATTTGCTATATCAAAAGAGAGGGGGAACTTTAGCTCCATTTAATAAATATTTATTTCATCCGCTGTAGTAAATATTATGGTTGGAGACTTTTTTCTGTTGCACAGTGTAATTTCTAAAAGCAGATTAAATGATTTTTTAGCATGTATTTCAATAGCAAATACATTGTGAAATACAGAAAAATTTCCAATTGATTATAACTAAAAATCAATACACATTAACCCTACACTGGGCAACACAAAGACGCAAAGTTACAATTGAAAGGAATCATGTTTGGCACTGAATTCGGAACTGCTCCTGCCATAACGCATCAGGTGGCTACGAAGTCCAGTGTTCTTTTTACCTGCGTCCCTACACCGGGCAACTCAAAGACGAAAGTTTACATATGAAATGGAGACATGCTTAACAATGAATTTCAAATTTTTCCTACCAAAACGCCTCCGGTGGCTACGAAATCCAGCACCCCTTTTTCTTGGTTGGCCTGCTTAAACACAAAACTTAAGACTCATTCGAAAACTTAGCCCTCGCTCCTCGATCACTACCTTTTGTTGCCGTGTGTACCTCAATTTCATTATTAAATCATGTTAACTCCCTGTCTAAATACGTTATTAGTGTAAAAGTTATATGATTTTAATGTGCGTGTCTTGGCCAAATTAATTTTAATTAATTGAATACTTTTGTGTTGTTCATGTTCGAATTAACATAAAGTTTGCGTTTCGTTGTTGTTGCTGTTGTTGTTGGTGTATCAACTTGTGTTCACTATGTTGCTGTTCATAATTTAGAAATATTGTTTTTTTTTGTAGAAAAACAAGCGTTTGAATTTTCTATAAATAATAAGTGTTATTTTCTCTATGATTTATATGAGGCGCAAATTTAACCCTTTCGCTACCAGCGTGCGCAAGAGGGAAAAGTATATCCTTGATTTTTTAACTAGAAGGAAAACGGCAGTTTGGTTGTTGTTGTTGTGCCTTAACTAGTTGTTAACCAGTTTATTCATTCACTTGGCAAAATGATTCGGATATAAATGAAATCTTTGATGGCAAATAAAATGGAAATACCAGCAGTTCAATGGAATAAGTGGGCATTTAAATTTCGAATCCCACTCGTGTGACAACCAACAGAAGCCTCTATAAAACTAAATTCCATGGGATACTATTAAAATTGTAAGTCTATATCTCATGAAGCTTTTTTTTTAATTCAGAAGGACACGATAAATATTCCCATGGATGAGGAAAATTCATCAGCAATTTGGTTTCTATATTCAATATAAACGGCAGAGCGGATCAGCTGCTTTCGAAATTTCTTTTAAGCGCCTCCATTTCGTGCAACATTTGCTTTCACTATTTCGAATACAATAACGCGACCAACAAAATAACTGAATTCTGTTCACAAAACGATTTAAGAAATAAGTGCAACATGATTTTTTCAGACTTCTGACAGTCAACGCTCCATTTCATGGCAGCACTTAGTGAGATTTAAATTTTATTTCTGATTCTACTCAAAATTAGCTTTTCCAGGTCATTTACAAGGACACACGACTATTTGCAGGCGTACAATTAATTTATTTTTGGAATTTGGTCAATCTATTTAATATCGAATTCAACCTTTTCCTCAAGGCAATTCTATTTTTTTAAATAAGCTTGCAATTATGCTTCCATCTTGCAGAAGCGAGTACTTATTTATAAAAGTTTTGTTGTAACAAACAAGGCTTTTATCATGTTGTTAAAGGTTTGCTTGCACCAACTGCTGTTAAAGTTATGAACGTATTTATCACTCTCATCTAAACAATTATAAAAAATTTGGACATCGTTTTTGCAACAACAAAAAAACCGATGGTGCAAATAAAAGGAGACTTTTTTCAACTTTGAAATGAATTAAAAGTTTTCAAGTATGAGCACGTCTTTTATAAAGACCATCATTAACAACAAAATATGTAAAAATAATAACAATAAGACCTGGAATTTATGGGCAGATATCATATTTCAGGTAAAAGTTTTATCTGCTTGAAATGCGGCAGCTTTTTAAAATGGCTGGCAGGCTGCTCTTCCACTTGTTTCACACAACAACCGTTGGCTGTTCAACACAAAAAAAGTATGTCAAAACTTAACCCTTAAGTTGTTCCTGCTTAATGTTTTGTGTGTCCAACAACCTCTTATTACTTATTTTATTAAATTCTGTTTTTTTTCTTTCGAAAGATCCCTGTAAACAGTGAATTAAACTAAAAAGTACAACAAATAAGACGGCAGAAGCAAAAAAAAAACTTGTAATCAGTCATTTTGCCCGGGTGTCATCGTTAATGAACATACAAAACAAACAAAAATTCATCAAAATCAACAACAAAAATCGCTTTCAAGTAATGATACACACACACTCACACACACACACCTATATATAATACATGTGTAATTTGTTGTTGTTTTTATACAAAAATATTGGGCAGGAGGATATTTAGGACCAGTTAGTGGTTGCGTACGCAACGAAGACAACAAATAATCGCACATAAATAACAAAACAAACAACAAACAACATGCAGCTGTTGTGTAAATAAAGAAAGAACAAACAAAACATTAACACACACACACACACACACACACATCCTGCCGCACTCAACAAAAATGCAGATATAAATTAAAAATTAAACAAAAACAAAATTACGCACGCCATTGTTGTCCGAAGGCATCCAAGCAAGTAATGCCATCGATAAAATACGTCTGGTACGCTGCGGTGCGGATGTATGGCTGTACAACAACCACCCAGCAAACACAATCTGGGCAGATATAATCGAATAAGTTTCGGCCTCAGACTTGACATACAACAGCTTTTGCATCAGTGGCCATCAATTATTTTTTTAAGTGCAGCCAGACCTCCGATCGTTTACTCTGTTTCAATAATTTTACGTCTCGCAAAAATTCAATATCGTCTACGCTCTGCATAATATTTAACTCCGACTGTAGACCAGTGCCTCGTTTCTGTAACTGATGTGAGAACTTCTCACATCGAGAAACTAAATAATTATGGTTGTCATGCTTTTTATTGTAGGGTTATCCATAGAAAAATATATTTATTATTATAAAAAATCAACAAAATTCTAAATTCATTAAGAAATATATTCGGACTCGTCCTGTGTTTCACAGAGTGCCGACAATCTTTTCGATGCGAGAAGTCCTCACTTCAGTTACAGAAACGAGGCACAGAAATGTATAATAAAATATTGCAGCGAAGCCGCTATTCATCGAACAGGAAATGTTTAATCCCCACCGGATGTCAGCAAATGCAGACATCCTTTTAGAAGGCTGCCATATTGCCATACTCAATCAGAGATTTGCTAAGAAAAGTCTTGGGAATTCGTAAAAAGCAAAGTTGGCCCGTTTACTTCCAAATAACTTTCTAAGAGAACACGATTTGAATGACATACGATTTCTAGATTTATATTTTATTAAGGAAGAAACTGCGACGAGCAGACTGGAATTATGTTTTTAAAAGAATTGTTGCTGAAATATTCAATTCACTTAAACCCACCGATGCTGTTTATATATCTAAGATGATTCCATACAGCCGATGCTAAATATCCTTTGAGATAACCTTAAACCAAAACGCACTTGGCTTCTATTTCAAGTATATCCGAATACAGTGTTACCCATTAGACTGACTGCATTACCATTTACGATTATGATTTTAGTTACGTCACGTCTAATTTCAGCTTTTTGCAGAGGTTCTTTTCTACAAAATTTATTAAAAACCCAACGTTTGCTGGGTTATCGTAACAATCATGTGTGGCGAGAAAAAGCCAAGCCAACAACAAACATTAAGATAAACAGAACACCCAAAAACATGGAAAACGACCTCAATATTCACACACGAGTGCAAACAAACCCACCATCGTATTAACAAAATATGCATGCACACAAGCACACACGGATACAAATTAATTAAATGCCTCATAATTAATTGATGAGAGGCATTGAGGAGCAGAAAAGAAATGCTAAACAACCATGAGCATGATCAAACATTCTCCATTTACTCTTTCTTAATACCCACCACAATTGAAATGTTTTCCAGCTGCTTTCGAAGATTCGATTTTTCGTTATTCAAAAACGCTTTCAAGAAATCGATTTTTGTTTCGTATTTTGTGAGCGTTAAAGAACTATTTTCTCAGGGTTTTTCGGAGGTTTTAATTTTATATTTAAGAGAATTGGCTGCCAATTAAATAAACCTCAACTTCAGGGTAACGGAAGAGCAACGACCCTGATTACCGCCATCGATATCAACCGTATACAATTTGAGTACGAATTCTGTTCAAAATATAACAAAAATGGCGACTTTTCTCAAAAAATATATTGTGCTCAAAATTTTAAAAAAGTCATAAGCTTAATTCGATTTACGATGTTTTCAAAATCACTTAAGATTTTGAAAAAAGTCATTTGTTTGGTGTTCTTGTTGCACTTCTCAATTAATTGAGTAGATTTTCTAAGAAATTTTGGTTAAACTTCGCAGAAGATTTAAATTAGCGTGAGTGAAATGCGGATACGAGCTGGTTAATACCGCCATTAAATTTGTTTTTTAATAATTTGGAAAAAAGAAATTTGGGGAATCAGAAAAGTGTCTCTAGAGTAAATTTTTTTGCTTTTTTCAAAGCGCAGAACTACAACTTGTTAAACTTCTTTCAATCATCTCTTGTTTTTTCAGATCCTGCCACCCTGAACATATTCGCCACCAGACCGAATCCGAAAAAGAAACGCAAAAGTCGCACGGCCTTCACTAACCATCAGATATTTGAGCTGGAAAAGCGGTTCCTCTATCAGAAGTATTTGTCGCCAGCCGACAGAGACGAAATAGCCGCCGGTTTAGGACTCTCAAATGCGCAGGTAAATAGAGGCAGAGAAAATATTTATCAACATCTTGTCCTCCCCCCCCCCCCCACTCTCTCTTGCCTTTGGTTAAATCAACGCAAAAAACAAATTAATATTTCTTGTTTTCAATTTATATGGATGCGACATGACATGATTGATAACGATTCTTTGTCCAGGTGATTACTTGGTTCCAGAACAGACGTGCCAAACTGAAGCGGGACATGGAGGAGCTCAAAAAGGATGTAGAAAGTGTGAAACAATTGTCAGCTCATAAAAGTTTTTTAGAAAATGTTAATGATTTAAGTATTTTAAAGACCCGACCAGTCAGCCGATACCAGCAGCCACCAGCAGCCCCACAGCAACATCCCCCTGCAGAAGTCCATACAGCAGCGCATACACATGGCAACCCTACTACGGGAATGTACAGCACAACATCTACAGGAAGACTACCATCGCCACAGCCAGCGGCAGCGGCAGCAGCAGGGAACATCCATACAACAGTACAACTATTCCAGCAACAGCAGCAGCACCAGCAGCTTCAGCTCAACGTTCCAGTGCCAACAAACACGTGCAATGAAAGAAGAAACGAAGGCCGCAATTCAAGCAGAAGCGACGAGGACTCTCTACCACAAACTCAGCAACAACCAAATGCACAACACCACCAGCAACAACCACAACCAACTCGAAACTTACAAATCAACCACAGTCGAGGATAAAAAGGACATAAAATTGTTGAAAATGTACACGTTGATTCACTACACGCAGGAGAAGCAAAGAAATTCAAACGCCTAAATTAATTGTTTAGAAATTCGATATCGCGATTGTGTAAAGAATTTTTCATTTTCCTTCGTTTGAAAAATAATTGATTTATTTTAATTATTTGCAACATTTGCCAAATTATTAAATTAGAATATCAAAAGGAAAATATTGTGTGTAGCAACGAGTTTTCCACTTCAGTATTTTCTTCCTCTTTTTAATTTATATATTCAATGTGAGCGTGTGTGCATGTGTGTATTGCGTTCCTAATGATGTTTGCGGTATTAGATTTCTTTAATTTGAATTTTATAAATTTACATGTGATTATTGAGATTTTCCTTTTTATATTATTTCCTCTCCTCTCCTCTCCTCTATTCCTTTTTCCTTTCAGCTTTAGAATGCTGAATGCTTTAATATTTCAAAACTCTTATTCATTAAGTCAAATAGTCAAATAAATACATAAAATTGTACAGAGAATTTTAAATGTTTAATTATTTGAAAATGTTTGTTGGAATCCGGAGAATTAATACGACTACAGGGTGCACCCATTAAAGCAACATTTTCTAATTCGATTTGAATTTACAGTTTCAACTATTTATCGTCTCTCATTTTTTTGCAAGAGTTATAAAATTTTTAACAGTCGAAGCAAATGGATCCCAGAATTTATGAAAAAAAAATTTTTAGTAAAAAAGCACTTGAAAGTGGCTGTACTCTGACTCAAAACAAACTTCTCGTAAAAGGTCGAGATGATTTCAAGAATTTTTTTTTTAATATTCAAAATCTAGAACTTCTTGGCCCAGTCTTGTAAAATAAAACATTTTTATATCTATTTTTTATTCGTTCTATTTGTAAATTCATTTAAATGTAAATATTTCAATACCGTTTTCAAGAGCTGCACAAAATATTTAACTAGGTAGTGCTGCCATCTGACGGACTACTAAACTGTTATTATAAATTATAAGTGTATGTCTTGACTAACCCGCTACCCAACATACAAAAAACGATAAAACGATTACAGCTACCAGACACATCTTGTCATCACTATAAGACAAAACGAGGTGAACTTATTCTCCACACAATCGGTTCGTGAACACACTTAATCAAAGAATGGGGTTGATATAAACGATAATAATGGCACAACTCTACACAATAATCATTTGGCAACTTATGTATAACAATTTGAGATAAACTGTGATACGGAAGTATCACTGGGACTTTTATTATACGCTTTGAAAATTAACGGTAAAGTAGCAGCCCAATGGCTTATTTAGCAGTTTAAATGCTGATGAATTTCCACAGCTCTTCAGGTGATTATTATCCTTGTGTTGTGTGTGAGTTTTTTCATACATTTTGCAATCTTGTTGCCGTTTTAGTCTCATATTTTTGAAAGCCTTTAAGAAACGTGCATGTTTTGCCATTCCAAGTTCATTTCCACAATAATAATACACGATGCCACTAAACGCATAAAAAAATATGAATAGCGAAGCCGAATATAAGCGATGGTCGCCTCTTCCTCTGTGTGTATGTGAAATCGATTTTCCGTAAATCCCACAATAGCTAGAGGTCTTGATCTTTGATTGATGTGTTGAAAAAAATCCCAAATAAATTGCAATTGTGAAGCAAATAAAAAAGTCCCAAATAAGACTTTAGAGCGGGAAATTTAAAACTTATTTATGCTATAATAGAGTAGCTGGCAAAAGAAAGTTGTTTTTTTTATTAAACCTCTTTTATATTTCAGGAACAATTAATTTGATAATAAACCTCGAACAACATCAAAAAGACGATTCCACGCAGACGTACGTCACTGTAGGATACTTGAGATATTCGTCACAGCCAATCCCAGCACTTTCCATAATTTAGCGTTAAACTAATCATAAGGACTAAGTTAGACGGGACTAGAGCTGATATTAGACGTGGCAAAACCAGAACACCACAACAATACGTGGTAATGCAGGCCTAATCTTATGGGTAATACGGTATTCTTGACATAACAAGAACTATAAAAACCAAGTGATTTTGATTTTAGCTCATGGCCAGCGTTGCGCATCACTTTAGATGCTTTTTAAAATTGTTTGTGCGAGAAATTTCTTAGTCGGAGCGTGAAGCGCTTTCTTTAATTTTTTTTTCGGTTTTTATTTATTATGGCACCAAAGCAAATTCAACAAAATTTTATTTCAAGTGCGAGAAAAAATATTTTTACCAAAAATTACCACCGTCTCAATACCAAATCTATTCATCATTTAAAATTATTAACCCTCCTGTTAATCCTTGATATTTTTTAAAGAAGTTTGTGCTAAATTTGTGATATCAGAAATCATGAGTGCAAATTATGCCTCGACATTTTACATAATTATTTAAAAAAAAAACTGCAGGCGTCTAATTACATTCCATTCAATAGCAGCGATTCTCAATATCAATAATTTAGCAAATTGAAAAAGACTCCAGAGAAAATTCCTTAACAATAAAAATGTTTATTTACGATATTTCTGTCTTTCTAATCCATCATGTTGGCCATTCGAAAAGCAACAAACAAACCCGTTGATTATTTTCTAAAGATCAGCAAATAATACAAACAATCAATTTTTAAATAATAATTCATTCGTATCTACGCGCTGTTTACAATTCAAAAGCATTTAAACTATTGATTATTTTGTAGTATTTCTTCACAAATTGAAATGAAATCAGAGAGAGAAATTAAATTCACCAAATAAAAAATCATTTGATGAAAATATTTATTTGCTTGGCAGGGAAATTTCGACACAGACATTTTCAAAATCACAACTAAATCAATAAACCCCGAAGCGATCAATTAATTTATGAATATTTCTGGGAAACTGGCAATTAAAAAACGTTGCGGCCAAAATATACAATCTGAATTAAAAGTCAATGGGTCTGTGGTAAATTAACAACTAAAAGATTATTTATTGAAGGAAAATAATGCAGAAGAGTTTATCATTTTTATTACACTCTCAGTTTCCGTCACGACATTAGAGATCAGTGAAGTGCTTTAAAGGTCTTTAACCTTTTTGGATGTTTCAAAAAAAAGAAGGGATTCCAAGATCACTTTGCGCTTGTGGTAGCCAGACAGTATTGAATTTTTAAATGTTTTAAACTTAAAAGTGTTTCTTATCCGAACCACTTGACTGCCAACTTCTTTGACAAGATTTTATTGTACAATAATGACACAATTAAGAACTAATTACGATTGTGATTTGCTTTCGTATGGAGCACAATCTGAATTTGAACATGAAAATCTTCTAGTTTTTGAGTTTATTGAAGTTGCGGGGAGTAAAAGAAAGTTTTCTTTTGCCATTTAAATATCTGTGAACGTCTACTGAATGTGTGCGTTCATTGTCGTTGTAGAAATATAATTTCCCACGAGGAGTGAAAGAAAATTGTAGTTGACGACAAGAAGTACGTTAAGAAGATGTTAAGTTTTGAGGTTAAATTAGACGTTATATGTCTAAAACAGCGTATCCATAAATATGATAATATTGATAATAGTATTTGAATATGGAATTATCTACAACCATAATATGATACAATTTAGTCACAATATTTTTTTTATGAAACTTTTAATGCGATTTAATTTTTATTATTAACAAAATATATCCCACAACTTAATATCAACCCTCGTTTGCATATACCAAATACAATTATTTACATTTGCAGCCAAGTTTGGAAATTCTTTGACACACTTTCATCCAACTTGATTCTTAATGGCAACTTTATTTCCCATTCTATATAAATATTTAACACACGGTTAATAATCAAATCCTTTTCTATTCACAAACAGTCGTTAAATTGTTAACACACGAGTGAACTTGAAGAGGTGATCATTAGGATTTTAACAATGATAATTATAAAACAAACTTTCCCCCTTTTTGGGGGAAGTTCATTCATTCTTTTATTCATTCAACATTCTGTCATTTGCTGCAGCTAAACGACAGCCAATAAAGAGATTTTTATTGGGTTGTATACACTGTCAGTGCACCACAAGAACAATAAAATAACCATTTACATAATAAACCATCCATCCATCCATTCATCCAGCCATTTAAATGTTCCTCCTGCATTCAATCACATGTGCTGTATTATGTTCAAGATTTTGGGGCACATTAACAGGGAAGACTTTCTCTGGTGTAGAGGGAACACATTTTTGTGTTTATATTTGCGGTATCTGAGTTCGTTCTTTTTTTATAATTTTATTTGTCAGGGCCCACCCACATTGTGACTGGATTGTCGGGCCTGGCTGTAAATAATGGCAAACCACACACACCTGCTCGACAGCAGCAGAAGAAACGAGCGTTTATTTAGTTCACTGTGAAATTTATGAATTAAGAACAATAAAATAGAACACAAAAGAATACAACAGCAGCTAATATTCAGCCTGGTTTCACTGGTAGGAAAGCGTCATCTGAATGAAATGTTTGCAATCAAGTTTTAGTCGTTTGGAAGTCATTGATTATCTTGTCAAATTATGTCTGTCTTGCCAGGACATGCATTGTCGGACAATCGTGGGAGCACTCTTTTTTGTCACTGTCATAAATTTTCAGACATTGCGGACACATTTTTATTGTCAGATGCGTCTGACTACATTGGCAACATTGTCAGATAAACACATATATTGGCAGCACCGTAAATTCAATAAAAACGTTTGATGTGTTAAGGCAAAAGATTAATTTAACAAAATAAAAGAAGAAATAAATTGAATTAAATTAATTTGTCCACTTTTACGAATTTATGCCAACTGCTTTGACCTGACAATCTTTGTCACACAATAATGTGGCACCCAGGTGAACTGAATATTTTTTTGTGGATAAAAAAATATTTCGCACATTTCACTGGCAATGAAGGCACATAACACCAGCTTCGTGAGTTGCGCGTATTAGCCAATCCAGTATTGGACACGTTTCAAAATACAAGTCATGACAAATATTTTGAAAAAAGCGTAAAACCAATCCCTGAAAGTTTCTTGAAAACTGACCGGATCTGTCAAACGGCTGTATTACAAAAATTAAAGAAAAAACAAAGTCAAACGCATCGCCCCACATTTAAACGCACAGTGTGTTGAACAATAATTAGCATTTAAAATACAGATTTAGATATTCCAATACACACACACACATGCAGCCAAACACATTCGGTGATGACAATGTCAAGTGCTCCGAGCTGACTGTGAGAAAATTTCAAATAATTTACAACCAAAAAAATTGTGTTTTAAGGTTTTTAACTTGATTTCTTGTTGTCCTGCTGCCTGTCTTTGGCTGAATTATTTGTTTAAAGAATAAATAAACAAATAAATACAATGCACAACAGTAGTTGGAGAGGCACACGCAACTACGTGTCATGTGCGCCGTGAAACAAAAACCCATATCAAGTGGTCAGAGGCGTCACCTCAAGTGCCCCAAATGCGACAAAATGTTGTTTAAATGCAAACAAACTGTTTCGGTGGCTAAACGGTGGACCTCCCAAATGTAAACAAACCTCTGAAGGGGTCGTAGTAGCAGTTTTTAAGGATTAAATTACATTTCAGTTTGTCGCTGAGAGGTGAGCATATTTCAAAGTTTTTTGCTCGAGTATTTGCTGTCTAGCCAACGAATAACATTCACAATTGGAATCTGTTTCTCGATTATGCTGAAGTCTATCACCGGGATAATTTATTTGTTTAAAGTGTCAATGAGTTGTGGGGACATGTGCTTTAACGAAAATGTTTTATTTTTAATACTCGCTCTTCAACCGAGTAAACATTTCAAGTTATTTTTTGGAAGTTGGCTATTTTGCTACACGTGGCGCTGCAAGCGAGAATACAGTCAGTCGTTGGAAACGGTGCTGTTGTTATGTGCACCTGCAGGGAAATTTATTGCATGGAAAACTTTGCTAATTCAATTGCCTGCATGTTGGCAGCACTGTTTTATGCACGATTAATATTAAGTTGAAGTGCTCATTTATACAAACTTGACTGTTAAACATGCGACTGCCTACGCAAAAGCCAACGAAAGTTGTCACCATTCTAAATCGCAGTTTGAGAGAGAGAAAGCGAGGGAGAGAGAGAGATATGTATATAAAAAGGGGTGAAAATGGTTTAGTTGCTCTGTTCTTAGTATAGCCGAGCATGGACAAGCTTTACATTGTTGTAGCACAAGATTATCTTGGTTATTAGTTCGGCACACTAACTTTTGTGGCACCCTTTTGGTAAAATTGCCGGCCTCAAATATTAATTAAACTTATATTTGTGAAAAGGTATTTTTCGGTAGATGTGCACAATGGAAACAACATTTCTAAGATGACAGACATCTTTTCTTAAATAATTTCAAAGTAGGGCTACTTCTAGTTGAATATTTTTTCACGTTAAATGGTCACACGCCACTCATATTTTTGTAGTACAATTTTAATCACCTTATTGTCAACGAATATTAATAAAAATTATATGGTGTGAAAGGTGTTTTTATGTCAAATGCCCTTTTCAATTTCACAATATAAAACAACACCAAAATCTTTCGATTTCTTGTGGCACTTGTGGAAAGCCAACAAGACGGGATATGAAAATCCAATTGTATTTTTCACAATTTAGCGAAACTGACCAGACATTCCTCTATAAAATAAATTGTTTTTCTTAGATTCATTGTCAGTTTGAAAAACAAGCATTTTGGTATTTTTCTTGAACACAACAGGCAGATGGATAACAAGCTATTATTCCGATCTGTATATATATTTTATAAGCTACATGATCGAAATTTCATTACAATTTAATTGGAATTGGAGTGAGGCCACCCACTCGAAAATAACAGAAGTACACAAAATTATTAACAAACAAAAACTTGTTTTGTTAAGTAAAACTAAAACAACGTGGTTGGTTTTCGAAATCTCTTTATGTAAATTTAATTAAACAAGACTGAAGACATCCAAAAAGGCAAAAATGAGTAGACAGAGAGAGAGAGAGAGAGAGAGAGAGAGAGGAATATGCTGCCGGTAGGCATCAAAAGTAATCAAAAACAGATAAAAATGCTCTCGTAAAACCAACAAGAAACTCAACTCCTTCAATGCAATTTCATGTTTAACTGCAGATTCCCCTAAAGAAACGACCGGGCTGCCATTAAAGATGATGGATGCTGTTGCACGCACGTTGAACATAAACAAACACAACAATAAAATGCAAATCGGATAAACAAAAATGAAAAAGGATCATCTAACCATCCAGGCCTCCTTCGTAGCTCACGCACACGTGCGTTTCAGATTATTTTATGACTCTTCTTTTTTGTGTTTGTTTTAGTTGAGACCAGGAAAGTCTTAAATCTGCTTTTGACTTTTACACACTCCCAAACCGAAATGGGGCAACGAAAGTGCGATCTTATAGTACTTCTGATCTTGTTAGAGTGCTATTGAGTTAATTGTGTTGTTGTTGCTGCTGTTTCATTCTATTTATAACCCTTTTCGTTTGTTATTTTGTTGTCGTCTAACAAAACAGCAGACGTTTAGTTTGGCTCTGCTCGCTGCTGCTGTTTATTTTCCTAAAAATCTTTTGTTATTTTTCCATTAAAAGTTTTTAAATTGCTTTTATAAAATTTTGAGAGAATTGTGACAATTTTAGTAGTTTGTTTAAATAATTTGAAATGTCAATATCTTTAATTGCCGACCTAAATCGATCAAATTTGTGTAAGCGAATGCATGAGATTTTTTTTGTGGAAATTATAAATAAATCTTATCGAAATGTGACTATTATTTTTCTCGTTTTCTTAGCTGGGACTGTAATTCAGGGATGGTCCCCACTCATGCAATATATTCTGCTGCAACTATGAATAGCAGAGCACAGTGTTGAGAGGATAGGAGCAGAAGGATGAATATATTGTTTTGCTTCGTCGTGAAATTCTTGCTACAGTACCGCGCTTCCAAAGTTGATGCAGACTCAACAATTCCAACTGCTCGTGTGGTAGAACTTACAAACTTTCTCAGCTGATGTTTTTTAGGGAATTCCCCCAGTCTATAGTTTCTGCTCCTTATTGCTCTTCTAGCTGAATTGTAAATCAAACGGTATGACTTGTCGACCATGCCCATCAAAGGCGAACATAACATGTAGAAGCCGCATCCAACGTGATACGTCTTTCAACTTGTTTTCCATGCCCTTCCAAGACGGCAGGCCCTTTTCTAACTTCAAAGCACTTACGGCAAAAGTTGCTACGCATAGGCACCTCATAAAATCACTTAAGGAGGCCATTTAAGGTCTAGACACTTACTGGTGGTCGGCACTGCAGTGACCACAGGGGCCACTTACAACCAGCAGCAATTGAATTAAATTGAAATTGTTTACACAAGGCAACAAGTGAAATGTTTTGATTCTAATTAAACAAATTGTCGCCTGTAATGGGTGTCCGTCACTCTATTTCCAAAACAAAATAACAAACAGAAGACCACACACGCAGCCATGCACACACACATACACACACACAATTTGGTGCAATATTTCCAAGATCTGTTATTTACTCTTGCCAATTGAAACATGTTGCAACATGTCCAAGTAGTTAATAAAACTGACGTTGAATGATGTTGAATGAAATTCTCTGCGGTTATTGATGTGTTACATTTTCAGGGAAAGTTTTAAAACGCATCTACTAAAATTCATTATTTTTCCAAGTTAAAAAAGTATTTAATTATTTATTTGCTCAAGAAAACTTTTACTACTTCAAAATAACAAAAAGTTTGTTGGAGCGCTTGTGTTTTTTTATACAATTTTTCCGGCACAAATAAATGATTGGATGGCCCGAGTGCTACGAAAACCAAATAAGTTGAGAGTCACACATACACACTTTCGTTCATTGTTTAGTGGTTTCGTTGGATCCCGCCCTTAAATTTTTTATTTTTTTATTTTCATTAAGAACTCCAGCATTCAACGAAAGTATTATCAGCATCAATTTAATTACTTTTTTCTCTTCACGATGGCTGATTTCGCTATGCCAACAACCCATTAAGGGGTGGAGGAGGAGGCAGCCCACCCACCTTGCAATGTTTAGTTAAATGGTTTTATATACTTTCTGAATTGTAGAGCCTTAAAAGACATCATAAACATTTTGGGGCATTAAAAACAAAGAAAAATCTAAAGCAAAAAACAAAAGCAATGAAGTCCAGAAAACACACAAAATGAAAACAATAAATGAAACGAAATAAAGCATCAATTTGGGTGAACGAAAAAATAACAACAACAGCAATAAAACACAACCCAACCAACTTTGAATGAAATGAAAATGTTTTCCCTGACCGAGTGATTATTTTTCTTTCAATAAAACAACAAGAAACAACAGTGTGTGTACGAGTTTGTAAATTATTTAGCAACAAATTAAATACTTTCACGAGAAAATCTCTCCAATAATTATTGCTGGCAGTTAGAGAGTAGATGTGACACCCTATAGGAATCGCGAAAGTGTGCCGAA
Organism: Linnaemya vulpina; assembly: GCA_963675445.1. Lineage (NCBI taxonomy): Eukaryota > Metazoa > Arthropoda > Insecta > Diptera > Tachinidae > Linnaemya > Linnaemya vulpina. The sequence continues at coordinate 4,350,844 of OY776277.1, forward strand.
AACTTATCGCAACTTCATGTTGGTTTCCAGTAGGATTTTATTGGGCGCATAAAACGTTAGTCTTTATCACAACGATTATTTAACCTTCCGCGTAGGATGGAGCTGCCTTCAACTTAAAATTTAAGTAAAATTGTAATCGAAGAAAAGCTTTTATATATCCAACAAACTCCTACTTTTAACTAGGAAGAGAGATTTCAAATTTTTATTAAAAAGATTATTTTGACCGAGACTTTCGAAGTTTGACAGTGGATAACAAATTGTTCCATCAAAGTGGGTGTTTTCACGTGCGCCATAATTGTCCTACCGAGCGGTGTAGATAACGACGTGTGCTCGCTGAATGGGAACTGCAGGGGTTTGCCAACTGATCTTAATTTTCATTGAATAATAATTATCAATGAGTAGTTCCATTTTTGCATGAATCCAAACACACAAAATTGTCTAAATAAGCACGATAACAATTCAAATGAATTCCATCAGAGTCCAATAAAACCCAGAAAAATCACTGTTTGGTATAGATTTCGGGTTGTCGGGTCATCGATCCATATTTTTTTGAAAACGATCATCACTGTTCACTGCGAGTGGTGTAGCTCGATGATTGCCTACTTGTTTTGGCCTGAATCGGCTGATGTGGACATCAACGACAGACGGTTTCAAATGGGGCGATATTTACAACAGATCGGATATTCTGCACAAGCGATTTGGGGGCATGATCATTTCTCGTGGAGGTGATGCAAATTCAGTAACGAGATGATGCGACTTTTTCTTTCGGGCTTTTCTTGCGTCGAAGAAGAAAAACAACGGCGGCCCTCAAAGACAACATAGTCCGCGCCATCGGTCAAATTCAGCCTAATTTTTGCACCAGAGTCATGGTGGACATTCGAACGAATTCGGCATCAATAGACTCACAATTTGTTTATTTAAATTTAAAGATAGAAAATACCCTCGCATTTGAAATAATTTTTTCTTTTTCATGTTACAAACCTCCTAAGAAATCGTGCATGATCGCTCTTTACATCTGCATTTAATTATAATTTTTTTTTTAATGTTTATTATTCTTAAATGTTGTTGATATTTTTATCTCATTGCGGTAGATGCTTTTGCTATTTCACATTATTTTATATGAAAAAATTATCATTAAAATGATGCTGTTGAACATTTTATAGAACTATTATTTCCTCCCCACGTACAGTGTCCGGCTATTGAAATAAAATGAAAATGTAACGAAACCAAAGCAACTGGCTAAAATGCTTTTGGCTCCTCAATTGATTTAACAACTTGCCAATTGAATGTCTTCAGGTTAGGAAATCAATAATCAACAACCAACCATGCGATGACATGCGTTGTAGTCAATAAAAATTTATTCAAACAGAGAAACGTTGATTCAAAAGTGTTTTATAGAACATGAAAAAAAATCCTAAAAGTTAATTAATAAACAATTCAAAATATTTTAGTTGCTTTTTTCGTTTAGTGTAATAGATTCTTTTGATTGAGAATTCATTATTTTTTTCGTTAAGATTTATTTAACTGAAGGAAAATCTAACACATTAACAATTTTGATAATTTTATTCATCCGGGCAGATTTCTTTGCAAAGAATGGCGCACTATTCCAAGTAACTTAAGCATTCACGGTAACAACAGATTCAAATTATTCTCGAAGGTCACGACACTGGCATCATCACTTCGAATATGATCGCAGTGCCGCTATGGCTGGCAACGCTAGTCTGCCCGTGCAATGGTCGTGGGTTCGAGTCTCGTCATATAAACTGATGTTTTCCGCAAATAACTTCTCTGATTAAGTTTAATTAACATACAACTACTTTTCTAATATTAAGTCATAAAAAACGAAAATGAAAATTGAAAATATCGTTTTCAATTTGAATATTAATTAAACAGTTAACTGCGAAACAGTTAATTGCGAATAATTAAAACTTTTTTTTAAATAAAATAAAACATAAAAAAGCTCTCCAAAATATAATTCAGCATCGGCATCCGGTAACACAAATGAATAAATATTTTATTAACAGAAAAATACATCCAAATCAACACTCGCATTAACGGTACTTTCTTAAGTATCCCAAGCAATTGCACAAGACTACAAACGTTCGTGTCATTCAGTGCATCCTCTTCCATTAAATGTTGTTTGACATAAACGGCACATGAGCAATTTCCGCTGTCACTTGCAGTTAAACTGAATTTGAATGTAAACATCGCAAAAATACTGAATGGGAAGCCAAGAGCAGCACTAATCGTGCAATTGCAGGCCGGCGCAAGCAGCAGACCTATTAAACAGCCATCGGATTATTGAGAGTGCATTAATGGTGCATTTACAGCACTCGAAAGTGCAATTGCAGCAACTGTCAGCTTTTCAATGTGTTTGAATGTAAACAAAAACAGTCAATGAAACAAGATGAAACCAAAAAGAGTGCATAAACACGAAATCACTGAGATTTATTAAAAATGCATTAAATTTTAGTGATAAAAAATGTGCAAAAAACATAAAAATTTATTTTATAAATTTCATGTATTTTCCTATTAAGTAAATATTTTGTTTATGTAAAGAAAAGATGATTTTCCCCAGTGCTACTGATGTTGTTGTTGTTGAATTAGACACAAATTGCCTTTTAAATAAATAAAGTAGAATTCTTTAAAGAAAATAAAAAAAACCAAAATAAAACGTGTGCCAGATTCACTCCGCCACTCACACACTCACACAGTGAGTGTTTTAGACCAACAAATTTAAAGCAACTGAAGAAAAGAACTTAAAATCTGTTGACCATATGTTTTTGTAACGACTTTAAATTGCTCTTAAATTGTGTTAAAAGAACAACAATAAGAAAAGCATCTGTAAACGAAATAATATTGAAAAATAAATCCATGGAAAAGAAAAGTTAATTTTAAATTTTCGCCGAAATTGAGTTTAAGAACTGGATGGACTTCGCTATAAAAACGCGTACTGTTTTCTTAATCTTGATAAGATTTTTGTAGCAGTGCCGCAGAGTTTCAAAACAGTTGATTCATGTCATGGTTTATGACAATTTATTTGCTCTGATTCTTAAAATGCTTCGATATATTATGAAGAGCTTCAACATATTTCACAATATACAATTTATCGTCATTACCATGAGAAATTGTTCTTGGATGTACGACAAGTAATCCCCGAGAATACATAACGCAGTGGGTGAAAAAATATTAAGTATTTCCTTATGATGATTGTTAATTTCTCCCAAGAACTATTTGAGAATTAAAAGCAACAGCAAATACCCTGAAATTTTTCGAAAAGACAACAAACAAAATCTATTCGATATGAATCTATGCTATTTTTCTAACTCTATACAATCTAAAGAAATCAATGAAACTATTTGCAAGGCAAAACGAAAAGTTAAATCTTTTTTATTTTTGAATTTCTTTACAGGCTACTAATGATATTGTGTAGAAACCAATGAAATGCAGCGTATTGACATACTTGACCACACAATAAACAAGACGATTGTGTATTTAAAAAACCTATTAATTCCATTTTTATTTTAATAGTTTATCGCAAACAACAAATTAGTGAAATCTCCTCTACGCCCTGTAGGCAATACAAATATTTTTATTGCCTATTAATCATTTTAGAGATAAAACATTCATTTTATAATATATATCGTTAACAATTTTTTTTTCAAATATACAAATTCTAGGCATATATCAAGCAAATTCTAGTCATCTGAACTTTCGCAAGAACATTTCGAATTTTCCCAACTTGCAGCAACACATAACAAACAAAAAATTTTCACCCTCACAAAATAGTTTTGAAGAAGAACACTGAAGGTGTTCGTAATATTGGATGATATAAAACTATTTAATGATGAGAATTTGAATGATATATTCATTCTTTTCTATGTATTTACAAAAACCAATCAGTTGTTTCGTAACCGAAACCATTTTCCATCCCTGTCTGGCATCATTTACTTATTTATTTTATATAAAGCACACATATTTATCTCTACATAATTTACTCACCCCAGCGCCAACTACATGAATTGTCAACCTGCACAAAACCTACACATCAAACACACTATTAAACACTCTTCCACACACACTTCATACACACATGCATGCTTGTGTATGCACATTCAAGAGTATGAAAGCAGAGAGCAATTTTATCTCTTCCTTTTCATTTTCACTTTCGCAGCTTTTATTTAAGCCAAATTGGCACTTTTATTTTATTCATTTACGGGCATAATTTCACGATTTTCTTTTATATTTTAGCATAAAATTATAAATTAAACAATAAATTTTCGTTTAGAGATTGTTATTAATCATTTCTTTAACTTTTACACTCATTTAAACGCACTTAACTGAGACACTTCTGCAAACACGATGTTGATGCGACAATAACAAACAAAAAACTGACTTGCAAAAGCAAAAGAAGAGGAAGAGAAATAGGCATTCAACTTGAATTAACAATGGTGTAGTCATATATAAGGTGGTAGCCTTGCGATGATATATTCATAATTAGTGTTTCCAAAGGAGTTGTTGTCTGTGTAAAGTCGCGGTCCACGCCTTATATTGAACAAAACTCATTGAAGTAAAAAGACCGAAAGTAAATATCGGCTGCACTGCTTTATTGTCTCTATATTTGATTACATGAAAATTCGTCAGTTTTTATGTGGTATATAAGCATATGCATGGTGAAATCATATGTAAGGTGGAATCAATGTATTTTGCTGCCATCAGTTTGGACGTGGACCCCTACTTTACACAGACAACAATTGTTTGGGTTGTGTTAATTTTTTGTCGTAGCCAGGCCACTTCATATATAATTCCAGCATGACTATATGCTGACAGGGCTACAGAGTTGCTGTTATTTCTTCCATTCCATAGTATTTGAGACACTGATAACTTTTTCTTAGTTTGAAGTCATTCACAAATCATTTTGTGAACAATTAATTAGCTCGACTGTTAATGCAGTCTTTTACATAATTTAAAAACAAATATAAATTTTCCTTAGGAAGCCGGAGTGGAATTTCTATTACGCAATAAGAACTACCATCAGACTACCCGTTAAGAAATTGTGCTTTTGCAATCCCCACTGTTAAGCTTTAAAAGTAAAATTCATTTTTTTTATTTGTTTGGACTTTATAGAATGCATTATTTTATGTACTGGCCTGTTAGTTGTTAATCCATGAAGAAGGAATCCTTTAGAAATGCAATCAATTTTTATGACATCAATTAACTTGCTACTGCACAAATTGTAGACGTCTGAATCAGCATAACCCACTTGGCCACATATCGCGATTAAAAGACGGAGTTTTTAAAGCGTATGTATATATATGATATATATATATATATATATATATATATATATATATATACATATAGGATATATAATACTTTCTTAAAAGATTTTGTTTTAAAATATATGTTTTTTTCTATTCAAACGGAATTTGTTTGAAGCGATACAATTTGAAAAGGTACTCTCAAATGGAATATTTTTGGTATCTTTCAAAATTACTTGAGCGCCACATTTAGATTCATAAAAAACTAGCGTGTTCTTTAATTTAAAAGATTTAGTTTTTACTTTTTAAAAGAAGCACATATTCTTAAACGTGCTCTCATAAAAGGCCCTAAAAGTAACGTGTATAAGTGGTACTTTTTTATATGAACCGTTTCTTAGAGATCCATTTTTAAGAGGTACTTTTCTAAATGGTACGTATCTAAGAGGTACTCTTTTATGTGACCCGTGTTATAGAGCTACTTTCTTACTAGTACATTTTCAAGAGGTACTTTTTAATATGAGACCTCTCAAAGAGGTATTTTTTTCGTAGGTACTATTTTTATGCGGCTACTATTTCTATAAAATGCTCTATTATGTTGCACTTTGAAAAGTTCTTATTCAAAACGAAAGTTTTTTTAATATTAAAACCAGCTTTTTTACTAAAAAAAAAATCTAGACTTTGAACAAAACAGAAATCTTCTTCTCTTAATTGCATATAAATTATTTGAAATTTCTGCCTCAAATAAAATTCGCGATGCTTTTTATGTTATTGAATGTGTGGCCATGCAGGCATCAAAACTCATTCGAATAAATTTTAACGACAGTAAATAAATGCGTCAAAGTTCCGTTGTATATTTATTTAACAATCAAAAAATTCGAGTATTTCACCGAAAAGAGGGGATAAAAATGAAGTGAAAGGAAAAACAAAAGCGAACATTTAAAGAAAATATAAAGACGAGTGCGTTCATGTGACCCAATCTTATTGTAAACAAATTTAAATAAAATCCATACAATTAAAACAATTCGTTTTTGTTTTTCTTTAGGATAATGAAGAAAATGGTCCATTTTCATTTTTGTTTATTATTGAAAAATTTTGAGACTAATTGTTTAGGTGCCACATTTTCTTTTTTTTTTCATTCTTAACCAAACAACTAAAGAAGATCTATAAGATTAGTTTAGCTGCTATTAAGCAGATTTAATGTTTTAGTTTGTTTAAATAACAAAAATTACTTAATGGCATCGTTGTAGGTAAAGTAAATTATTGGAAAATAGTCAAATTATATAAACAATACAGAAAAGTAGGTGTTTTTCGCTGTTTGAGTTAATAAATTTGAAGGAAAAAAATTACATAGTTCTTGTCTGTTCATTATTAAAACTATATCACGTGTATTGTTGCTGCTGAAATTAGTTTAGCTTTTCATCATAATGATAATTAATTTTTTACGAAATATGAAATCGTATTTATGGAATTCATTATTTTAGTAGCCAAATAATTGAAATAGTTTTCTTACAAGTTATAGGTGTTTCTAATTACTTAAAATGTAATTTATAAAATTTTACACTAGAAAATCTGCTGGGTATCAAATGTTTATATATATATTTAATATACCCAATTGATCCAGCTAAGAAAGTATACAGAAATATATGAGGAATCAGCCATAATGTAAATGTGCATGACTTTTCATAGGGGGATTTAAGAGTTATTAAAATTTAAACAAGTTTAATGAAATTTCATTCTACTTGTTTAGTGGTTAAAAACTTTAGCCTTGTGCTGCATTTGGCTGTCTCCTAAATTTAGTGAAGCCTTCCATAATACGGAGTTGTTAACTCATTTGCTGAAATATATAAAGGCGGTTGTCAGATCTGCCTGCCAAATCATAGTCAGATATGAAAAAAAGTTCAAAAAGAAAATTTCGTCAAAAGATATTTCGAGCAACTTTTAGAGAAAAACTGCTTTATATATAACCCACGACATATACGCACATATTTTGAATGTCAAATGTAAAACCAAGTCGTGACAGACACAACAGAAAAGGTGAACGGCTTGCAAACTTAATTGCTAAAACCGATCAGTTGATTCGTAACTAAAATAGATGTCATTTAGTGACATCAGTAGACAAGACGATGGTACACAATAAAAATCCGTTTTTCCATCCCTGTCTGGCATCATCTACTTATTTATTTTATATAAAGCACACATATTTATTTCTACATAATTTACTCACCCCAGCGCCAACTACATAAATTGTCAACCTGAACAAAACCTACACATCAAACACACTATTAAACACTCTTCCACACACACTTCATACACACATGCACGCTTGTGTATGCACATTCAAGAGTATGAAAGCAGAGAGCAATTTTATCTTTTTCTTTTCATTTTCACTTTCGCAGCTTTTATTTAAGCCAAATTGGCACTTTTATTTTATTCATTTACGGGCATAATTTCACGATTTTCTTTTATATTTTAGCATAAAATTATAAATTAAACAATAAATTTTCGTTTAGAGATTGTTATTAATCATTTCTTTAATTTTTACACTCATTTGAACGCACTTAACTGAGACACTTCTGCAAACACGATGTTGATGCGACAATAACAAACAAAAAACTGACTTGCAAAAGCCAGAGTAGAAGAAGAAGAGAAGTAGGCATTCAATTAGGATCAACAATGGTGAAGTCATATATAAGGTGATAGCGCTGCAACAATAAATAATGGGTGATTTATTAAAATTGTTCGATTTGATTTATAAAACACACATAAAATTTAGAGAAACGTTTCAAATCTGCAGTTAGAACGATTTATATAATTCAGTGCTTAAAGAAGGTTTCATATAAATGTTGACCGTGGCTACTACTCAAGTGCTTCATATGCTGGCTCCGCACATGCCATACTCTGTCCAACTTATCGGCCGGTATGTCACGAATATATTTTGCAATATTGGCTTCTAGTGCGTCAACTGTTGCAGGCTTGTCTCTATAGACCATATGATTGGCGAAAAAATGAACTAAGCTGTTCCGATCTCACCTTTCCATCCGTTAAATACTTCGCGTGGTATATGACATGCCTTGTTGAGACCACATGTCAGTCATGTCATCTTGGATAAAAAACAAATTATAGTCATGGCGTGGGGCCGCTCGCCTTTCACAGTAACGTTTCTGTCTTTGCTGTCTTTGAAAGAGTATGCTCCAGTGATGCCACTGGCATTCACTCTAAATCGTTAATTTTTCGGAATGCAGTAGCAGCTCCTGCAAAGCTGCCAAACTGCTCTTGGCCAAATGCGGCAATTTTACTTGTTATATTCAGACCAAAATGAACGTGCTTAGCGGTTACATGTTAGATCCCTGTCGCACTGGGGAAGTTTACCTTGCAAATTGTGAATTCAGCTGGTAGAAAGACCAGAGATAGTGAGAGAGAGAGAGAGAGGAATATTTAATCTTTGCAAAGTAAACTGGCCCAGAACGATAGGGGTCTCATACGAAAGGAATTGAGTCGCCCAAAACAGTGCTGCCATAAGGAAAAAATTTTGTATTAGTTCACAGCGTTGCCGTTATATCTCTCATTCGATTTAACAAGCAAAGAACGCCGGATAAAATATTGCGCCTTATCTTTTCTCGATTTCAAGTCATTTAGAAATCAATTTGTGGAAAATTAATTAGCTGAAGTGGTAATTTGCTCTCTTATTTAGTAGAAAATTGCACATCAAAAGCTCGAGGAAGGCGGAAAAGAAACTTTTTATGCAACAAGAAATTACTACTGGGTCTTCTCATTCATATCGTTTTATTATATTCCCGTGTATGTGTGTGTGCGTGTTTTTTTTTTTTTTTTGTGTGCCAATTAAAGTAATTCTTAACAATTTTATGTCAACTCACATTTTGCTAAATATTTTGTACCTGATAAAAAATTCCACCTACTTTTTTCTACTTTCAATTTGTTTCTTTTTTCTGTTTTTTTTTTCTTCTTATATTTACGTCTTCACAAAGACTTGAGTTCTTTTCTATCCATAATAACTTAACAAGTGTAATCATTTCTCCACCTTTTTCCATGCCAAGTTTTTCATACTTTGGTACGTTTAACAGCAATTTCCAATTTCCTTTCTGATGAAGCACATTGCAAGAGCAAATTACATGTCTCGAACTAAGAAAAAATAAGAAAAAAAGCATAAGAAATATTGTGTTGATTGGCCTTCTCTTCATTGAAGAAGTTTCTTATTTTTAACTTTTTTTCCTTCATTTTCTTTCAAATGACGAAAAAAATTTTGAAAAGCTTTTTTTTCAATAACAGGACACAAGGACACAATTTAGAGATAACTTATTATTACCCACACACACACACGAACACACATACTCGAGCATTGTGCTTGCGAACGTTATAATTTGTTAAGCAGGAATTTAGCAGAGCGATGAAAGGAAACTTTTATTTAATGGCTTTTTGTGAAAAATAAATGAATTCTTTAGGAAATGCTTAGAATTCCTAATGAGTTTTTTTTTCTTTGGGGCAAAAACCGATACAAAAAAAAAAGTTTGCTGACGAATTACTGAAAATTAAGACTCTTTTTGTTTAAGAACACGAGCAATTATCTCCAAGATTAAATAAATTTCATCGTTAAACGAGTCAAGTGTTAATGAAATTTAGTTCCTCTTGTTCTCTTGCACTTTGGATGTATCAACACTTAATTTAAAGTACAAAAAATATGTTTATATTTTAATTTTAACAAAATTATTTCTATTAGTAATTTAGCTTAATGAGCTCCCCCGGAGTAACTTTATTTGTTCCCATAAAAATTCTTTAAAAATAGTTTCACTGTTTGTTTATTTTAAGCAGCCCATAAACAAAAATCTCTTTCGATTTTATTCGATTGCAGTGCAGACAGCTCAATAGACATGACAGCTCTTCCAGCAACAGATTAACTACAAAATAATTGTACGTTCAGATTGCCATCCAGCAGTTGGGGTTGCCATGGCATCAGCCAATACGAAATTGAGAATAAATGATTTTAATGGAAGAAATTCAGTATTGAGGCGAGAGCACAAAACTCTAGTCCAAAACTCTGTGGCCTTCACTCAAACAGGGTCAAGATCAAACAACTCCTAGTCTTTGGAAAGAAGTCGCTGGCACTCTTGATCACAGTGTAGCGGGTCACCGCATGTTTGGGCATATTTCACGTATGACACACTATCTGTATCGAACATATTTCCTTTCTCTTTCCTCCTATTCGCAATAAGCACATAAACATCAAATTAAGAATTACAAAAGCTTAAGGCAAGATTAAGTCCCGGTCCTCACAAGCAATTTTTGTTGCAACAATTCTTGACTTTTTAGTGAGAAAGAGCGAAGAAGCAACAGAAATGGTTTATATTTCTATTTCACCACTCTCACACAAAGTAAGAAATGCTGCAACAAAAGTTTCATAGTGTGGACCTGGAGCAAAAGGGGTCGAAAATTATGACTGCCTTTTCAAATCTCGATTGTAAATGGCGACTTTGTGACAACGAATTTGTGCTGTAACCTACAAAGTCCCAGTGTCGGGCTTGAGCCGAAAGCACTCTGGCATTTTGTGTCACCGCAAGCACATTTCGCCATTTTTATGTGTTTCGTATATCGCATTCTTACCAAATTGTGAATTTCTTTTGTGGTGTCACATAATGCCACAGAGTTTTATCTGCTCTACTTGGCTTCTTAGGGAAATCCATGTGGTTGAAATTATTTATATACTGATATAATGACATTTTTAAATATCTCAAAAATCGATTATATCCCGACTGCTGGCAAACATTTCCGTTAGTCGGTAAGTATCCGACTCTATTTTATAGGGGGTTTCCAAGACGCCTGTCAAACACAAAAATTCGTTTGGCAGCCACGTCTTCCCACAGGCGGAATTAAGTAGTTTGTAGCTCCACATGATAAACGACTAGTCATAAACATATGAAAAAACAACAACAAAGCATAAACAATAATACGCACCCAGCGATCATTTTTGTAAAGAAACCAGAAACATCCAATATAGCTGAAGTTCATGTAGAAGTAACAAGAAATTAAGTTCATTTAAGATATAAATTTCTAACAGACGTGTTCCTTTAAGAAATTAATTTCTTTGGAAGGATTTTATTATATCTATTTTATATTTTATTTGTATTTTATCAAACAAAAAATGCACGCTTAAGTACCCCTTTAATATAATTTCTTAAAGAAACTCCCAAAACGTATTGTATGATCGACCCCGGAAGCTTTGCGCCCACTTATGAAAACAAGCTCCAGCCGAATTCCACTGAAAATGTTGCCTGGGTAAGTATCACACATGTGCTCTCTTGCACATTATTTATCATCTACTTCCTTTAACCCCACCATTTTTGTTCGGAATCATGAAAATATCACAGTTTTTGTTTACAGGATTGCACGTTTGTAATTTAAATAATCATATCAAACAATCCTGCACACAAACGTCTAACATCCTCTCATTAGCAACAACAATAACAAGTATTTACCGTACTTGTGTAACACATTCCCATCAAATTTGAATATGAAGTTGGTTGCTTCATTTGCTTCCTTTGAGTACCCGGTGCAATTTCAAGCCTGTTGCCTGGCATTTTTCACAGTAAAAACAGCAAACAAATAAATAAAAATAATAAAATTACACAAGACTTTTAAAGAGTCAAACGTGCATGCATCATCATATCAAACGATTGTTTACATCTGCGAGTACGACGAGTCTATAAAAGAGGCACTTGATTGTGGAGGGCATGAAATTCTAGAGTGTGGAGTTCATTTAAACAGTATTTTTGTTGTTCATCTGCATGGAATTTCGGTGCTGCAAGTGCTTTTAATGCGTTGGGAAAGTGTTGAAGAATGTGTTTTATTTGGAAAACGTGGGACAATTCCAAAACTTTTGTTTTTGTGTTTTTACATGTGCGCTTGTGTTTCAGCTACTTTTTGTAAACAAACTGAATGAAAACCAAAATTTTGTTACAGTTTAGCTGCTTCCTTTTTCGAAATAAGTAAAATTTTGTATTTTCAATTCCCATTCCCGGGAATCCAAAAAGTTGAGGAGATCCCAATCCATGGTGGAATAATAAAATGGCCTCCTTAAGGCAAGGAATACAGTATAACAACATCCAAAGCAATTGTTGTTTGTGTAAAGTCAGGGCCCACGTCAAAAATTACAGCAGCAAAGTACGTTCAAATGCTGCGCTTCTCCACAATTGCAAACAACGATAGCATATAAAAATACAACGAGGACACATAAAGTTGACAGCGAAGTAGCCAAATAATGGTTGCCCAAAGAACTGTCATCTGGCAGAGCGATGTCACCGTTTGTGCAACTTCATAATGTCCAAATCCGCTCATGAAGGGTGCTTTTTATAGGGGTATAACACTTTGAGCGTTACTGGCGACCGTTCTGACAGCCATCAAGTGATGGTTTCCATATGCATTTCAACATGAACGGACTAACTCCTGGATAGTCCTTCCGAATTGTGCAAATTCATTTTGAAAATCCTGGATCTTCTTCGAAATACGTATCTCATGAATTTTTTCTAGCGGTGAAGTTCGCTTTTATCCCAATAAACGAAAATGCAGTATTTGAAGAGATTATAATCCTCAAGTGTATCGTGGGACTCGGTTAAATCCAGAAAAACTAACTGTTTGGTGGGCTGGTGCAGTCTTTGGTCCGTATTTCTTTGAAAACGATGCTGGCCAGAACGTCACAGGCAATAAGAGATCGCTATAGAGCCATGATTACTGACTTGTTCGTTCATCCACTAAGCAATTGTGATGTGCAGGGCCTGTGGTTTCATTAAGACGACGCAACATGTCACACAGCTCGAGCTACAACCGATTTAAAGAAGGAAACGTCTGGTGATCGCATAGTTTCACGTTTCAGTCACGTGAATTGGCCTCCCATATCGTGCGATATAAAGTCGCTAAACTATTTTCTGTGAGGATATGTGGAGTCGCTTTTCCCGAAACGATTCACTATTTGAAGGACATCAGTCGCCGCATTATTGTCCATATGCAGCCTCATGTGTTGTAAATAATTAGCGAAAAATGGTCTGGAAATTAGACTTCAGTCCGAGTCAGTAGTGGCGGTCATATGCCAGAAGTCATACACAAATTGTAACGCCACAAGATGGCCTTTGGAATTAATTGAATTTCATGTCACTTTAAAAAGTTCTTCTATATTTTAATCCATTTTAACGTTCCATACCTCCATAAAAACACCCTTTCTGTTGTTCACACATTCCCTTGGCCTTTCTGCAGAACAACATGTTTGCTGGAGTAAATATTTTTTATCAACTTCGTTAATAAGTCACACACAATTTTCTGGTCTGAGAAAACACAAAAGAAAATGCAGTCAAAGAAAGCAACTGTTTGGAGACAAGACCACAACCTCTTGGCCTTTTGGCACAACATCAGGATGAGATGTTGTCACCAAACTCCCGCTGTGACGTAAAGGACCTCAGCCTAATGCTTGTGAGAATTAAAGTCAACAGCCGCATTAAATTCATTCAATAATCTTGTGTTATTTTCCACAATTTTTAATTGCCGAGCAGCGCTGTTTACGATTATTACAGACCAATTTGTCATAGTGAAGTGTTATTAGGCCGACATTAAGTGCTGCCGGACACAAGTCAACTACTCAATAAGCGCAGCGCGCAACTTTTCTTAAATCACAAAAATGCACATAAAAATAAACCGGGTGGTCGGGTCTTGTTTTACTCAAAAGGGAGTTCAGTTAAGTGCGTTGTTTTGAGTAATTTTTTAATATCTACGAAATACGTTCTCACTTATATATATACACATGAGCTTGTATGTGTGTGTATTACGCATTTCAGAACGAAATTTATTTCTAATTGCAATTTTAGTTGCCTGGTTTTACTTCAAGAATTGTAGCTGAAAGAGCTTTTTAATTTCGACCAGCGCAAGAATACTTGTGTGATTTGCAATTATAATGAATTAATAAATTTATTTTTGTACAATATATTTTTTACTCTTCTTTTATTTTCAATTAATTGCGAGTACAAGTACTAAAAAGTTTTTCAAACCCTTGTGCTGTATGAGGCTGTTTGTTGTACGTAGAATGAATTGAATTATTATTATTATTATTGTACTTGTGTCTACAATTAGCCAAGTATTATGGAGCAATCGAAATAATAAATATGTGTGTTATTTATAAAGAAAATTATATAATAGAAATACACTCGTATAAATAATATATTTTGAAAATATGCGGGAGCAGAGAGGAACCGACCGTAGGCCAAATGGGGAATAGTGGCACCACAAGGACGTGGCTCGAAAGAAGGTAAAATAAGTTTCTTTTTTTTTTGTCAGGGGTTGTAGGGATCACCATGATCTTAAATGGTAATGCAGTTTAAATCAATCTTATGGGTAATACAGTATTCAATTACACATATTTTATTGTGAAAAATTCTCAAGAACTTTTTCAGCGATTGCCCAAAATATCGTACACATGAGGCATGATGAAATTGCTTAAACGGTGACATCGCTCTGCCAGATGACAGTTCTTTGGGCAACCATTATTTGGCTACTTCGATGTCAAGTTTTTGCGTTGTTTGCAATTGTGGGGGAGCGTAGTATTTCAATGTATTTTGCTGTCACAATTTTTAACGTGGACCATGACTTCACACAAAACAACAATTGCCACCTTATGATATCACCATGATACCAGGAGACTGTTTTGTGTGCAGCACTTAAGCAAAATAAAATAGTTCCAAATATAAAAATAAATTATTTTAAATTAAATAATCGAAATATAGAACAAATAAAGGATTTGATATCCTTCAATGAAGTACTCAATCTGTTTACTATACGTCTGTACGTTAATGTCAGTTAAAAAGTCGACGGACAAGGCTCGAGGGATCTTATGCGATTCGGCATTTAAGCTTAGCTTAACACCGAGTCGGACAAGGAAGCTTTTGCTGCTCAAATTATTTTCACACAGAGATTTTTCTTTTACTTCCGAATTCTTACGTTTTTGAAAGATCATTTTGTTTAGTTTACGTAAAAAATAATTTATTACTGGTTCAAATTGATATATATATATATATATATATATATATATATATATATATATATATTATTTTATTTCATATATTTTCTTATTCACAAGGAATTTTAATTAAGTTTGTTGATTTAAAATTTTTAAAAATTTTCCTCACTGCGAAGCAGCCAATGAAAAAAAAGGCCCCAAGAAATCGAACATCCCGAATACAAGCTGATCCGTGCCAAATACTACTCCCGTCTCCTCTCTCTCCCACAAATTCACAAGATGAGCAGCAAATATTTCCTTGTGTGACCCAGGACTGCCAAGATTATATTGAAGTGACTTAACAATCTTAATTGAATTTGAATACATCAAAATAAAACGTTTTACATAATTCTGGAAAAAATTGAGAAAGAAAAACCAGCCACGACTCTGCTGCTTCTACAGCACGAAAGAAATTAAATTGGAACAAAACACTTTGAAAAATGGCCCATCTACAGAACTTAAACAAGTGAAAAATGTGCAAAATTACAAAATTACAAAAGTCTTGCACAGCGCACAGTGTTGGTGCAGTCAATTACAGTACAACAACAACAGCAATAACTACAAAAGGCTAATTGTTTGGTATCGGAAATCTAATAAATTCAAAGATCTCCAAAAATGATTTCAAATGGACAACAAAAATAATGTTAGAAACACACGCACACGCGATAAATGAAAATGGAAATCGTACTTTAAAATTGGAAAGCATGCAAATTGCAGATGTCTTAAAGTGATTACATGGAATGCAACTCTTTGGAGTGGGTCGGCTGTTTGTAGTGGTCCCGAAGCTCGACAGCAACCAGAGCAAAACGCACCACATGATGGTTAATTATTTCAAGAAAGCAACTTAAGTAGCTTTTTATTTGATTTGAAGTACTTCAGTTTTGCTTTTTTGTTGTTTTTTTTTTTTTTTTTGTTAAGAAATAAATGATGATGAGTTTTGTTTGCCGCTGCTTTTAGGCTAGAAACTGGTTGGGTCAAGGCTACACGTACATTTCTGCGTTTAAAGTTAAACAAAAAAATACTTTAATTATGCTTAAGTGAAGGACTTAAGTGGATATTTCTGTTCACACAAGTGCTGTTGCAAAAATCTTAAATAAAACTTAAGTAGTTCTTCTTCTTAATACACACACACGCCCATGTGTGCATGCATGTGAGCATGTGTGCAGCACAAGTGCGTATTTATTTCAAAACATATTTTTCATAAAAATTTATTGAATGAGAACTCACAACGAATCGTTTATCATAATTAAAGAGTTTTCTTTTGATTGATTTTCAACGCCAGGGTTGGCGAAGTGCTACGTTTTAGCTCTTCTCTCATGAGCAATAATTCCATTTTTAAAATGGTTTAGAAATATTTTTAATACACTTTCAATCTCACCTTCCCTGTCCATTTTCGCTTCCCTTTTCTTTCTGATGGCAAATTATGTATTTAACCCACCATAAACAATTTCATTTCATCACATTCATCTTTCTGTACACCCACACCACCCCGCACCAGAAATTCTTTACAGAGCACAAACAACAACAAAAAGAATTATTAAGTAAATCATTTTTGTCTTCTTCTTAATGTTGTGCTTCAGCAACGACTCGTCGTAAATCATTCATAAAAATTCGCAAATTGTCAATAATTAATTTTGAAAAGTTTACTTGGAAAAATCCATAAAATATATCAACGAGTTGTTTGCATCATCAGGAAATTTAAAAAGATGATCGTTAATCCGTTGCCATAAAATTTCGAAATTCAAATTTAATTGTCTCTATTAAATTGTGAGTAAATATTGAGATTTCGGTAGTTGGCTATTAAAGCCCAGAATGTAAAAGAATTGAATGTTTTATTTGAATCGATTAATATGACTTTCAGCATTTCAACATAAAATTCAGAATAGGATGGCCTACAGCCCATCAATAACAATTGAATTTAATATTAATAATTATGTATTCAAGCTGGTCGCATCGAAAATATATATAGTTTTGTATTTTATTATTAATTTTTTGTTATATTATTATTTATGATTTTTAATTCGGAAATTTAATTCTCCGTCAGTGAGAGTAAACATCGATTTTATATTAGACTTTCACAGCAGAGCGAACAGCTGTTTTCATAAGCCGCTACAGTTTCATTATCAGTATTCATGTATTTTTCTGCTCATCTATTCTTATTCATAAAAATTTTATTATGAAATAGTATACGAGAAGTGTATCAGAACGAAAGTCCTTGTCATGATGTTTTTTTTATTATGAAAACTGACCGATTTCAGCACTAACTTCGCTGTTGCATGCTTTATGGTCGAAATTTCTGAAAAAATTACTTGCCATGAGATAACTTTGATAAATGCTATTCGACGATTTTTCTAGCAGTTCCCCCCCAATTCCTCAACATATATAACGACTGTTGATGTGCTGGGGCCTCCAGGACGTGCTTCGTCATTCACATCTTCTTGACCTTCTATTTAATCTTGGACCAGCACTCAGGGAATGACCGCTATATACGCAGAGTACAATCGAATCGTTTTGCTAACTGGATCATTGCATTCTTTCAATAGACTGATTTCATAATTTGTATATCAAATATTTCAAAAATAGTGCTGTTTGTTATTGAAATTGGTAATCGTCAATTGCTGTCATTTTTAATTTTCTATATCTTTATTCAAAACGATTTTGAATCCGATATGACTTGATTTCTTTATCAGGTTTAGAATGAGTGGCTCCATATTCTTGATTTTTTTGGTTTTAAAAATCAAATTTCCATTCATAATATGCATTTCTATCCTCCCTTTTAGAATGTCAAGTGCAATTGCCTGCAATTCCTTTGATCAAAATGGATTAGCCAAAAGTTTTCGTCCGCCTTAGCTTGCATCTTCCCTGAGGTTTTTGAAAATCCTCGCGAATTTCTTACCTCGTAAAAGCTTGCAACATCTCTCACCAATAAACAAAATAGCGTGCCTACAAAGAGAGGCCTTAGAAGGCGTTGAGTGAGGTTAAGTAGTGCGAGTGAGAACGATCTGGCTGTACTTAAAAAATAATAGCAAACAAGACTGCCCCAAATTGCTTTACGATTGAGTTAAGTCATGACTTTGTTTTATATTCACAGGTTATTAAGACCTTCATTCTTTTATCTTGCATATCGTTATCTGAAACGAAAAACGCCCAATCTCTCATATAATTTTACAAGGAGATGAAGAAAACATGTCAAAGTGCAAGATTACAAATTTGATTCTCATCTGTAGTTTTTAACTGATTAAAATAACATGAAATTTATTAACGGTCGATCTATAATTATTTGCTTAACAGGATATTTTGTGTTTTATATGACGATATTTATATTTCCCAGTTAATATCTCTCTGCATTAAATCTGTTCAACTTGTTTTTATTCCCTCAAGAGTTGTTGGCACCACTGTTTGCAATACTTCAATTCAGATATTCTTTATTTGTTCTATTTTTATTCCCCCCCAAAGCAACAATAAATGTTAGATATTTTTGCTGAAAACCTCCGTTTAGTATCGCGCGATTTGTTTGTTTGTCTTTTGGTTGCTGTTTGGAAAAGTAGTCTTAAGAAAATAAATTTCAGGCAACACAATTTGTTTAGCTTGATTGATTAACAATATATACACACACATGGGCACGCGCTTATATGCAAATGCATGTACATAAATAATCAGATTAGCAGGAGAAATAATATACGAGTGCGGCTGCAATTCTAATTGATAAATGAAATGCTTCGACATGTTAAGGTCATCAGCAGACAGTTTTTTGATCACTTTTTCGATTCAAGACAATTGATGACCTCACATGGATCATGTAGAAAGGAGTCGGTCTGATTTTGTCTGAAAACCTTAGTAAAGGGTTTTTATGGGGGTATAAGCCTTTAAGTTGGCAACACTTCTCTAACTAGAGGCCTTTTTGTGAGCTGCCAAGTGATTTATACTCAGTTTGGTTTGGCATTGATTCGACTGCCCACATACAATACCTCGTGTTGTATTGTGGTACACTTTTATATATTTTAGAGTTTATAATTATTCTTAACTAAAATATTTTTCGAAAGGCAATTTTATGAGTTTACGCACAATCTAATTAGTTTTGAAAATTTTCAAGCGTTTTAAATTTGCCTCTCACAGCAACAGCAACAGCGAATTCAACGTGAACGCTCATGTCCACGCACATGAATGCTTGCAAGTCCGAGTAGAAAATGTAAATAGGCTGGTAAGATGAGAACAGGCGCTTCTTAAGGTTCAGTATCTCTGATTTTAAGTGAGAATTGTTTACGCAAATACCACATATTTTAAATTTAAGTGCCAAAAGATGGAATTTCGACCACCGGGCGATCCTAAAACGTGTACAGAGGACTGCGTTACACTGTTACTTGTACTTGACTTGACTCACATATCGGAAATATTATATATATATTTTCTTTTGTTCACCAACCAGCTTCCAGTATATTTTCCTTTTTCCTTAGCAGGCAAATCAAACTTGATATTTTTCTAGTGTTATATTTAATATATTTATTTAACTTATTTAACTTAAAACGATGAAGTTATTCATACAACAAAGTACTGTTTCGTAAAACTTAAAGGAAAATTCAACTAAATTAAAAACGTATAATTCTAATTTTGGATTGTTTAGCTGCAGAATGATTCACTGATCCTTTTAACACGGATGTTATCAGAAGAAAAACAAAATTTATTAAAATTTAACGATATCACAAGCCAATCAAAGGAGATTTTTCAAATCACATTTTCTCTAAAAGGAATCTCAATCAATTTCCACATTCTCCTCGAAATCGGCTTCTGAATGAGAATGTTCACTGCCTCTGTCCATGGGCAAGTCACGCTTATTTGTACTGTTGGCAGGGTGCGAGTTGGAGATGGTGTTGATGTTGGTGTTGGTGTTGGCGTTGGTGCTGGCGCTGGTGCTGTGAGTGTTGCCGTTTATAGCGGGACTTGAACTGGGCGTGCAATGATTTATGAGGGTGGGTGAAGACGAGGCTGACGAAGTGTTGAGGTAGTGCGAGTGCAGTGATGTTTTGTTGCTTATGACAGTAGCAGCGGCGACATGGCTTGGCGGTGGTATAGGCTGGGGAATTTTAGTATTTGTTGTGCCATGCGAATAGGGGAAGTAGGGAAAAGGTACTTGTGGTAAAGAAACTCCCACGCCATAAGCCATTTGAAGCTGATGACGATAAAGACTTATAAGGGCTGGATCTAAGCCGTGCGTGTAGCTGGCTGCGGCATGAGGAAACATGTGGGCATAAGTGGTGGTGCCATCCTCCCTCACTAACACTTGCACGGGCACACGTTTGCTGGCAGCAGCATTCATCAAAGCGGCCTCATGCTGTTGGATTTGTTTGCGTTTCGTTTTGTAGCGACGGTTCTGGAACCATATTTTCACTTGGGTTTCGGTTAGTCTTAGCGATTTAGCCAGCTCTGAGCGTTCGGGACCACTAAGATAGCGTTGTTGGGCAAAACGTCGCTCCAATTCAAAAACCTGAGCATGACTGAAAGCAGCTCTCGAGCGTTTCTTGCGATTTGAACTTCCTCCCTGCAAGTCATCTTGTAGGGGCGACAGCGAGTCGTCGTTGGTGGGTGAGGTGTACAGAACGGAAGAGTTGCCAGAGGGCGGCGGGGAATCACAATCTAAAATTGGGATGAAAAATAAAAATATTTGTTGAATTTTTATACACATATTTTTCCGAAATCTCTTTTAAATTAAAAATTGTATGTATTATTTTCATGGTTTTTTACCCGATTCATTGCTGGTACACCTTCTCATATCAATGGGACAATCGGCACGAGCGCCACTTAGAGCAGCAGCGGCGGCACTAAAGTATCCCAGTTTATGAGCCATATAGTCCGCATGATTGTTATTATCCAATCCATAGAACGAGGGACGAAAATCATTAGATCTGATTGCATGATCCGTTGGACTGTTACGGGCAGCACCATCTTTGCACTTGAAATTCACATAATTTTTTAGATTTTGCTCTTCCGAACGCATATTAACGGGCGATAGCTCCAATTCAGATTCTGTCCGCGACAAACGACGCTCGGCATTATCTCGCGTTAATATATCGTTAATCGAAAAGGGAGTAGTGAGCACTTTACAGATACCGGATAAACCACTATTAGCACTTTCCATGTTTGTTAACATTTTTGTTTTTAATTGTTGTGTATATATTTTATATAATATTTATTTTTACTTGGCTTCTCAAATTTATTAATTGAAATAATATTTTTAATAAGTTTCTAAATAAACGTCTTCACTCTCTAAATGCCACTGGGGGTTTGTTAATGATTCTCCAACAACCTCAAATTTAAATACTGATCATTCTCTGGTCCCAGAAAACAAAAATCCACTCAAAACTCAATTTTCAAAATATTCATGTTTATTTTCTCATCAATCCCTTCCAAAGAGTCTGTTTCATTTGTAAATTGTTGATGGATTTTCATTGCAGCAGCCGCCAGCACTCCAACAATATCCCAGCCTTTTCTTAAAAACACATTTGCGCAATGAGCTGCACCAATTTTGTTTGCTCTTTGAGTGGTTTTTCTTAAATTTTTGATGCTCATTGAAAAACTTATCACTGGTTGGCTGGATGGCTGTTTGTTTATTTTTCCTCTTGTGCCTCAAGTACTCCTCACGGCAGCATTATTTAGCAGCTTCTTCACATTGAAGTGTTTATGTTACTTGGAATATTATATTAGCAAGTGTGTTTTCAATGCTTTGAATATTCCAGGATTATGTTAACTCAAAGCAATTCCTTTTAGATGTTTTTAAATAATTTATTTGTTTATTTTGCTTCGTATAGGGCAGATGTAATGGAAAGGCTTTCAAATAAGGTACAGTTTTTATGGAAACATTGTGCTCTAACACAGGAAATTGTTTTCAATACAGTTTAATTACAAACATGATTAATTCAACGAAAACTTTAGATTAAATATATATACATATTTTACATATAAATGCCAAAAGTTTCCATAGTGTACGCCCAGCACTTATTTAGTTTCCTATTGAATAAATTTATTTTTATATAATTAGAATAAATAAATATCAAATATTTAATTGAAATCAATTAAGTATTAATTTAAATATACCTGAAGAGCATAATATTTTTAATCTGTGGTGTGTCAAAATAAAAACAAACTCATATATTTCTTTGTCATATTAAGTCCCAAACGAAATAAAACAGATATGATTTTTAGAGTAATCGAAAACAATTTTTATTTCTAATTAGTGTAAATATATGATTATAATTCAATTTATCGTGAATTAAGCAATTATAGTTGATGCAATTCATAACGCTGATACGCTATTGTGAATTAGGAAAAAGCCAATGTAAAAAAACAACAATCATATATAAAATGTTTTAAATTATTTGTCTACTAAACAATTGGCAGCATATGTTTTCAGAATAATGGGGCATATTTACATTTATTCTGATTCTCGGAACGTATGTCGAGAAACCACATAAATGCATAAAATAAATTTGAAAAATAAACATATAAAAATGTCAAACACATAACAAAGAAATACTCAAACCAAACGATTGGTTTAAGTGGTGAAGAGCACAACGGAAGCATCAACGATTGGGTAAAAGATATCATTGTAAACAAAAACAATAATAAAAATGGTTGCCTGAAAGAAAACAAGCATGTACTCATTGACACAGAACAGCAAAAACAATGCATTAAGCAATCACACACTCATATCCACCCATAAAAAGCACTCTCATGATTTAAATATGCTCTCATTATATGAATGAGTGTTTTAACTCTGATTGGGGAGGGCAATTGGATATAATTTTTTTGCTGTTGTTTTGTACCATCTCACACATGTTTTTAAAGAGTGTGATGGGTGGTTGAGTAGTTTAATGTTTATTTATTTCCATGGATATTCTTTATGGGAATTGTTTTTATTGTTGGTTTTGTTACTTTTAAGCTAAACAACTTTCCTAATGTTATTTGAATGACTTTTGCTTGATTGTGTTATGAATGATTTCGCTTTAAGGCGCACATTAGTTGTTGCTTGGGGGCAAGGAGAATCATTGAATCGTAGTTGAATTCACAGTAGTTGGTTGTGCGGTCGCTATAAAAGTGGTTGGTTGCATTTGTGGTCATCTCTTTGATTTGGTAGAGACGAAAGTTCCAATTGTAGCTCATGCTAAAGTTTAAGCGACACTTTCAGTGTTTTAAATGCGACAAGATATTATAACTTTCATCTATTAGGAATATATTGGGAATATTTTTAATTAATTTTCCGCTGAATAACATTGTGCATGAGCTTGTGTTGCCAATTATAAGACAATGAAGTTATTAAATGGAGACTTGCACTTCGGATAGCATCACGTACAACTTTCCTCAATATATAACATATCAAAACGTGTATGTATGAAGTAGTTTTTTATAAAATTATATGTCATATAAAAATCAAGTCTTAGTAATGGGCTTCAACGCAAAAAGCCACACTAAATGAAACCATATCAAAGTGAAATTAAAGTTTTAGAACACCAAAAGAAGTTAAAACAAGTATTAGCGGCCTTCTTCATTAGACATATCGCCTGTCGCTTTAATTGTAAGTCAAGCAGTGCTATGAAGAGGGGTTGCTTAGCAGTGCAAACGATTCGCTATGATGTTGACTTTATTTTATTCCATTATAAAGAGCTGGCTCAAGGACAATTGTAGTAATAATACTTGTTCGTACTTGTTAATTATGTCACAATTCAATGACTTTCAATAATACTTGAATAATTAGTTGATGATTATATTTGTCACAATCTGCAACACAATTGCGAACTATAGAAATTGAGTGTTATTGTATTCTGGTTCTTGAATTAAGTTGAACAGGAAGTTTAACGTGTGCATTAAATAGGATTAGTTGCACACAAATTTACTCTGCATGCAGGATCGTGTAAATGTTTTACGTGTGGCGCGTGTCTGAAGTTCACTTTGGTTGGTAGGACAAAATAATATACAACTAATTGTGCAACCAAGAATATGTTTAGACGCACTTGAATTATTGTCAATAATCTCTTGTGTTTTTTTATTTTTTTTTTCTTAACGATGATCTATTATCATTTTCAATTAATGCTTTTTAAAGTTTTTTCTGCGCAAATATTTAACGTGTTTATGTATTGCAGTGGGTTGCTTGTCGGTATTAACTCCACTTAATAGTGTTTAAGATATCATTAGCTTTTTTGTCGTTTGTTAAAGTGAAATTTAATACCTCTAGAATATGAATATGAAGTTTGTTTGATGAGCAAATAAATCATCAATTCTAACAAGTGCTTGCGGAGCAACTTAAAACCGTTTAAAGCACAAGCAAGAGGGCCGGCAACATGTATGTGCGTATTTTGCTGCGGGGAGTCTTATCCATAAAACTGTTAGTGCATTTTATAACATATTCAATAGATTTGTTTATTGACACTTTGTCTTTGACTGTTAAAGCAAAATTCATTTTCATATATCCCGTTAAAGTAATATTAAGACATTTAATGTTTGCAAACGTATTGATTTATGTTAAGAAAAAAGAAATAATTTATAAATGATATTTAATTCAATTTTATTATAAAGTTAGAATAAATCGATTCCCTTTTAGAACTTAAAGCGAGTGAAGCGGATATTGTAAAGATGGAATTAGTGAAGAGCAGGAAAGACAATAAAAATTTTTTGAAGAGTCAAGTTGTCGGACGAAGAGTCCGACAACTCTTCAAGTTGTCCTTCGTTTGTACAATTGGATTTCAACAAAACTAATTTATAAAATGAAAGAAAGAATATTTTCGAAGTTAATCTGATTGTGTAAAACTACTAGACAATATAATATATTAAGCATTTGAGTGTGCTGCTGGCTGAAGTAGGCAGACAAAAGACTGCGATATCTTAGGTCCCGGTTCCGAGTTCGATTCCATACTCAGTAAGGAATTGGTGTCGGTTTTGTTTTGATCCGCATTAATGCAGGATTTTGTTGATTTTTGTGGTGGTTAACTCCGCCATGTACTAAAGATCAGAATGCAGTAGCCCCCTTTGCCGCTACCTGTAGCAAATATATTAATCGGCGAAGCAAAAAAGTAAAAATAGCTTCAACGAAGTTCTGTATTCTCTATTCTGTGTTCGTTTGTTCCCCTTTTCCAGTACCAGCGTAATTATTAGAGTCCGTTCCCTGAGTGCATTAATTGCTGAGTTCTGAAAAAATTTGAATTGGAAATTAATAAAGATTTCTATTTGTTTATCGTTGTGTCATCTGCCATAATATTTTGAGGAGATTTCTTAAACTCCAGTCAGATATATGCGAAAGATTTTCCTCTAAATGAGTCGGGATATTGAACAGGCTCCCTCCCGAATGTCTTTATATTAATCCGTCAATTCACTCATTTCATATGAGTGCTTAACATTTCTTTCATTTAAAAATTTCTGCCTCATATCAATTGTTGACCATGAACATGGATAATTATCTGTTAAAGGCTCGAATACGTATTTTTGGTTCTCATTTCAAGCAAATAGTTCCAATTGGGGCATTCGTAACATGTTTTACATACTACTTGCCGCAAGAGGACGCTGTAGACATCAAATAGGTTTAAGAGTTCGCTAAACGATTCGTTCTGTTGTGCTTTGCGGTTGATTAATAAAACCACACAATTATTTGAAAGAACTAATTTTCCAAAAATGTGGTTTTTATGCACTTCTGAACTCAATTTCTTAATAACAATATATTTGTGTGTGTGCGTATGTAATTGAAGGTTTTGGCAATGTGAGGGCTCTGAGATAATTGCTTAAAGAATATGTGTATCAAGTGGCTTTGAAGGTCATAATATAACCAGCACAGCATGCTGGCAACAAAAACAACTATTTATGAAAATTCTCAAAGCCTACTTTAAGGATGTCGATTTTTATGTTGTGCGTTCAGCATAATTATATCAGGGTTGGAGATCATGGTTCAATTATTCTTTCATATATAAACAATTTTATTGTATATGAATATGATTTGTAATATATTTTTAACTAAAGCTCTACCCCCTAATTCATAAACGATTATTAAAGTTAATGAATGCTTTAAGGGATATTTAACCATACAAAATTCATACTTTAAAGCAACTTTAATTTTAATAATCGTTTATGAATAACAGTGCTAATCTTTTGCACGATATGTTTTACAAGAAAGTCATATTAAAAACCACACACCCAAGCATATTGTGAACATATAGACTTTACCAGAAAACGCACGGCCCATCATCAATATCATATGAAATGACAGCCAATAATACCCTCGGATTCTTTTAATTATTTGGCAAAAAAGGTTTTGGCACGATTAATATTAAAACTTTTGTCTTAAACACAATTTCAAGTTTTCAAGTGCCTGCGCAGAATTCTAATTAAAACTGTCGGCAGTTTAAATAATTGTTTTTGAAATAATAATTATAAGAAGTACAATGGCGGGCAAATAACAGTTGTGTTTGACCTTGAGGTTTGTTTAAACTTCTTTATCACTTGAAGAGAAATAATCATATAATAAATTCAGTTTTTCCAAAATATATTGCTTAAGGGTTTTCTGAATGAAGTTGAAGTCTACTGATGTAGCTGATGTAATAGGCAATTAAATGCAGGCATTTAGATGTACTTACAGCACAACAAACAAATCTAATATTTACAAATTACAACAAATATTTGTTGAGAAAAACAAAAATTCACTTTGTTTTTTAATGGAACTCGTATTTTTTAAATTTAAAGTAATATTTTCGCTACACTGGATGTTATAATCTAAAAGCAACTTTAACAAATTAATAAATAAAAATAAATTATATATGAATACTTATATAATAAATAATCAGATATGCATGTATGTGTATCAATGATTTTAATAAAATAGAACAACATATAAGCGTCATGTTTGCAGTTTTAGAGAAATTATTGCAACTCCATGTCAGTCAAAGGCAGGATTTCATTAGACGGATAAATAATTTTTCATTTTAACAATTTTGCTTTTACTTAAAACGTACGACAAAAATATTTATCAAACATATTTCGAGTAAAACAAATTAAATTGGGCTTAAGATCATGCCCAGCTTTTAATCTATTTTTCAATTGAGAAAAGCTTTTGCAAAGCTATTTTAATACTCGTTTTTTTAACCCCCACCCTCAAATGCCACAGTGAAGTGCGTGGATTCAAACGGAAACAGCTTCATCTCGAAAACTACCTGCCTTCAGAAACTTACTTGCAACCTGCCATGGCCAAAACGCCAGCCATAAAAATAAAAATTGAATAAAATTGTTGCTGCATTTGAAATAGTTTCACAATCATATCGTCAAATATGTAATTAATTTCAATAGCTCCCATTAAAAGTTTTTCAAATTTGGCAATTTATCTCACAGTTCAAGTCGTTTTCGTGTTTTGCCAGTCTATCACGTTGAAATCCATCTGAATGGAGGGAAACCATTTCGCATTTGATGCATGTTGTTGTTGGTGTTGTTGTGTTTGGCGATTCTTTATTAATTCTTAAATCATCAGTTGCAAGTTCATCAATAGCGAAGTAGTTTGCTTAGTGGCATCGACTGCCAGATTCCATTAGTTCAGTTCAGTTCCACTATCTGTTGTCTGGTGTCTGCCACCGTTCGATCGTTCGTTCGTTCGTTCGTGCGATTTCTTATTGTTTCGTATTGAATTGAATAGGGAATGAATGAACGAATGAGTGAATGAATGAATGATTTCGAATAAACGTCTGCGTTTCCCTGTACATGCGAGTACATCTGCGGTTAATTTAATTTTATTTTATTTGAATTTTTTTGTTTTTTACTTTCGGCATGAAATTGTACATGTTTCTTTCATATTTTCATTTTGGTTTGTGGCTGTTTCAATTATAAATCAATATAATCAAAAGAAACGATCGCATTTTGTTTTTAAGGAAATATTTCCTCTATTTTGTCTTTATTGTTGTTGTTGTTGTTTTTGGTTGCCGTGCATGCGTCCGTGCACAATTTTCGGTTGGGGTGAACTTTTTATTTTCATTCTGTTAATTGCTGCAACTACTGGTTGTTGTTGTAGTTCTTGTTTGTTTTACAGAACCCGTTGAACAACAATAGCAACAACAGCAGAGGTTGATATCATTTCATAGTTTTTGTTGCTGTTGATGTTGCATTTCGTAAATGCGTCTGTCTGTTTGAGTCCAACCAATTTAATAAAGATAAAATGTTTTAAATGTTTTTAGAGCTTTTCCTTGTTGTTTTTATACAATTATTTTCGAAAGTAAATAAAGCAACAACACTTTCTTTATTGTATTTCGTTCTGGTTGGGTTTTCACGGCTGAAAGAAATTTTGAAACACCCTGCCTACGATAGGTATTTCTTCTCTTAACCAGTAAAAATATATGCAGGCACTTAAAGGTAAACCGAATGATGTTTGCCAGTCACCGAATATCTGGACAGTTTTTTGCTCAAATGCTCGCGTGCCATGTTAATCTGTTACCTTCCGCATCAAGCGTGAAAGCTTCAATGTTAATTGTCTTAAATTAGGGGTCATAATAATTTTGAATTTTTTTTCTCATCGTGATTTTGTTTTCTTTTCGTAGAAGTAATTATTTTTGCATTTTGTTTTCGTTATTACAAAAATCAATACAAAATTGGCAGAATTTGATTTCAATTTGTTACAGACATAATCACCCCCTCCATCATGAATATTTTTTCCCACTAAATCTTCCCCATTTCCCCGAATGTGTAATCGTCAAGAATTTCCCATGAATTGTTGTTATTTCATGCTGAAATAAAACTAACCTGTTCGTGAATAAGTTCTTTGCTTCTCCCATTAATTTGGTCACTTTATTTGTGCTGGGAAACAGATCAAATCATGTCAGCAGTTCTTTTAATAATTCGACAACGACTAAAGTAATATTGAGTAAAAGTATGTCTTCATGTTCTTAAAAAGCAAATGCCAGTCTTTCATGACAATTTTAAGTGTCTCTGTTACCAAAAACAGACGATCAAAATATCATAATCATTTTAATAAGAAATTAATATATTTTTATTCTCATCAAACTAAAAAAAACAAGATATTTAATCACATCAACAATAAATGCAAGTATAATTATAAATTTAAAGAAAAAAGAACATCTTATTTTTACATCTTCTATCGACAGAGTATGTAACTCCCAAGGAATTTCATATCCACGAGTTGTTCTGAACGTGGAATATTTTAAAGACAATTATAAATCAAAATACTCCGGCAACAACGTTCTTATTAACTCAAAATCAACAACGTAAGTCAAACATTTCTACTGCAAAAACTCAGTTCTTTACGCGCTCATCTGGGGACAAAACTTGTTCGTCTTAGCAAGAGCTCATATTTCGATGTCATGTCATGAAAATCTTATTTGATTAGAAAATAAAATAAACCAAATAACGCACTTTAAATCTAAATTTTAGATTCTAAAACTTGAACCAGCAGCAAAAAGAATGCTATTCCCGAATGAAAAATAACTCAATAGCGAAACGAAATCAAAAACCATTGCCAAGCCTTCACTGCCCTCCAATCCCGCGTAGGGTGCATTCAATAAAACGCAACTGTAAAAATCTATTAAGACAAAATAATCTTGTAGAAAAATATTTAAATTTACATTAAATTCCGACATTTCGACATTTATGACAACTTATTCCAGCACAAGTCCTCTGATGGAGAGCAAGAAGTGAATAAGTGATGGTGTAGTTGTGGTAGTGCGTCTCATTTACTACCAAATGCTGGGCATGCGGAAGGGGAAGCATAAGATGTGAAAAGTGTTTTGTGAGGAGTACGCCTGAGTGGCGTATCAGTTACTGTATAAACACAAACATAAAATTGACTGACTGAATGTCAGAGTTTCTTCTGCATTTATGAGCAGACACTTTTATCAAATAATTTCTTCTTATTTTTAAGGGGGAGTAGGAAGACATGCCAACCATGTCGGTGGCTGTAAATGATGGATGCACTTGTTTGTTGGGTCTTAAATTGCGCACAGCTGATTACACTTTAACCCAGGCAAACACAGCAAAAGACCCCAATGAAACGCCAACTCGTCAAAATGATTTGACGTGTGGGGAGATGCAATCAAAAGCATTAGATTGATATTAATAAGCAATAAAATAATTGCCAGCATACACTCTGCATGTGTGTGTGTGTATTTACATGCATTCAAGTCTTGCTCACACACATTCACAACTCATTCATTCATCCACCTCATTTGACTCCTCAACAAGTTTCAGTGTTTTTTTTTTTATCTATTCAAGAGGTCAAACGGGCAGCAGTTTTGACAAACATTAAATAAAACGCCTTTAAAGTCATCTTGTCGTCATACATATTTTCCTCCCTCCCACTGACATCATAAGGAGTTTATCCCTTAAACGATTGTCCTTTTTTTTTTCTTAAACTGCCGTTAAATCTATTTCATATGGAGATTTTTTGTTTGTTTTTGTTGTTTTGCGTGTTGCTTCAATTGCTTGTCGGGTTGGCATGTGTGCTGTTTTAAGACACACATGGAATGCGCCCACATTTTCACTGACCGCATTGTTGTTGTTAGTCTGGGCTTCGAATTACATGTCGTCAATGTGTGTGCGAGTGCGAGGGAGAGTGCGTCTGTGTGTGCTTAAACGACATCCTACCAGCACATCCTTTTTCCGTTTTGGACCCACACACTGTCTCCTTGTATCCTTTTCTGTGAGCCTTTTTTTATATGAATATTTTAAGTTTTTCATAAATAAATTTTTAAAATGGTTTTTGTCTAGAGTCTAGACATCAAGACCCGAAACGCTTATTAATCAAGCATCAATTGCGCAAATAATTCCGTTACTTATTTTACTGCATCCTGGCGACTTTGGTATTCTGCGGGAGGGTCTTCGACGTGAGCAATTTTTTCTTTTGCTCTCACGATTCCGATTTTATTTTGTTGTTGTTTTAAAAATAAAATCAGAAAATTATTTATATCGTGAATAGCAACAAGTGGAATTTTTGCTCCCATGACATTTTTACTCCCCTCTAAGGAAAATATGCTTTTTTGAATCTCCCGCGAATAATTTTTTCCTCTGTCAGTTCTCAGTGACTATGAAAACACAAAGAAGGTAAAAAATTAAAATTCACGAATTTCTTTCAAAATATATATTCTTATTTATTTTAAAGAAAAATTACAAAAACAAATTTGTAAATATATTTAATGCGTTGCATGAGTAAATTTCTTTTGTCCCGACTGCCAGTCGGAGTCACAAATAAACAATAAAAGCTGGAGTCTGGGACCGTCAAATGGGGTGATTTTTCTAGCCATACCAAATCGTAAAAACAAGGTATTACACGACCATTAAATACTCATTTAATTACGGCAGCAGTAAGAAGTCGTTTATCATGGCCCCACAGCATTCGCAAGCAGCGGTTTCCGCATTACCAAAAGCGTCCTTTTAAAAAATACGTCGCAATCACTGCTCCCTTCCTTGGGAACTCTGTACCGCATAGTGGCTTTGAGTGGATGTAACGGCTCTTCTAGCTTCTCACGCAGAGTTTGTTTATCGACGTAATCGCTTTGATGGGAAATGCGCCTCGCCGTTCATGATAATACTCCACTCCAAATGGGCGTCGGTGTAGTTGAAATGCAGGATGGCTCTCAACTTATTCTGCAACAACTGGCGCTTAGAAGGACTTTGCATTGTTTATTTGGCCTTTAAATTAAACACATTTTGCGGTTTGCCCCGAAAGGATCGAATAAATTGGAAACAGGTCGAATATATATGTGTGCTCCATCCTGTTGCGTAGTTTATAGCGGCGTTGTCATGTTTGGCAAGCGAGAGTTGCAAAGCAGTCATTATAAAAACAGGCACGATCACTGCCTTCATTCCCCGCAACAGCTATTTAAAATTGTACAAATAGAAACTTTTATTCTGCAAATAAATTGACAAAAATCCACAAATTCCGATTAAATTTCAGAACACGAATGTTTGTTGCACACACAGAAACAAAACAACGCACAAACTTTTAAATCATAAATATCGTAAAATTAATTCTTGTTTAATTGTGACAAAATTTGTTGGCCACTTGAAATGAAACACACAAAAATAATAATAACAATAAAAATACAAGAAAAACTGAAACAAGTGAATGCACAAGAAGTTTAAACAAAACAGAATTATTTAAAGAAAAAAACTTCACGATTTGAGAAAATTTCCCACATCAAAATCAAATCAAAAGTTAATTCAATTCAACAATTGATGAATAAATTACAAACAAACAAATAAAATACACAAGATGTCAGCAGGGATCAATAAAAATTAAATTTAAGGAAAAGAACAATTTTTCAAAACACTTGACTTGTCACCCTCAAAATATTTTTTAATATTTTTTTTTTGTAACTGAATCGAAATAGCGGAACTTTGAAAATGAGATTTTAAATTATTAAACGCCACAAAAATGTTTATCATTAAAAGTAAAACTAGACGAGCGGGCGAAAGCACTCACTCACCCGTACGACGCACAAACAAACAAAAATATGATTTATCCGAGCAGATATTCTCAATGACATCCAAAAGTAAATAAACAAACCCGACAGAATTGTCGGGCGGCAAGAATGCATAAACAAATTGTTCGTGGCATTAGTGTCTCGATAAATACGCACAATAAATTAAATAACAATTTTTACAAAAGATTTTATGGAAACCCCCTGTCATACTTTGGCGCTTCACACCCGCCACACAGTTGACAATTAAGGAAACGTTTAATGGAGGCAGTGAAACTAAAAGGATTGACTAAAAATATCAAAAATAAGATCACGGCTTCTGTTTCTTTGATCCTTTATCGCACACGGAATAATATTTATGTCTTCTCTACTGCCTGCAACTCTCCTGCTCTAAAACAAAGAAAACCGCAAACTAAATGGAAAATACAACTTCTGGCATTCAACAATTCAATTTGTAAGAGGAAGTAAAACATTTGAGCGGCATTTGTGAATATCGAAAAATTGATTCATGAATATGAACGAGCGGGCCTCTTATCGTGGGCAGCCATTTACAATCTGCTGCTTGATATTCGAAAGTGAAATGACAAAACAAAAATTAATACTCAACAAATTGAAATCCACACAATTGTGGAAGCAACAGCAGCAGCAGCAGATAACACTTGAAGAGGTCTTCTCTGTACCGCTGCCATTTTCTCTGGCGACTCGTTACACACACACACACACACATATATATATATATTTCGTTGCATAGAGCGACAAGATATTATAAGAAATTAAGAAGAGTTTATTTCAATTAATATTATTTTACGACATTATGCAACTAAATTTACTCAACAAATTCGCACAGATATAATTTTATA
Source organism: Linnaemya vulpina (assembly GCA_963675445.1). NCBI lineage: Eukaryota > Metazoa > Arthropoda > Insecta > Diptera > Tachinidae > Linnaemya > Linnaemya vulpina. The sequence goes on from OY776277.1 coordinate 4,384,457, forward strand.
ATCAACTTCGTGTTGTCTGTCAGGGGATGCCCCCTACTCATTTAGTGAATGCTGATGTCACCCACCACACAGCGCAGAGGGAGGGTAGATGGCGAAAGTTGAGAAGCTAAAAGTAACTGTAACCATCCGGGTATTATTTTTAGCTGCTTGGGATGTACAGATATCGATAGCTATAGTTATCGATGTCGTAATACAGATATCGATAGCTTCAGTTATCGATATCGTATACGCTTTAAAAGTGGAGAATGTCAGACTAAATTGACACTTCTCCACTGCAAGATTTGTACCACGACGCAATAAAAGACTTCAGATGACCGGACTTTGGGCGTTAAATTTTTTGCAGGCTGTCAAAATTTGCTTATATTTTTGTACGCTGTCACGCATTCTGCTTAACTTTCAGGGATTTCCGTTTAACGCGTTTTGTTACTGTAAACGCAGTTGTGTTCGACAACATGGAAAATTTCTACACAAACGGAGTTATTTTTTATTGTTGTGATAGTGAAATGACCTGATAGTGGGGCCATGATTTGTACAGCAAGTCCTCACGAATTGTTTAACGGCTCCAAATTAAGGAAATTTATTTTCAAAAATATACATGAATCAATATCATTCGAAGTTTCCATACAATATAAACAAAAAATTCTAACTGTATCGAGTGCCGCAGTTTGCCTCCTTCGTCGAGTTAATAGAGCAGCTGGTCAAAGAATTAAGGCAAGTGAGAATGTGAATTTCAATAACCAAAATTGCCTTTTTCAGATCGCCATTGAATCCATTAAAGCGCTGCAAATCAGTTTGCTTGCCGCCGGCATCCTCGGTCGGCTGACGTCAGGCTGAATGTCGTACGCTACCCAGCCGTCTTGATTGAAGTTTTACTTCCAAAAACTAACCAGCTAAACTTCAACGACTTTTAATTGTTTAACAAGGGATTCTTTTGCCTGACACCCCCATTCGTGCGGTCTAGTGCTTTCTTATTAACGCCTGCTTTTTATGAGGCTCTCTTGAGTGGGTTGTTCCTTTGACGCTGGGCGCTCAATTCTTTTTGAAATCAATTTTAGTTTTTTTTTAAATAAATTACGGCCTTCGATATCGATCGAAACTTTAATACAATTTATAAACAAATTTCGATTGTTATCGAATGTGAAAATTTGGCCACTGTTGTCACATGTAACCGAGTCACCTGAGACATTCAGCCCGATTGCGGTTAGCGTTTTTCGCCTACAAATTGGAAAGTTTGTAATAGATTAAAGACAAAAAGCTGAATTTTTTTTAATCTCGTACAAATTGTTGAATTCGAAGGCGTATTTAGGCTGATTTTTTTAGAAGGGAAAGTTTCCTTTCATCAGGTGCTGATACAGGGAGAGGGAAGAAGAGATAGTTTCCCTCCGATCTCTAGCAAATCATCTAGGTATCAAAGAATGTCGTGTATTCCTTTAAAATTTGTCAAACCGAAATAACTCCGAATCATGAAAGCATTCATCACAGGATATGAAAGTTCTCCAGCTCACAAGAACAAGGAAGCAAACAACAACAATAACAAATATGACGAGTAGACTGGCCGGTTAAGAAAAGGAATTAAGATTTTATCAAAATCTAAACAAAAGCGAATCTCTGTTTTGCATACAACAATTTACACATTCAATTAAGCGGAACGATGAAAACTACAAACACACACACACACACACACACACACACATCGAATTGTTTTGGCGACACTTCATTGTTGAAACAAACAGATTTCAAACTTTAAAAAGTGGAAAACAAACAGTAGAGATTTGAAACTGATTAAAGATAAGAACGGGAAAACAGTAACACTCCACGCAGCGTTCGTTACAACGAATTGCACAAATCACAACAATCTTTGCAGTCGTCATACGAAAAAAAAAGAAATTAATTCGACAGCAGCTGTTAAAGAAGCACCAACGACGACGGGCCGAGCATCCTTTTATTTTCATTTGCTTCTGTCTTTTTTTTCTGGTATCTGTAATAGTTCGATTTTATTTTATTAATTGTTTGCCAATACCAAAAGCAACAGCATTCACATAAAACAGACAAAATAAATTGTATCCCTAATCTCAAGTGGTTTTTCAAAACTACATTTGAAAAACTAAAATGAAATGAAATGAAAAATACGTTACATTTCTGTTGTTCTTATTTATTAGTTCTGTTTATTTAATTTCATTTTTATTTCCAAATGATTGACTGAGACGATGCGTTTTATTTACAATAACAAGTTAAAAAATTACACACAAATTAGAAGAGAACAAAATTGCGTACGTATTGCGTTGGACATATTCGTAAGTGTTCTAATACTATTTATTTTGCAAATACTTTCTTAAGTACTTTTTAGGCACTTTCTTTTTTTTCTGTTTAATATTATTATTATCGTATTAATTGTTGTGACTTATACAAATTAAAACTAGATAAGGTACAATTTTATGAATAGGGAGTTTTGTTAATTATTTAATTAGTGCTTTTGGTAAACTAAAAATCTAAACACGGAAAGGACAGAGAGAAAAAAGTTTCATTGAACTAAAATAATTTTATATAATAAATATTCAAGTTATTAAAAATATATGTTGGTCGGTTGGTGTAGAGCTGTACCGAACTGAATCAAACGCTCTCAAACACTCTCAAACGCTCGTTTTTGACAAGAACCTCTAATCAAACCCATGTAATTTAAATGGGTTTGATTAGAGGTTTTTGTCAAAAACGAGCGTTTGAGAGCGTTTGATTCAGTTCGGTACAGCTCTAGGTTGGTGCAAAGCGGCAGGTTCACACATCAAACTGGTCCATCAAACTCTTTCATTTGTTTGATGGTGTTAGTAAGAAAGAAGGATAAGAGTTTTAGAGCTGTACCGAACTGAATCAAACGCTCTCAAACGCTCGTTTTTGACAAAAACCTCTAATCAAACCCATTTAAATTACATGGGTTTGATTAGAGGTTCTTGTCAAAAACGAGCGTTTGAGAGTGTTTGAGAGCGTTTGATTCAGTTCGGTACAGCTCTAAAGAGTTTGGCATGAATTAAAGTACTTTAAGGCCGAGACCATTGCGTAGATGTCCGTCAACGCAAACTGCAAAAGTTGGTAAACTTCTTTTAACTTTCTGACGCATGTTGAATACAGACACCAGCGTAATTTTTTTCTTCGTATGCAAAAATAAAAATCACTTACCAGAAATAAATTATTCAAAGTTGAATATACAAAATGGAGTACAAACAAGTGATTTAGTGCCCTTCAAGAAAGTACTCATTAAGTCAAGCGTCTCCGTTGGTGCGTTATTTTTAGTTAAAAAAGTCGATGGACTCTGTATGTCTGGGCCTTTGAATTTCGACTACCGCTGGTGTGCGGACCAGGGTTGCAAAATTTAGTACATTTGCACTATTGTTGGTATAATTCCAGACCTAAAAGTACGACTGGACTCCAATTACTCTTCTGGTACAATTCGCCCCATTATTCATGCGTATACTCTTCGTTCTGACTGATTTAGTTGCCACTAATCGCTGCTATAATTTCTTTGGGGCTTAGTTTAAGCCCTCTCCCATTTCTTGTCACACAACTACAGCCAACTTCACTTAATTTTTTGTATTACAGCTATTCCAACTTCAATTATACTTCGATCATGTAAAGAATGTAATCTGACGGAATTTGAAGACGAACTTAAATCAGCTCAATTGAGAAAAGAAAACCGAAAATTGCATCAGTATACTTTTTGTTACAATCGGTGTCGAAAAAGTACGATTTTGGGAGTTTTCTGATCCAATTTCGTTGTTCTCATTTTGCAACCCTGGCAGATACTGACGATATTAAGTTTGATGTGTGAACGCGGCGTTTGGCACAACTACAAAGGCTTTCAGGCAAATTAAAAATATGCCGTAACATATTCTATAGCTGGGACGTTCAAACGTGTGAAGGGGGATTCCTCAGTCCCGGTTCATACACTACAGCTACTCAACTTCTTTTCAGTTTCCTTTTAAAGCCTCACACATCGCAGCGATAATTGCATTGTGTGCACAGCAGAGCTGTATTGTGTGGACCGGGAGCTGAAAAATCCCTCCCAAAATTAACGCAAACATCTTTTTTTATGTAACAGTTTGGCAGTTCAGTGATGCAGTGATATAGTCGGTAGCCTTGAAGCGCTGCTTTTGTTGTGGTAAGACTTGTCAATTATCGTTCAAGCATTTCGACAAACTATTAAGAAACAACATGCCAGACTTATTTATGGCGTTTTCTTTTCTAGAAAACGTGTAAAATTTTTTTACTTATTTTCTAAAAAGTGGCGGTTTGGAAAAGTTTTGAAACTGAAATTATTTTTCGTGAAGGCTGCTGGATTCATTTCTAATTTTCAATTAGAAAGCGTGAAAAATGTTGCATTTCTTTCTAGAAAAGAAATCGACATTAAAAATAAAACAAGTCCGCATAAACATGCAACAACAAAACGCGCTCTTATTACAGCTGCTGTTGCAAATTGTAGTCTTCTTGCGGCTACCCAGTATATCATTGTGCCATCAATTGAACCTGGTTTGTTTTGGACTCGTGTCGAACAGCAACGAGCTCGATACAAGTCTGTTTGCCCAACACTTCTCATGCCCATAAAACCCGGAATTCTAGACGCATATTTTTGGTTACCCTGACTATTTAATAATCCCTGTTGGAGTGACAAAAACAATTGTTTTGCATCTCCTTCCTTGAGAGTGAATAAAAAGCTTTGAATTATATTAAACATAAAATAATAAATTCTTAAAGATCCTTTTACAATTGCTGGTGGCCAGATGACAAATGATGATGGCCGTGATGTTGCTGATGATTATGCGCTGACATTAAATGTGTCTGGGCCGAGTGCGTGACTTGATTCGTTGTATGCTGCCACATGGAAATATTTTGCGGCATTAAATCCGTTTTCATTTTAAGCACCGACGACGGTCCTTCGCCCTCGATTTCTCCACGTTTCGATTTGTAGCGTCTGTTTTGAAACCAAATCTTTACCTGGGTCGGTGACAAGTTCAATTTCTGGGCTATAACTTCACGCTCAGCACCGGTGAGATATTTTTTCAAACGAAATCTGCACTCAAGCTCCAAGACTTGAGCTTGAGAAAACAAAACACGTGGCTTGCGTTTCGATCGCGGTTTGCCATTTTTGCGCAGCTCCGATTTAGAGGAAGTTACAATAGTTGTATCTTCTGTAAAAGAGGTTAAAATTTATTGTGAATTGTTGTTCAATATTTTTTAATGCAACATTTTAACGTCTTAATTCATAGAAAATAGTTTATTTCCTTGGATCAATTGTCATATAAGGCTTTTATAAACCCCAAACACTTTTATGAATCAGGCAGCAACAGTTTAATCTAAAGAAATTGTTGACGTTCTGACATTAAGAAAGTCTACATGTCGTACTGTTTTTCTTATCGTATTTTTATTTTAAATAAAATAAATTCAACATTTTAACGACTCAAAAAGGGGGGTTGTGAGGAAATTCTGCAGTTTGTAAACAAGTAAAATGCTTTTAATAAAACTTCATAAGTGATATTAAAATGAAAAAGAAGTTTGGATTTTATATCCTCTTTGAAGGTACAGAAAATTAATTTGCACAAAATTATACCTTCCGCTTACATAAAATGCATATAAAATTGTAAAAGTAAATGTATACCAAAATAGATGATAGAACTTACTTTTCTTGTTGACATCCTGTTGCCGGGACGACAGCAGCGATCCTTGTTCATACAGATGCGCCGTCAAGCCCGTTGAGATGTTTCGCAGTGAATGAGAATTATTCGCTGTTTCCATTAAACTGTGCATGGCAGTTTGAGTACTTAACGGTGACTTCTTTTGAGCCGAAGAGGGCGTATTGTTAACATCCACCTCCGTTGAACTATTGAGATCCAATGTGGGCGAGGGTGTGACATAAGGAGTGGGCACATATTCATTTTTAACACTGGGCTGTGTCAAATCAATATGGACTGTAGGATTATTGTTTGGGTGAGCTAACGATGCGCACTGTGGGGCTGGATTGTTTATGTAGGCATCTGTGGGTGCATAACCGGCGGTGTAGTTATACAGTGACTGGGAGGGGGCAGTTTGTGTTGCATAATTGGGCGGTTGATATGTGGCAGTGGGAGGCACATAATACTGGTGGCTGGCATTGTAGCCGTGATAGGATTGATGTGAAGGTGCTGTTGCATGATGATGGTGATGATGATGATGATGAGGAGGAGGAGGCGGCGGCGGAGGAGGTGGTGCATGCGTGTGCAGGGGACCTGTATAGTCCTGATAAGCTGGATAGAATTGGGCTGCGGCTGCCGCTGCTGCTACCGGAGGTATGTGATGGCCATGTGTTACCATGCTGGCTAATGAGTTTTGGGCTTCATAAACACGTGCATCGTACTCGGTGGCATAAGAAGAGGAGAGAGTTTGACTGTGGCTGGAAAATTAAGAAGAAAAAAAATCAAATAAACAGAAAGCCAGCAGTTAGTCAGTGTCCCATTTAAGCAAACCTACTTTCAAGTGCAAGTATTTGGGTAGGCAGTGGAAATAAATACAATGTGTGCTCGTAGGTCCCTGCTTCCTACTGGGCGGTCATGCTAGACTTTAAATACTTTTAGATGTCTTTTTGCTTGAAATGTTGCATAAGCGCCCACATGTGTTGTCATGCCTTTCAAAGAAGAAACTCTTGCCATATTAAAATCAATGATATGAAAATTTATTTATCTCGTACTGTGACATCATTTTATAGTTCATCAGCCAGTCATTGTTTAAAAATGATTTCAATTTAAAATGAATACAAAACAGACACACGCACTTATCGGTCGCACATTTTTGGTTTTGAAGACCGAAATGTAACTTTCTTATGACCGTCGAACTGAGCGGACGGACAAATAAATACTATTTACACACATGTTGAGCAGTCGAAAACAAGCAACATGCTACAGAGTACGTATTTCACAACAAAAAAAAAAAACTGGTCATCTTCTTCTTAACTTTTTTTATTATTGTTAAATGTGTGACGGATAACCTTCGGCGCCCAATGTTATTTTGGTTAAAGCAGTCGGGGGAATGTGTTTAAGTGCGCGATGGTTATTTATATATCTGCGACAGAAAATATTGATTTTAGTAAGAAAATCACTCATGCATTTAAACATTTCCGATTAGAAAATAAATTCTAATAGGAAATGGTTAGTCGCTGCGTACGGGTATTTTTTATAGAGGCAGAGAGTTTTCGCATTTATTAAATGGACATGAAATTTACTTCATTCGAAAGAAAATCTGGTGGCATTAAAATAATTTAAATTTGACTTCTGGGATATGACCGCCACAGCTTGTTCGGCCGTAGTCTTATTTGGGAGCCCAATTTTTGTCTTCTAACTGGTCAATCGTTTCAGACTTATCGCCGTACTCTAGCGACTTTATATTTTCCCGCAGAATATATTCTAGCGGTGTAGAACGCACGATCTTGCAGGCCAATTCCAGATTAATCGAATTTAATGCCCTGATGGGCCGCTAAGTTGATCATAAAATGAAGTCAACGCGCGATGCGCATGAATTTCGAACAGAGCCTATTTGGATCCTATATCCTATTATATAATTTAGCCTGTGAAATTTCGCTGTAATGCCGAGAAGAAAATTGGTTTTACTACACGATTGTGCCAATTGCAGTTTGGTGACCAGTTCTATGCCTTCAGGGTTAATTACGAAAGCTTGCACAATCTTGCACTTGTAATATAGAACCAATATTTAGTTAATCACTGACTAATAAAAAGCAATAGAGGATTTATACACCGTTGCCCTTGGAAACCAGTAAGTTAGAGGGGGATGCAACCTCTCAAAGACACAAGAGTTTCGGCTACTTCTCTCATTTCGCCCTTGAAAAATTAATTCTAATCTTAACCGTTATATCCATCAATAATTTTATTTGCCTAATTAATTGTACAATCGGTAGTCCTATTGAGGGGTGATGCAGAGCAGAGATCAGAAATGAGTAGTGTAAAGGCGGCTGGAGTTCAATCATGAATTAGGATATCCCGTACTTCTAAATATTCACACTTCTTGAAATGCTCTGGGGACTCAAGCGCCTCCAAAGCTTTGATGTACTCCTGATAATCATACTCCACAACATGTATGAGGTATGAGACTGTTGATTTAGAGTCTAAGTTTTAGACTCTGCTGTGCTGAATATCCACTGAAGATACGGAACACGTATGAGCATTAAAGTGCTCCGCATGACTGCAATTTGCTTGAGCACGACTTGGAGGAATAGAATCAATTGTAGCATAAATCATTTATGAGTCAAACTGGTTTGATTTATAATTCCATCCAGGACGACATGAGATTCATATTGATTGCATTTCGGATTTATAAATCAATTCTATGTTAATTCATACACTTGTGGTGATCAAATTAAAAATTTATATATTAAATGAAAATGACACCACAAAATGACAACAATGCAAATGCCAGGGGTGTAGAAATCATCAGTGTGTTCGACACCAAGAAGCGTTGTGCGAGTATTTATGTGGGCACGTTGCCTTAAGCCCACGATCAAGACTGTGTTTGTTTCATAAATTTTCGTTCGTGTTTATCTAACGCTGCGTTTTTTTACATTTAAAGATCATGAAATTATAATTCTCTCATAATGATTTGACAAAAAATATCAAAAGTAAACAATATTTAAGCAAAAATAAACGTGGATCTTTCATAAATTAATAACGAATGCTGGCTGTTGTGTGTGAGATGTAGGTACGTATGTATGGATGTGTATGTGTATGTGTATGTGTATGTAAATAAATGTGTCTGTACGTATCAAAAGTGTTCGTACTTCGGTTTTTGGCTGACTGACATCCTTTTCTCCTTCATTTTAAATGAAAACTGGTACATGTCCGTACATATTTACTTATACGCACGTAGGCCTGTCTGAAGGTAAGTATATGTGTGTGTGTGCGTGTATGTGTGACTGCGAGTTTGTGTCTGAAAAGATCTGTTAGTTTGCCTGTCATCATGTTTTTATAGGATTTCATATTTTTTGTTATTATTATTTTGAATATTTATAAAAATTATTCTTTTTGTTATTATTTTTTTTTTTTTGATTTGTTAAGCAAATAATATTATTCTTTGGAATTTTGTGTCTCTTCTTCGTGTCTTTTTAATAAAAAAAAAACTCTGTCCAGAGACTGGTTTCTGTTCGTTTGTAAATATTTCTGGTGCTGAGAACGTTAGAAAAGGCGTTATTATATGGACATGAGTCAATAAGAAAATAACAAGATCAGTTGGGTTTTAAGGAAGCATATGAAAAATAATTCTTGTATTTAGACAGTCGTGTAGATCCTCTGGGTTGGTACTAGACAAATATTAACTTATGGGGAAGTCTTTTAAACAATTCTTATACTGCCGCCTAGTGAATAGTTTGCACCATAGAGAAGCGGTAGCTCAAAAATTTCTTATGGACATTTTTGTGTCTACGTTTCGTTGACGTCAAGTAGAACGTAGAAGGTAAAAGCACAGTAGAAACTGTTTTGATAATAATAGAAACTGTAGTTCTTAACTGTTTATAATGTCTTTGATTTTTATGGTATCGGACACTGAAAGAATTTTCTTCGTAAGTTCTGTGAATTCCCATATGAATCAAAGGAAATATTTCACCCAACGTCGTGAATGAAATAGTCAAATAAATGAAATAGTTTTGTTGATCTTGTGAAATATTCTCATCAATACAACAACACAATTTCAACGATAGAAGAGAAACATGTTTCATCGAGAGAGTAAAAGAAAATAACTGGATTTATTTAATACTATAACTTCATTGATACAGAGAAGTTAATTCATTGAAGAAATGAAATAATTTCATCGATTTAATGAAGCAGGATCGTCACCACAATGAAATAATTTCAATGATGCATTTTTAAATTTTTGCAAGTAGTCAAACCACGTATCACACGCCGACCGCAATCATTAACTTTTATAAATCAAAATTTGACAACAAATCGGTTTCAAAACAAAAGACCTCTCAAACGACCTGGAAGGTCGTGAGATTTGCCGTACAGGCTCGAACAAATAGTCGCAAATCAAACGTTCAGAGTGTGCTTCTTCTAGAACTGCTACGAGGGCCGCAGACCCTCGAGATTTCTTAAGAGTTTATGTGTCTTGAGTTAAATTATAGTTTTTTCTCTTGTATATTACAATGGCCCTCGCCGAAATCGCTATTGGCCAGTGCTGAGAGGACAGATGAAGACAAATGGGAAGATAGAAAATCACAATTATAAAAAATTATTTTCTACGGGTGATTCATGTTTGGTTTGGTATTTCGATATGAATTGACTGACGCCTGAGCAACGCTTCTAAATTATGCTTCATGGTTCCGTTCGTAAATACGTATCGCGCACTTAGACCATTTTGCGGCCAACATAATCGTCCATCAGAGCAATTAATTCGATTGATCTGGAGCTGGCCACCAAATGCGCGATTTAACGCTGCTACACAATTTTCTGTGAGAAGATGTGAAGTCGCAAGGTCCGAAGCGATTAATTACTTGGATAGCAACATTCGTGGCATTATTATGGCCACATGTGTTAGACAAGGTCATCGAAATATGGACCTCCAGATTAGGCTGCGTCCGAGCCAGCCGACGCGATCATATGCCACGAGTCATATTTGAGTTATTGTAATACCAGATGATTTTCTATCGAATAAAGTAAATTTCATGCCAGTTTAAGAAATTCATCTCTGTTTTGTGCCTCTATAGAACCACGCTCTATAAGCAATACTTTACTAATTTCCTATACAAGTAACAAAACACTCTTTTGGCGCAAAACTGCGTTTATTTTGTGTTGGACAAGAACTTCGAGAATAGCCCCCACAAACGCAGTGCATTGAGCCTGAACTAGGAAGAAGGGGATAGTGTTGAAAGGACAGCTGAAGAGAAATTGGAAGATAGAAAATTTGTCGTGAATTTTTTTCTATCCGTACCGGCGATGGAGGGCGCTGTACTCTGCTCTCTAAGACAACACAATATTAGTCGAAACCATGTTCATGACTTAGAGCGGAGTTGGATTCGGGACCTACGGCATCGCAGTCTTGTGTTCACTATGGAAACGCACTATTATTATTTGATGTTAGTGAAATATAATTTTCATGTCTTTATTAAATATGAAATAATTTATTAAAAATTATGCTGCATTTCATTTTAAAAATCGCGTGAAGGGTTAAAAAACTATTGCGAATAACCAACAAACTTCTTCTTGACTTGTACTCAACAAAACTCTATTTATTTGATAAATCTCAGATAGTTTGCAAATAAAGTTTAAAAAAGTTTTGAAAGTATCGAAGTTTAATATTCTCCTTAAAGATCTATCGCAAAAAGACAAATAACTCTGTCTAGAGTTTTTAGTTTTTGAGAATAATAAACAATCTTACCTTTCTAGAGGTCCGTATTCGTAACCTTCGTTTTGGTTAACCATATTTAATATATCCTTAACTGAAAATGGTGTATTGTTTAGTGAATCTGTGTTGGTCATACTACCAGGACTAGGCTGATTGTAATCATAGTAACCTTGTGATACTTGTGTTGATTGCTGTTGGTGTTGTAACATTATCAATTTTGCTTCTTCGTTATTTTACTTTCGCATGTGCTTGTGTATGTGCGTACATAATAATAAGATTCAAAATCTTAATCAAAAGATTGGTAGTTATCAATACTTTGATGACACTTGAAAGCCACTCAACGTGGTTGTAAAATAAGAATAAACACACAAAAAATTAACCACTAAAAACTCACTTAAAATAATGGAACAATAAATTACTTTCACTTGCAATTTTTTATTTGCGCAATCCTTTTCTCATGTCGCAATTTACGTCAAACTAATCAAGTCAATTGTTTTATTTGTAATTATCTAAATAAAAACATGTTAAAAATAATATTATGAAAGCAACACAAAAACGGAACCGTTGAAAAAAACTTAACCCAAATACGACGCGTGCGTGTGTGTACAATTTGTCAGCACGTTTAAACAACTGATTGAGAAATTCCTGAACACAAGAAAAATGAATGGCTGATAACGAAACAATTGCAGTAGCACAACACATACCACAAATGAAACGCCGACATCTTTTTCATTTGCAAGCACAAACAACAACACATGAGAGTGAGCAGCGAGCACAAACCCATTTTCAATTTATGTATGACCAATCAATGAGAGGCAAGAAAACCCGTTATATTCCTGAGAGAACTAAATGGATTTCAGGGCTGGATAACGTGTACTAATAATTAATCAGTGCTCAGCATCAACGACAGATAGTTTCATTTAGCTTAAGCAAATATGCGAACACACTTAATCAATTGTGTATTAGAATATCTGCTTGAGTAACTTTTCTTTAAGTTTCATTTAGTGTCTGTTGCACTAATTAATATACGAAGAGGCTCTATAGCTTTACCCCTCCATTCTATCAGTAATTTAAGCTGAATCTGAACAGTTAATCGTTGTTATTCAATTAGTAACAGTTTTTTATATCTAGAAAAAGGCAACTTTCTTATATGATATATTCAAATATGAATAGTAACAAGTATGTTTTACTGATAATATATTTAAGACCTGTCAGAATAATATATAAATTCCAAGAAAATCGTACGTATATATTATTTTTAACTTAAAAGTAATCTCCACCTATAAACATTGTGCCGTTGAGTTATTATACATACAAGATATATATATATATATATATATATATATATATATACATATATATATATATATATATATATATATATATATATATATATATATATATATATATATATATATATATATATATATATGTATATATAACCTTTAATTTATATATTTAATATGTTATTTAAAAATTTTCAGACATTATTTTTTAGGCAGTAATTTTCTTAGCATGAAATTGTGCTGCTATACTTTGGTCACAATTCCATACCAAATATAATATGACACTGAAAGCTAAATATGTCTTTGCGATCAAGTTAAGTTTATGGAAAAATTCATCGATTTCATTCCTAAATTATAAACCAAGATATGGTGGTTAGGCTTTAGATATACATAAATTCACATTCAATATAAAACTTAAGCACGAAATTAATAGAATTATGTATTATACCATTGAATTCCAGAATATAATATGAATACGAATCATTAATATATAAATCTATTTTGTATAAAAATCATTTAAATGGTAACAAGCAAATGATCGAAATTCTTGCAAGCAAAGATGACAGATGTCACTGTCTTAAAATTTTTTTGGAAATGATAAATTAATTCAATCCATTGACTCAAAAATATATATTAGCTTAGCTTGAAAACTATCATTACCCCCCTCAATATTAGAACGATATGCAGCAAAATAAAATTTGGATATCGATGAAAAAAATATATTGCACCTTCTAAGAAACTTACAATTTATCCTATTTGAATGCAAACATCATGCGCTTCCATCTCTGATTTCAACACATGTAATAGGCGTCCTCTCATTTTACAAGGCTTCTTTACATATTTCATTTCATTTATTTGATATCTTGTCGCACTTAGCTTAATGAGTATTTAAATACTTGTGTTTGTTCTATATCTTTTTATATCTCATTTCAATAGCTTCTAGTTTTAAGCCTACTGGTGATTTGGTGTTAGACCCAGTGATATACTTGCCAGTGGGTGTACCAAGCCCTCAACAGACGAAGCCTAAGTAACTTTATACAACTGTGCTTAAACGAAATAGATTTCATATATTAAAAAAGTTTATACATTCTAATGAATAAAAGTTTATAACGTGGCCACTGTGCACCGTTTGTTTTTATATGCGAACTTATCACCAGCAAAGAGAGGTAAATATGCGAGAGCATATCAAGTTGGAACAGCCAATCAATGCTGGTTGTTGCCAAAAGTGCAAAATGGCTGCAGCTGTTAACTCCTTATTGGCTTAATAATTGTTATTGGGGTAGACATGTGAGAAGTGAGTGTACAGGTGTGCGTAAGCATATCATATTCAATTTGATATCATCAATATTATCAACACGATACTTCTGTATGAAAATTTTGCAATAACAAACTATTTCTGATAACACTGAACAACATTTTTGTAACAGAGTTTTCATATCACACCAAACCTCTATTCCTACAGACATCAGCGAATGCATGTAACCAATCACAACACTTCAAACTGCCTCTCTGAGTTTGTACGAGCAACCAATGAAATCAACTCTACAGAATATTTGCATGGCTGCCAGATCTATAAGTTTTCATTCCTATAACTGTATCAATTTAAATGTTTAGCCTTATAGATACATTCTGAGGCTATAGATAATTTCTATCAGCAGTAATATTACTAATATATTATACTATATATAAAATATAGTACTGTCAAATATCTAGAAAAACAATATATATATATATATATATATATATATATATATTAGACCATAGATTTATTTTGTTGGCATACTCCTAGAAAACAAAATGTGTGCAATCAAATAGCAATTTTTGGGGCGTTATAACAATATAGAAATACTCAAGCTTATTTACTCCTTATGGCAGCAAAGAGGTGAAGTGGACTCCAATTAAAAATAATATATTAATAAGCCAAACTCAGTGGCAAACAATTTATAGCCCCACTTTTGTAAACAACTAAATTTCAAAGTCTGTTTCTGTTACAAAAAACCTTAAAATGCGTTTATGCATGTAAGAAAGCTGCCAGAAACAGGTAAATCTGAAGACATGACAGCACTATACTTGCTTATACGCCACATATAATACTTCTATAATTTTTTAACGCATAATTGAGCTGTCACTCAGATCTCAACCCGATTATTTCTATGCTCTACTAAACTCTTCAGGCCGTAATAAAGGAAAAATGCTCACCCCTAGAAGCGGAACATGTATTCGCTCTACCAGTAAGCAGGGAAGGTAACACATGTACGAAGAATATGTTAACAAGAAAAGCTAATAAAGTTTAACCTTTTAATGATTTATGTTGAAGATGTCTTTATATTAAATGCGTTTAAGCACAAACAAAGCGGTATTTTTGTAAGCCGAAGTTTGAGAAGAGAATATGTTAAGAATCGGTGCCAACATTTTAGAGCGAGAAGAGGAGATAAAGCAACTCCGAACATTTCGTCACGCTTTTCAAGTTGCTTCTATTCCGTTAGATTTGCTGTTTTATATATTTTAAGTATGAATTTGGATAATCCAAAGATGAAAGAGTTTTCTAAATATGGCCCATGTGAATTACCTAATAACTGGATGCGACTAGCAAATATTAAGACACCACAGGCAAAGGTTGGATGCAACATTTCGCATATTATTTATTGATTTCAACATAAGAAATAATTTTAAATGATCTGAACAATCAATAGTAATAAAAGTTATCTAACATGTTTTATGCACTTCTCCAGATATAACAAATCAACACACGAACACGAAAATAAGTAAGAACAGTTTTGAAAAAATCGTTCTCGATAATGTGCCAAATACTAGAGTAGGAGTATTTATTATTTAAAAATACACACAGTTCGATTTTTAATTAAAAGCAATTTTTTCACAATATATTCTTGATAAAGAGAGAGATACGTATCATTGGCAATTACTAGCTCTAGATAGTTTTATATATATCCAACACGTCACGGGGTCTTTACGGAACAATTGGGTATATCGTACGAGAGTTGTGCTGCTCGAGTATAGCAGCCGGTAAGGCAGTTTATTAGTACTGCAGTTCATATAAATACATCTCTGAAAAAGGAAATTTCGTCGTCAAAATACAGCCCGGCCATTATTACAACTCTAATAATAGTAGCCAATCAGGAGAGAGCTTCTAAAAATTTTGCTTACGGATACACACATTTTCTACGAATATCGAAAATTTTAGGCATCGTCTCATTTGTGGACAGTTATTAAATTCGACAAGTCGTGCGTCGGTTGACGTCAATTTTTATAAATAAAATATATTAAATAAATATATGTAATAAAACGAAACGGTGCAAAGTGTTCAATTGTAAAAATAATTCCTTGATAACAAGGTACGTAAATTAAGCATTATTATTATTGCATTGAAGATATTAATAAGAATTAATATTGTGTGAAAAAAGTATCGCGTTACTGTTCTAAATTGTTTATTTTTGGGACATAAATATTTTATTTAATTTCTAGTAATTCAATAAAATTTCTTATCGTTTTGTTTCTTAATTTACAGCTATTCTGTAATACATAAACTGTATTGATTTTATTTTTGGTTGCAAGTGTGTGTACTCAATAATTTACGAATAAGCACGCTACTGTGAATATTGTAAAGTTTCAATATGGCGGACGACGAGCAATTCTCGTTGTGTTGGAATAATTTCAATAGTAATTTATCGGCTGGTTTTCATGAATCGCTATGCCGTGGCGATCTGGTGGACGTGACACTGGCAGCAGAAGGACAGTTCGTAAAGGCTCATCGACTTGTATTGTCCGTGTGTTCGCCTTATTTCCGAAAAATGTTCACACAAATGCCAGCCAATCAACACGCCTTTGGTAAGCATATAAATCTTTTTTAACTGAAATTTTTAGAAAACTAATACTCTGGGTACTAATTTCAGTATTCCTCAAAGATGTTAGTCATACGGCGTTGAAAGATCTCATCCAATTTATGTATTGTGGTGAAGTAAATGTTAAGCAAGAAGCCCTCCCAGCGTTTATAAGTACTGCTGAGGCTTTGCAAATAAAAGGTCTAACTGATGTAAGTATTATTCTAAGTATTTATGTGCTAATGTATTAATACCTCCTTAATGTATTAATACCCCCAACCTTTTGTTATTTGTGTTTATGTTATATGTGTGGCGCACGTATGTATACATATCAAAGCTAGTTAGCACAAACTGTACTGTTTTAATGCATAAGGCAATTATGAAAAATAATTTACTTTTAGCTGCCTAGCAGACACACTATGCTATGATCTCAAATAAAAGATTGAAAATCTTATCTTACAAATAGCAAACGTATCGAAATAATCAGTTCACTTTAGGAAACATTAAAAGCATGAAGTAGTTTAAGTTGAAAGGGTACAATCACAATTTTTATATATTTAATTATTTATCTTTGTCAGGTTTTTTTTTTTTTCTTGAAAGTTTTTGTACTCAGTGTAACAACATTATTTTATTATTGGACTGTTTTTTCATTGCAATGCAGAATCCATAAACCATATATTCTACTAGAATTGCTCTGGAATATTTGAAAAAATTTTTTAAATTTTCATCCCCTAAGACTTTGTTAAATAAAAAAAGAAAATGGAAATGAACAAACGCAATGAAATCTAGGGGTTGCTTTTCTTTTCAAAATGTAATAAATACATAATATAAATTTGACTTTAGTTGTATGGTTTAATCATTTGCTACCAAAATCATAAGTAATGTAGGCTTAGATGATTTCTAATTAAATGAAGTCTTAACTGTACTTCATTGCGTTTGTCTTTAAAAATATGAGATTAGAAACAAATTTCATGAATATAAAAAAAAACAAATGCTAAGAATTTAAAACTGAAAAAAAAAACCTAACAGATATTAAAAATATATTAATTCTTTTGTTTGCAGAGTGATCCGCCACAATCGCAAACGCCACCTGAACCCTCAACACCCACGCCGCAAATACCACAACAAATCCAAACGTCACCTAGGGTACGGCAACGTACTTCAACTGCCCGCTCATATAAAATAGAAGCAGTAGAGGATTCGGGAGATGATGCAAAGCAAACTACGCAAATAGTCATACAAACTACGGCTCCAACGCACCCACCCCAAACTACTATTACCTCCCAACCTCAACAACAACAGCAGCAGCAACATCATCAGCCTCAACATTTAACTCAACAAACACTACACACTCAAACACATCAACTTACCAGCGTTAGTATGCCAACGGCAACCACCACAACAGTTGTGAGCCAAAAACGACCAGCCCAACGCACTAGTTTAGTCAGTGTGCCGCATATTAAACGTTCTAAGAGCACAATTGATCCATTAGAAGCTTCAGATGCCACTACTACTACCCATCAAATAAATGTACAAACGTCTGTTGTGGCTGATGCTAAATCTCAAGTCCAACAACAACATCATCATCACCAGCAGCAAGCGCAACAACAAGCAAGTGAACCTGAATATATTGACTTACCCATTGAGTTGCCAACAAAATCAGAACCAGATTATGCTGAAGAAGCGGGTGAAGTCGACCAGGCCGAGCAGGATGCCACATATGTTGAAGATGAATCCTATGGTGATATGCGTTATGATGAAAGCTACTTTACAGAAAATGAAGATGCTGCTGCATCGAGTGGTAATACAGCTGCAACATCTACACAAAATGCTAATGCAACGACGGCCACAACTTCAAAGGCTGTTGTAAAGCAGCAAGCGCTCTCGGATTCGTCATACATGGACACATCAGCAGATGCTGCAAATGCCGATGCACAAGGTTGGTTGACATTTTTTTCTACACACATAACAATTGTATTGCACATAAAATCACTAGGCGCTGGACGCCAGTGTTTTAATGTTGAATTACATTGTTTTGTGGTAATTTTATAAATATTAAACTAAATATATTTAAATCGATTTGGTGGAGATTTTGTAGCAAATCCAAGCGATTAAATCATGCATATGAATAAGTTTTAACAACACATG
Organism: Linnaemya vulpina; assembly: GCA_963675445.1. NCBI lineage: Eukaryota > Metazoa > Arthropoda > Insecta > Diptera > Tachinidae > Linnaemya > Linnaemya vulpina. The sequence goes on from OY776277.1 coordinate 4,403,094, forward strand.
CGATGAATAGAACGAATTTTGTTCAATATTAAAGTCGCTTTGGTTTATTACTTCTCCTTCCACGTTGCTTTAAAAACTTATGTTACTGAAGGTTTATCCGTAAGTTGTTGGATGTCAATTTACCTAAAGTTCCACATGTTTTTGGAAGTAACAAAAAGAAAACTAGTTTAAGTGTAGTCTTAAGCAATATTGCGTTAAAAAAGAGTAAATAGGGAAAAGGATACGCGCGTGACATAAATCTTTTTCTCAATTAAAAATCTTTGACGTATAAAATGAAAATTCATTGCATATATATATATATATATATATATATATATATATATATATATATATATATATATAATCTTTGATTTTTTTCACACATCACGAAGTCCACGGAGGAGCTGTAACAGTTCGTTCGCACGCTCCACATGGGTCTCACATAATTATATACCAACATAAGTATATATATATATATATATATATATATATATATATATTTATATGAATTTATTGGTATATACATATAAGAAATCCATGCTAATGTGTGGCACGCACTCTTTGTTAGAACATCCGTAGAATTCGAGATATAAGAAAGTTTTGAATTTTAATGTTGATGTTTTATAAAATCAAATATTGATGATCGAAAAGTAAAGGTATGGGTTTCATTTTATTTTCGTCAAGATTTTTTTTTCAACTATCTTCAAATTTAACAATGCCAGCAATTCTTAAAAATCTAAGAGCTACTGGTGGTTATGTGTTTTGAAAAGAGAAATATTGATTTTTTTTTATTCATTAACTCGTAACCACCGGTTTTGTTTACCGCCCTTGTAAATTTTTGAAAAACATACTTCAAAATGGACCTTTTTGTAAGTATTTGTTTTCAAAAAATGTATTAAAAGTTGAAATACTTCCTAAATGTTTGAAAAGGAGGTAAACAAAGAAGCTCCTGATACGCAGATAGATGGCATTGAAAATTAAAAAAAAAAAAAAATTAAAAAAAGTTTCTGTAAAAAAAACAGTTTTGTGATTCGTAAATACCAAAAGTGAAATGTTTAGTGAAAATAAAATTAATGATAATCAACGTTTAAGAAGGGGGTAAGTAAAGTAGATAAAATTTTTGCAAAAATTTTCAACAATGTAATTTTTTTAATACTAACACTAATCATTTTCAAAATAAGAACTTAAATTTTTATGTTAATTTGTTTTTAATTTGAAAATAAAAATTATCAAATATTCAAGATTTAAATCTTGCGATAATATGAAAATATTGGCAATATTTATTTAATACAACTTATGCTCTCAAAATGCTAAATTTTAATGAACTAACGGAGTAAAAGCGAATTTTAAGACCTGAGCTATATACGTCTGTAAGTAATGTGATCGACTATTCTAAATTCGAAAAATTACTTTCTCGTGCAAACTTCGCGTAAGTTCGTGCCATTTTAGATAAGGTGGCTAATTACAATATATTCCTCTAAAAGAGAACTCGTATATTTGAAATCAAATTAACGTAATATATAAAAAAAAGGGTCCAAAATATGCAAATTATAATCTAGTACGAATCTGTTAACTTAATTTTTCTATCGAGATAAAGAAAAAAGCTATCTTAATCATAGCACTCACTATATGTCAATTCCAGCAATTCACATCGTTTTAAATTTTGGTCAAATTGAATGAATGCTCACATTTTTTATAGATTTATTTTTTAAAGTCCATTCTGTCTTCATCCATTATTAACATCGAAGTGAAAATGACTGCCAAAATTAATTGGAATGAATATAACAGCAAGGCAATTTGAAATTGAAAAAAAATTAAAATTTAACGAATTCAAAAAGTTCGAAGTGCAGAAATAGTAATGCCACTTGAACCTCCAGTTCGCGACAAAAAACCTCATGCATAAATATGTGTTAAAATTTAAATATATTGTTAAACTCACGCTGTAAAAATAGCTGGTTAGCAACAAAGCAAAGAAACCTTTTAAAGTAGGAATATGTTACAAATTATTACGGAAAAATAACGTTTCTAATCTATATGGGTTTTGTGTGACATGGGCTGTGCTGTCATTTAGAAATTTGCAATTTAAAAAAATCAATGCTACTTTCAATTAGTACACGATTATCTTATGGCAACATGAAGTAGCGTATGCATATTGCTAATTAAGCAGTTATGATAAAAACTAGGAAATTTCTTAATTTTCATTAAAACTTAAATATTGATAATAAATCGCACGATCCACAAGAAAGTTTTTTTTAAAAATGTAACAGTGAGATTCTTTTTCTAAAAAGTGCAACTGGGGAAATTTTTCATAAAACGATTATTTCTGTACGATAGTAGTACTTTGGACAAAGTTCAAAATAAACTGAAGTTCTTCTTAATAAATATGTGACCAAAAGTGCGGAACGCAATACACGGATTTGTAGATTTATAGGTCATTGTGTTTGGATTGATTTCTTCCTTAAAATTTAATTTATTCAATTTATTATTTCGGAACACGAAAAATCTCAAAATCGCTTATATTTACAAGAATTTCGGTGTATGAAGTTTTCTCATGATGCATTTACGAACAATTTTCAATAAATTTCGTGATGAAAAAATGATAGGCGTGGTATATTTGCACAACATTTTAATAGATTTTTTTTAAATAAATTTATCAGTATTTCATATAAGTATATAAAAATGTTTCCGAATTCACCACACTTTCAAAATAATCGTTTTTCATCACACGTAGCTGATTTCAACATTCGCCGAACCTAATGTAGTGACAACAATAACAGTGTCCATATGCGTTCACTATATTCGTTTTATTTCAACTAACCATACGAGAATATTGACGTCCATTGTATCTTTGATATTGGCTAAGGTCAGTACTTAGCATGCTCTTGCAATTTAAGAAACACTTGTATACGAGTAGTCCGTTAACGTTCAGATGTTTAAGCACCATACATTGAATCCATAGCGAAAGCCCTGTAGTAAAAAATGGTCGTGTTAATGCCATTTGCATTTTTGTGTGACCAAGGTTGCGTATCCCTTTCAATTAAATTGGATGTTGCTCAATTATAGAGCAACGGCATTCAATGCCGAGTCCTAAAATTTTACATTTTTTTACTTAGGATATAGCTAGATAACCTATTCGGGCGGTTTGAAAGCATTTCATATATGAAATTGGTGTCTGAAAGTGATTTTCACTACAGCTTGTGGCAAACTCACTATAAACCTCAAAATCATTTGAAATTTTCGTTAATTTGCAACAAACAATATGCAATAGAAATTCGACGTTCGCCATGCCTAAGGCTAACGTCTTTCGTATTAAAATTCGCCACTGATGGAGTAAAGAAACGACTGGCTATATGTGTCCATACATATTCGCCACTAGCCCCACAGAGAAATATTTACTAATAAAATGGGCTAATTACGAAGAAAAACTTGCCTTGGCTGTTATATTTTTATCTTAGCGAAGCGCCCTGCTGCCTGGCATATAATAGTTATTGCTATATGTACCTTGAATTTTGCCATGTGCAACACCAAAATTTGAGGAAAATTCTACATTTGTGGATGGTACCCCATCTACACAGCACATGTACGGAAGTAAACTGTAGAAGACTACGTACATATATATATATAATATATCAGGATTATGTATGGAATTCTGTTATAAAAAATAGGCAGATAGATTGCAGTATGTTTGGTAATAATTGTCAAGGCAAATTCTAAACTGTTCAATGTACTATTAAGAAATGGGCAGCACTTTAGACTCATTGAACACGTTCATCATCATGTTATACGGCCCCTTTTATATATGAGGCATATCTTGCCAGATATAAGAGCACCACATTCTTAAGTGGACATATATTGTTTATCTCTTATTCACCTACATCATATTCCATATAAGGTGGGAGTGATTTTATTTGCAAACATTTCACAACTTGAGGAGACGTGGGCTTGTGATGCGTTACAGTTTTAATACGAATATATGCATCTCCGCTACGCTTGATATCCTTTTCCAACACTGTTTTTATTAGTACAACATTAATTTGTTTAATAAATATATTAAAGTTATTGACAGAAAATGTGAATTGATTTGCTATTGTTTACGTTTCATTTCTTGAAAATGGTTTGATATATTTTATTTGTTGAACGCAGGAAAATTAAAAGTAAACTATCCAAAATGTTAAAAGAAAACACTGATATAAATTTATGGTAAATATACCCAATAAATGATTGTAAATTTGGAAAAAGTTTTTGTATGTCTCTAAACGAAAATATATGCTGTGAACTTAATTAAATTTTTGTACTTCCAGTTGATGATAGAAAACTTATATATGTATATATCTTTGAAAAATTGAATAAAAACGCAAAAATTACCTTTTGGCTGTTGTTTTATTTCTAAAATATTAAATAATCTTAAGTAAAATTATGTTATTCGGAAACAAAGTCACAAATAATATATAACTATTTTATTTTTAGGACAAGTGAAATTCATACGCAGTCAGAAGAAAAATGCTCAGTTAGTGTTCAATGGTTTTATTTACAATAAAAAGCTAACGCAAGCCAATGGCCATACTACCTGGCGTTGCATTGACGTATTGAAAATGCGATGCAAGGCCGTAGTTATAACGAAGAGGAATGAGTTGGTAGCAACTAGACGGGAACACAATCATGAAGATCACATGCAGAGAATAAAACAAAGACCTCTTTACAATGAGGAAGCAGATTTAGGCGATTATATTGAATTGAAACCGGATAGTGCTTCCATTAATGATTTTTTATCAGTGAACAATATAGACATTTTGACACAAAAAAGTGGCAAAGAATATAAATTATTTGTACCAACAGCTTGCGCTGGTTTGGATGTGAAAACTCAATCTATATTGAAAAGAGCTGCAATGTAAACAACTTTGAATAAAATATAAAGAAAACCAGTCTCCGGTTAGACGGTATTATTTAAAAATATGTAGATGCAATTTAAAGTGATCTAAAGTACACATATAAATATTTATAAAACCCAACAAACTAAAACCTAAGATATCCTTAGTACGGTTTTAAAGAATAGCGAATCTTAAAACCATAAGGCTAATAAAAAAGTTATATAAAACTGTACATATAAATACTTGTTTAAATATATGTTTAAATCTTTCTAAAGCTATAAAGATTATTTAAGAATTTACTAATTTCTGTATTCAATTTATTTTATCTTCCTATAGATTCTAAGCTCTTATTTATTGAAAGCCCTTGGGCTACTCCTTGTCTAATATTGAATAATTTCATGTATAATTGCCATAGTCGAAAAAGTAATAAAGAGTACTGGCGCTGCCACAACTATTCGAAAAAAATACAACAAGAACGCTGCCGATCACGTTGCGTCTTAGAAAATGGCAAGCTTAAAGCACTTTCTGGCGGACCCCACAATCACCCACCGCATACGGACAAGATAGCTAAAATGATTGTGAGAAATCGAATGACAGGTCAAAACACGGGTACTTTATTACAGCGTGTTAAAATTGACAGTTCTCATTCGGAAAGTACGGGAGTATCACCATCGTCACGTCGTCATTCTCAACAATATCATATAACACAACAATCTCAAGATGGGTCGGAGTTTATCACGCCATCTATAATGTTTATACAAAAATGATCCAAACTATATCCGAGACCATGGTTTGATTCATAATTAAGATTGTATATGTACATACGTATAAGTGCTAATATTAGAATTGCCATTCGTATTATTAATATAGAAATTATTATTCGAAATTTATCTTGCATTAAACTACAATTTTGGCTGCATTATTTATTTTACCAAATATGTGTACAGCTTTGCAACAATGAAAAACAATTTAAATAAATTATTTTTTGTATGGTACTAGAATTCGTGCCAACTAAAAAAATGCTTAAATATTTGGTAATTATCTTTAAAAAACTACACCCTCCTTAGTTTTAATATTAATTTAAATTCTGTATATTTATATTTTTAAGGCGGAGAGTTAACTGAAAAACCTGTCACAGATCAGAATCGTGTTAAATATCGCAGCAGCTTAAAGGGATCCTATCAACTGGTCTTGGATGGATTTCCTTATACAAGACACCGTATTAGAGGCGGAACCATTTATTGGCGATGTGTACAATTTCGACCTTTAAAGTAAGCAACATATGTATATGAATATTTATTTCCAAAAAAAAAAAAAAAAAAATTAAGAACAATACGATTTAAGTATTGGATGGTAATTTTTAACATGATATCTTTTTTTAAACATAAGTTGTTTTACATGAAAAAGATCTCGATATTAAAAAAGTTATTGAAATTAAACAATAACTCAATATTTCTGTACTTAAACACTTAATAATAACGGCCTATTGAGTTTTATAAATGGGAGCAAAAATAATACTTTTTCACATGTTTTATGTACAGAAATCGATTTGGAGACGAATAGTTTTCAACAGTTCTTTTGAATCAAATAACTATTGTTTCCCATCACATCAGATATGTATATAGCACATACATATTTAGCCATTTATTATATGCAGTCGTTAAGTTATATCATTTGGTTTTGTTTATTTCAGTTGTAAAGCTCGCGTCAGAACAAATCCATCTGGTGATCGTGTATCCATAGTTGATGAAGATCATAACCATGGTATTCTTAAAGAGAGACGTAAAAAGGGATCACTTAAAATTGTTTATGAGCAGCGTAAATTGGCGAAAGAAAGAAAAGCTTGTTTATAACTAAACAACTAATAAGCTGCAATAATTTATTTATGTACGTATGCAGTGAACATATTTTTTGTAACAAGAATAACATATGAAACGTTATAATTTTTCTTTTTGATTTTTTATCTCTAGATATATTTTATTTTCAACAAGGAATTATGGTGGACATTTGCTTCATAGTGATTGCAACTATTACTGTCGTGGTGCTACACTATCCAGGATGAAACAAAATCTTCACTTGTCTTGCCTACAAAAAAGGCAAACATTTACCACACATATAGTAAATAATCAAAGCTTAAAAATCAGTCAGTATATAATAAAAACGTTGTTAATAATAAAAACTTTTAATATATCTAGGAAACAAGACATTTTGCGTTTTATTCATTTCTATATATTTAACTGTTTACACTTATTACCTTAAATTTTACTAATTAAAAATAATATTAACATTTTAGATTCTGATCGAAAACCAATGCTGGCGGAAGCCAAAACGTACGTAATAAACAAAAGGACAAATCTAGTTCGCAAACAAACAGCGAAACTTGTTACTAAACATAGAAGCACACAAATTGAGGAGAATATTATTAACAACACTGTTGCGAGTACAATAATTAATCCCATTATACTTGAAAAACCCATAATAGAGCCAGTTGACAAGAAGGTTGTGCAGATTCAGTTAACCAGTCCAAAATCAGTCATTAAAACAGCTCTCGGTGGCCATACACTAAATATAGTTAATCGTAAACGTCTGTATGGTATATGTGTCTACTGTTTGAAAAATCCAAAAAATGATAAACAGAAATTGCAAAAAATTACATCGTTTTGCCCCAAGTGTCCAGAAGGCTGTTGGATGTGTGAATTGTGTTTTGATGAAATTCATCAGTTTGATGAATAAACTTCATAAATATCAATATTATTTTAATCACATCGCTGGGAAATAGTGTGTAGTCCATAAGTGCTCGCTGGTAAAGAATAACTCATAGGAGGCGAGGAGTACTTAAAAAATCAACCGCATGATGTAACATTACAAGATCCTAAGGGCGGGTCCTACAATTAATAACTGCATAACATGCGAGTAATGCATGAGTACTTCATTTCATTATGAGATGCGTTACAAGAAAGACTGTAAGGATGACCATCTCTAGCACAACAATAAACTACTGCTGGAAAACGATACGATCATGAATATTGGTTCAGAAACAGATTCTATGAAGGGACAAAGTAAGAATTTCAGCTCAAGCAAAAGATACATTCGTTTTGGAATAATCAAAGGAACTCCTCAAGAACCGTGGTTGCATAATCAAATTTACTCCTTTACAATATAATTTAATCAAATAAAATTGAAGAATAAGTTCGTATTTATATCTAAATTAATTTGAAATATTGCATTTTATTTCTTTGCTAAACTCTTCAGAAATACGTCGAAACAATATTTGAAATCTTGTTTTTGTGTACGTATAGTTTTCACTAAAGCAAAATGATTTCCAAATTAGGGCCTTAGATGCTTTTAATTTATTTAATGTTTCCAGTCATATTTTGCACACATTTCTATCTTGCCGAATGATATTCCTAGGTACTTGCAATTTTCACTGGTGCTAATGACAATTCATTGCGGATGTTTGAGAACTTTGCATATCCGTTCTTTTATATTCGAAATAAACTTTATGTGCCGCCAAGTTAAATTAAAATAAATTTTCTGTATGTGATGAAATAATACAATTAATCATAAAACTTAAATTACATATTTGAATGCACTAAAACAATTGGAAGCAAAAAGTGTTTCATTTATGTTTTAATTTGAAAACGTTTTAAATTTCTATACTTTTTTTATTTAGTTTTCTGCAGTTATTATTGTCATAACTACCTTCCGATTTGATTTTTGGTTTTTTCAGACGTTGTTTTATAAGATCATGATTATGATCAGATCGTAGTACTTCTAGCTTCAAATCTTTTGTTGTACGTACTCGCGCACGACATTTTGTGGAGGAACGAGTTGCACATATCCATTTGGTACCACGAGAATTTGCCATATATTTAACAAAATGGTAACCGTTATAAACCAATTTTATTGAAGAACGTTGGCCAGTTGTGAAGTAAAAATTACTACAGTTGAACACTGAAAGCAAATTGAAAAGTTTAGAAAAAAAGGAAATACCGAAAAAGCATTAGATAGTATATAACGATTCGAGCAAATACATATAACTTCTAATAATGTTTGCAGTGCTGTGTGCATAAAAATCATTTTTCAAATACCATTCAAATTTTTATTGATAAAATTAAAAAAAAAAACAATTTTTTAAGAATGTTAGATTAGTTGATAGGTATTTTGTATATTCGTAACATCTTATATGTTATACGTTTTCTTTATTTTAAGTATTTAATTCTACTTTTTTATGACAAATGAAGAGGGTGCCACAATTTCTGTAACGTCTGCCACAATTTCTTCGTATTTTAAATGCATGAGATCCAAACTACTACGAGCTGTCGTAGGAGCTGGGACAGCAGAGCGATCAAATACATCGGATTTCGTAACAACCTTAGTACCTGATACAGCTTTACGTACACGTTTCTTGCGTCTGACGATTTCCTCATGGGTATGATATCGATTTAAAGGAATGACCATATCATTAATAGTACAAACACGTGAGCGACATTTTTGATTCCACCATTGATTGCAACGCCAGTACTTCTTTTCTTCGTTGGTAGCAAGTTTAATTTTCTTTTCAAATATAAACGGCTGTCCACCATATATCAATTGTACTCTTCCCCTGGATGTAGCCGAGTAAACAGCGACTGTTGCTTCTGAATTAGAGAAAAATAAAGAAAAGAAGGTGTTAGTACAGTCATCAAAACTGATATTCTTTCTCATAATATAATATGTTCAATAAAATAAAACACAAATATAGGTGAAAATAGAAAACACATATTTATTTATTAAATTTATTTACATCAATATTTTTTGGAGTCCAATAATTTTTGTTTTTTCTGGTATTTAACAGAGGGCGGATGGCTGTGTTCTGGTTTAGTTAAAAAAACATCATACAGCCCGTTTGGTCTTAAAAAAGTTGTGATTCGAGCGTTACACTGTTCACCATTTTTAACATTTCGACATTTCCAATAGACTGTATTACCAGTTCCATTATTTTTTGAGTACGTATAATTTTGATAAAATAACAAATTTTTGCCTCGTTGTCCAGGTATGAAAACTAGATCCCGATTTGTATGCATGGCGGTTGCAAGAGACTTTATTTCAATGTTAACAACAGGTAGAACGTCTCTATGAAACCTACGTTGCCCAGTTCGGATGCCACGCTTAATATCTGGAAACAGCACTTGTTTTGCATCTGTAAAGAGTAGAGAAATAATATTGTTAAAATATGTCTATGCTAACATGCAAATGCAGTGATAAACTGCGCACTTAGCTTTTTCTTACGTATACTTATACTTTATTAGTTAGTATTAGAATTTATTTCATCATACTTTCTATAAGTTCAACGGAAATACAAAATATATTTGATTATTCGTTTGATTTGGCGTTTGCATCACATATTTTGATACCAAATTATTTAAATATTTTTAAATATTTAATATAATAAATTTCGAATGGAATTTTTTATAAAATCTTTGACAACTTTCTATTATTAATAATTATAAAAATTTCGTTTTAATGTGTATTAAAGAAACTTTAACAATAAGATATCTTTAAACTTTTTAGAAAACATTGAAAGGATATAAACAGAAATTATCTTTGATAATTTGATAAAAGATAAAATGAAGACGAAATTTACTTAACTTACTGTTTGTCTGAATAGTATATTATCATAAATGCATTGAAAATAATTATTCTTATACTGGGAACATGGGCTCATGTGAATGAACTGATGATGTTACATGTATAATGTCACCGCCTGATGTAAATTTTGTAACCAGTCTAGCTTTGCACTTTGCTTTGTGATACATGGAACACTTCCAATCGCGACTTCTTGATTCCGGTTTCAGCTTTGAGTTAGGCGTATAAGTATTACATTTATAGAATACTAATTGAGTACCACGTCTAGAGATAATGTATCGAGCAAAAACCGGATGCATAATAGCTAAAAAATTCAAAAGATTTATTAGAAATTGTAACGAAATTCAAACGAACTACATATTTATTTTACATACAAATAATGTTTATTGCAAATATTTAAAGTCTATTGTTTTTCTTTTATTAGTTTAATTTTAGAAAAGGGAATATTTTTTAGACTGCTTGCTTAATTTTATTTTTTATGCAAACATTTGTAAATTTTGTGTTCGTATCATTTTTCTTTATAAAAATCATCATCATCATCATCACCGACATTATCATGAAGAAACTCTTGCTTTATTTCTTTAGATTTAGATGGTAAATGTTTTGGATGATTATGGTTATTATCTCTGATAAGTATTTTCATTGAATCCTTACGAATTATAGCCCGGGCACGGCAGCATTTTCGAAAATTAGCACATTTTAAATAGTACGTATTTGATGATTGGGAGCTTATAACGAAACGATAATTGTTTATCACCGTATAATTTTTAAGTCGTTTACGTTTTGATACTGAAAAAAAGAACGGTTTTGCTTTAAATAAGTTTCAATGAAGCAATCAATAGGATATATGAAAGTATTGTTATACGAAAAGAATTGGTTGGTTTTTTATCTAAAAATAATGATTTAATAAATAAAAGTTGATCTACATTTAAAATTATTTACATCTCATTTTTACATCACTTGCTTTCAGATTGAAGTGTTGTTACCACTTCATGATTATGCTTTCTTCTCCCAAATTTTATAGTACTTTCTCCAGCGGTTATACATCTTGCTGGACATTTTAACGATGCGTTACTATTTTTATTACATATCCAGTTAATAGTAGAATTATATTTACGCTCAGCAGTATAGAGAAACCCCTTGTATATCAAATTTAAACCTCCACGTCGATTTCTGACAAACGTGTATTTTTCGTTTAGCCATTTTCCAGACCGGCATAAACTTCTTTTGGTGATATCTAAAAATATATTAATAAAAAAGCCTCATATGTGAAATTGATTTGATTTGAATTTTATAAATAAGCTTATTTAATTGTTATAAAATAATCACTAACTTGAAATGTGAGCTTATTTGCACTTTACAAACTTTGTTTAAAAATCCATGTTAATTGTGGTTGTGTTGCCCTCTTAAGGATGCAATTCGATTATATTTTGTTATAACGCGCGCCGAACATTTTGTGTACTTGCAACGAACTTTAACGCATTCCCAGTAGCAGGAGTCTTTAATGCGTCGATTTAATGTATAATTTTTACCATTTATTGTAAGCAAGTTATTACCACGTATACTACGAGTGAAACATACATTGAGTTTATCATAACTAGATTTTTTTTGATCCCATAGGAGTGGTTGCACTAATGAAACATCTACAACAATAAAGCAAAATTAATGCAATTAGTAACCATTTACGTAGTTATATGTATAAAAAATATTTTAGAAGGAAGAAAATATCTAGTTTTACGGATATGAAACAGTATGTTTTAAGAAAGGGTCCCCTACATCATGTTTACTTAATGGAGACCTTGTTTATAACGAATCCTAGACATATCTCGCGAAATGCACAGTATGTAACAACATAAGAGTTTATTAAACATATGTATATATTATTTGGTATCCAACCTGTTCCTTCCTTAATATCCGTAGAAACCAAATTCTACTATGTCCTGCAGCGCATACATGTGCAGAAAGGGATTGTTAAATAATTTTTATTTTAATAAAACTCATTTATTAGTTTTCCGATAATTTATTAAACAAATTTATTCATTATAATTTTGAAAGCAATATACAAGTAATCACACTTAATTCATATAAATGTCCTTTCTAGTTGCGTTATTACAAAACAACCCTCTCTAATTGTAGTTCACATTATTCCTGCATTACATGCTGAAACTTTTTTATATGCATATACTTATTTCACTTGCTTTTCAAAGTAAAAACGCATTTTTATTTGAACACAATCACTCAAGTCTTCGCACAAACTTTTCTTAAATGCATTAATGCTTTTAACTCTATATTTATTTTTAAATATATTTATACGATAAAATGCACAAGATAGAAAAATTACAAGTTTATCAATATGTATTGGTACAAAAATACAAAGCGCAGAAAAAATTTGACATAAGAGGAAGGCGTCGAAATGGATGCACAGTGTTGTTAAACGTTAAAATAAGTGAAAGGCCTCATTGTTATTACGATAAAAAGTTTATAAAATATTTTTAAAAATATAAAATTTTCTTTTGCAAATGTTTTTGTAAAAATATTTTTCTATTTTATAGCTTAATATCGTATTAATAGGAAAATTTTTATAGTTGATACACTAAAATACAGCACTGTGGAAAGTGTCAATAATTTGCTGCGTCTAATTCCATGTTGTGATGTTTCAAAAGAAGAAAAGGAAGGAAAAGTGTCTGTGTTAATTTTTGAAGAAGATAAAAAATTATGTGTTAAAAAAATAATTGTTAAATAAAACTGCATTTGTTATATTTTAGTTGGTAACAGAAAAATTTTCCATCTAAATTTCAATAGCTTACAATACTTTAATTCTAATTAAAACAAGTTGTTAATGTTGTGTACATAAGATGGATAAAATATATATGTATAAATATGTACAGACCTACAATATCTAAAAAACTGTAAATAAATAAATATTTTGTTAAAACTTGTTTGTTTTATTTTTCTAATAACCGAACTCTGCTTAATTCTACATCTTTCTTTAATCTATTAACCATATGCATGTTGTTTGTATATTTTAGCTTCTTTGGGCAAAAAGCCTGCGGCGGTTTCCCCTGGTAAAATTCCATTGTGCCCCGGTAGCCGAGTATATGTCGCTAAAAGTGAATTATTGAAAATATTTATACCAAATGCATGCATTTACACTTCTCGTCTGAGCGACTTGGTATTTGGATTAGAAAATTTGGAAAAAGTAGCTAAATCTGGAAAAAAAGAATACTTGAAGCTTTTGAATGAAGATTTGTTAAAGTCTGTAACAAGTAAGTATTTTTTAACGTTTTGAAAATAGAAAAGTTTTCCTGAACAACAACCGATTAGAGTATATTGAAATTTATTGTTTTGACCTCATCAATTCCTTAAATATTAGCATGGGGTTTTTAATTATTTAAAGCAAATCGTATGAAATGTTTCGGTAAGGGAACCCACAAATCTTTATTTCGAATTGATAAGATTTTGCGGCATTCGTCACGGGTTGATTCACTTGATCTATAAAAAAGAATATTTTAATGCACAAATATTGAAACAATTTGGAGACGATGCTTTTTAAGTTTAAAACATTGTTTTATGCCGATAACGATTGCTACTACAATAGCTTGAACAGAAATTTTAACAAAATATTCAGTTTTCAATATTTTAACACTTCTTTTTGGGCATCATCAGGCGAAAATAAAATTGTGCAAAAAATTGTTAGCGCCTGAAACTGTTGAACTGGCAGTCCACTTCTTCGATACAGTAGTTTTTTCTGTTCGGTGAGACCCTTTTTAGAAAAAGTAGCTCTTTCAAACATATTCGATTATAATATTACTGAAGCTAATTTTAGGGTCCATCCGAATAGTAGTTTAAAGGATATTTTGAATTTTTTTCTTTAATAATTCCAAGTTTATTCGATACATATGCACACGGAATTAAAAAAAATCACAAGTTTTTAATATACAGCATACACATATGGTTGTGATTAGTTCGGCTGGTAAAAGGTTGTGGCTTTTTTGTACATAACAACATTGAGATCTATTATAGTGTAAGCTCAATTTTAAAAATTCTTTAATTTTGATCAGAACTTCTTGTTATTTAAAAGAGTATGAGATAGTATTTTTTAAGAATACCTCAAATATATTTTGGATGCTAGCAAAAAAATTCCATAATTTTTAAGCGAATAGCTGAATTCGATTAATTTTTTAATCATTCACTGATGTTTCTTTTAAAAACATATTTTAACGATTTATTTCTTCTATTTTTAGCCCACGTTGTTCAAGTATTTAAATTGCGAGGCGAAACGATTGACAACAATGTAGTTCAACATTTTATTGAACAAAAAATTGCAAATATGGCTAAAGGAACTGCATCTGCCTAGCTACGGTTGAAGAACATTAAACAATTGTTAAAATGATTTAATATTTGTAAACTAGTTGTGTACTTCAAGATTGTAAAAGATTATATCAACTATTTATACTACCTAATTATATAAATTTTATGACTATAAATATAAAACAATGACAAAAATATTTTAATTTGCCATTTTAATTTAATATATGTATACTTACTTTAGCATATAAAAATTTAAATGCTCTCGTAATATTATTAATAGAATTATTTTTATTTTTCTTACAGATATTAAATATTTATTTGAGGATAAAAATGCTACCACATATATACAATATACAACTACCCAGAGAGGCAGAGTAATGTTAATATACAATGGGTATCGGTACGTGGAGAACCGTCAAAGTCTTAAAAATGTGTTTTGGCGTTGTTCTCGCTATGTAAAATATGGCTGTCGTGCTACCGTAGTCACTTCGAAAGTCAATGATGATGTTTCGATACGAGTCGCAGGATCACCTCACACCCATGATCCAGAAATGAAAACAGATACTCTAGTGGAAATGTCACCTGATTTTGGTTTCGAGGAATCAAAAATCGGTCTCATGCGCTCTATGGTTAGTTTATTGGGCGAATAATATGTTTTTGCTCAATAGACATTCAGTGTAATCTTAATATAATCACATGATGTACAAAAAAATATAAAATAAAAATTATTAATAAACTAAACATCGAAACCACATCTTCATCAATAAAATAACTAGTTTGGACTTTTCTTCATTTTTAAGATTGTCGTTACTTCAAGTTACTTTACTAATTGATTTATTCTTATTTTATTTTTAGGAGTGAAAACGAGGTCAGCGACAGATACAAATGAAGAATACCGAAGACCTTCGAATCTTCCCAAAATTTTAGATGGAAAATTTTATAGCAACATTCAACCGCATCCGAAAACGCCAGGAGGAATACAAGCAACTTGTACCAGTTGTTTTGGTACCATATCCGGTACAACAAAGTCAACCGGAAACTTTTTAAGCCATATAAAACGGCGTCACAAAGAAATTTTGCCATCGTGCCAACTTTATTGTTCCGCAAAAAACTTGAGTTGTTTCAATCAGTCTGATTTGAAATTTCCTACAAATTTCAATTTGACTTTATCAAGTCAACCGCTACCTATAATGCTGGCAGCTTACACATCAACTGCTGGGAGCAAAGGAATGAAAAATCATGACCAATCTATGTCAGCGCTGATGTCTGGTACATCGACAATTTCAAATCCAAATATAATGCCAGCAACACATGCCTTTTTACGAAGTGATTCCTCTTCCTCACGCAATGCAAATAATGTGAGAAATACAAACAATCCTGCAAATGGCGTTTTCAAACAGTCTCCGCCTTCGCACATTTAAAAATTAATTAATTCACTATCTTAAACTGATTTTAGTTCTTAAGTCCGTCTTATATTGAAGTTTTAAGTTTTTATAATCAAAATTTAGAAATTTGTTTTTATAGTAATTTATTAGACGATTTTTTAAACTTTCTTTCTGTGAATGCAAAGCAGGTGGGCTAAGCAATTTCAATGTAATAAGTATATGTATGTGTGTATGATTACATATTTGTTTCTGCATCAAAATGATATGTTTTTAAGCATAAAGTACAAAATTTTAATAATGTTATGGCCATAAAAATAAATGTGTACATAAGTAGAAAAAATAAGAACTTAGAAAATAATATCAAATATTTTTAACAATGTACGATGCAAGTGCAGTTTTATTTACTTTTTATTTAAATCAAGTTTTATACCTATCTGTTCCGTTTTATGTTTTTGAGTGTTTAATTTTTTTTTTGTATCGAATAAAAAATTTTAATAAAAAGATTTTCTAAAATTTCTGAAGTTTATAAAAAAAATTTCATACATAGATATATATGTACATATGTGTATCGATTCACCTGTGTAGGACTTGCATGTTCTACATAAATGTACATAAGTATATAATATGTCGCTAATATGTAAGTCACTATAAACATGTTGCACAAAAAATGTTTATACAGAAACTACAAAAGCACTTATATAATATGTAACTGTTACAATAGGTTGTGAATAATAGTTTCCTTAAAGGATAGAAAATATATAACTAAGACTTCATTTAAAATGTAAAATTACTAAAACTACTGTTTATCTTTTCGTATTTGATTATTTTTAGGAAAATCGGAACATAACACATTCAACAGTCATTCTCCTGATACCTTGTCGGAAAATTTTCAATTATGTGCTAATTTTGGACTATCAAAAAAATCCCGTCCTATATTATTAATAGAAAATTATTCGTTTGTTTGTGATACTAAACCTAAAAACAAATCTGCTTATGTTTCCAGTTGGCGTTGTTCCATGTATGCTAAGTATTTGTGTAAAGCACGGGCATGTACCAAACAAATTGGTGGTGACATTCGTTATAGAATAACACATCCATTTCATTCACATTAAAAAATATAGTAAGTACTTACAGATGCTCGATAAGCTACATACTTTGATTCTCTTAGAATGACATATATACACAGGTAAGTGTCTATATATGCATGTATATATTTATGTAGGGAAATGTTCAAAATTACGTGTGTATATTGACCAGCAGAAATTGTGAAACTATTTTTGATGAAGTACCTAAAGTGCAGAGATTTCAACAGTACAAAAATATCTTCGGTCTAACCGAAATAATTTTTAGTTGGTGTAATACTAATTTTTTTTAAAATTGGTAATGTTACATTGGTCACTAACTTATTGTGAAATTAGAAATTCATTTCATTAAAAACTATCAAAAAGTCATATTTTGATTAGTTTTCTTCGTGTTTGATTAACTGTTTCAAAATTGGGTTGCAAAAATTTTTTTAATTAAACAAAATGTGAGTTTCGAAGTTTTCAGTAGAGTAAATGTGGTGTATTGTTATGGAATTTGAATCGATATTCAAATTTAACGATGGAAAACACAACGTTGTGGTAAGAGTTAAGACAGAATTAGCATAAAAATATCGTGTTGCACTACTTCATAGTTTGCCGTAAATGTGTTATCTGCACCAAGATTTTTTACTAATTTTTATATTTGCAATGCGAAATTCTTCCCTGTCTGCAATATATGTATCTCTCTTTTTCTTTCCGAAGGTACTTTTAATATGCTCCTGTGAAGTCAGGTTCTCATGCATCATACTGAACACAATAAAGACGATCCATTATTCCATTTTATATTAACGCGAAAAGTACTTTTTTCAATATACTGTGCTAACCTTATTAGTGCAATGAAAACTTTTATAAATATGTATGTAATTTAAATCTTTGTAACATAAACATAAAAAAAATTTTCATGTACACAGATAATACTCATTGAAATTGTGGTTTATTTGGTATTAGACCGATTGCGCTAAATTTTTTGTAGATTAACATACCAGATCTTCGAGCCAATTCAATACGTTGGCCATCGCCAGAATGATTGTGAATATCTGAAATGAAAAATTTTAATAATAAAGTCTAATTGATTGCTGGCAAAATATGTTTTTACCATTTGTTACATACAGATCATCGCCAATAGTTTTTAAACGACTTCGACATTTTTTTGATCGATTATGTATACATTCCCAGTAAACCTTATCACACATGGGTCCAAATCTTTTTAAATTTGATCTATAAATAAAATCATTAATCGCCAGTAACGTGCCCCCCTTGCGGCTGATGATGAACAGTTGGGGACCACAATTACGGACGTGTTGCATAACTGCAAAGTAATAAGAATATTAAGAGGATATTGAGAGACAAATATTTATAAACATATGCAATTTACGTATTAATTGAAATAATATTAAGACGGACATGTTATAGTTCAATAGTTTTATTTATTGTCATACATATATAAAAGGATAAAAATATAAATCTAAACTACTGCAAAAAAAAAAAAAGATAAACTTTAATGTGTTTTTTAAAAAAGGCACCGAAGTTTGAAAATACTAATGGAATAAAGAACATACTTTAATATTGAACAACTTTAATCATTTTTAAATACATAAGACATGTAAGATTGAACTTTTATAACTTTAGTCACCATTCCAATGGCTCTTAATGTATGCTTTAGCGAATCGGAGCAATTAAGTTTCTAGTAATTCAATTTCGAAATTTGAATTCAATATATTTCAAAATTTATGTGTATGGATAAACATTTATGTACGTAATATATGTAAAATTAAGGTATATGTTGATATGTACATATGTATCTTTGTTTCGGGATATACGATGGTTATATTTTTATTCTCTAAATAATATGCACTTCTAATACTACATTCTTCAAAAACTTGAATTTCGAATTCAATACGCCACCGTAGGTTACATACAAGGATTGGTTTAACATTTTTTTAAAAAAGTCCGTTATGACCGGAACGAAATATATTAACATTTCCCTCTTGTTAGCGAATAAACATTTAGTGAGTTAAAATTTTTTTATTTTGTGCTTTTGGCAGCTGAACATCGTCTTTCCAAAATTTTAATAATTCTTTTTTGTTGTAATTGTGTTTCAATTGAAAAGACGTATTGAACGTATTTTGCATAATTTCCTCCGTAAACAGAAAATAATTCGTTTGTGCTTATGTTTTAAAATTTTCCTTTGGAAATGAAACTAACTGGAAATTTTACTTATTTAATTACACATCAAATGTTATTTGTGAATGCATATCAATTTCACAAAATGTCTAAGACCCTATAATAATGTCTTTAATTTTTATTCCTAATACTGCATACACACATGCAGTTTTTTGAAACGAAAAATATACGTTTCTGTGTAGTATATGTTCTTAATTTTTTTAAAGGATGCATTAGAATTCTTATGTCCATACAAATGTATGTATTTTAATTATTAATAGAAGTTTCTTTTAATTTAAGGGATTTTTCACTTATTGTTTCTTTTTTCCTAACAATGCTTTTTGCAGACGTTTTTTTATTTTCTCTCGAAACTCTTCAGACGATATGACCTCTTCTTTCGGTTCATCTGCCACAGGTGATTCGGTAGCAAATTCCGAATCTTGATGTGGAATATTCTCCACTTTAATATCCGTTTGAATGGGGCGTGGCATCAAATCTTCAATATTTGCTTCTTTCGGTGTCTGTATGGGATCAATGGTTTGAACATCTGTTATAGTTAGAAATTCTGAATCTGTTTTTTCACCGGGAGTAATTTTAACTGACGTAGCACTTTTATCCGTGGCCTGAACGAAGTGTATATGTTCGCCATCTAGAGGATAAACCAGCTTTTGGTCTGTTACAACTCGTACAAGGCATTCCTCTTTACTTTCTTTGTAACAACACTGGAATATGGAATATTTACCCTTGCGGAATGAATAACGGAAGTGATGGCCATCCACGACCAATTTCATAGTTCCCTTAGTTGTAGATGCATATAAAACAGGTTGGCCAGAATGATTATTAACGGCTTCTGTGATCTTACTAAATATTTTCTGAGTAGTTCTTTTCATATGTGCTGGATTTTTTCGAGGCCGGCCCCTTTTGGCAGGCGCACGGCTTGATGAATCCTGCGGTGCATCCTTCTGGGTATCTAGAGAACATTAAAATAAAGAAATAATTAGTCAGTATGAAGTAATATGTTTTTCGAACTTATGTGTAAAATAAAACAAGCTATTGAAAAGTTTAGTAAATAATATATTCATTCTTTATTAAAATAAAATATGATAAATAAAGAAGATGGTAAGGCACACGCGTCAGTACTTCTCGGACTTAATACACAGAGTTAATAAAAATAGTATCAAATGAGATAATTTAAGACACAACACACAACGTCCTTGCATTATATATTGCTTTGATTAATATAATATTAAAACCTGTTGTAGGTATGTAAGCCTTTATTCATATTTACAACTTAACTGCGAAAAGATACATAAAAATATCGAAATATATAAGGCTTATAAAGGAGGTATCTTAAATGGGAATGTTACTGTATTACGCTATAACATACTTTCTAGTACACATAATATATATAACCTGGCAACTCTGGAATTCACTACTACTCTGTTGTGACGTCTTACGCCATTTTCTTTCATCTATTACATTTTTATAACTTAATAAAGTTCGCCGTAGTAAGTTGTGCTGTATAAAAAGTGAAATTGAAAAATTATATTAAAATAAATATCCCAAAAATAAGTAAAATGAATATATTACGCAATTAAAGTGTTAAAAATGTGATCGGAATGTAACTTGTTATTACATAGTGCTCGTGAAATCAAATTATTGCTCCAATGTAAAATAGTGCCTTAAGGTGGCCTCATTGCGTCGCCTATAAAAATTTACTCAAATATAAAAAATATATAAAATGTAAAGATATTTTTAACATATCAAGAAAACATGGTGAAATATACATATTAATAAGAGCAACGTTCAACGAAACAAATTGATTTAAATTAGTAAAACGGCATTGCTTTGTATTGTACATCAGCTTAAAATGTAGTATCAGTGTTTGGCTTCACAGGACTGTTCAGCGTTTGTTGTAATGACGCCGCGATTTCTGTAAGTTTGTGTCTGGTTTTGCTATGTGCATGAGTTGGGAATCAAATTTTGTTAAATGCTTTTACTATGAAGTGTGATTTTTAAATAAAAGCAATATTCCTTAAATGCAAAGAAATGCATCACTTCACATGCATATACACATGGTATGATATGTATGTACATAAGGTTTGGGCGAATTAGATTCGTTTGTTTTGTTTTGCTAAAATAAGTAAATAAAAGCTGTGACAAAAATTTTTAAAACTCAAACAAGTTCCGATAAAATGTAAGTAAAAATTTAAATAATCATTTAAAACGTAAACTATGTGTATTGGAACTGTATCTTTCATAAATGTTAAGTTAAGCGTAAATATTTAGCCAAATTGCTAGAGATGTGAAAATGCCGTGATTATTTGACTTACCAGTGATTCACTCGTGAATAGTGATTACAAATTATATACAAATTAAGGTTGCGCACGTGAGCGCGATTCAGATATGTAAGACCGCGTGTGATTTTTAATGCGTGTACTATACACATCTTCACTCAAAACAGTATGTTAAGCTCTTATATATTTTACAAGTGTACAGTACTTAATCTAAAGGAAAATATGTCATGCTATAGACATCCATATACATATATGTATATGCAATGGGACCGGACAATGTAAGTAAATTTTAATTGAATTAAAAATAATATATAATTAATAATAGTATTACATACAATAAATTTATTTATAGTAAAAAAGAAAAAAATACTTCGTTGTTTGACCAAACCAAAACACGTGATGTAATAATTGACAGATGAAAGATGTTGAAAATGTTATGTAAACAGGTTTTTTCAATTTTTAACATCATCCACTTACATCTCTAAGATGTGAGTAAGTGTAAATAGGCTATTAATAGTTCGAGTACAACTTGATTAAAGAAACTTGATTTAGAAATCCTAATCCAGGGGTTACTAAGTATTTCGATTCGAATGACATTGCTTTCTAATTTCAATGTTGATAACTTTAAAAATCGAAAAGTTATTTATTCGAATGGAATTATGTACACAATAATCCCCCGGTTATTCTGATTGTAGATCAGAGTCGATATTTGATATCTCAAATATGATACGAGTTATTGTGAAATTAATTTTGAAATAATATTTGCTTTGTTTCCAAAATAATTCTGATATTACACTAAAGAATTACTTTTCGATTTAGAATTCTAATATTTTTTATTTTTATTGTTGAATTTGTACATAATTTTTATCTGGGCTTTTTAATTAGTCTTCAGATATTGGAAAAGCATACACTGTTTTGTATGACACAAAGATAATGAACGTATATTTAATAGTGATTTTATTATTACTTGAAGCGATACTCGCATTAAGAAACCAAGTAATGCAATGCATTGTGCTGTAACTATGAAAAGAGGGATAATATTGAGAGGACAATTGAAGAAATATGATAAGATACATAATCTGTAGAGGCCAATTTATTCCTTACTTCGCCGTTGATTTTGCATTTAGTAACAGATCCGATGTAGGTGGGTACTCACTAGTACTTGATAGTTCGAATCGTTGCCAGTAATGTTCAGTGGTCAGTGCCATACATGCGTCATTGAAAGAGGCCGACAACAACTAGCAAAACAAGACTGTAATATATATCAAATAAATTGGATATCATATTCGTGACTGAGTACGGACTCGAATCCGTGATCCTAGGCTTCGTAGGCTAAGTTTTAACTACTTTAGCCAACAGTACCCACACAGTAATGCATTTATTTTAAATTAATAGTAATCATAAAAAGGTTAAGAAAAAGAAATCAGCTGTGCTGTTTGGCTGTTGTTTTACTTCAGTTTTTGAAAAATTCTTGGTCTGCGCGTCTATGGAGTTCTCTGCTTTATGTAATACATGTTCCTTCCGTATTATATGTATATGTATGTAAACTATAAAACAAATATTGTCAAATAAATAAATATGTACATAAATAATGAAAATCGTTTTGAATTTGTAGGCATTTGAATAAATAAATGAAGTGAAAATAGTGGTAACCACATTACAACTTTATAATATTTCTTAATTTCAGTTGGCGTTTTGGAATATTTTTACAGTCCTAGAGGTGCTCTTTTGCTTATTCTAGATGGTTATTTATATCGTAAAAATCGTGGCAAATATTGGCGCTGCTTTCGTTATCGAACATTCCGTTGCAAAGCATCTCTTGTTATAGATTCTACTGGTTCAATAATAACAACTGGGACCCATACACACGGCAACGAATCGAAAAAAATTAATTATAATAAAAACATACTAAAAACTGGTAGTATCGATGACGTAAAGATATTTAGTCTTCCAATTATACGACCCCAGAAATCTAAAAAGGATGCAGAAGAAGATCGTAAATCAAAACCTCAAGGCTGTGTGGAGATAGAAGAACTGGAAATAAAAGCAGAACAGGATGATAGTGAAATCTTAAACTAATAGAAATAAAGTATATGTAGTTGAAATAGTATTAGTTATTTACTCTTGATTACAGGAACAATAAACATTTATTTGTATATTAATATTTATATCTTTTAACAATTTTCCCAAAAAAATTGGATTTTATTTAGAAAGATAGAAAAGGAATTACTAAAATTCCATAATTATTTCAGACTAGACTTCTTTTGTTAGTAGTTAAAGGAATACCAGAACAGATTTAGTAGATTTTTTCGGTTTGCGTCTTCGCTAATAGACTTGAAATTTGTGTGGGCACATATACGTTGCACCATACTAAAGACAACAGCATTTATTTTTCAATTAATTATTTACAATTAATTTAAATTTATGTAAAAAAAATCAATTGAAATGGAGTAGAGTTCATTAATCGGTGTTGCTGTTTGGCGAGCTCAAAATCAAAGCTGATTAGTGAAATCTATGAAACATGGAGTTTATGAAATTTTATAAACTCAAATTAGAATTTATACTTGAATTATTCTAAAATGTTTGTGAAAAAGGGTCCTTAAATTCAATGATAATTACACCTTAACATGTTCCTTGTATGTTATATATGTATGTATGGAAACTATAAAATAATTGTTATTTTGAAAAAAAAAAAATTTAATAAATAAAGAATATAAATAGTTTTGAATCTGCAGGCATTTATATAAAAAATTCTCAGTTGAAAATAATATACCATATTACAACTTTACAATATTTCTTAATTTCAGTTGACGTTTTGGAATATTTTTACAGTCCTCGAGGAGCACTTATGGTCGTTCTAGGCGGTTATTTGTATCGTAAAAATCGTGGCAAATATTGGCGATGTTACCGTCATATAAAATTCCAGTGCAAAGCAACTCTTGTTATAGATTCAATTAGATCAATAATAACAACTGGAGTGCATACACATGGCAATGAATCTGAGAAAATTAATTATAATCGAGACATACTTAAAACTGGTAGCATCAATGACGTAAAATTTTGTAACCTTATGAGACCGAAGAAGAATAAAAAGGCTAAAAAAATTAAAGCAGCTCGTAAATCAATACCTCAAAGCTGTATAGAGGTAGAGGAATTGGAAATAAAAGAAGAGCTGGATTATAGTGAAAGCTTAAATTAACGGAATTAATGTATGTGTATTTGAAACAGTATTAGTTATATTTGTGTATTAACATTTACAAATTTATTTTTAATAATACGATTCAAAAAACTTAGATTTTAATTTATAAATAAATATTTTGCAGAATATGTAATATTGTCATATACTGAAACACGTTTTTAAAGCAACACTTTTATTCTGTATTTGTCAACGTCACGTCAAGACAATATTGAAAATAGAACTACATATAGTCGAGAACAATTAACAACTTCTAAGCTGGAATATTGCAAGAGGCTGTTGGAAATTGTCAATTGACGTGAGGGTGCCAAATATTTAAAGAATAAAGGCGAATGATTTCCAAAATATGGCTCAGAGAGTATCGATATAGTAATGCCAATTCTGCGGTTGTCTTTAAAAACGACTTAAATACGTGATGTGTTACGTATTTTGTGTCCACACAAGTCTTTATCTCAAAAACCCAACAGAATTGCTTTTGATATATTCTAAAATAAGTACGCATTATAAATTTATGGTATGTAATTACGATAAGATCATGATGGTTGTCTAAGGGACTACGAAGCCGAAGATATTGGGTTACACTCAGTCATGAAAATGTATCGAAGTTCTTTTATCTGCATAATAATTACAAATGGTTGTTACTTGCTGTCGGCGTATTTGCATGACGATATAGATATATCGGCAAAACTGAAGGCATTGATATCATTATTTTGTTTAGAGAATTTTGATGGATCCTGAAAATTTTTAAAAGATTTAAACAGATATAGGTTATTTAATAAATGTTTTGTAAGGGTGTACTCGTCATTTTATAAGAACTGGCAATTTCTCCTAAGAGCGATTCGCTATTATTGTTGTATATGTGTAAAGAAATTAATAATTACTTCGTGCCAAAACTTTCTTGGAAATTGATTTTTTTTTCTAAAAGTTAACCAGATTTGGTGAGCGTTATTTTTGTGGTAGTGAATTAAGTTAACGTAATTATTCTGTGTTGTTAGAAACTTCATCCAACTTCGAGCTTATATTCAGTTATTCGATATCAAATAACCACTATCCGTCATAAATTATTATATTTATGTATATTTATTTGACATAAAAAACAAATAAATTAAATGAACCGAAAAATTGCACTTCTGGTTTTCTCCAAATAGAGGTATAGTTTTCGTGAATTTCTTAATTTCAGTTTATTTATTAGAATATATTTACATACCCCGCGGGACCCCTTTAGTAATTTTAGACAATTATTTATATCGAAAAAATCGAGGCAAATATTGGCGTTGCTTTCGTTTCATCAAACACAGTTGCAAAGCGCATCTGATTACATATATATTTTTGACGGAATTCATACGCATGAAAAGGAATTTGAGAAAAATAACTATGGCCGAAAGCAGCGTAAGTCTTGGAGCAGTAAAGCTGAAAAGAAACTATCCAAGAATACTGTAAATAGCCAAATAAAATAGTAAAAAAAAATATGTTCCTAGGAAGAACTCAACAGTAAGATGGAAGAACCTGATGACAATGAACCATTAACGGATATTATTTAATGCAGTAAATACGTACGTACGCTTTGTATGATCGTAATGTGAGCCTAGTTCCGGTTCACACACTTCAACTTTTGCTGCTCAACTAATAACCTGCAGCTAACTTCGTATTTATAATTAAGAACGCCACAACAAATCGACAAATACCACTCATCTTTGCCTTCGTTCCTACAAACTCAAAAGCTGGGCATCAAAAGTTGAAACGAGTGAACCGAGACTTTCATATTTTCTTTTCAAATATTTGAAGAGAAAAGCAAATTTTGTTTAAAACTTTTTTAATCATAAACACCTTTCAAACGGTATAGTTTAATTAGACAAATATAACTAAAAGCTTAGTTTAGCAATTTTTTTGTTGTTGTGTGAACTTAGTTATTGATTTCCTTTATTTGTATGGCAAGAACATAAATTTGCAAACTACATTCTGAATAACCTAAAAAAATTGTCAATATCAATATAACTCAAAAGTATACATTTCTAAGAATGTTGGAAGCTCGTAAGATAAATTACGCAACATAAAGGTGCCCATAGACACTTACTGCAGATCAAAGCTTTGTATACTTGCGAAAGTTATAGTTTGCCTTGCACACATTACTCACAACTACAATATCTTAAAATTTTGCCATGTATTTACTTTTAATTTGTTGGCAATATTTTAAAAATATTTTGTTCTATTTGATTTATTTTGTTTTGAATAACAAATCAGACATAATTATTAACTGCCTTCAGTTTGAAATCAAAACGATTTAGATATATATTTACATAAAAACAACTTCAAATTGTGCGTAAACCAAGAGTTTGATCAAATATTTCATTAGAAGTGTTAGCCTTTCAATCTTTATTTAATTTCAATATAATATATATTATTTTGGGTATTTACTTCGACTTTTTTTCTATATTAAATACAATTATTATTGATAGGCTAATCTTTGTGATACATAAAGAATAATCCAAGGATCAAATGAGGAACTCTAACATCGATTCAGTTTTCAATCTACTCAACAGCCTCTTCAATTTCTCATTAGTACTCGTGAGAGTTGTTTCTACCACTGCTTAGGTGGCTCAGTTGAATATGAAAACAGGTCCCAAAATTGTAAACTGGTGTTTAATATTAAAACATATTATTTTTTTTATTATTTTTCATATTTAGTTTGACTTTTGCTTAGCAATAACCATTATTTATATTTTATCTGTATTTAGTCTTTATTATTTTTCGTAACTCGTCGTGTGTTTGTTATAGAGTTACGTGTATTTTAATGAAATTAAAGGATTAAATAAATATTTTTTAATTCTAGGACGCTGCATACGCTGCTTATTTATAACTTGTACATGATCATGAAGAAGAACATTATAGAATAACATTAGGACGAAGAACTTTGGAAAGTTATCCAAAAATAACAAATGCCACTTATTTTTTATCATAATCCTCACGAGTATACATAAGTAATAACTGAAGTATTAAAAAAATTCAAATAGCTTTGATAATAATAAAAATAGCTTTACTTATATCATTGTGTTTTTCTTTTCTTAAGAAAATTAAAGACGTGAAATCTCTTTAGTAATGACACTAATTCGTTAATTGACATTTTTACAACCGTTTTGCAGCAAAATACCATATTAGATTGGCCTTGCCTGTTGGCGTGTGGCTGGAAAACGAAACTTATCATTTTATGCGCAATCAGAAGCAGGGACTTAATCTTATATTCCGTGGTTACATGTACAAAAAAGAGGCAAGTTTTCGTTCAACCATTAATTGGATTTGTTCTAGCGGCAATGGAAAACGAGTATCTGAAAACAAATGTACAGCACGTTGTATAACAAACGTGGAAGGTGGCTTGAAATTGGGAAAAAATCCGCACAATCATCCGCCAAAATTTCCTGATGATTCCCTACCAAGAAATCTTATAAAGGGAGAGGACGTTCTACCACAATGTCTGAAATTATTTTAAAACAGAACTGCAAGAATGTTAAATTACGCCGTTGATTTATAGTAATTAATTAATAAATGTACAAAAATAATTTAATTAGGAATAAGTGTTTAATAAAAGAAGGATAATTCCAATTATACATCTACATACAAATATTTATAAGGTTACCTTCAACAAATACATACTGAAAAAAAAAAAGAAAATTCTAATAAAAATTCAAGCAAAAACTGCGGTATACAGCATAAAGATTAACAAATAAAATACATTTTTGAAATAGACTGCTGCAGATAAATGATTACTGGAATAAGCTGTTCGATTATACAAATATAACGAGCCTTTACGCCTGGTGTAATATTAATAACCAGATAATCACATAAAAACACTTCAAAACTATCTAAATTGCATTTATTGGAAACCTTCTAACTGCAGTACAGATTTTTGATTTTATATTCTTAATAAAACTTTTAAACAACTTCTTCAACTTGAGTATTATGTTTTCTCAGCGAATTCTAAATCGAATTTAAATATAAAATAAACCAAACATGAACTTTCCAATTAAGAACTTAAATATGTTTATATGTATAGAACATGTAGACCTTTTAGTTTAGTATTTTATTTTCTTCTTATGTTAACAAACTCATTTGCTTTTTGTTTATAAAAATTTTAGAAATACAAATTTTAAAATGTGGCGATGCGGAATATATTGATTATGACGGGAGAACATATAAAAAAACCCGCTCTACATCCTATCGCAGTTACTGGTATTGCTTGACTCTCTGTTGCCCTGCTTATTTGATATTAAGTGATCTTAAGGGTGGTCAACTGATTAAATGCCAAACTCATTTGGAAAAATGTGTAATAAAGGATAAAAATAAGTTATAAAAAAGAATAAAACTAAACTACCAACAAATAAGTCTTTTAATATAACAAATATTGTCTTTCATTTGTTAAAACTATTTACATATCTTGTTTATCAGCAAGTTCTAACTAATTCATGTTTGTTTTTATCTACTATTTTGCTTAATATTTATATTTTAGAAAATGCGCTTTATGATCAAGTTGTTATCGTTGCTCAAGAATCGGTACAACAAGATGGTGTGGTAAACGAGCCCCCTGTAGCAGCTTCAACGTCCTGTGTTCAAAGGGTTTCAACAGTAACCTTACGCAACAGTATCAATGGCCCTGTATTTGTGGTTAGTAAATATGGCACAAGGCAATTGTTATTAAAGCAGCATACCTTTAATCGGCATGTCACTCGCGAAGATGTTACTTATTGGCGTTGCAGTCAATTTGCCGTTTTGCGCTGTCGCGCCCGCATAAAAACAAAAGGCCATGTATTGACTGTTCTAAACAGTGAACATAATCATGAAGTGATAACACAGGCTAGAAAATATGGATCGTTGAAAAATTTTAAAGCTGAACAAAATGCAAAAAGGAATGCCAAAGAAAACTCTGATATCAAGAGCACATGAAACATTCAGTAAAGCTGCATTTTTAGTTAAAAATAAGAAAAAATGATCATATTTTAACAACAAATAAATGTATGTATGTGTTTCAGATATAATAAGAATGTTTTTTTTTTCAATAAATATAATTTTAGTGTGAAAAAGAAAATATTTGATTACTTAGCAATTTTCGAAGTAAAGAAATATTTTTGTAAATTCTATTAAAATAAAAGTTAATTTTTTATATCTAAAAAATTTTCATCAGAAAAGTCAAACATGTGTAATAAAGAAAATTTAACAAAAATGATTAAGGTCATCATATATAAATGTACGTATTATATTTGCTAATATATTTTATATATTTTATATATTCTTATTATTTTCGAATAGCATTTAAGCTAAAAATGTGTTAATTATTCAATAATTATATTAATCATTTGTGAATTTTTCTTATATTTTTCTACTAGTTGGCAACTTTTTCATCACTTATATTACGGGCTTTCGTGGTAGTCGTAAACTTAAAGTTGGCGACTATACATTTACGCGCAATAAAGCATCGGGTAATAAAACCTATTGGTCTTGTGCTCGTGCAGGTGTTCATAAATGCAAGGCTCGTGCTGTTACTATAGATGAAGACTTTCGGCACGATGTGGTGATAAAATGTGGCAAACACAATCATCCACCTTTTTAATGAGGCTGAAACAAGGGGACACAAAAATTAAGAAAATGAAATTACACAACTAAGCGCAAATATGAAACAATCACCAACCACAATATAGTATGTTTTTTTGCCATCATTCTCTTTTAATTTCCTGTTTTATTTAAGAAATATTTAGGAAATTGATTAGAAAATGTCTGGTACGTGAAGTTTTATGAAACTATTTATTATTTCGTTCTGTTGCAAATATTATAATTATAATAAACTATAAAATGTTATTGACTATTTCTAAAATTGATCACAACACTTAGTTATTTTAATTGGGCAGGCTTGGGAGTTCTTTAAACTTGTATGATATTCTAAATTCTTGTTGACTTTTTTCAATATATATTTTTCTATTTATAGATGTCCTTAAAGCGGAAAATGGCGATTTCTCTTACATAGTGGGTCAAAGAGGTTGTACTCTATTGGCGTATAAGGGTTATAGATTTGTTAAAAATCGTAGAAATGGCGTCAAAACATACTGGATATGCGCTAAAAAGGTAATACAATTTTTGCAAAAAATATATTTAAAAGTATTAAAAGTAAATGAATCATTTCGACGAAACTTGTCTACATGCATGGCGTAAAATAATTGTGATGATAAATAAAGCTTAAAAAGAAACCATTACGGCAATATAATATCAAAAATAGAACACGTCTGCACTTTCTTTTCGTCATCAGTTAAGAATTTCTAATAGTCTCCTGATATATCTAGGACCTCAGAGAGTATTCACACCATTCAGTAGTTAATTGTTGCCCGGAAGTAGTATGCATCTTTTTTATTTTTGATATTGTCGACTTAAATTGAATGAAGCTGATTGTTTATTAGAAAATACGTTTGATATTTGTTTCTCGTCTCTCTCGAAATCATATTTATTTTACTAATGACAAATAGTGCAATAAGCGGTTCTCTAAGCAAACTTTATTCCTTCTAACTTCAATAATTATGCTAAAAATTATTTTTCTTCCGTGTAGATTAGAATTAACTGTCGTAATTTTTTGTTTGTTTTAAATATATATGTATGTATATCGCTGATTTACTACAATACAGTCATAAATAAGAAAATTCATTTTCGTAGTTCATGAAGTGAAGCTACGGAGTAGTATTTATCTTTAGGGGAAGGATATTTTTATACATGTATATAATAAAGTTATTCTCTTTTCTATTCTAGGGCAGTTTAAAATGCAATGCTCGCGTAGTGACTGACGTTGTGAACGGCATTACACAGATTGTTCTGGAATCATGTCATCATAATCATTCACAGTTGGTTCCGCGTAAAAACCGTAAATATACAATAACAGTAAAAGAAGTAAACAAGTAATAAATTCACCTTGACATCTAAGATAACAAAGAAAAAAATTTTGGTTGCTTCGAAACCAAGAAATGTCGTGATGACCAGATACTCTTAAATGGATCGTTTCAAATAATTTAACAAATAGCTCAATTAGTAACAACTACTAAAAATAAAATATTAAGTTATAATCTTAAATTATTATTAGTTTTTATTACAGATAACAGAATTCTTTAATCATGTTTTATTTGTATTTTAAACATTACTTGCAGATATACTAGATTTTATGGCTAGTGAGGAGGGGTTTGAGGTATTAATGCATAAAAGCAAATCTGGCACTGAATTGAACTAAAGTTGTGAAATCAATTGTTCATGGTTTAGATCTTAGGAATAAGCCAAGTAGGAGAAAATGAAGAATTAGTACTTAAAAGCTTCTTAAAGAGTCGTTGAATAGTCTTTAATTAATATTAACGTACAAAAATTATGTATTCAAAACCATAATATTCAATGTAACATTCCGCAACCTGACATATCAAAATATTTTCAATCCTGCAGAAGTTAAGATACGTTGTCAAATATATTTAATGAATTCATTCAGAGAAGTGTTTATTAAGTAAAACAGTTTCATAAATAATATATAATAGACAGTGTCATATGGACCGATTTTGTAAATCACATCGATTTGAAATTGTTCAATTTTAGATTTGTTTTATTTTTATGGTGTCTTTCGTATTTCAAAATCAGATTTTGCTGCAAGAATACTCGCCAAGCAATAAAGGCTATCTGGTGAGAAAGATAAAGAACGTTGACAACTTTAGTTTAACGAAAAAATAATCTGCATCTAATGTTTTAATAATAAAAGAAGACATGTATTAATTGTTTGTTTTGAATTTCGTACTTTAAGTAAACTATATACATATTTTTGCGCTCAATGCATTATGTACACTATTTGCTAATTGTATTTCCTTTTATTTAATTTTAAAGTTAATTACATTACTAGTCTTTATAGAACTTGCAGTATTGGCCAAAGGGATTGTATGGTACAACATTATAGGAATGAAAGGTTTGTGAAAAATAATTAATAAATTTGTTTGAGTTTTGAGGTTATTTTATATTAATATTTAATATTCGATATTTCGCTAACGGTTAGCTTCTTCAGGAAATTATTTTCTATTGTTTGTGAACAATTTCAAATCTGAATTCTGAGAATTCTAAGACAAAAATTAAAAACAAAAGAGCCTAGTGAAAAATGTTAATGATATATGAACAAATTAAGTGTGAAAATAATATAAAATATAGCTGAAGCTCTGCAATTTTATAAAAGCGTTTCAGATAGGACGATTTCTGACATAAATTTCTGTTTGAGGAACAGATCCGATACATAAGTCGCAAGAACTCTTTCTTTCTTTCTTTTAATTATATATGGAGCAAAAATATATATTATACAATATATTTTTATTTTTTTTTTTCAATCTAAAGTATATATTATATATAATATATAAAGATATATATTATATACACGTATAATATTTTTAATCCCCAGAATTATTTCTAAGCAAAATTTATTTTCTGAGGGATACATGTTTCTTTTAAAAATAATCTGACCATAGCAGATATATTTCTTCTGATAGCAAATTTATTTTAATATTAATTTAAAGTTAGCATATTTCATTAACTACGATACTACTCTTTATATAAATTGCAGTGTTAGCGACTGGCCAGAGAGGTTAAATGAAAACCTAAGGGAACCAAACCAATTTTTCAAGAAGTTTTTAATTTTGTTAAAATTTAAATAGTGTGATAGATATATAATTATGTATGTATGTACGCACATATGTGTTCATGTATGACTGTGTGTGTGTTTGTAATGATGTTACCAAGTAATTTTCATATAATTTATTTTAATTTTTCTTATTTTTTATTTTTAGAGATTAACAATTTGTCGAGCACGTGTTATTACTGGCCGTGCTATATTTGGTTTCGAATGTATATTGCAGCACAACGGGAAATACAATCATACAGCAAAAACTGCATACGAACCCACAAAAAGGACAAAAGTAGTTTTATGTCGTTAAATAAAAATATCAAGCTAAAAATTTCGAAGAGAGTTTTCAAAGCATGAAAATAATATGTAAGACAATAAAGTAATTCATTACAAAAATTTGCGCATTTGTATTTATGCTGTTTATTAACACACCCCAGACAATCGACTTGAATAAACGAGTTGTATGAAAACAGTCACTAATTTCAGCGGTTTCCAAACAGATGTTTTACTTGAGTTAATTGTTTGGGATCTATAAGCAGTATCTTACTTATTTTATGTTTATAGTTTTATTCTCAATAAAGATATCTTATTTTTCAAATAAATTTTCTTATATGAAGGCAATTTAGTATATAGCAAAGAAATTTATTTCTTTTTATAGCAAATTTGGTTTAATTTTAACTTCAACTTCAGTAACTTTTATTAATTAGAGTTTTTACTTTTTACAGAAGTTGCTGTATTAGCTATTGGCCAAAGAGGTTGTACGGTGTTACTTTATAACAATGAGAAATTTGTTAAAAACCGTAAATCCAGCACACGCACGTATTGGATTTGTTCAAAAAAGGTACGTTTAAAAATTGTTTAGTAAATTTTGTTAGATCAATTTTTTTAAGTACTTTTAAGATGACGTGTGACGTAGCTTTCCCCACTATTAATTTTAGAAATAAGTGCGTAAGTAAAATGAAAATAATATGCTTTTTCAGCTTGTGAAAACTAGATTGAAAAGTCATGCACGGTATTAACGGGGGATATTTTAATAGCTTTAAGATTTGATTAAAAATCACATAAAAACTAGAGAAATGCATGAAATTTTTATTTGAGTAGATCGAACGATCTGTATATATAATTCAATGTCTAAAGATGATTTGAACTTAAATTCAAATTTTGGCATACTATCCAACTCATCGGCCGGTATCTCACGAATAAATTTTTCAACATTCGCTCCCAGTGCGTCAGCCGTTACGGGATTGTTCCTATAGGCATGAGGCTTAACATGGCCCCACAAAAATAGTCTAAAGACGGTAAATTGCAGGATATTGGCGACCAATTGGCCGACACCAAAAATGCAACAACTATTCACTGAACTTTTCTCTTAAACGGGCCATTGTGTTGCATGTGGCACCGTATTGTTGAAATCACATGTCAGCTAACTCAAACTCTTCCATTTTGGACAAACAAAATTCTGAGCTGACAAACATATACGAAAAAAATCACAACATATGCATATCTCTAATTAATTTACTACCTCAAAAATTTACAATCGCTCAAAGTGTTCTTGCATAAGGCTCATTGTTTAATTTCATATAATGGATGTAAACATGTTTTTGATACTGGCTCTAAATTGAGCGTTGGTATTCAAAAA
Organism: Linnaemya vulpina; assembly: GCA_963675445.1. Classification (NCBI taxonomy): domain Eukaryota; kingdom Metazoa; phylum Arthropoda; class Insecta; order Diptera; family Tachinidae; genus Linnaemya; species Linnaemya vulpina. The sequence continues at coordinate 4,438,307 of OY776277.1, forward strand.
GTAGAGTTTTCACGTGCAATATATTCAGCTTGATTACGAGTGGCGTTTTTCGCCTTCAAATGTGTAAAACTGTCGAATTTGTAGCCAAAAAACGCCAACCGTAATCAGGCTGATTATAATTATTAATAAAATATAATAACGTAATATATCTGAGTGTATTTATTTATTTTTTCATTATAGGATATAACTTTGTGTCGAGCACGAATTGTTACCGCTCGTGATGAAAATGGCTTAGAACGTATACTCCAAAATACTTTTGGACACAATCATACAAGAAAATATCCTGATCGTAAAGTCTATAAGGATAAGAATCATTCAATAATATCGAAAGCTTTATCATTAAATAAAAAAGTAGCAAAAAAAAAAAATTGAAAATCGTTAGAATTTCATAGCTAGTGAGAGTATAATTACCTAAAATTTTTCATGTTTATTTTTCAAATAAAAAAATATTGTTATCGCAACTAGGAAATAATAAAAAATAAAAATATCATTCAAGAAACGTTTTTAAATCGCAAATTCATCTTAAAAACATACTAAATATAAATACAAAAACCTGTATAGTTCTTAACATTTCAAATAATATTTTTTATTTTCGATTTGTTTGCAGACTCTATACGTACCTTTCAATATAGTGTGACAAATTTTAAATTGGAAATGTCTCAGGATAATGAATCATTCTTACGAAATTCCTTACTAAAGTGTTCCAATGCGTCAGTGAATACGGGCAGAGCACGAGGTCGCAGTATTGATGCCGTTATTAAAGCAGGCTTATCTAAACGTAAACCTGCGTTTTTAAATGCTCGTACTTTAGATGATTGGGGCAATATTAAATATACGGATACAGCCAGGGGAAATAAACTATTGTTTTTCGAAGGCCATCGTTTTATTAAAAACAACATTTACAACTCAAATATATATTGGAAATGTTCGAAGTGGCACAATAATTGTAAAGCCAGAGCGATAACCTCCTTAGAAGTACCCTCAAAATGTATTATTAAAGGATGCCATAATCATCCTTTAACAAATGAAGACTAATATTAGGACATTATCTGCAACCAAACATTTAAACAGACAAATTTTAATTTTAAATAAAAGGCTATAATATTAAACACAACCCCTACTTACTTGAGGGCAGATATATTAACTATATTTATTTTTCGTTATGTTTTTTGTTGTTGTTTCTAAAAGTAATTTATTTAATTTGTAATGTTTTATTTATTTTTAATTTTTCGTTTTAGCTTTTCGCATTGATTTTATTGATTCAAAGAAAAACGGTGGCAAATTATTGGTAATCAATGGCTTTCGTTTCTTTCGTAATAAAAAACATGGCTCTCGTCAATATTGGAAATGTAGTAATTATTACAAGGAAAAATGTCCTGCTATAGCCATTTATGATGAGAATACTTTAAATTTGCGACTATGTCACCAACATCGTCATCTTACCAGCAATGATATTGAAATTAAACCCTTTTTAACGAAAGAACACAATATGATGGGTGAAGCTGCAATAGCGGCCTTCAACAACTGATTAACAGCAGCGCTATTGGTGTAAAAATAAGTCAAATTTTTTTAAAGCAGAAACCACAAATAATAATATTAAAAACCAAAAATTCCAAGACAAGGTTTACACAAGTAAGCTTAACAAATCTATGAAAAATCTTAAAAAAATATTTATTTATAGTTGTAATTATGTAAATTTCTTAGCATTATATATTTACTGCCGCATTTATAAAAATAACGTGTACTTGAGGTGTGATTTGAAACATAATTTTCATAAAAATGTTTCAAAGCATTCTTCAAAACCACTATTTTTATATGAAGTAGGCCTTTAATATAAATCTGAATACTCATATACCTATATCAATGAATATATGTCATAAAATTTGATTCTTACTAGCTTATATGACGATTTTAAATCGTATTTTTTAAAAAAGATTTGTTCAATACTGCAAAATCAAATTAAAACATTCCTGAGTCAATTTCCAATTGGCTTAGAACGGGTTTATAAGATCAATATTAGAGCTTTTTAGTTTTAAGGTGGGTAATTATTTACTTGTAACCGCCACCTTAAGCGGAAAACAGTACATCTTATCTCACACATGTATGATAGCTGCTAAAATATTAGCAACGAAAAAAAATTTGCACATAAAAAGGAAAATTAAGATAATGATTTTGTATCGGAGCTAAGAACTACTCATCCTTATCGTGTTTATCGTATTCGCCTTCGAAATTCGAAAATTTGTGATAGATTAACGACAAAAGTAACATTATTCTTTAACCTTACAATATGTTGAATTTAAAGTTGAAAAACGCCAAACACGATAAGGGTGATTATTATATTTTAAAGAGGTTGAGCTGGGCTCAAAGTATTGAATGCCGTAATCTGCTCACTGCATAATCTGACATTTGAATATATTGTGTACTAAGTTTAAGTTTCCACAAAAATTTGGATTAATACTCAAATAATTGTATTATAAGATTATTTGATTATGTTTTAGATTTCTTAATTACTGACTAGAAACCACTATGCAAACATTGCTTTTAGTAACAACTTTTTCAAAAATCTGTAGTTTTCCTCGGTTGTTTAAACTGAACATATAAACTCATTTCTAAACTTTATGTACCACAAACTTTAAAAACTTTTTAATTTTAACAACACTGTTTTACACTCTCTCTTGAAAATACATTTTTATGCTTTGTTTAGGTCATTGTTGCAGTTCGATGATAATTGGCAGCCGATTAAACAATAGGAAGATATTTTTCCTTCTATTCTGAAGGTGAAATATTAAAAAAAAAACTCAAAAGAGAAAATTCTCATGATTAATATTTATTTATAAAAGGGGGTGTGGGAAAAGGGCAAACACTTATAGAAGAAGAACCATAAGTCTATACAGTTATCTGAAGTGTAGAAGTTTGGCTGCACCTAAAAAATTGTTGCCAACGAAGCTTGATCTCTACAAAGATAGCCAAACCGTTTATTCTAATCTATATTCAGGAATCGGCCTAAAATCTTTAAAATATTATCTATATTCTTATCGTAGTGTTGTCGCGCTATTACTTACTAAAAGCATTTAAAATGAAATCTAAAATGGATTACCTTACTTCTAATTTTGTTATATATTATGATAGTTAATATAACTGTACATATTTATAAATATGAGATAAAATTGTTTAAAATAAATTTTCTTTAAAAAAATTCTAAAAATAAAAACAAATCATCTGATATAAAATTTTATCAATCAAGAATACCATGTAAAATGCTTGGAAAAATTCGTGTATGTAGGAACTTTTGTAAATAATTACTTAAAACATTTACTTATATATAAGTTATAAGGTTTATTAAATATAGTTTATAGATGTAGTACTTAAATACGAGTCACAAAAATATTCCTTAAACTATATGTATATTCATACTAATATTCTTTTCTTTGTATTTTTTTCTTTCCTTTCAAGAATACTCTCAACATGGACAGTACAGAGGCAAACATCCTAAAATACAATTTTCTGTGTCTAAAAGAGGAGGCCAACTATTGTGGCTAGATGGACTGAAATACTTTCGGAATAACGAAAATCGCACAAATCTATTTTGGCGCTGTCGTTGGTATTATAGGCGCATACGTTGTCCCGTATTGATATGCATGAACAAATTTGATATAAACGATTTTCGACAAATACACAAACATTGTCATATTAAATCTACTGCTAAACAGTCATCCAAAGTTCCATGCGCCTCTAGGCCCATACAAACACATAGTAATGAAAATAACAATGAAAGAGGGGGTGGTAACGAACCTCATGTAGGGAACAACCTGACTATGCTAACGCAAGAACAATTACAATTTTGATCGGATGCAAGAGAACTAAACCAACAACAATAATAAAAGTGATAAACATTTTTAGAATATATACTAAAAACTAGAGTTGATTTTTAAATAAAAGAAATGTTAAAAAAACTTGAAAAATGCCCTTCTTTTAATATGCTTATTAGTTTATAAATTATTATAATTATTATATATTTTTACTAATTTATATATGTGTTGTTTCTCTTTCCATGTTTCAGTGGTCTTGGCCAATGATGTGGTACCCAATCCTGAAGATGTTTTAATATATTTCACGCAATCTTTGAGAGGCCGGCCAGCCATTATGGCCAACGGTGTACGTTTTTTGATTATGAGTGAAAATAAAAAGAAAATATTATGGCGTTGCTCTTCAATGGCTACAAAGAAAATCAAATGCCCAGCCCGAATTACTATGTTAAAGGAATCACCGCCGAAGTTCATCATCAATAAAGCCGATCACGTTCATGCTCAATTGAAACGCAACAAATATGGTGCGAACAAAGCGTCAATGCATAATATAATAAGGGCCAGATTCGAAAAAGTAGATTATGACGAGGATGGTTACATTGAAACAACAACTATTGAAACCACTCGTTAAAGATCAGTAAGATGAAAAAACAGCAAAATAATTAAAAACAAACCCGAAAAAAAATTAGTTAATCCCTTTGAAATAATTTCTTATTAAAAATTTCGATTGCTACAGTAGATAACACGATAATACAAAAAATATATTCTAACTTCTAATGTTTATTATATTTTTAAATTCATATAAGAACATCATAACTACTTTTTGGCTTCAAAATTTAAAAATATTATTATTAGGTGTGTTCTGACATTGGTAAGAATAACGCATCGCTTGTGAGTTGGAAGTCGCCAAACATTTATATATGCTTGTTCTATAACTCACTCGTTTAGCTTCGAATTGCCATATTAAATAAATTAGCTGTTTATGGAAATCGCTTATTTACCATTTTATTGTTCCTGCGATGTTGAGAACATTAGTTGGAAAACGATTTGGAGAAAATATCTATTGCGAATTGAAGTCACAATCGCAAATGTTGTGCTAGATGCGAGCGTCAGAGTATATCCGCACGAAATTTAAATTTTATTTTGTTTCCCAAAACCATGTTTCAAAGCAATTTGTACCATAAATATATTATTTTAAAATTTTTAAAAACAACCAAAGCTCAGTTTGCTCAATCCTCTAAAATACTATTTAAAATGTTTAATCTTAAAAGTTTGTTCAGTTATTCTTTTATACTTTTTCGTAATATAATTAATTCTAGGCTACAAAAAAATTTTCATAATTAACTTAAATCGTTTTTAAAAATTTTTACTTAATTTTCACAACGATATAAGCAAAATGCACAACTGAAAAGCATTGAATTGAACAATCAGAAAAAATGTATATTTTCAGAGAGCATTGGAAACGGAAATTAGTTTTGTCAATATTTTTAATATTGTTAATTATATTTTTAACTTAAGAATTAATACATTTGTTTGTTTTGAAGTTTTTTATATTAATACTTTTCAGGAAATTATTTGTAAAATTAGATACAAGAACCATATTTTTAACTTAGCAAAATTGAATTAATGAATTACGTGTTTAAGCTATTCCTTTCAAAACAACAACTTTAATCTAGGTTTATTGTCAGTTAGGTTCAATATGAGTTACTTGAATTTTGCAAATTCGCTAGCCCATGTTCACCTGTCATAACTAATATAACTACTTTCCTTTGCAACATTTAATAATATTTAAATAATAACAATGTTTTAAGCTTAAGCTCTTTATATATAACAACTTTTAATATATATATATGTATTTTTATATTTTCATTATATCGTCCCGCCTTTCTTTTTAATTGTTTTGAAAAAAGAAAAGATAAAAAACTCTTTGTGGCAAATTTTGTTTTTGTGCAAAAAGTGCTAATAATTTTTAAAAAGTAGAAATCAAAGATTTTCATTTTACAAATAACAGGAAATCCCAAATTTATTCATTAGAACCGCAATGGTAGCCGTATACATAGTTACTTTTCTTCTCTGTTCTTAATAGTAGTATTTAGTTTTAGTGCACTGAATAAAATAAAATTAATTTCTTTGTTATTTTTTTAATATATATTCATGTGCTAAGATTTTTTTTAACTAAATGAGAAATATATTATATATTATATATTCTTCATATAATCAGTGCGTACATACAAGATGTGTTGAAAAATGATGAGAAAACCCTCATGCCTTGTTGTATCATTTAACATTGTATTTAAAAAGAATATTTCCAAAAAAAATTTCTCAAAATAAAAGTATTTTAAAATAACGTCATATGCTGTTATTTTGAGAAATTTTGTTGGAAATAGCTTTTTTTTTAATACAAATAAGCGATACAAAAACACTTGTGAATTGATCAATTGTGTTCAGCTAAAGTTTAGTTTTTGTTTATCTAGAAGAATGATGTCTTTGCTTTCGACCACTTTGGCCGAAGGCTACACGTGATATATGAAATGTTGCCAAAACTTTCATATCTCAAAACAATTAGTTTTAATACATCTTGTTTAATAAATATAAATTTTTAATAATATTAAAAATAAAAAATAAAATTTTATATCATTTAGAAATATAAGTATATATATAGGTCTTGCAAAATTATACAATGTTGAATATTACAAAAAGGGGTTATCACGTGAAGTAGACAAGAAATATTGATATATTCGTGTGTTTGCTATTTTTGTAGATATATTTCTTACAGTGTAACGTCTGTTTAACGTGCAAGAACCCTTGACTTTAAATAAGTTTATAATAGCTGACCGTTCGAATTCTATTATTTTAAAATTTTATAATAAAACAAATAAAGCAGCCGAATTGATAATGCATTTAATGTCTTTGTAAATAGCTGCAGATTTTAGATCACAATCGCTTCATTCTTAATCGTTTTTTTGTGTGTTAAATTTAACTTGGCATTAAAGTGGTATTAAACGATTTTGTTTTACAATTCAAAAAAGCAAAAGATCCAATTCTGGGAAGTTTATATCTTAGTACTCTTTAAGATACAGAATTGATCGAATTAATACGTTATATGCATTGCAATTCGGAGGCAATTCGAAGTTTCAATTACAAAGTAATCCCTCTGATATGAAAAGAATTATTTTAAAACAGAAATAAAAAATTCACAATATTCTGTGTTGACATACAATATATGTACATAATTAAACCTATACAAAATGTTGCATGTTTGTATGTATGAATGCACTATATAAAACAACAGAAGGAATATACATTTCTGTAAATATCAAAAAATGTGTACATACAAATGTTAATAAAAATTTAATTAAATAACAAAAATAGACTTTGATAGCTCTATATAAAATTAATTGAAAAAATAATAATAATAAAAAATTGTTTTGCGTTACTTTAACAAAAACGTTGATGTATGTATTTATTTATTTTTTTATTTTAATAATAAAGAAATAAAATAAATCCAATTGTAATAATATTCTTTTGCTTTATAATAAAATTATCAATAAAAGTTAGAAAAAAAGAAATTAATTTAAATATAAAGGACCTAGAGCAATAACCAGGTGAATTACAAAATCAAAATATCTAATAAAATCAATTTAAAGAGATAACATATGAAATATGGTATTAACATTTTTTTGTGTGTAAACATTTGGAATTATAATATAAATTGTAATAAAATTGGCTACAGAATATTTACATTAATCCAAAAATATAATGCTTAAGTATACAATAATTGTCGTATTCATAAAGGAAATTAAACTGCCGTAAATGTTTAAAAGCAATATTTGAAGTCTCGGTTCTTACCTGGTTATTGCTTTATGAGCTTCATATAAATTTGTCAACTTGTGTTTTAAATATAAATATAAGGAATAAAAGAAACGCCATGTATAATAACTGTTTACATATATCCCTTTATTGTGTAACTTATGTCAATGACACGACAAAAATATGCCACTTACGTACAATTTTTAGCTGTTTCTGACAGCCTGTGATTACTTTTTAACTGCTTGAATATTGTAAAAAGCTGTTAGCAATTATCGATTGCTGAAGAAAAGAAGTGTCTTATTTCTGATATTGTCTTGACGTGACGTTCACAAATAGTTGCACAATAGGGGGAATTATAAAATCAGTGTATCTCAGTAACTTGGCTGAACTCACAGAAGCATAGATCTTGTCAGTTGGCTTTTAATATTATTCATAAAACTTGGAGTAAATATCCTTGCATATACTATATCCTTATGTCTCTTTCAACAAATTATATTTAATTTAATAGACCGGGTCAACTGTCTGCAACAATCAAGTTTAAAGTTGCCAAAATAACAACTTTCAAATATACCCTTTGACATTTTAATAACAATAAATAAATTTTCTTTTTTTAGGTTTAAGCTCCAATACATCTACTTCATCAACAAACGACCCGGATGGCATACATTACATTACCTCCCAAAAGGGGCGAATCCAATTGGTTAACAAGGGCTTCTACTATGTTCGTGAAAAGAAAGTGCGTAACAAAGTTTATTGGCGCTGTACTCAATATACCACTTTTTTCCATTGTCACGGTCGTCTCCATACCGATGCGGGTCATATTGTGCACAGTATTCCACATAATCATGGCAAGGTTGGAGTGGGCGAAAAACCAAACATGAGAAAACTAAAAAAGCTTACGCTGTTTGATAATAGTGAAACAGTCACACCTTTGTTACCACCACCTTTAAAAATTGCAAGGAACCGTAAATCAAAACTGAAAATAAATTAATGAGCTATCAAAAAGAAATAAACGTGTACATACAGCGGCCAAAATAAGTATTCCACATAAAACGTCAAAATGGTATTAATATTAATAAAAAAAAACTTCAAATTTTTAAATATAATAAAACGAACTTACATAACGTTTTATTAAGGAACAAATAAGTAATATTAAATATAAAAATGATACGTCAAAGCAAACATGACATAAAGAACACAAAACAAACAAAAAATTATTCGACTTTATATTTTTATTTGTATTTATATTGCAACCTTAGCAGCGAGTTGCTTTTCATTGACCGCGCGTGGCTTCTTTTAAACGATCTGGCATAGATTTTACCAAGGCTTTAGTATACTGTGGTTCAATTTGTTTCCATTCCTCATGCAGGATAACTTTCATCTGAGTTTTGTTGGAAAATTCTCGATGTTTAATACATATATTTCTCTAATTGACCCCAAAGATGTTCAATGGGGTTGAGGTCTGGAGAATGTGGCGGCGTTTTTATTACCTGTGGACAATTATACACCAGCAAAAGCTTTGTATTAATTGCACAATGTTGAGGATCATTGTCCTGATAGAACTTGCAAGGATTCTTAAAGTGAAATAACAGTTAAAAAACTGAGTAAATATCCTTGAAATATGTGCCTCCTTCAACAAATTCTATTTGAATTAATTTAATAGACCGAATAGACTGCCTGCAACAAACAAGTCATTTCAATAATAATAAATAATTTTTCTTGTTCTTTTTAGATTTAATATCTAATACATCCATTTCATCAAAAAACGAGCCAGATGGCATACATTACATGACGTCCCAAAAGATATTACATGTAATCATGGCAAGGCTGGAGTGGTCGAAAAACAAAACATGAGGAAACTAAAACATCTTAGGCTTTTTAATAACTATGAAAAAGTCACATCTTTGTTACTACCTTTAACCGTAAATCATCATTTAACCGTAACCGCATTGGAACCGTAAATCACAACAGAAAATAAATTAATGAGTCATTAAAAATAAATAAACGTGTACATACATGTGTGCATATGTATATATATATATATATATATATATATATATATATATATATATATATATGTGTTGATATATACTTTTTATTGATGTGAATTAAACAAAAAAATTCTTTTTAATGATATTTTTAAAATTTATTTGAATCTAAAATATTCGTTTACTAATTGCTGCTTCAATTTCTTCTTTAATTTATTTTACTTATTTTTATTTCTTTTCTTATATACACAACAGATCGAAAGAACGTTGCGGTTTTTAGTAATACCAAGAAGAAAAATCGTAAATTAATTATACGTGGTTTTGAATTTGTGGTGGATCGCCAATTGAAACAAAGCACAAATTGGCGTTGCTCGCGATATAAAAGTGCTTATTGTAAGGCACGTGCCACAACCCGCATCAATGCCCATGGAGTTGAGCATTTCTTTTTACGCAATCCCCATCATACCCACGGTTGCTCGGATGTAAAACGTGGACAACTATTTTTCTAAATGGACGGAGTAAGAAACATTTTGATAAATTTAATTATGTTACATGTATTATTTGCATTAATTGCATGACAATATAGTTATTGCTGTAGCGTTACATTCATATTTATGTATATAAAATGTAAACTTTTTCTTATAATGTTCACAACAATTTGTGTACTATAGTTATCGTGGGCTAGGTGCAATCGATAAAATGTGGTCGTTTTATTTCGATTACAAATACTTTGACCGGTATTAAATCCTATTATTTGCCTTCCGAAAGATATGTCAACAAAGTTTGAAAAAAAACTGTAAAAAAGGAGATGTGCGAAACTTTTTGTTTTTACATACATATAAGCAAAAATGAAGGCAGTCAAACCATAAAGAATGATATGCGATATCATGAGATCGGACCTAAATCACGTCGATATATATTATAAAATCAAAAGTGCTGTACCTTTTTCTGTTTTAGAGGCTTTATTTACATATCTTTCATTTTGCAAATTTTTTTCCCCAAGCCAACATGATTAGTATTTTAAGGGTTAGAACATCCAAAATACAATACCACTATTACTAAATATTATTTGTGCGCATCGGAAAATAAATAGCTTTGCAATGGTGTAGTTTGTATTTAAATCGGTGGCTGTAATGACAGCGTAAAAGAAATAGCAAAAAGTCACATACATAAACAATGATGCACTGCTCTAGAATTAAAAAAAAAATCGATATGAAATCTATTTTCAGAAAACTTTGTAATAAAATCCATATCAAACTCATTTTATATTTTATGCATGTGAATAATATTTGATATGATTAATGGCCGCACTTTACTTTGAGCTTTATTACGTTTTTTATACTTTCTAACGTTATTTTTCTCACTGTGCAATTTTATTTGAACATTAATTAACGTATTATTTTTTATTTACAGCTGGTCGTTTATATAGGAAATGTGTACTGCCGAAAGATAATTAAAAAAATATCAACTCAAAATCGTAAAAAATATATCAAAACTTAATTAAAAATAATATTCGTTATACTAATGACAGTCTAATAAAATAAATGTGTTAAGTGAAAGTTTGAAGTTGGAAAAAACTTAATTCCTAAGTAAGAGACTAGCAAGATATGAAAATATGGCAAAGAGCTTTAATAAAAGTTTGAAAATAATATAATTATGCAAAATTACAAGTAAAACTTTATTGGCATTTTTTAATATTTCATTGAAAAATATTTATAAATTTATAAATATTTTATAGAAATTTATAAATAAAATATTTATAAATTTCTAATTTTACATACTTTTCTAACATCGTTTTCCATTTTTATTTTCAGATGATGATAAATTGGTTACTCATAATGGCATTACTATTACAAGAGGCAGCAAAGGTAAACCGAAACTACTGCTAGATGGATACGCCTATTTTCGTAATAATGTCAAGGGCACCAAAACGTACTGGTTGTGTGCCAAAAATCGGTGTAATGGTTGCAAGGCTAGAATAATAACTTGTTCAATGAGTGGTGAGCTGATGCTTAAAAATCAAGCGCACAACCATTTGCCGATGTTGGCAAAAGAAATCGAATTTGAAATTGATTAAGCAGTTATTTTATTATAATGTCGTTAGTATATATGTAGCTATTTTATTTATTTTAACATAAGAATTAATTGAAACTTTAGTTTATTAACTTGTCATTTTCCACAGCTTTATGTATTGCATTAAAGAATTCTAAATACTGCCAAATACGCGCATGTTTGCGTCACAATAGCATTTTACAACAGTGGATAAATATGAGTCTATTTCTTTGAATATTGACTTTATTTTCAAAATTTTTAGTTTTGATATTTATTATGTGAAACGAAAGCCATATTTAACATCTTCGCATCGTATGCTTCGTAACGTGCTAAAATATTTTGTTTCTTTCTCAGATCGGTAAAGGACACCTACCTGCTAACAATTGAACTTTAAATCCTTGAAAAAGAATCTAACTTAGAATTAGATTCCGTTACACTTTCAATGCATCGTACTTCCTCATATATTTTGTAAGTTTCCTTTATTTTTTATAATAATTTTTATTCATTTATTTTTTATATCACCAAAAATGTCGGCTTGAAAATGAAAACTTAAATAATGTACTGTATGACTTTCCACATGATTCCTAAAATTATTTACAAAGAATTTTGTAAAGATGTACGCCGTTTAATTTTTCCTGCGTTCCAGATGTGTATTGCTCATAATCTTCTGTATAATTCGCTAATGAATTAGAAAGTAAAAAAGCTTAATAAAACATTTAAAGCGCAGTAAAAGCAGAGCTACCCTTGCTCTTTTAACTTTTGTCACATTCTCTTAATTATCAAAATTTTAAACAATCAATTGCATTTATTGTAAACAAAAAGTATTAATCATCTATTCAATCAGACTTATTTTCTTAACAAGGCCCAAAAATACGATAAACAAATTGATACAACAAAGTATATGAATTCTTTGTTCGAAAAGAATCAAAACGAAACAGGAAATGTGTGTATTGGCAATATTGAAGTTTTGCATCTTACTCATTAATATAAATTAGTTTTTAGTAATACTATTTCAAAATGATTAAAAAAAAATTATTATTGATACAAAGATCAAAAACTGCATGATTTACTACTTTTCATAAAATTCTGTTTACAAATAGTTATAAGACTGTACCAAAACTTAGGTGGTTATAAAGTTAGCTGCAGCTTGATATGAACTATGATAATATTTTGTGAAATGAAAATGTATACTTTTCGTATTAGTAAATGAAATTTATTGAAATGCATATAGAATTTCATTTCAAGAGATATTAGTGTTAGTTTTTAACTTGTAATTTGTATAAAAATAAGTATGTAAAATGGGTGAAGCGGTCTATGACACCATCATGCTCTGCTTAATTTAGTTAAATATATGGTTTAGCTTAATCGTCTTTAAGTACAAAGTGGTGTTTGCAAACGGTAGTGTTAGTGTTAAAGAGTCGAAACGTGTAAAACTTTTGAATGTTGTTTTTATTGCAACAGGAGCAATTTTGATTGTTGCGTTTTACGATATGAATCTGAGTCGTTTCTAAAATGTTCATACCTTTGGTTTTACAAATGTCTTTTAGCAAAACAAACTAAAAAGTGTTTTAAGTCGTCTAACGATTCTTTCACTACCGGAACATTCGCTCATAAAGTCTTTGAAAGCATTTACACATTCATTAGGTTGATTTATTTTGAATACTATAGAGTATTTATTATATATATGCAAATAAATTTGCATTTTATTTGTTGACTTCAACATGCAAGCTTGTTCTGAAAATCACATTGTATTAAATTGGTTTGAAATCACAAGAAAGGTGTTCTGATTTCTCAAAACGTTTATCCACGACAACAAACTTTACAAACCTTTTTGCTATTATTAATAATAAATAAATTAGTCAATGTGTTTTTAACATTTTTATGTGATTGGTTATGTTATTTAAAATAATAATAATTATTTGCTTTTGTTTCGGTTGTAATTTAACTTTTTTCACCAAAAAAAACAAAAAGGGTGCGAGTACAAAACACCAGAAAAGCTCAGCATAATATTAAAAAAATTAATTACATTTCTTAGAACAAAATAAATAACACAAAAAACTAAAGAAACTGAAAGAAAGTTGAAATTGAAAATTGAATTATATATAGTTAAAAGAACTTACATTTTCAGTTTTGTTTATTAATGATAATTTTTTTCAATCACATAATCGATTAATGACTTTTTATATGTTGTAAAAACTGGCTGCTAGAATTTTTTCAATTTGAAAAGCGTGAAAAATATCATACAATTAAGCCAATAAATATAGAACTGCTAATGACATATTTGCGATATTTGATGTTTCTAGCCTTAAGTAAAGAAATTTTATATGTTCACCATTTATAAAATTTAATTCCTCTTTTCTATAATTTTCTAATAACTTTAGATATTAAATTATAATTTAATTACATTTTCTTGGCCATTATTTTTAATTTATTTTATTATATTAAGCTGGAGGTCGTTTTTTGTATATAAAATTTATTTATAAAGTCTATTCCATTATTCAATATTACGCTACCAATTTGTTAAAATCATCAGGATTCAAGCAATTGTCAATGAAATATTGTATAATCGAATAAAATTGTAATAATTTTTATTAAAAAAAATTACCTCGAGCTTAATGTACGATAAAATAAAATAACATAATTTAGTTAATTTAGCTAGTAGAGAAATTGAAATCGAGATATAAACAAATTCCTTGTATTTCAGTATTAATTAAAATAAAAAACAAAAATTAAATGAAACATAAAAAAATTGTTAACAATACTAGTAATAAATATACAAAATTTGGTGTTTTAATATCAACGTATTTTTAACAGCCTGTGTCCCCGATGTCGAACGAACGCTAGTGCTAGAATTCAAAGAGAAAATAATGTCAATGGCATGCATCCAGCGAACAATCAAGAGGGTGGTTACTCTGTACTACGATACAAAAGACGCAAATCTGCTTTTTTTCGCATAAAAATCTAGCGAACAATTATTTCGACATCGTGGGCAGGTCATATATATTTTTATGTATATATTCGTTTATTTTTATTTTAGCTTTTTTATAATTTTATAAACTAGTTTTATGTTGTATTCAGAAAGCCATTCGATACTTGATAAATAAATTTTTATATATTTTATAAATACGATAACCAAATAAATAAATCAAGAATCGAAAATAATGCTGAATAAAAAGAATGTAACTCAAAATATAGTATTTGATTTTGGTCAAAAATTCTTAGTCGTTGTCCAACAGTGAATCTTTTGTTTTAGCAGTTCTTTATTCTGTGTGAAAGTGGTGAAATTGACATAAACACTAGTTATATTTCTCTCTCACTCTTTCTCATTAGAATCTGAAAAAGGCTGCAGCAAAAGTTTCACTGTGTGGACCACGATTTATAGTTGGTATAACATAATACAGCGTGAATGGCTTCATTGTGAACTTGGCGCACCATTTAAAATATGTCCTTCATAAATGACTAAGAATTGTCTCTATGATAGAATATAAAACACTCATTTTCGTATTAAATTCCTATTTTCGATGTTAAATTTTTGTGAAAATTTTGCACAAATTTTAAAATACTCTCTTAGAAAAAAATTCAAATTTGATTAATAATCTTTAAAAATAATTGAAAAATCTATATAACATATATATAGTATATAATCGTTGGCTTATATTTTGTACAAACAATCGAACGCTAACTGGGAAACCACACAAACGTTTTCATACAAAATTTATCTCTCAATTCGATCGTTAATCAATTTTCAGAAACTTTGACCAAAATTAAACCGACATAATTTGAATAAAATTAATTAAAATGTATATTTTCATATCTAAATATCTTTGCAGATTTATTTGTCCTCAGTTGTATTTTGGAAGACGATAATATTTTCAATACCATACAATATGTGAAAGGTCAACGAGGTTCTCGCAAAATGATTTGCGGTAATTTTGCATACGTCTGTTCGAAGATCAAAAAAGGTCGTAAATATTGGATATGCGCTAAACAGCGTAGTTGCAATTGTAAAGCACGTCTTGTAACGGATATAAATGAAATTGAATTTTATACGCGCAACATAAGACACAATCATGCTCCTGACATAACACGGCTGCTCAAAGATTTACAATAATAAGTAAGATCGTTTTAATAAGGTAAACATTAAATGTCTAATAATAAAAATTAGAAATGAAAATATGTATACTGAATTTAAATGAAAACGATTTTGCATTCGAACAAAGAACTTACTGACTAGCTTGAAAATCGATATTATTTTCATTTCGATTGATTAATTTAACATGATACATGTTAAATAAATTAAACTGAATAATATAAAACACAAAGTTGTCTTTATATACAAATTGAATTTATAAGAATATATAAAACTATGATTCTCTTCGGAAGTCCATCGCTGCGTCGCATAATGTAATTGCCTTGCACATTTATCTGACTAAGAGTACAACCACCGTATGCCACTGTCAACATTTCAAACGATTTTAAGGACTTAATTTCATTTCTCACACGACAGCAGGACATCGTAGAACACGCAGAAACGTTTAACTTTTATATTCTTTACAAACATCCTAAACAAATATTTCAACTATTAACATGCGAGAAGAGAGAATCAACATAAAAGATGCGCTAATATAATGTCCGTAACCCTCTAAACAAGAAAATTTAAATTACTTTTCGATCAGACCTCGTATATGGTTCATATTAAGGAAAAGAAATAGAAAATGATTCCTATATTCTGAGGAATAAATAAAAATAACTTTTACTTTCTATACGAAAAATAATACTCAAGAAATCGTGATTCAAATGTGATTTTTGAAATAAATCTTATTGACATTATGGTTCCTGGTTGCAACTCTTGATGTCCAAGCTTAAGGTGCATTTCATTATTTTTTAGATAAAATTTCGAAATATCAAAACTTTTGCTTGCCGTCTTCAGGAAATAGATTTGCGAAATGTGTATCAAGTTGTAATATTTTCTTAAATAAAAAAAATGGAGTAAAGCCTAAGTAAAATAAAACTATGATAAAAAGGTGAAGGGAAATAATAAATTTGTAAATCAGTTTTATTTATGTTGCTTTGCTATTAGTGCAAACGATTTTTCTTCGCCTATAGTATATCAGAGTGTTGCGAAAATAAGTACCGGATAGTGAAGCACTGAAGAGCGTATTTGTAAATATATCGTTGCAAATATTGTTTGAATATGTTTTCAAAATTCGTGTTACTTTATCATGGCATTTTTCATGTTCGCTAAAAATGCAAATATAAATCCCTTCGCTAATTTGAATTGTTGTACATAATACTTTTCATTTCAAAATAGTCAGTTACCTACATATTTAACAGTTTGTTTTTTGTATAGATCAAGTTAACAAATTGTAGTTTTCTGTTACTTTTAAAGGTCATAGAACTGAAACAAACTTGCGGTGTTTGTTCTCAATTCGTGTTTATTGTTTATTCCTTGGTACGTTTGCGGGCATGCATGTGTGTGTGTGTGTGAATGTTTATATGCTGTATCAGATATTGTGTTACTGTTTTCTCATTAAAATAAATATTAAACAAAATTAAGTGCAAATATTACTATTAAATAACCTCAATACGATGATAATAGTTCCCACCCATTATTGTCAAGTAAAAAAAAGTATTTGTGTATATTTTGCTTTACAAATTACCAATGCCAATTCTTTGAACCGTAGCTATGAAGCTGATGAATAGACAGACATACACGACACATAGATAAACACACAGGCAGATTGCTTAAGCAGGCGGACAGATAAACTGCTTAAACAGTCAACTGACTGGCTGGGTACATGCATTGCCATGGAACAAAAAAAAAAAAAAAGTAACAGTTACCCCAAATGATAAGTTTTTGCTAAATAAACAGTAATAAAAATCCAATATTCATGAATGGTGATGACGGTGAACGAAGAAGGTGGCCAAAATGAACGAATGGATAGTATGAGAAAGGAATGCATGCAGCGAATGAGTAGAAGGGAGTCAGTCAGTCATTGTAATCTTACTAAAAATGATGACAGATTCTATAAAAAAAAGCACTGAGTCAGAGTAAAACAAATAAAATAAATAACTAAAATAACAAAGTGATTTTACCCTGGCAGTAATCATTTCTTATGGATTTTAAGAAATTAGCCAACTTATTTATGTATTGTGTGTACAAAAGCAAATAAATGAGGCAAAAGGTATGAGTAAGCATTTACTCGTATAAAGCGATAACTGCGACAGTGACATTCATATGTGGCCTAACTTTTGCAATGTGACTACAAAAAATAGTAGTATGTTTTATTATAATTTTTTTTTTATCAACAAGCAAAATTTTCTGAAGGTTCTCTTGTATGTGTTGCAGTCCGAAATATTCCCTTTAAAATGACATAAAATGATTTTCGTGTGTGAGATGGTTTTTGAGATATAGAAAAAATAAATAGGACGAATTGGTCGAAATTTTCTATATGATATGATTTTGACAAAAATACTTTTTGGTTAATTGCTAAAGAGAGCGAGAATGAGCCCCGGTCCTAATTTCCTCCATATAGAAAGGGTCTTAATCTTTGTCGATTTGACACGGAATTACCGATATCATTAATTAATATGATACTTTAAGAATTAAAATATAGAAAAGATATATTAATTTGTGTAAATCCAGCCATTTCACATTGACCAGATTAACAGAGATTTATTCAAATTGTTCATTATTTCCAAATTTTTAATAAAAACGTGCTTGCATACATATTTCACAAAGCTTTTTAACTAAGTTATAAAGGTATCATTCAAAAGGTCTAACGTTATTCGTTTTAAAGAGAAAATCGAATTATATTGATCGAAGTTGTTGAGGTATAAGTGCATGAATCTATAAAACCGTAACTTCCGAAAATCTCAAAAGCTGATCTTTGTAACACTCGACAACAGCAACAAGAAAAATAAGATCACTTCCCCGATACTTTTATTTCATTCTCTTTTCCAGTACACTATTATGCATCATATGCTGTTACTTTAAACGCAATTGCAAATGAATGCGTTGGAATATACAATTGCCGAAAAAAAAGAAGTTTCAAATATACAACACAAGTGCAAACAGCATCATTGTTTCATTGTAGTTGTTGCTGCTATTGTCTCTGAGACATTGTATATGGAATACTTTGTTGTCGTTGTTGTGGTTGCTTTTGTTACTGTTTTCGAATGATGTCAACCAACAACAGCAACCTGCAAATCAATAAACAATAAAAGCAGTAGTTGTTGTATCAAAAATCAGAGATGCTGGATTTGTGTTGTCGTCGTTGTTTGAGAAGATTTAAGTTCGTATTCGGGTTGATGTGGTCTGCTGGTATGAGCGGGCAGGGAAATCTTTTGACTTTAAGACCTGTTAAGCCAGCAATATTAAATCAACAGAACAACAAACAAACAGCTACAAATGAAAATCTTGATTTGACAAAAATATAAAGACACACATGTATGTAAGGAAGTATGTATAAATAAATAAATAATAAAAATAAAGAGAAAAGAAATAAAAAAGTAAGAAATTAAAAGTTAATAAGGGGCAGCCAAATGCCACAGACTATTCATTCCTGTTACGTGTGTGTCTGTTGTCAGTCGGCCGGTTTCATGTCTTTTATTTGTTGTATGATGGCTTGTTTTTGTAAATATTTATTCTTGTACTACTACTTGCTGCTGCTTTTCCTGATACTAAATACGAGGTCAAACTTAATGGCCCCTTGGATATTCAATGGAAGTTCACAACTAGATTAACGTATATTTTTGTACATAAGCGCATACATTCATACACACGCATACATAGATTTTCATGTACATAAATAAGTAGCTTGTTTTAGATAAACACTGGCAAGATTAAAATAGTTTAAATCAAGGTATTCTCCACACCTAAAAAAGATACCTGGCTAAAAACTAAACAGATTTCTATATAATGCATACACAGACAAAGTACTTATATACAGGCATGCACATAGTATTTACATATATACATGTATGGTATTTATGTACTTCAAATAAGACTTTCGAATGTACATTGAGACTATTCTTAAATTTAAATACATCTCTCGCTAGTTTAATTCAATTATATTTTTTCAACAAAACTTTAATGATCCATACTTTCATTTCAGTTAAAGTAATTATTTCATAATGATTAACAAATTAATTAAGTTTATTTGCTGAGACAAAAATAACTGTACTCTATTCTACAATTTCTTTAATTATCTAACATTATTCTCCCAATTAAGGATCGTAAATAATATTTTGTTCAGGTCTACCAGAAAGTTATAACTCAGTGCCGGTTCCTCTATGCTGGTATGGGCAGGGCAGATGGAAGCGAAATACCTCAGATAAAATTATAGGATAAAAAACTTTCGGAATGATTTTAATTTCACTTAATCTCTATATTTCCACTAAAGTTTTAGTAGGAGAAAAGATAAATTTTACTCACAATCAGATTTATATAACGAAATGAAAATCTCAAACCCTAGAACCGTCTCTTTAATTATTCTGATTTTCAGTATTAATTTCTTATGTTTGCATAATTACAAAAAAAAAAAAATATATTATATCTGGTTACTTTAATAATAAAAAAATCCAGCTATCCCAATACATCAATCCAAGACCCAAATCTCTGGTGCTTCTTGGGATTCGGAAAGCTGATGTCACCCACAGACAGACATACGTCACTTATGTATGTGTCAGTATGTATATACTTTATGGAGTCGCACAGTGATTGTTGTGGAAATTTCACATGGGATATAAAAATATTCACTGGATTCTTATTTATGTACATATTTTTAATTTAAAATAATAATTCAAGAAGGAATAAAAGTTTTCATAATATGGAAATGTGACCATGTAAAGTCTTTTAATGCTTAGTGTTGGATAGCACAAAATTAACGAGCAAGATCTTTTTTCGTTTCGACTTTTCAGATTAACCTTCTTGATGAATTCTCCTGGCCCGGCCGTCCATTCGTATGCGTTTAAATGATGCACACAGTGCAAATTTAAGGCCTTGTGTCAAATTGTCTGTATTGAAACGAATAAAATATTTAACAGAATAACAACAACAACAAAAAGGAGATTAAAAAATGTTAAATGAACAAAACAAAAAAAAAAGGCAACCAGAAGTCAGACAAAAGGGCGTAAAGCTTTGAGGTTTTTATTTTTGTTAAATAAATATGAACACCAGCCAGCATACAATTTGCATTCATGCATACGAAGTTATCAACAAACGTCCTACGACCTGATAAATGTCTATGCAAAGAATGATGGAATGGATTTTGTTGTCGTTCTCATCTTTGGTGACATCGTCCGTGAAGTTTTCGTCATCGCCACCGTTACCGCTGTCGTTTATTTATTATTATTTCATTCACTTCAGCTCTCTGTAATGGAGTACGAAGGAGTTTCTTGTTATTTGTTCCTTTCTATCCGTTGCTTTTATTATTTGCTTGTGCAATAAAAGCCTTCTGAGAAATCAAAACAACAGCAACATTATTATTAACATAACAAGAACAAGAAGAACAACAACAACGGCGGCAATAAAGTATGAACAAGTTTAAAACCACAAGAAAAATGTATGAATTAAAAGGAATAAAAAGATTAATTATATATGTAATTGTTTTTTTGTTTTTGTTGTTTTTAATGATTCTGATGAATGTTGATCATCAGCATTTTTCTCTGATGCAGCAGTTGTTGTTGCAAGTCAAAGACTGACTGGCAACTACTTTAACAGCCAACAACATTTGCTTCCTTTAGAAAGAGAGAGAGAGAGAGATTGTTTGTGTGTGTGTGTGTGTATGAGTGAACTATTTTATTGAACACATTGAAAGCAAACTTGAAAGTTTTTTCAATGAATTTTTTCTAATTAAAAAAGCGTTTCTTTTTCAATTTCAATTTAACAGTTGGGTGTTTTTTGGTTGTTAGTCGGGTCCGTGTTTTCATCACAAATGTTTTTTCTTAGTTTGTGTGTTTGTCTATATATACTCGTATGTATGTGTCTGTCGGTGCATTAATTTTGTTTAATATAATACTTTTACTGTTTGCTTCTTTGCCGCTGTTTTGTATGTGCTTAAGACGACGACCATCAAAATGCCCAAAGGCCGTCCGTGTTGGATTGCTTTTGTAGATGTTTATGCTTTTCTTTTTTGTTGGTATGTGTGTGCAAGTGTGAGTTGCGCTTTTAGTTGACCAAAAATACACTTGAGATTCGAATTCACAACACTGTCGTTCAAAAATATTGTAAAATTGTCACTTTATAGATCTTATTTTTGGGTACGTCCTCTCTTACACCATATTTATTTGGTTACTAAAGAATGAATTTTTAAGAGCTTCGGATTTGATAAAAAAGAACCACAATAAATTTAGAGATATGTATTAAAAATTAAATGTTTACAAGGCTACACCTCAAATAGATCATACGATGAATCTAATTTTGTCACTCTCTCTCAAACACATCCGCCTTTATCTGACGTATGATTTCTTCAATATCAGTTTCTAGTGCGTCAACCGCTGAAGGCTTGTCCCTATAGATACGATCTCACAAAATACAGTGTAGAGGGCTTCGATCGCAAGATGTAAATGGCCATTTGACGGGCCTCAACCCTGAAATAAATTGTTCATCGAACTAGCCTCTCAATTACACCATTGTCACTGTGTCACCTTCTTGGTGAAACTACTACGTCTGAGCCAAGTTTAATTCATCGATTTTGGGTACGGTAGCGCTTGCCATTCACGGTAATGATGCCACGTGCCCATAATCCATGCCAAACTCGGCGCATTGGCAGTTCCTGGAATGCTCTTGCTGACGCATCCACTCAATCAGAAATGGGCTTCGGCGATGACCACAATTTTTATGTTAAAACTCAATAATACGCAAACGTAGTTCGACTTACAACGACTAAACTTTACATCATAAACCAAACTGAAATGTTACACGAAAATAGCTGGACTGCCAAAAATTTATCGGTATGTCCTTTCTTAAAGCCACAACACACTATATGTATGTATATCTGATTTTTTTCAATCTATTCTTTTATTTATAAATTTTTTTTTCAAAAATATTTACTATGTAAGTAGGTAGTTTATATATAACATTACACTATTAGATCTACACGGTTTTTCATATATAAATAAATATCTGTTGAGTAAAACCCGACATTGATTCGATACTAACGAAGAAAATATCTCATGCATTTTATTCATCCAAGTGCTATAAATTTTGCCACTATCGCCGTTCACTGTTGTTGGGAAAAATCAATACTGGAATTGACAAAGTTCACAAGCCAACACTAAAATGCAAGCAAAAGAGCATGAATTTAAAAGAGCAAAAAACTATAATTCTCTGCTTTGCATAGAGACTCGCAATGAGAAGTATTGGAAGCAAAAGTATTTATTAGATACAATTGTCCCTCTTACACACGAATTCGAATCTACAAGATACAAAACAAACGTGTTTGAATGGAAAAGATTGCAATACAGCAATACAATAAATTACCCTCCCAGAGAGTTGAATTAAAACAGATTGGGAGAGTAACTTTCCAATAGCGAGTGACTGGAAAGATGTATGGATAGACGGCTGGCCAGAAGGCTGACGAGTAAGCAAGTAAATTGTAATTTCTTGCAGTCGTCAGATAGGTAGTAGACATTGAACTTAGGCAGCCGTAACAACACACTGAAAATTATTTCTTATTAATAATAAATACTCTACTAAACCAAGATCCTGAAACTCAGTTTTTTTAAGTAACAAAAAGAAATTCTTCAAACTTTAATATGCAAAAGAAAAACATTTATCATCATACATTTTCTTCCATATAAAATTTTTACGAAAAAAAGTTAAAGAAAATGAATAATTAGTGTGTAGGTATAATAAGTGTGAAGAAACTTGGCTGAACCTGACAGATAACAATTTATATATTAATAAATTAAAGCAACATACACACGTTCGTGCATATTATATACATACTCAAGTATATAAAAATTCTCAAGCTAAGAAACAAATTTACAAAGAAAAAAGTGCAGTTGTGAAGATAATCGTGATAATAAAACTTAAAATTATTGAAAAGATGTTAAATTTTGTGTGTTGGTTGAAAATTTTAAGTTAAAATATTTTCCTGTTTCATGAGAAGTGTATGTGAAAAAAAAAATACACAAATGCAAAATTTTGTGTACCCTTAAAAAACCCCTGGTGCGCGCTGGCCTCCCTAAACTCTACATATAAAACAAAAGCACATACACACACACACATGTATTATGCATATAACATTACAACAACATCTCAGCGAAATTAAACTGTTTTGAAGGAAAAATTTATTCCCAATTAATTTTCAATGCAGTTTTAAATACGGGTGTTCTGATTGAAATATATTTTCAAAAGGTTTCTATATTTTGATGCTTTTTTTGTTGCATGTGAGAAAAAGTTCTAAAGTGAGTTTTTTTTTTACGGAAAAAAAGTGAAGAGGAAAAAAATAACAGAAATGTTTCGATATCTTTGAATTGTATCTAACCCTATTTTACTACTCATACAAATGAAACAATTCTCATGTCACGGTTTAATTGGATTCAAGTTGAATTGAGAGCAACACAACAAACGCGCGGCGTTTCAAGTATTCCTGCGGTTTTCATACAACCACAACAAATACAACACAAACAAGTCCAACAATTTCTTGCATTTCTTCAACTCTCCTGAAAATCATAGGAGAGAGCCGACAGTAGCACATCGTTCCCACAGAGAGACACAACAGGAGAGCATAAAAGAAGCTATAAGAGCATATTTTGAAAACTAGTGGAAATTTCAAAGAAAAAAGTATTCAAATTAAAAAAAGAGTCGCGTGCGTATTTTCATCATCAACATCATCGTTAAACATTTCAAAAACTAAAAAAGTTGCAGCAGCAGCTTTATAACTACACCGCGTTAAGGAAACACCTTGCTTTTTTGGAAACCAATACTTAAGCAAACAGACACACACACTTACATGCATGGTAGATATATGTACACACATACATATACACATTTAAATGCTCATAAAAGGCTAAAGGAACCGAAAACCAAATAGTTTTTAAAACCAACTGGCCAGCGAGGACTTGTTTAAAAATTTTTTTGGATTTTTCTCAGCAGTATTTTCGAAAAGCGTTACACTTTTTTCCATGTTGAAAGCTCCAACAGCTAAAGTTGCCAACATTCGAACTCTACTGATCGTTTTCAACACATAACTGATCAATAATGGAGCAGCTTTCCAAGGTAAGTGTTTTATTGAAATTTCTTATTTTTAAATTGACTCCTCAAAAATTAAGAAAAACAATTTTTTAATGCTATCGATTAATATATGAATTGTTTTTTTTTTCACAATAATGTTGTTGCCTTTTGCCGAATTAAAATCTTTTTAACTCAAAATATGGCCATCCAAAGCACTCAACCAGCCAACCACCTTCCGTTCTTTTCCAATTCAAACATACTTACACTGGAAAGTTAAAAATTGAGGAAAAGTATTTACTTTTTTTTTGGCAACTTATTCGTCTACAAAAATATATTTTTTTTTCGACGAAAAACTTTTTTCCTCTCTGTTTTGCGACATGTTTCTTTAATCTGAAAACATCTTCAATTCAATTTTCGTAGTTGTCTAACGTGAACTTAAAGGAAACAAGAAAAAGAAGAGACCATTTAAATCGAGTTTTATAATATCTTGAAATTAAAGTCCTTGTGACAGATAGAAGGTTGGTTGTGTCTGCTGTTCAAACAGGCGACGACTGATTCTAAAATTATTTCAGATAAAGATCCTTGAGATGGTTTCAAATGATAATATTCTCAAAAACAAATTGATAGTATGAAAGAAAATAAATTCAAATAAAAATTCTTGAGTTTATTTCAAAACAAAATATTATAAAAAATAAATTGATGTTATGAGATAGACATATTGAGCCTCAAATATTTGAAAAATGGGAAGTAGATATGAAAAAATTATATAAAACTAAAATTGTGCAGCTTCGTCCTTGTGAATTCTATAAACTAAAAAATATCTCTATAGAATGAAGTGAGTTCAAGGGAAAAAGATATCTTTAAACGCGTCTTTCTCAATTCTTGCTTTTTGAGTCTTGACTCTAGTGCAGCAGAGCCTCGTATGTCTTGAAAATTTTAGTGGTCAAACATTTTGGTGTTAAAGATATTTGGCGAAAATGTGAGTTGTACAAATTAAAGAACACAATTTATTCTAAAATACTGAAGTATCTGTGATTCAAATGTCTCAAGATCCCTGGGCAAAGAGAATAAATTCGTGGAAAAAGGGTTTTAGCCAGGATTTCATTAGCCACCAAAAAAACTCTCTACATCGTAGAGTCTGTATTGCAAATATGTGCAATAGAGACGATAAAAAATATGCTTAGATTCAGCTTAGAAGAATTGAAGGCCTACCAAACTATTCTCTTCACTATAGATTTCATACGAATCCTATTTTTTGGGTGTAACGTTAACCAGGTGCGTTTATTTGTTTAATTAGATGTGCTGCATTGAAATCAAGGATGTTTTTTCCGAAATATTTTTCTTCGCAGAACGTGACGTTTATTGAGACCATCGAGTTACGGAACACCAGAGGAAATTCATGCATTCTGTCAAATTCAACATTAGAAAGTTTTTAATCGAACGTCCATAAACTCTACTCTTCTTCTTTCGATAACTAATTTTGCTAGTAGCGGTTATCTCGTGGGTTTTATATACGATGAAGAATATTTACGGTGAAAAAATTATCGTTGATCCCAGTTATGTTTCCAGCATAAAAATATAATTGTGTGGAACCCCTCCTAATACAGTTCAAAAGAGATAAATTTTGTACGTAAGTCTGCGAAGCCAAAGACCCCGAGTTGGACTAGGCGCTCAGTCAGAAGGTGTTCTTCTAATCTGCACCAGTGACAAGACATTGCCATAGCCCTAAACATTACCGACAGTCGATGACACCACACGTCCTCATTCGTCGGTTTTGCTATGCAAAACTTCACTGTTGAATTGAAAAGTATCTCTATCTCCTCACCTGTCCTCTCAACATTATCTCCTGGTTTCTAGTTTCGGTGCAATACACTGCGTATGTGGAGGCCATCCTCTGAATGGTGGGTTCTAATAAAAATAAAGTGGACTCAGAGTTCGGTGATAGAGACTTTGATATCATTCAAATTTCTTCGAATTTCAGGAAAAAGATGAACTGAATTTTTTATTAAATGCAGGTTGATATCTATTAGATCGACACCACGAATTCAAACCATCAGCATGATGAGCGAATAACTTCATAAGTTTTGTGATATTTTGTCAAATTATTTATAATGGTCTAATAGTGCTCTGGTAGTTAAAAAATTGCTTCGATTTCCAACTATAACGAAGCTTTTCATTCTTGTTCAGACGGTAGTTTTTTGACTTGGGATACTCCAATTTGGTGTTTTTGCACATCAAATTTGGTTTGCCAATAGACCGGCAAACATTTATGTGACATCTACAATATTCTCGTTTTCTCCAACTTATTGGCGGATGGCTGTGGAAAGAGTCACCGCCTTGTCCAAATCACATGTTAGTTAAGTCCAAGTCTTCCATGTTGAAAAAAAATTTAATTGTCGCATCGCAGCGCTTGTCACTCACAGCAACGTTCCTGCCTTTGTTTAGAAAAAAAAAAATACGGCCCAGTTATGCCACCGGCCTATGATCCACACCAAACAGTGCATTTTTCACGATGCCTTGGCAGTTCTTGCAAATGAGCTTCTGGCTGCTCTTCGCATCAAATACGGAAATTTTACTTGTTCAAGTGGCCATTCAACTAGAAATAAGAGTACAATCTTCTGTAAGAGCCACCGTCTTAACGGATCGTGGATTTGTATAAAAAGGTTTAATAATCTGGAAGCGCGGTTCGCTTGTTAGTCGTTTCATGGTTAAATTATAGACCAAACTGAACTTATTTAGCACTAAAATGCTACACGAAAACCAAAATGAAAGTTGTCAGTAGTTGTCAACTATCTATATATGTATAACTGATATTGGCCACCTCAAAAATAGTTTAAAATTAAAATAGAAACAAATACGGGTGACTAAATTGCTAAAGAACAACTTAAATGTAAATAATTCCCAAGCAGAAGAACAACAATAAAGCGAACTACGTTGCAAACAAATAAATCACAATATTATCAATTAAATAACAAGAAAAATAAATTAAATTGGAAATTAAACCGCAACAAAATCATCAATTACAATAGTTTTTACACAAATTATATGTCATAATTATTCAAAATAATCGTTGTATTCATTGTGTGTACGACGTCATCATCCTGGTTGTTGTCAGCTACCACACAACCCTTTTTATTCATTAATAAAAGATTTCAATTAATTGATATTGAACGGAAGGGAACGAAAAAAGCCCCAACCAACCAGCCAACGCCAGTAACAACCGACAGATACACGAATACACAAATAAAATATATTTTGAGCAGAAATTGAGTGTCTTGTGTGTGCATTGTTGGAAAGCGAAGGGTAGAAATATAGAAACAATATTCATATTTATCTGATTAAAAAAACTTTTAACTGTTTTTGTTCGAATAGAAAACTGTGACAGCTAAAATATTGTCGAAACAAAAGAATTGTGAGCAGAGGCAGCACTCTCGCACGAAGTGACAGTTTTAAAGTTTGCTCTTGTATTTCAATGACATTTCGGAAATCAATTAAATTATTAAACTTTTTAATGACATTTTCCGTTATTTTAAGGTATTAAAAGAGCATGTTTGCTCATGTCATAGTTTCTATTATTAGAAATCAAGTTAAAAAGAGTATGAAAGAGCACAATAGAAAATTTAAAATAAGAAATTTAGTCAAACTACAAGAATATGTGGTTTCCTTATAACTTGAGCAGGACTTAATGAATTTGGCTGCGAAATAGACTAAACAATTGTAATTCTCATCTCCTGTAATTATTTGTAACACTAGACGTTTTCGAAGTTATTCAGTATAAAATAATGAAAACTTTTTTAAGGCTAAAACTTTTTTGAATGCATTCCAATTAAGTTAAATATTTATATTCATTTTCATGAATATAAATAATTAATTTGTTTTCAAAGCGATGCCAGAACTCGTATTGGCACAAGCTTCGAATTAGGGCTTCTATTAAATTCGATTTTGGTAGGATGATTCTTTGATTTTTATGGACTCCAGGAAGACTTGATGAGTATTCCAAATCCCAAAGGAAACTCCACATCTGTTTTGTCTATTCAACTGACACAGTAAAGCAGAACAGCTGTTTCAGAAAGCCGCTGCACTTTCATCATCAATAGTCACATGTATGTATGTTTGCTTAGTACCAATTGTTAGGTGACAAAACACTTATTTCAGGATGTGAAAATAATTCTTTCTTACGTATAGATTTGGATGAAAATCTAAAAATGTTATTAGTGTACTACGCTATTCTGCATCTGTGTGCCATTAAATTTTTCGCTTGTAACAGCGCACTATCGACGCAGAGCTACAGCACTCTTTAGTACATGATAGTGTCACCTTAAAATTAAATTTGAAAAATATTGAAATCGTATAAACAAGAACTGTTATTACACAAAATCAAGTAACTTAAGGCATCGTTTTCGCAGGAAAAGTTTGTTCCCTTTGATTTTCTTCTAAAATTAATTTCATTTGATGATAAACAGGCGGCGAAATACAACTGTGCAATGAAAGAAAAACTCCCAAGGCTGTAATCCCCGTAGGAAGTGCACACGGGCACTGATGATTGGAACATAGTGACTTCCGAGAACTTTGTTTTTGGTATGTGCTGTGTATTTTCGATCATAAAATTGTTGTTAGTTTTCCTTTGCTGTTTTGTGTATCGAGTCTTTCAATTTTAATTAGCCTGACAACTATTTTGTATTTAAAAGCGCTTAATATTTTCCTGTTGCTTCTTTTCCATATCTGCCATCACACAATTGTTTGTTCTTCAGTTACTCAAAATCTATGTATTCTGTATTCCATAGTTATATTATTTTTTTATGAAATACAATTAAACATTTTAAACTCACTGTGTACTTAAAATTATGCGCTGTTTCGTTGCTTCGGTGTTTTTGGAAATTTCTAAGTTGACAGCACTGTTGAGAACTCTTCGCCCACTCCAGTCTAAAACCCTAAATTATTTTGGAGAGTCTGTGATTAAAATATGCGATTTTCACAAACGGCGCCAGCTTTATTAAATAAATGTTTGCTTACTTCCATGGATTTTGGCAAAATCTTCCATAAATCTTTCTTTGAAGTACTCGCACATCTACTATTTGTGAATGAATTCTTGCAGTATAATTTTCATAAAGGGTTACTTAATTTGTCATACAAAAATATTTAAATAAATCCTTAAATAAACCTGAGGCAAATTAAACTAATTTCTATGTGCATGTACATCTACAAGATTACAACAGGATTTGACAGTTTTATGTAAATGTCTCTGGAAAAAAAAACAGCAAACAGAAAACATGAAACATGAAACCAACCCCTTAAAAAGACATCTGCTAAATACTCGAAATGCCAATGAGGAATGATGTTAATAGAATTCATTTAATATTGAGGAATACTGTCATGGTTACGGGGGTTTTCACATGTAATAAATCTTTGCGAGTGATTTGCTAAAGTGAAATTAAAAAAAAACACCCTGATGCATATTGATTATGTAGACCTTTAAAATATTATTTAAAGTATGATTAAATTTAAGCCATGATATACAATAACACGGCGCGACAAAATGGTTTTTTTTTTTGGCTTAAGTGCATGCAGGTAATTTTCATGAATGTGATGCATAAACCGAATGCTGTTCATACTCAAACTGGTTACTTTAAGGACAGAACGTTGGATGAGGAGTAAAATCAACTCGTATCAAGGAGTTGATTTAGTGCCTCCTTTTGATGATGATACTATTGTGTCATGGTTTATTGTTACCATTAAAATGAGGAATGATAGTCGTATACTCTTCCCATCTCCACATGAAACATCAAATTTCTTACCTCTTATTCAGAATACTCGGTATGGCGAGCCTCAAATGACCACTGATATGTAACTCCATGTTATAAAATGTCACTGGTGACTGGGCAAGAACTGAAACCGAAAAATAGACTCCATGTGAATCACTTGCGCATTTATGATTACCTGATTCTTATTAAATTCCACATACACACATGCATGAAAAAAGTGGGCGGTACCGCGCCCATGTAAAGCAATTATGTGTCTTGGATAATATAATGTAATTATTAATATTATTTTGTATCACTGCATTTCATTCATTGTCTTACGACCGGAATCAACTCAACTTGAAGGCTTACAAATTCTACTATTCTCTATAACTCAATACTTATATTCGTTACTTAAATTCTTCTAGATCTTTTTAAATATTAATATTCTCAAATAATGTTCTTCTAATTTCTTCGATCTTATTGATTTTTATTTTTTAATTCTTTTGAGCAAACGATCCACTGTATTTTTTTATATAAAAAACTTATAGCTTTTTCATTTGGATTCAAATAAAAACGTTATTAATATTAGATAATATTAATATTAAAGAATATTATTTTTCTTTACTTTTATTTGTTCATTGATAATCTTCTCTTTTTACGATTTTTTTCGACTTTCCTGAAGTTAAGTCAAATACTATTTAGCATCTCTGCCGACGGGAAAAAATTTAAAAAATTGTGTGCCACATCAGTCGCAAAACATCTCTGACTCAGTCAATATTAAGCCCCGTTCTGAATTCTTTTTTAAGTGCAGCCAGAACTCTAATCGTTTACGGATTAACAACATCGCCGACATATAATCGTAGTCATCGGTCGGCATCTGTGAACCGATATTTTGCATTTTTAAAAGCAAAATGTTTTCAATACAAATTGTTTGCCAAAGTTTTATCACATTAAAAATTTCATAATATCGCCGAATTGTTTTAGTTATTTTTCCAATATCTCAGAAGCCATCTAACACACAAAAATGATTCTTACGTCATTTGAAAGGGAATAGTTGGGACTATAAAATGTAGAACAACATTTTTTATTTATATTAAATTTTAAAAGTCTAAGGAATCAAAGAATTTGTACTTACATATTATGCAGATTTTTTAATAATAGCGCCAACTGTTGTTTAACGTTTTTTTTTAAAGATCCTTCATTAGAAGTGTGATTTTATAGGACGATTAAAAGGTTTCCTTTATAACAATTTTACTTAATTCAAAAGTCAACGAAAAGTTCAGGTGCATCCCATCTGGTACTTTGAAATAAAGACAATCTTGTTATGCATCCCATGAAGTCCTACTTTAATTAAAAAAATATGAAATTTATTTGTTGGGTGGTTAAGCAATGTCTATAAGCATTTCATTGGCGCTTTTTACCAAATAGTCAGTAGACTTCAACCACAGTTTTGAAACGTTTCAAACTTCTCAACTTATTAAAAGACTTTTATAAACCATCTGAGAATTATGTTAATAAATTAACTATAAAAATTCAGAAATGATTTCAAAAAATCACATTATTATAAGTGCAGTAGGCTATGAAACTTATACAAACCACAACCCAACAAACAACTTTTATTCGATATGACTCTATTTTACTTTTCTACACCTTTATACAATTAGAAATCCTTTGGATAACAAACTACTACAAATAAATTTCATATTATAATAAGACAATGACAGTATGTTAAATAGTTAATTTATTAACAATTAATTAAAAAAAATTAAAAATAGGATAAAAGTGACCCTGATGCTGGATTTGAAAAAATTTTAATACATATTCTTTCTAGGTTCGTCATTAATAGTCGACGGCCCGTTTAAAAACTTTATATTTCGTTCAATTTTCCTTTATATCTCCCACTGTTCAGCACAGAAAGAGCTTAGACAGCTTGGAAACTTGAATATTTTTTAGTTGGTTTTTTTTTTCCTTTCAAATCAATCAGCAGCTGCTCCCAACCGTTCCAGTGTTCGATATCATCTCAAATTCTAGAGCAAATAAAAATAAACGTTCAAATACAGTTTTTGCATTCTTACATATTCTTTCAGCCTGACAAATACGGCCAGCGGCAAATTGAAATTCAAATGAGCGCTTTTCCTGTGACTTTGCTAACGTATCCACGACTTGTCTCTTTAAAAGTGACATTTGCAAACTAAAGAGTCAATTGCGGCTTCTCTGTGCCTGTCAATTTAGCAATAACAATTGCTATTATGCAGTTTTTATTGTTAAATATATTTTGCATAATAATTGATATGTATTTCAACAGACCATAAACTGCTTAAGTACTTCATTAACTGCATAAAATAATTAAATTATTATTTTTCCATTGACTTGCAAAACTTTGTTGTATTTTATTTTCAAAAGGTGCAAATTTCATTAAATAGAATAATAATATTTGAAAAAGCAAACAGTTTGTGTTAAAGTCCATTTTGGTTTTCTTTTCTTGTAACGAATGCCAATTTTTTGCTGTTTGGAAAAGTAGGCACTAGAAAGGGTGTCTCAAACAGAGCTGTTTTTGTTATTATTTTATTGTTTTTTCCCAAAATTTTATTTTAAAAATGTGATGAATTGAGAGTACTAAACGTTTATTTAAATAACTTTGAAATCGTAACAAGATCTTGTTGATCCCTTCCCCTTTTTATTTTCTTACTCTTTTATTATAAATTATTGCCTGGTTCTTTTCCTACTCAAATTGTAGTTGTAAGAGAAAAAGAAAACGTCAACAGCTAACAATTATTTAGAGTACCGACAATTTTCCCTGTTTTTCGAGCAGGCACTCGCATTTTTAAACCGGTGTTATTTGTCTCTGCTGAGACAAACATTATCAAAGAGCTAAATAAAACCATTTGCTTTCTGCGTTTAAAATTTATAGCAACTTTCTTTTTGGCAAGTTCCTTCTTGGCAGCCCAACTGTTGTCGTGTTACATGCTCAATTCGGTCCTAGCAAATTATTGAATTTCATTGTCAAAATTCATGCTCAGCTATGAAAGTGCAAATCGGGAATCCTTTCGAACTCTTCTGATCTGCTTTATTGCCTGTTTGTGTTAATTATTGTCGGCCTGTATCAATGACGAAGGCATAGTGCTGGTCAGCGAACATTACCGACCCTCCTTTGTCCGTACCTGTAGCAAAAAACCATCGGCGCAGTAAAAAGTAAAAATAACTAAAAAATATTTTTCTTGTACTCTGCCTGCATTTGTCCTCTTAACCTTATCGCCTCCTGTCTAGTTGTCACACAATGCACTGCGCATGTATGGGTTATCTCCTGAGTGCTGGTCCAAGACAAACAAAACTATATCGCAACAAATGGGCTTCTGTTAATACACTCACTACCTTTTGCGGAAGGATTTGGGTGAAGAACCCACCACAACGGCTAAAAATGGCACAATTGGGAATTCGTTTTAACGCAAATATCAGGGTTTAGACCATTTCTTTTTGGACAATGTTAAGGCTCATGTCGGTAGGTACGAACCCGCAACGGTTGAATCACTGGAAGCCAATATTGAAGAATTTATTCGCGAAATACCAGCTGATGCCGAAATAGAATCCAGCGCATGAACCATTTGAGGAGGGGCTACATTGAAAATTAAATCGTCTTTGAATATTGAATTATTTTTATATCTTTCTATCGCGATATATCCGGATATCTTTGAAAAAATATCACATATACATATACGCATACAAACATATACATATGGTTCAGGTAACTCTCTCATGTCAGATAAATTATATATTTTTCTTTTTTAAAGTATCCCGTATTGATAACAACTAAAACTCCTTTTTTAGCTAAATGAAATAACGAAACAACGTCTACTCGCAACTTATACAATATTTGTGTAAGCAAGTTTTGATCGGGCTATATTTCGTTGTGATTGATTTGTTGTTTCAAAACTATCGTTAGTTTCCCAGCACTAGTGGTTATATGCCTGCATTTCATTGGCTCTTGTTTCAAATCATCAGTAGACTTTGACCAATGAAATGCAGGCATACAGAAGACATGACCCGCAGCAACCGAAGCAAATTCTTTATTAAATTAACTGAGACAATAAATTACATTGAATTCTATAACATAATTTCGTCTTGCGTCTTAAAAACGAGTGGTTGAAAAGGGGATTTTTGACACCAAAATCCGTCTGTGCGACTGAAGCTAAAATCTAAAATTTGTTTGAAATGCGTCAAACAAACATCAACAGAGCTTAAAGCTCCAGATGCTCATGTAATCAATGTGCTGACAGGAAAACTTTAATTACAATAATTTCCAATTAACGAAATGTGCCAGAAGGTCATCCGTAGTATTCTGTTATTGCAATTTGCAATTAGAAACGCACAACAGCCCTGTTTTTGCAACACCCTTTTTATATAATTCGTCAGAGTGTGAGAGTGTGTATGTTTTGGTACACCTTTTTATTATTGTGATTATGATTTCAATAAATGTTGTTGTTGTTGTTGTATGTAGAGCTTTTTGTTGTAATGTGTATGACCAAAGTACTTAATGTTGTAAAATATTAATTGAATGCACTCGCTCGCTCGTTGGCTTGTTCCACAATGGTTCGTTTACCTTTACGAGTATTCCTGCTGTATTTGGTTTTTGTCCGTCCTCATTGGTAATACTTTTTACAGTAGTGTTTGTTGTTAAATTAAATTGTTGTAGTTATGGGCACAAATAAGTAGAGTTGTCGTCGCTGGTGACAGTGTACGAACTCCGCCAAAGAGCCAACATGCATACAAAACTGACAATAAACGGGTGGAAATGACATAAAAAATGAATTATGACAACGATCATGATGAAATGAATATTTAATGCATTCTGTACAAACACTTCAACAAACAGACGCATGCATTCATACATACAAACATACACACATACATATGAACATGTGTATGGATGTATGTTACTACACTCGTACAAACATGATGTGTTTCAATAAAAGCAAAGCAAAAAGACCGACATTTTATTTTTGTTTAATGAGTAATTCTTTGGGCCGACGTACAGTGGCCCAGCAGATGTGATCAACATCAATAAGAGTACCGCACTGGAAATCTCATTTGCTGGCGTGTTAAGATGCCAGCGGTTGGTGCGAATAACTCCTTAAAACAACTACAAAAACAAAATAAAGTGCGTTAAAATATACTCTCTCGTCATTAAAATCTTATGCGCTGAGTCCCACCGTGTTGTGCTGCACACTTCATTCTTGATGGTTGTTTTCACGTTAAATTAATGCAATATAAAGAATATAATGAATTAAAAGGTGATTAATACATGGAAATATTAAAATAATATTAAAACAAAAACATCAACAACAACAATGCACAGGCATATTTTCATTATGGATGCACTCGCGTACATACATTCATACATCGCACGCACTTGTCCTGAAGTGTTGACGAAATAAGCATGAAAATTTCATTACGTTAGTGTGGCCGTATCCGTACGAATGGCAAATTAAAACAACACACTTTATCTCAGACGCTCAGGTGTCAATAAATAAGCAACAACAATACAATTGACTGACTATCTGCATACAAAATTGCATTGTGTCATTACATTAAACATTATATCGAAACTCTCTTGCTCGGACAAATTACACACATATTTAAGCACTTGATATTTAATAAAAATTAAAAAAAATAACATTTAAATTTGCATTCATTTATTTGATTGCTTTTTATTTTTGGATGAGTTTCAAGAGGAATATTCATATTTTTGCTGTTATTAATTTTAATAGCCGCTTTGGATAATGTTTAATAAATAAAAACTAAAAGATTTGAGCTGCCAGGGCTGCCACACTAATCTATCGGATTTTCGTACTTATGTACTAAACATGTTCAGCCATATTCATAAAAACTTACAAGTTAAATAGCAATTTTTCAAAAAAAAACTCCTTAAAAATGCACTTGTGTGTGACGTACTTTAACCTCACGTTAAGTGATTATATTTTATATATAATTTTCTCTGTTAATGTTGGATATTATAAGAAAACACGAAGTCTGAGCTCTTGTACAATTGAATCAAAAATAATAAACAGTATATAAACTTAAAGAAATAAACAACAAGTTTTTTCACAAAACTTTATGCAAATGAAATACATATATCCCTATAACGGAACATGCCTTTCACAATCATATATGATTCCCACCATCGCATTCGGAATAGCCGAAGCTGTTGTCATATGAGTATGTTCGAATTGACTGCAGAAATATAACAGAACGCAAATCGAATGTAACCCGTGTTATTTCGAATTCTTCTCACATCCTTGTGGTACACATTTAAGTATCTTATCGTCCATCAATATTAACGAATCATGCATAGTTTGCAAGGTATTTTTGTGTAGATATGCATAATATAAATCACTGTTTGAAGCTCTTCTTATCATAAAGGTGTTAAACAACTTTGTTAATAGGCACAACAACGTATAAATGTTCAGAGATCTCTTTTTTTTATAATAAATTTTATTGGCGAGTGTGTTAAGCAGCCTGAAGAAGAATAGTGTTTTTGAACCGTAAAACTCTACCGGTTTCAAATCACTTGCCTATTGTTGCAACTCCGCTGTGATTTAAAGCATATACAAAGTTGTGCGGCCTAAAAAGTAAACCATTGATTTTAAATTAAATTATTATTTTCTTTCTATTAATTCAAAATTGCAAATTGAAACGAGATTCTAATTAAACCGCTGTTGAAAGTTGTTCGCACAAATTAAGTTTTACCGCAAATACTGTTTCATTTCAAAATGTTATTAATGGCAAAAATTTCAAAGAAACAAATTTACCAACGAACGTCTACAATTAGCAACTGGTATCATGAAGCTGAAGGAAAGCGCCGACCAAACATCAAATAAGAGCACAATTTCTCTTGCAGAAAAGTTTGAAAATAGAAAAAACATTAATTAGCATAACAAACCGAATTACATTTAGCAATTAATTACTCTTGTAAAACTAAAAGTTTATGTTCTTTCATTTTAATGTTGGCTGGTAATTGGTGCTAAATAATTTATTAAAAGCACGGAAAAAGCGAAAAAACAAATTATCTAAACATTAAATGGATAAGTTTGCAACAGCGTTGCCGCTTTCTGTATTGATGATATAAAGGCTGCACGATATAGAAAATTTTCAATTTGGATGTTGGCTTTTGTAATTTGAAAATGTGGCAAATGGAAAACTGCCACAATCTTCTTTTTTTTATATATATTAAAATCATGTGTATGGATATTATTTAAATTTAATAATTATCGCTATTGTGAATAACAAGTGCGGTAATTGTTTCCATGAAACATTTTGTAAAAAATTTTACCGTTAATATAATGTAAACAACTTTTCCGTCTACCATTTCTCAGTGAATGCGGAACCAGAAAAATTGTTAAAAAGTTTGAAATCAAAAAATTCTTGTTCAAAAGTATACGCGCGTATAATATTTTGTAAATACTTAGAATTGGAGTGATAGTTTGATTCAATCCTAGTTTATTTGTTCTACTTTTATGTGGTAAAATAACTCGGCTACTTTTTTGGAAACCCAGCAAAAAAAAATTACTGCAAGCGAGCCTTATCAACTGAACTTTCCAATAAAATAAAATTTGTAAACTAATAATCGAATTATGATTGAATAAATTAAGGAAAAAGTAAGAAACAGCGGCAAAGAATCATTCACGCTCAGGTTAATTTTATTTTAGCGTGAAGTTATTCGAGGGAAATTTTTTACAATTGAAAATTTTAGGAAATTTTCAAGGGAAAAAGTATTAATGATTGGGGTGAATGACGGACGGGTGCGTTCAAAAGTCAGTTGTTTTCATTACACCAGTAATAAGAACTGAGGCTTTTCAGCGTTGAAACATGTATGCGTGTATATGTCGCCCAAAAAAGCCCCAAAATGGAAGAAGTGCAGAGTACATTGTTTTTAACGAGCATGAACACTGACAACAAAATTCGGTTGTTCAATAATACATGAAAGTGGACATGCTACAGCAAAACAGCTGAGCTAAAAAACAAATTCCGAAAGAAACATTTATAATATACATAAGTGATTTAATAACTTGTCTATTTATTAAACCCTTTGAAAAAGTTTCAGCTCTCAAAATATAAATAAATCCTCTGCTTTAATATCTGCCAAATTGTGTACAATTTGTTGTTCGTTGGTGGCAACGCTGTTCTGTACGCTAAGACGTTGTAAATCTGAGTGAAAGGTGGGGTGCGGTGTGTGTGTGTGTGTGTGTGTGGGTAATTATGGGTGTATTTAGTGTTAGCGTGATCTAATTCATATTGTTCCACATCATTCAATAGCAGCATAAAAAATTAATCTAACATCTATTGTTTTTTATTTTCTTACTTTATTCTTCCTTCCTCCTGTTAACTTTTCTATTTTAGATTTTGGTGGTTTACTTTTTGATTTTATTGTTTCTTTTTCTTCTTCTTTCAATTGTGTTGAATAGACCGTTAGGATGTTTAGTGACCATTAATCTTAAATATCTTAACATACATACACGTTGATGTTTGCTGTTGGTTGTTTGTTGTTAGTACATGTTTTATAGTCCATTTAAACTAATACTAAAACCAATGACTATGATTACGATTGCAGCTAAAAATATATGGATACTTGAAAATTCTCACACAGTTTTTTATAAATGGACATACAACGTGAACGTCTATATGTATATCTGCAGTGCACTGTGGGCCGAATTTATGCAAATTAAAAATAAACACTATGATTTTTAAGAGAGCTTTCAAGTAAATTTTTTTTTATTGAAAATATAAATCTATTGCTTTTGTTAACCCAAGCCAAAAACAGGGAAAACATTTTCATGCACACTTAAGAATATTACAACCAAACAATTTTGACTTCAGAAACACACAAATAAAGGCATGACCCTTGCATATTCAGTACATTGGGCCAGTAAGTACCAGAAAATAGGAAACGGTGTTAACATAGATAAGAAGATATAGAATTTTATTATAGCCATTTCTACCTTTTATATCGGCGGTAAATTTTTTGCTACAGGTACCTTCGAACGAGGTTGTTTTATTCTCCTCTTTTCAGTTCATGGCGGTGTCAATGATAAAACCATACACTAACGCAGAGGCACAAGTTGCATTCTCATTCTAGTGACATCATTTCATTGATTCCAATTTTAATAAATTTATTTTAATTGAATGCATACAAAGAAACTCTTTGACTCTTCTTGCAATTATGAATTCATTAAACTTATACTTTATTTATTATACTTTAAATATAAATACCATCATATATATATATACACTAAGAATATTTTTTCTTCAACAAAAAAGTGACACATAAGCCAAGCTTCATTTAAAAAATCAATT
Organism: Linnaemya vulpina; assembly: GCA_963675445.1. NCBI lineage: Eukaryota > Metazoa > Arthropoda > Insecta > Diptera > Tachinidae > Linnaemya > Linnaemya vulpina. The sequence continues at coordinate 4,478,235 of OY776277.1, forward strand.
TTGCTGTAGTTTTTAAAAATATATGAATGATAATTCTCCTAGAAGAACTAATAATTGAATTTAATGCAAACACACCACTGTGCGGTGGTCAATTACGCCATAAACTTACATTAATTGTACAAAAAGAGAATGAAAGATGATAATAGTTTGAGAGTATAATTGCAAATATACACAACAACAATAGCGCCAACAACAAAAAGTAATAACAATAAAATGTGTCAGTTGTGTTGTATGTAAAAATTTACAACTGGAGCATCAGAAAAGTGAAGCAAAAATGAAGAGAAACTGAAGACAGACAGACGGACAGACAGACACTCACTCCAGTTTCATGATAATAAAATGTTTAACCAAAATACAGCTGTTGTGAATGTGTGCGTGTGTGTCAGTGTGTGCGTGAAGTATCCTTTCGTAAAAATCCCATAAACAAAGAAAAAGTGTAGAAAATTAAAAGAACAGGCAAAAATACTTATATTCCTATTAACAATTTTTACATGTGCTTATTGTTGCTTTTACTGCTTTTTCTCGCTTTGTGGTCTTCATGTTTATTATCGGTTAAATATCCTTTTTATGTTAAGGTAAATATAAATATGTTCAGCTCTGCATTATAGCGAAGGTTGTGTGAAAAATACACGAGCCAAAAGCTGTTGTGTTGTTGTTATTATTTCATTAAAGTCCAACATATTAAGCAAAAGGAAGTTGTTCCCTCAAAATCTGTTTTCAGATCAATTAACTAAGATCTCAAAAACCCAGCCTTAATACCGAATTAAAAAAAAAAAGAAAAACGGGCTTAAATAGCAGGTGATTAAATCCGAAAGCGTAAAAAGCAAATAATTTTTCAAATGGATTTTGAAATTAGTTGTTTCCTTTGTAACCAGCACCCAACAATTCTCAGACTTCTTACGTAATATTCCACATAAATTTATTAAACTGTGCATATACACACGAGTACCTACAAACATACATCCGCATGTGTGCATATGTGTGTGTATGTCTGCATGTGTAATATTTATGCACAAGTAATATTAATATTAAGTGTTTGTGTGTCATGTATCTCATGTTGTATATTGACTCCTTTATATCACATTTGTAGTCAAGTTAAAAACAGAGCAACTCGTGCGAGTTTGTGTGTGTGTGTGTGTGTGTGTGTGTGCGAGTTTGCTCTGCCATGCACTAGTATCTTTAGTATGTTTTGTAACGGAAAAGGGAAACACACTCTTATACTAACCAAAACACACATTGACACGCACACATGCATCCATCCAAAGGTACAAAACTCACTCACTCACTCACTCACTCACTCACTCACTCACACGGTACTCTGTTGGTCTGTAACACATCATCATCGTTGTACGAAATAAATTGAAGATAAACATGCAAACATAAATTTTCACCCTGTCAGGTGGCCGTTTGGTCGGTTCTGCTCCCATTTTTTTTTATTTTTTTTAATATTTTGAATTTTCATTTCGTTTTTACCGGTTGAGCGGACGGACGAACGGCTGAATGTTTGATGAATTTTTATAAAAGCGTAAATATTTTAGTGTAGAGCGCTGGCAAAATTGTGCCCATTTGGTAACGATGGCTAAAACTATTATGCCAACTTCCAGGTTGTTTGTAGTCGTAAAATATTTAAGCATCGTCCAAAATTAATAATAATTATTTATTTAAATGTATCCACATACCCAGTGTGTGCTTAAAACTACTTATGTGCTCTACTTATTTCTTTTTTAATACAAATTTATGTATTTTTTATTAAAAAATTAAAGTATTACAGCAACATTAATTCCATAAAAAAAATTATTTTAGGTTAAAAATTATGTGTTTGTGTGTGCGTGTGTGTATATTTATGTATGCACGTAAGTATTTTCGTAGATAATATAAACTATGATTCCCGGCTGAGCTCTTAACGCATCTACTAATCGGGCCTTTTTTTCGATGCATGAGAATTATCGAGATCGATAATTGCTAAGAATGTCAAACTGTGCTGACATTTATCTTCAGTAAGACTTGGCTTCCGAATCGTGGAAACTTACTTAAAAAAGTAATAATAATAAATCTGTTATAGAAGTTCCTGCAGCACTTCTTCCATTTAACTTTCAACACAATGGGCAGTTTGATCGTTTTCGCACTGATTTCACTCTTCTCTGTTCGAAATCATGGGAAAGATAAATACATTTGCCAAGCGAAGAGGGTTTTGGTACTGGAGCGACAGGAGTAAGTAGATGCCTTTGTGGTTAAAGGCGAGCAGAGTTGCCAGCTGGATTTCATTCCCCAAAATCGTCCAAGTATTTATCAAAAATCGGCTTATATAAAAAAAACATTTCATTCAAACCACATATTTGTATTGTAGAGTTCTAAATGAAAAAAGAGATACGTATTGAAATTGAAACATCAATTTGTAGCAAATTAATTCAAATCTTTTCTCACTGTACCAGTGAAAAAATATTACAATTTCAATAACAACTCTTAAAATATGGGTATTAGAAAAACCTATTTATTATTTTCTTTAATGTTATTAGATGAATTACAACACAGGCCCAGAAACTTTTTCCGAGGAGACGAAACACTGTAATTTTGCTAATAATAATGAATGAATCGACTTCAATAAAAAAGAGATAATAAAAAATAAAACCCTGGCAGAATGCCAACTTCAATTAAAATGATAAGAATGATAATAATAATAATGATAATAATGATAATGACAATAATAATAATGACAATAATAACGATGATAATAATAATAATAATAATAATAATAATAATAATAATAATAATAATAATAATAATAATAATAATAATAATTATTATAAACACAATATACACACGAGCACTGAAGATGAAAGTGTTGCGACTTTCGAAAACTGCTGTTCTGCTCTGCTGTGTAAGTTGAATAAAACTGATGTTGACTTTCCTGTGTGCCTAGGAATATTTATCATACTGTCTTTCTGAGATTTTAACTAAGTTAGAACAATTAGCCTATAAAAGTATTGAAATAATAATAATTATTGTTATTATAAGTATTATTAGAGTCCTTTTTCTGGGCCTTCACGAAATAATTCAGAGAGCGGTTCAGTAAGGATGCAAAATCTATTGACTTATTAAATAAATAAATAAAAAAAAAAATTAAAAAAAAATAAATGGAGACAAACACCAGAAAAAGAAGAGGGATTGTTTTAGTTGAAGCACCACTTGACGCACCTGGTGACGGCCAATGTAAGCGCGAAGGCATTTTAAACGCTTCTCTCTCGCCAAAAAAAAATTTTAATTATAATAAGATGAAGTTAACAAAATGTCGAGTGTATACTGAATGATCTAATAAAACTTTGATTCCTAAAGCTTAATAAATAACAAAATAAGTTAGAGAACAAAAATTTTAAAAAGAAATAACAATAAAAAAATTATTGATTTCATTTTAGCATTGACTTTTTCATAATTTTTATAATAATATCTTAAGGTCGAGGTCTTTTTATATGTATGGAAATTGGTATAGAAATTAAATATATTTTTATATTTGTTATATACAAAATTTTATTAAAAATGTTTTCCATGAATCGGCTTCAGTAAAAAAAGTGATAATAAAAAATAAAACACCCAGAGGAGGTAATTTGTTATATATTTCGGTAGTAAAAGGTTAATTCAAAATTTGTTTCATTTTTCACGTTTGGCCTTTTCTTGGAATCGCCCATATGTAAAACTGTGGACTTGGTATGAACATTTTGTTCAACTCCTTTTTTTGTGGAATAATTTTCTGCAACCCAAGATTTTTTCCAAATGTACGATTTTGCGAAGGTCTTCTTTATTTTGCTGCGTATTTGGCCTTGTGTTATGAATAATTAAGGGAAACTATTTTTGATTTCATTAAGGGAGTTTATTTTTCTTGGAAAATAGTGCTTTTCAAGGTTTATTAGTTTTCCGCATATAGCCGATAGCCCAAGCAGCTAGTGCTACATTTTATATACTTAGTATATAATATGTATATATATTAGTCTTATATTTATATAAGGTTAATATGATTTAAGTAAATAAATAATGGTTTTCCGCATTCTTTTTACTCAAAATTCGTTTCTACTCTGAATTTTCGTCCTCTAATTCTGCTACAGCGATTGCAAATAAACGTATTTTATGTTTTCAGTTCAAACATCCGATTTCCATATTTTGAATAACGTTTTGAGAAGTATCCTTGAGCGCTAGTGCTGGTTTATGGCACTTAAAAAAGAATTAAAAATGCCTGTATTTGACTTGAATAATTCATAATAATTATTTTGCTGCCAAAGTCGCAATTCAACATCAAGTAGTAACGTGGTACGCTTCAATTGCGTTCAAATCCTCTTAAATAATGACTTCTCATGGAAACGTTGACATTTAAACTATAACGTAGGACTGACCATTAATCACACGCTCACACAACTATTTACAAGTTGTAACAGATAAATAATCACTTTTACACAATTGCGTAACGAGCGTCAGTCACAATTTCTACAGGCAGCAATTTATTCAGGGAATAATCATAAATATTAAATGCTTAGCAGCGCTCTGCTCCAACAGGCCCCATAAAAATAAAAAATATGTTTTTGTAAAACTATTGACAATTCATACGAACGTTCGTTCGCTCGTTGGTGCGGCCGCTTGCTTGCAGTCTTGGCATTAAGGATTTCCAAACACACAAGAACAAGAAAGAAGAAGAAAAAACGAAACAAACAAAAAAAACAAGAATTATGAACTGTGGAAATGTGTGTGAGTGTTGAGTAATAAATTGGAAAATAAAAATATTTAATTCCAATTAATTTTGGTGGATATTCGCTATAATTTTCTTAGCAAAGCAGCTTTTCTCCGCTTCAGCTTTCTTACGTTTGACAGTTTGTTTTTCCAGAGGGGGGAGGAGGCACGGTAAGGCGCGTTGCATTCAATTTTATCTGTCCGTTTAGTTAATAAATTTTGTTAATAATTTTTTCTTTTAATTTTCATTTAATGGCGTTGAAGTTTTCGTTATAATTATATTTTGGACTTTTTTTAGTTTTTGATTTATGCACGTCTTAAATGTTTTTAAAAAGTATATTTTACTGCATTTTAATGCGTTGAAATTTATAAATGTGTCTCAATAATTTTTCATGCAGACATACTCGTACATTATTTTCCAAAAAAAAGGGGGAAGCGTTTTATTAATTTTCTTTTTATTTTAAAAGATTTTATTTTTTAATTTAAAGGCGTGAAATTGTCACAGATCATCAGTTCGTTTCGTTTTCTGTTCAAAGTTTATTAAGTGTGTTGAAAATAAATATTTGAAAAGAAAAGAAAAAAAAGAAAAACAAATTCTTTTTGTTCTGCTTCCAGAAGATTCATGGTGTGAATTTCTTGTGGCAGTTTGAGTGTTCGGTAATTGGATATTTATTTCATTTTACACATTTCTTTGGAGAGAACTTCAGCAGGAGTTAAATATTTGAAATGTTTAAGTAATTAAGACATTGCACGCATATAAGGGAGTTTTAATAAATACCGTTTAGGCTCGTATATGATTCAACTCTACCACAAAAAGTATTGATATTTTTCATTAAAATTCATGTGGTCAGAATTGGATTCCTTGAACATTTTCACATATTTCCAGATATTTTCCTGGGTGATGAGCAAAAGTATGCCAAAATGATTATGATAAAATTGCAGCGGGTTATTCCATAATATTTATTAATGAGAGAAAAGTGAACCCGTGCTTGTTTCGTCACATGTAATACAGTTTAAATTTTTATTTAATTTTCCGTAGCGCAAATGTTTCATCATTTGAAATCGAGCTTCAGTGGATGGGGCAGTGCAGGCCTCATCTGTCGAAAGAAATGTGTATCACCCCTGTTTTGTACACTTTGTGCAATTGAAATTTAAATATATAAAACTCATAGCCAGTCCCCGAAAAACTTCTTTAAACTCCATAAATCTTTAAGCAGAGCAGACAGTTTATTTATATTTTAATGCTTCAAATTCCGTGTTTTCAATTTAATTTTTGATATGGTTCGTTCGAACTGCTGAGCAAGAAGGTGGGAGAGTGAAATATGTTTAATGGTTAAGGTTAAAGCTTATTAGGAAGCAACAATTTTTTTCTTTAAATAAAACCAACCCCCGTCAAAAGAAATTCCTACACAGATGTAGGAAAAATGTAACAAACAAACAAAAAAAATGAAGTTGGGGGGAAACAACATGCGAACGAACACCAATCAAACTTTTTACACGTTTCTCGGAACAAAAAACTGCAGGGATATTATTCATTTGTCTTCAAAATAAAGAGGAGTAGTACTTTTTTCTTCTTTCTTGTTTGTCTATGTTGTAGTTATTTATATTTAATGTATTTCTGTCTTTTTGCTGTGTTTTCTTAACACTCTGAAATTGTGTTTTCTTTATTTTAGAATTCAAAACACGCCACAACATCTTTGGAAGGAACAACAGCAACAGCTACAGCAACGATGACGGCAACACAAATGAGGGCGACATTAATATATTTAGCGCCTTTTTTGCAACCGTGTAAGAATGTTGTAACATCCACAGTTTCAACAACGCCAACAACAAAGACACGAGCCCAGTCAATGCCACAACAGTGTTGGGGTAATGAACAAGATATTGCAACAAAAGCAACAAGGGCGGCAGCGGCAGCGGCGGCAGTGGTACTCGAGCAACAGACACATGTGGCCCGTAATCGTCTGAATAGCAGTCGTAATAATCATAATAATGCTATAAATTCGAATAGCACCATCACCAACAACAACAATAACAACAGCAGCAGCAGCAGTAGACCTTGTTGCAGTAATACTCCCAATACGAATTTGACTACACCGACTTTGAGTTGTAAAATGGAATGTGTCTGTAAGACGAATGGTTTGGATGAGAGTAGCTGTTGTAGTCATACTACGACCACTACCACTACCACTATTACTACTGCAGCAAGTAGCAGCTGTTGTCATAATACTATGCAACAAATAGAAAAACAATTACAACAACAAGGGGAGTTACCAGCAAGATCTGAATACCTTAAAGAGAAGCAGGTTAAGGAGCAAAATTTACAACAAAAGGATAAATATTATAAAAATTATGGAATGCCTGCCTTAGAGACCACAACAACGATAAAGAAAACAACAACAGCAACAAACACGGCAACAATGTTGTATTCCTCTAATAATAAAACAAAAAGACAACAACTAAAACACCTTAAAGAAGAAGTCGAACCCTCATCAACATCAACATCACCATCATCATTATTATCGTCAACAGCATCTTCATTATTATCAAATTCATCGTCGTCTTCTTCAACGCTGAGTTCTCTATCAACCTCATTTGTAAACTATACGAACAATCGTAGTACAAAATATTTACGTGAACGTGGTCGTAGAAATACTCTACAGCAACAACAACAGGAGCAGACTTTAAAACAACAACAAAAAGCACATGGTTCCATAATAAAACAACAGCAGCAGCCACCACTTGCGCAGCAAACTGTGGGGCATGAAGTACAAGAATCAACTGAAAAACAACGAAACTTAACGTGTGGTCGTCGTGGTCCTTACATTTCGAAGGACCATCATGATGGCACAAGCATTAAAAGCAACAACACGTCAGTGTTGTCAAGATGTCATTGTTTAAATTATAATCAACATAATAAAAATAATGATCACAATAATAATAATAACAGAAAGAAAAATATGCTCAACAATGTCCAAGACATGCAGCAGCAGCATCAGCATCAGCATCAGCTTCAGCAAACGAAACTGGAAAATAACCACATGGAAACTCTCATGCCCTCGACAAACTGTGATGGCCAGCTGAATAAAGAAGACTTAAATGAGACAGTGTATGATAATCACTCTGAAGCTGGATATATAAAAGAATATAATAATTTAAGATTAAGAAATAATAATCAGGATGACAGAAAGTTGGAGGAGGAAAAACACAAGAATTCCTATATTAATTATAAAGAATTATTATTTTACACAAACACAAAAACTTTAAATTCTAACTCTCAAACTTCCTCACCAAAACCAAAACCAACATCAACACCAACTATATCACCATCACAATTAACTTCAATTTCAACTTCATCTTCAAGAAGAACAACAACTTCATCGTCATCATTAAATCCTTCGTATACAACGATATTAAATAAGGAATGTAGGTGCTTTAAACAATATAAACGTGATACTATTGGCAGCGAATGTAATTTAGAAGAAAAGAATTTGGAAATAATTAGACAAGGAGGAAGAGGAGGAGGAGCAGCAGCAGCAGCAGTAACATCACCAACACCTTCACCCAGTGATAATTATTGCATGATCAAATCAAGACAAGCTGGTGAAGGTGTTGCATTCAATTCTGCCACTTTAACTGCAAACTCAGTGTGGCAACTGCTGCCAGGACATTGGCTAGTTCCATTCCTTGGCTGTTCCATGTTGAACAAAACGGTTGCGGTTTCAAAATGGTTGTTTATTTGGCTGTTATTGATAATGCTGTCGGCATCGGCTCATTGCTGGGCGGGGCGAAATGACGGTAAGTGGCTTTAATATTTTGCAATTTAAATAATTCTCAGGAAAATTAAAGAAATTCATGCCGAATAAAATTAGTTTTTTGTGTTCTTGCAATATTCCCAAATAGTTTTGTGGAAGTTTGGGCATAATCGGAATTAGGTTGACGTCCGGTGATGATTTGTAACAAGTAAAGAAGCACTTTCATATTGCGAATGTATTAGTTAGAATTTGTTTTGTTATGCCATATAACGCAAGTTGTGCGTTGCAACTCTTTTCAAGGACTTTTAATTTATTCACACGTTGGTATAGCTTTTCTTGAAACCAGTTTGGAACTGCTTTTTAACTTGAAAGATTTTGAAATTGGGTTGAATAATTTCGCAATACTGACAATTTTGTGTTTATATATTTAAAAATTGCGTGTTGAAATAATACGAGTATTTTCTAAACATCATATTCTGCTAGAGAACTTTATTCGTTTGAGTGTAACAGAAATTTTCATATTAATGAGCGTAGTGTGACCACAAAACAAATGTGCTATTAATTTGAAAAAGTTCTACATAAATACAGATAAAAAGAATTTCATGCAAATATTTTCCCATTGTGACCGTTTCTTTGGAAATGAAACTATTTAAGACTCCCTCAGTTTAATGTTCTGAGTCGTATAAACTTTAAAGGCTTCCTGACATCGTCGCCCACATTCATACATATTATGTTAATGTTTGAGGTTATGTGACCATAATGTCCCTTAATAGCCAAGCCAATTTTTCATTTGTGTGTATTTGCATTTAAAATTTACTGTTATATAGTAGCATGGGGTAAGTTAAGGACGAGAAATTAAGTCATTGTCATGGCGATTTTCAAAGAAGGAAAATTCACTAAAATTAGTTAATGAAATCAAATACTCGTAATGCCTCACCAACAACGGTCAAAGAATAAAACCGCTTATATCAAAATAAGGAAGAATTCAAAAAATGTCAAGTCAATTTTCACTCTGCTTTCACTAGTAATAGGATTACCAAATAGATAATGTGCAAGAATAAATATAGAGAAATAACAAAGAGAATGGTTAGTGAGTTCTGTCGGTATGTATATTTTTTAATATCAAGTAAAAGTACTCTTATAAATACGTACATAAATATACAACATATTCAAGTAAAATAATAGGTACACACTTGTATTTTATCGTATTTATGTGTTTGTTGTACTCAAGAAAAGTTTCTTATGAAATTTCATTTGTATTTTGTTTGAATTGGGAATTGAAAAACTTATAGAACAAATGTCGTTCTATGTCTGTTGGAAAAATATCATAAAAGTTTAATTAAAGCTAGAAAATAAAAATAAATGACAAATCCTCCCCTATTATCCGATTGTGTTTGGTCAGCTGGCAAATGCAATAAAACACTAATAAAAATAAATTTAAATAACGACGTCATACTTAATTGTTAAATTCATGACTAGTAAATAAACAATTGAAGAAGTATGAGTGCAAATGTCTGTATAAAAGGAGCGATTTCTTAGAAACTTTCTTTTTGGCAACACTGTTTGCGTATTATTTGGTTCGTTAAACCAAAAAAAAAATAAAATAAAAAAATTAAATCGACTTACAAACGAACAGCCGTTGCAGATTTTGGAATTTTATTGCCAAAAATCTTGCTGAGTTGCTGGCCTGTTTTGGGCCTGCTATTGGTAATCTTGTGACTATATTTTGTACCAAATTTACATTGTGCAGCTGCGTCCGCCCGTTCTGTTTAGGACCTTGTTCTTAGTAAGTGGGTCTCTGTTACTCCACAACACGGAAAATTTCAGAATAGCTGGACTTGGCTGACATTTGGTTTCAACAAGGCGGTGCCACGGGCCATACACAAAGTCAAACGACAGCCCAATTGCGAGACGAGTTTGCTGAACAAATAATTTGAAGTTTGGGGCCGATCAATTGGCCGTCTAGACCGTGTGAATTAACGTTTTTGAACTATTTTTCATATACAACGTATGAACCATTTGAGGTAGCTGCTGCCAACATTGACCAATCCATCTCCAACCATTGAATCACATAGTAGCTCGTTCTATCGAATCAAAAAGAGATATAAAAATTTCTCTAAATTGTATGTGTTTGTTTTTAATAAAATCCGAAAGCTCCTAAAAACACCATAATAATTGCAACATGTTTAAATACAAGACGTATAATTTCATGTATTACCCCCGGCAACACTGCTCAAGTGGAATCAAACATGTAAATATGTATGTATGTATGTACTTGCAGGCATAAGCGTACATATGGCACATATGTAATTTTCATTAATGAACCAATAATAAACATCAACACAAAAATAATTATTAAATATCATTATATGCTCGTACACTTCAACACTTCTACGCCAAAGACAAGTACAAATGTAGAAACTATTGTGTGTTGGCATAATTGCAGAAGAGGTGAGTAAGTATATCCTCTCAGCCCTCCCAATGACATGCATTCATTATGAATGTAAAAGAAAAAAAAAAACAACAAAACAGTAGTCTTTAATACAATACAATTAAAAAATAGAGTGAACCTAAAACCAAAACAAACCACCTTGTAATCACACAACATACGGTACATTCTACACACATTAAACCACTCAGACACACACACGCACTCACATTCATACACACACACATATTTCTATTAAAAGTACATAATTCTGCATTTTTCTATGAAAGTGTGAATGCGAACCTCTGAATTTCGAAATGACTACAAAAGAATGGTGTGAACATAATGAATGCATATAATGGTGTGAACACCCTCCCTTCACTTTTGTCAATTAAAATGTTAAAAACTAAATGATGGTTTCTTTGGGTTTCTGTTTTTTTCCTTAATTTTTTAACACAATTGTATTAAGAACTTAAACACTCAAACTCTGTTGTACAGACATTTTTTCTTTTTCTTGAAATAAAAAAGAAGTGACATTTAAATTTTTATTGCTTTTTTCCCTTCCGGTCGTATTTTTTGTTTTTGACGAAAGAGTGAATGAATGTTCTTTGCACATATACTTTTTGTTAATTTTTTAATAGGGTTTTTTCTTGTTAAAGAAATTAAATATTTTGTGTGAAAGGGAATTTTACCAAGTATATGAAGTGGGGAGGTGCTCTCATTTAACTAATACATGCCATGTGCTCTTAAATTTTTGTTTGCAACTTTGAGTGTGTATGTATGTGTTGTATGAGAAAACTTCAATTCAGCTAAAAATGTCTTCATAAAAAATAATACAATTGAAGGTCATTTCATTCAAATTTACTTCTTTGTTCACAAAATTTTTGTGTAAGTCACGAAATGAAATTAAATTAAAATGCCACAAATCTCAATATGTAATTCTTATGTGACAACTAATACCACAATTGTTATTTAAATAATTCTTTATACGATTATTATACAAACATACTACGACCATCAAAGCCATTGTATATCATTTAATGCTTTTTATTTTTATATTAATTTAAATATTTTTAGTGCCCACCAATTGTACATTTCCTGCCCGCTGGGAGGGCTCTTGGTTCCTATCGGGCTATCAGCAATCCATACACATCAAAGGTTCCCAATTTAGTTATAGGGGAAGATGTGCTGCTTCGGATGGTAACAAATATTTAATTGTGGACGAGTAAGTTAAATTTTGTTTTTCACTTTTCTACTTGTATTTTAATGAAATTTACTAAAACTACTAACTAATTAAATAACTAATACGGTTTGTTGTTAATATTCTGATTATGCAATTCAACGGTTATTAACTAGTACGTACGTCTTTTATGTATTTTTAATTAATATGTGGGTAGGAGGATATTTGAGAACTGCAGAGGTCATAAAAACAGATATCTTGCTGAATATCTCCCTTCATAATATTGTTTCGAGGGCTGCCAAAAATTACTCTGCATAGTTTTAATGATCAATCAATTATGGGGCCAAGGTGCAATGCATAAGCTCAAGCTAATAAGATTTTGTATTGAAGTAATTACTTTTACTGTGCCAATTCTTAAAAATTTGCTCCGAACGCCATGATTCAGTATCCTAAACAATCGCCCGATTCATTCACAGGAAAATCTGACAGACCTTAAAAAACTGTTTACAAAAATTCTTTATGTATGTACGTTCACACTTATGAAATATTTGCCCAAAAAGGCGAAAAATATTTTATATATTCAGATACGATAGAATCCAATATTATTGGAAAATATTTAACTCAATAAACTCTGTCTGGATTAAAAGTTTTTCAATTGGTATTTAGTGGTTACGTTTTTTTGGGCAAATATTTAATGAGTGCGAACGTACCTTAGGTGAGATTAGCTTATTACAAGACTTCTTGGGAAAATAAATAATTCGAATTTAAAGCAAAACTTATTTTTTTGTATATAAGTCAAGGCAAACAACATGGTCATCTGTCAGTGTTGATTGTAATTAAAAATAATGAATTACTGAACGAACTAAAAATTGGCATTTGTCAGGACATCACTGAGCTGCTGTACGAATTAATGCAGTGAAGTGAACTGGGCTGAAAGGAGCGGTTAGCTCAGTGGGCTAAAGAGCTCAACTCTTTCCCACACATATCGCAAGGCGAAATTAATAAAGCATACATCCGTTCAAAGTGGCACGCTGTATTTGCTCTGCTCTCTCCATTCTTCTCATGCGCTCCAGACTTCGCAACAAAGAATTCATAGCCCAGCTTTGGTGTTATTTGCAATTAAATGAGAAATTATCCTTTTCTGTTAGCAAAAGCAGTCTCCACCGCCATTATATTCAAATAAAGCTCAGCTTACTTGCTTTTGGCAACGAAGCGTTAAATTTCATATGTCTGAAACAAACTTCGATTAAGAGTGCTGTCACTCTGATCGGCATCTTTTTGATGTCTTACCATTCTTGGCGGTGACGACAACCTTAAAGGCGCTTCCCAAGCAATCCTTTAATTAACAAAGTGTTAATAGTACATCATACATATACAATTTTTTTTTACCCTAAACGATAAAGCTAGATTCGCATGTATTGGCTGACAATATTCTTCAAATATTTTTATGGCATCTTCAATTAATTTCTAATGGTAAAATTTTATATAACATGGTTAACTTCTGTTTAATTACTTATCCATTGCTTGAGGACAAAATGTTTGTCCCAACAAAATGTTGTTATATGAACTTTTTCGTCTCGCTTAGCGCGAGGTAGACAGATGCTAAATTTCATATAAAAAAGTACTGGTCCGTACTAAAAAATTGTGTCGCAAATGCAGCTTCAAGGCCTAGCCCCACTGTGCATTATATAAAGCGGCTAAATATAGCGAATGAACTTTTATTTTTTAGCAACATTTTTCTCTTAACCCACGTATTAATTATCATAAATACATATTTTTATATGTCCCATTTATATTTATTAGTTTTCCTTATTTTGAAATTTCATTTAAAAATCATTAAAAATACCTTTTAAATAAATTGGTTGTAAATAATTAATTAAAATAAGTTTCATGCAAGTATAAAAATATCTAGTATGTTGTTTTAACAAACATACCGACCGATATGCAAAACAAATTAGAAATTTCACTTAAAAAATTTCAACAGAACAAATACTGCATACAGTATCAGTATCCTTGTTGCCCAATACTTTTACTAGAACTGCGGACACAAAAAAAGTATTCATGAAATTACAAATGAAAAACACTGAAAAAAGTTTACAAGAGATTCATCTTAAAAAAATTAAATTTAAAATATTTATTTACAAGAAAAATATAATAAACGTACGAAAAAACTTCAACTGAATAAATGAGGTAAGCTGATGTAAAGTTTTGTGGAAAAAAACAAGAAAAATAAGAATAAAACAAACACAGTAAAAAGTGTAATGAATTGAAATGGACACAAATTCTCCAGAGTACTATTCCAAATACCTATAAATTTAAACTCAGTTTAGCTGGAGTTTAACTTTAACTTTAAACACAACATACAAATACAGAATTCGCAACATCCATACATACTTGTATAACAGTTACATAAAAAAGTATACATACACAGGAAACTTTTCGTACTTAAATCGTAATCGAAAAGAACAAGAAGAAGAGAAAATATAGCTAACAAAAAGTATATTTGCGAGTTCGAAATAAAATAAAACCTCATAAAATCAACAGACGTACACAACGGGAACGAAAGTATGTATGTATGACTGCGTCCGTGTACAATATAAAATGAAATAAAGAAGCGAAAATAGTACATCTACCGCCTGTGCAGTTTGTTTAGAGGTTTGAGCATCCCAGCCATGCATATTCTTCATTAAAATACAACCATGATTGGGTGCAGTCAGTACAACCAATAATGTTGTTGTGTTTGGTTTTTATTTTTGCATACATATTGCTGTTGTTGTTGTTATTGTTTTGTATTTTTATTTTATTTTTAGTTTTTACCTACTTATTTATTTTATAAGGATTACAAATAAAAGTTAGCAGGATGCGGCCTGCAAAGCCAATATATCAGGACTGATTTGACGGCGTTGAAATTGTATTTTTTTTACAATTTGAAAACATTTTTAAATAATAAATCAATTTGTTCTAATTAAAGGTTCAAAAACAATATTTAATCAGCTTTTAACTATATTATTGGGAGGGAAAGTTTCAGTTTCATTTTCTTCACAAATTCTGTGAATTTCGATTCAATGAAAAATTTAATTAAAAATTTAACCAACGTCACACTGCAGCCAAGAAAGCGAATGAAGCAATTCCAATGAAACTTTTTCAAAATATTCGAGACCTTTTAATCTATTCAATCTGTTGCGTTAATCTTATGAAGCGAAATTCCTTTAGTGTAGGAAAGCTTTAATTGGATTTACAAAAAGAAATTCACTTTTTCAACAGATCACAACTTTATAACATTTAGGGTATTCACACTGTATGCTATTATGCCGTATTGTTACATTATTTTAGAACAGTCCAAAATTGTCGCTGTGCTGAATGCAGTTGAAATATTTCGGTTGTTAAACTTGTATAACTGGCAGGTGCTGCATGTTTTTCCACTTGCCACAACTAAACAATTAAGTGCGTTCATATTACCGGCAGTAGCTGTTTACACATACAAATTCTTTCCTTATCAGCTGACCGAATTTAGAAACAGCACACTAAATATGTTTGTGCTATTATTTTATGACTTATGACTACAGTATGAGTACCCCAATTGCTTACATCCTTGAGGTCTCAAGTTCATATCTGCAGTTGATAAATCTCGATACACTTTCTTTATTGAGGGAGGTTCTGTTTACTAAATGGACTTGGTCAGTGATGCATTTTCGGTTGTGCTCAATATTATAACAATTTCATATTAATTAAGCAATAAATAAATTAAAGTTTTTATGGATAATTGAGCCCGATTTTGGCATTTATTTTATTTAAATAATAGTGCATATCTGAACACCTTATATATCACAAACTTGGAACTTGACAATATACGTTGTGATGGCAGTTCCCATGGTCTGTTCATTTATTGTCAGTACATTGTTAAGTCCGACAATATTGTATGATCCTCGAAGATTATTTAATTGTTTGATAATAGTTCAACAGAGACATCCTTCCCGCTAATTAAATAGGTGTCAGTGAATAATGCGGATCGCGTTATAATTATATTTAAAGTATAAATTATTTCACATGATACTCTGCTGACGGACGTCTTCATTTATATGGCAACACATGAAAACTATTAGTTTTCCTTAAAACATTTCTGTGTCCTTAATGATTCTTGTGTGCTTGATTCCACGTTTGATTGAGTTTTCATATACTTTGATCAAATTTAAACGGAAACTCTTTAACCACAAATCATTGAGCGCTTAACTATAATCCTTACCCTGATTTTAAGTCATTTCCTTTAACTTTTTCTGCTTTTGTTATTGCTGTTGCTTTCATTATAGTTTTTCCTTTTTATATAATTTCTTTTTTTTAATGATGATGACTCTTTAGCTCCACTAACAACAACAACAACAACAAACAATATGTATTTAATGATGGTTCATACCCATATAAATTTCATTTCTCGGTTCATATTTTTCTTCTCTTAATTTTTCAGTTTAATTTCTTTTATATATCCGTACCATTTCATGTGTATGTGTATGTGTATGTATGAATGCAATACATGCATACATATGTACGTAGATACTTGTGTGTGTTACAACTATTATAGAAAAGAAGAAGAAAAAATAAATTAAAATTCCAAGTAAAAATCTTAAGAGTTTGCGTGTTTTTCTGCGCTTAACATTTAAAAGTGAAGAAAAAATAAATTTAATTTTTCTGTTTTACTTAATTTATTTTTTTTTTGTTATATAAAATATATTCTCTTTTAGGTTCATTCATTTCATTTTGTTAATACTTCAACGACTTTTTTGTAGGTTCTTTACAAATTGTTGGGGGAGAAAAAAAGAAATAAAACTTTTTTACTTTAACGTCTTTTATTCGTTATAGTTTTTTTTTTTTCTCTCTCTCTCTCTCTCTCCTTTCAAACCTCATATTTACGTTAGTTTTTCTTTATGTTTCGATGAATTACCCCACTTTACTTAAACTACTTTTTCTCCTGATATATAAAATATAATTTATTTCAAAAATATATATATCAAACTCATTTTGTGTTGTTTAAAAATGCCATTAACTAAATAGTATTTAATAAAGCTTTATGATTTTATTCGAAATTTATTTGAAATGAATGCTTTCTAATAAGTCATATAAAAATATTTTGTTAAAACTAAGCTTTTTATATACAAAAACAAAAAAAAAAAACTTAATTAATATTAAGATTCTCTAATTCGAGACTATTTTCTTTTCACAATTTTGACATTTTTAAGTTGTAGCTGAAATGTGTCTTTTCGTTTTTATCCTTGAATATCAATTAAATATTTACACCATGTATTTGTTGTATTATTTTGAGTAAACTTTTTGTAATTTTTACAAAAAAATAAATACATACATCATACGTATATGTCATTGCCCATTCCCTAAAAAGATTGACTTGTTCATTCATATTTATAAAAATATTTATTTTGCCTAAAGTTATGTTTTTTATTGTTTTAAGTATGTTTTGAATTTACAATTGTGATAATCAGTATATGAACTTTATAAAATAGTTTTATTTCTGTTGTTCCGAAACATCGTCATTGAATTGTTAAGAAACATAAAATATGTAACGCAAGATTTTTTGCAAAACGTTTAACTTTGAATGGTTTAAGTTACAATTGTGTTGTGGTTTTCATTTATTGGTTTAGATAGAGTTTTGGAAGCGTTTTCTTTCCAATCGAGTTACCAAACAAGTTCTTAAAGTTAAGGTAATTTTTAAATTCACAGATATGAACTAAAGCCTGACTAGTAATTTCCATCTTAGCCAAGTTTAATCTATAAAGTTCAAATAATAACACGATTCAACGTCTAAAGCAATAAAATACTGTTCACTGTTTATTTAGTAATAAAAGTAGAAATTCTCTTGGGGTTATTGAACATATAGATTTTGGGTTTATATTCGAAACTTCGAATTGAACTTGCAATTTTCGAAATTGATTAAAATAAGAAATATGTAAAGATATACATATTATGCCAAATCCGCAGCAAAAAACAATAAAGTCCTGAGTTTTCGAAATAGAAGTGGTTCCAGCCCGGCACTCAGTACTAAAGAATTTGAGCCGTATATCAGCATAATTTTTTTTATGGCTTCTAGTTTTATTTATGGAAACCTCACTTCATGAAAAACGTATTTATAATTATTATTTATTTATAACAAAGAATTTGTGAAAACAACACAATAAGTAATTCAAAGGTTTTTATTGCTTATAAATTTTTTGCAAAAAATCCTTGTGATTTCAAAAAGTTTCTTAATAATTCATAAAAGAAACGAAAATCATTTTCACTATTAAAAACAAAACAAACACAAACTATACTGCATTTTGACTCCAAAAACTAACAACAACAAATAATTTAATTAACCCCTTAAAAGCGTGTGTAAAACACATACATGCATATATTAATATTCTCATAATGGTTGAACCCAAACTTTGGTTAAGAAACATCTTTAATTATGATTTTTTCTCCTTTAATGAAATCTATATATAAATTATAATATATATTATGACGGAAAAACAAATTCGAAAATTGTTTTTTAAATTCAATCAATTTAAAAAATAAATTACTAAAAATATATGAAAATGAAAACGACATTTTAGGAAAGGATGTCATCGGTGCCTGGTCATTTATGAGAAACACAACAATGTGTTGCAGTATAAAGAAAGTGAGTGCGAAGGTGATAGTATGTATATGCATCAAACAAATCCATCTGCAATGGCGATGCGTAGCGTTGTAAATCAAAAAACCAACAATAATGGTGGTGATCATAGGGGGGGAGCTCATCCCAATTTGAACGGGCATTCAAGACTATCCTCATCGGATCAATATATAATGAGATCCAATGACGATATGAATGATTGTAAGCATTTAATTTCCACTTTAAACAATTTTAATTATTCAAATTATTTTTAATCTAAAGTACAACAACAACAAAAAGGAAAGAATAATATTTTTGTTCAGTTCGTTGTATTTATAATTATTTCTTTTTTTTATTTTCTTAAACTTAATTTCCGTTTTAATTTCGTTTCCTTTTAATCTTTTTCTTTTATTCGAATTAAAAAATTATTATTATTTTTTTAACTTATTTATATATATTTTGAATTCATTTATTTAAAAAGAAAAACATAAAAACACGTTCATAAGGTTTTTTTTAAAGTTAAAGTTTATATAATTTGAAAATAATTATTGAACAAGGAAAATGAAAAAGTCGTCTACAAAACAACACTTCTTTTTTCAATCTATTTCGTTTTTCTTCCTTTTACTTTTATTTAATTATTTTTATAAGAAATCCACAATCTTTGTAAATAGCTTTCTCTTTTGGAAAAGAAAATCATTTTAACGAAAAGCGTTTTAGTAAAACAACAAAATATGTTTCTTTCATAAACCCAACTTCAATGAAAGCAAATCGAATCAAGAGTTCTTTACAACCCTCTCTTATATTCAGATTTTATTTTAAAGGAGAAGTTCTATAAATATTCTAAAAGAAAACTGAAAACTGCTCCTTTAAAAATAAAAATTTAACAATTTAAAAAGCAGTGTTTTAAAAATAACTTTTCGTTACAAATCATTTAAATAGAAAGAAAAATATCCATCTAAAGCGTATTAGCGGAATAGCAGATTAACCCGTCCCAACTTTTGTCTTACATAAAAAGTAAACCCGTTAAAAACTGAAAACAAAATATTTTACGAAAAAAAATACAATTAAATTTCTTTGAAATTTAAAAAATAACCAACATATTTTAAGTTTTCACAAAATTTTGTGTTTATTTGATCAAAATAGTTTTTTGTTAAAAATTGTTTTTGGTTTTAACCAAATTTTCTGTTGAAAAGAAACCTTTTTAGTTCATTTAAATGTAAATAATTAAGAACAATTTTGTAAATATTTATTATATAAAAAAAAACTAAAACTTGTTTGTTTATATATTTATTATAAATATTTGTTTGTACATTCTAATTTTTTCCTTTTGCCAACTAAATATTTTAAATATATTTTCACGGTAACGAAATGACGAAAGAAAAACACTTAACTAAGTTCAAGAGAAAAGCTTAAGATCTAAAGCTTTCAAAAATACTCTTCAATAGTCCGGGCTTAAAAAGTTAATTTGATAACATTATATTGATAACATTAATTTGATATTCTGTGCATATCCTTTTATTCTGTGCAACTTGAAAAAAACTTAAAGTAAAAACTAACATTTTATTAAATGCTTAAAGCGTTTATAGTTTGAAAACATGTTAAAGCTTTGATGATCAATGAATTATATAATTAATTACACTGTAAAGCAAGGTCTGTAATTGTTTCGTAAAATTGTTTGAGAACAGAAAGCTTTTGTCCGTAGTGCTGCCTAGTTTTCTAGTCACAAAACGTTCTTTAAGCTTTGGAGATCGCAATAGAATCTGGCAGAGAAGTCTTACCGAATTGAAACTTAGTCCGCTGGCCTAATAAGCTTAAGTTTCATAAAAGCTTTCAACAGAAAATGTATTCATTTCAAAAGCTATCGATTTTAGAAAACGCTAGAATACTCTCGATTGATAATATTTAAGGAGAATATATAACTCAATGAAGCTTGAAAATGTTTGCAATATTTTAATGATAATTCCTTAAGCTTGAATTTTATATAAATAAAATTCTTGAATTTCTATGTTCAATATTTCGACAACTCTTTTGGGTAGCATCTTTAGGAAAGTCTTCTTATTTTCCTTTCCTCTTGTTGTTAAAACGCTTGACGAAATATTGAACGTGTAGAAGTAAATAAAATGTGATCAGCACGTCAGTTCATTTTATTTGCTTATTATTTCAGTTAAGCTTTTGTCTTGAACTTTTCAAAATATGTATATTAATGTGTTTACAAATGCATTCTTTACTACTGCGTTTAACATAAACAAGGAAAATTTGAAAGCTTAGCCAAAAAAAAAATGCTTTAAAGCCTTAAATGATTTGGTAGTAAACTTTTAAGCTGCGTGAAAGTCTCAACATAAAGCTTTTAAAGTGTTTCAAGCAACCTACGATTAGTTCTGTTTCTTTATGTGCCATACTGAAGTGAAAGCTTTTTATTTCTATTCTGTGCTGTACATATTTTTAGTACAGTCTAGTACAGCTAATAAGGAAACAGATCAAACATTTTATTTATTTTTTCGGTGTTTTTGTTGTTTATATAAATTTTTTTGGAAATATGTTTATGCTTCTCATTAAAAGTTATTATAAAATTACTAGGTTGTGTATAAAACAAAACATCTCTACTCATCTGTAAATAGCCATTCTATATAAATATTTATATTGATTATTTTAATTAATTTGAAAAAAAAAACTGAAAACAGAATCCACCTTTGAGAAATCAAAAACATTAATTTAACCGAGAAAAGTTAATAATACGCGATGAATGAAAGATACCAACCACAACCACGAGTTATTTTTCTTTATTAAATTGTGTATACTTTGGAAACATTTAATTATTGTACATTATTAATTCTGTTGATATGTTTTCCACTTTGATTTCTGAGAAAATATAAATATTTTTTATATACTTTTTAACTCTGTACAAAAAATTATTTAATAATTTAACAAATTCCGTTGATATATAATATCATTTGCACGCCTTAAGCCAGTCAGTCAGTCTTCTTGTGTTTAATTAAAAATTGAAAGTTGTCTCCTTTTTATTTCTATTTGTTATTATTATTATTATTTAATTTCATTTTTTTTGTCACATAATAGATAATTTAATTATGATTTAATATTATGAATTTATATTATGTTTTTTAAATGAAATATATAATTTTTATGTACAAAAAAAAAAAGAAAAGAATTGACATTAAATTAAATGTGTGTGTCCTTGTGTGTGCTGTTTAACCCAGTCTCTAAATCCCAATTACCCTCGTTTTTACTAGTTTCACTTTGTTTGTTCCTTTCCATCATTCTTGCGTTCGATTTTTTTTATTATTATCATTTTTACTCTTTTTATGGTTTCATTATTATTGAAATGAAAATTTATGTTTCGATATTAAAATAATAAGTTAATTGCAAAAAAAGCAAAACAGTTCAGAAAAAACTTAATGAATATGTATATTCCACAAACATAAATTAATTACTATTTAAAACATTTTTTTGTGTGTGCAAATTTAATATAGAGTTAACATTCATAATTCAATATTAAAATTCAATTTATGCAGGCGTATCGATAACAAAGTGTGTTCTGCTTTAATTAGCATACATACAGTGAGGAAAATAAATTATCTTATAGGTCGATTTTATAGACACGCTTGTCTTGGCGTTGCAGAAACCGTCTCAAAAGTATCATGCGTATCCTCATGTGATGTCAGTAGTCAGTACTGCAGTGGCTAGTGGCTGGAATTCCTAACCAGTCCTTGTGCTAGAATCGTTGCATCTGTGAGTGATAAATTCTCACCTCACAAGTCTTGCTTGTTCCTATATTCTACCTGATTCGGATGCTACCATTCATGCAAACTGGAACTTATATTTTGGCACGCGCTGGATCTAACAGCTGGGGCTTTGCGATATTTCTTCTTTAATTTATTAGTAAACTTTTGAAGAACTGCTTTATGCCGTTTCGAATCTATTTGCGGACCTGAAGACCGCTGCCATTCAACGATTGAACTTGGTTTCTCTATATCGTCTCAACTTTACTCAAAAATTAATAAAGTCACAGTTTAAAGCAAAAACTAATTTCATTGGAACGACTTGTTAGCAATAAAATGGATGTGCAATTTTTATTTCTTCTAAAGTTTTATTCCATTTCTACTGTGCCATGATGGTGTTGCCATCTAAAGATTTAACCTGAGAGAGATTGTCCTTAAAAATACCTTAATGGAAGTAAAAGGTCCTGTGAACTGAGCAATTGCTTCACATTATTATAAATGTTTGATAAGTTTCTCGACAATTCACAACTGTTTTCAGTGGTCGCAACATAATCGCTATAGACATGCATCTGGCAACATACGAGTTGTTGAATATTACAGTGCAAATGTGGAAACGGCTGTATTTATTAGATATTCTGAACTTGAATAACTTCTAATTAGTTAATACATAACGAAATTGATCAGCTGTTTCCCTTCGCTACAAATACATTCCATTGCAGTCGTCGAATTCAACCTTAAGGCCTTCGTTGAGTATCCCACACAATTGTCACACCAGTTACATCTTTAAGCCACTCCACCGTACTTTTTTTTTAGCAGACATTTAATATTTGGCAGATTGCAAAGGTACTAAATTAAGGCCTTTAAGAGTAGTTTTTATTATTATTACAAATTTTTCCCGATAGCGAAATGATAAAGACAATTTAAATATCAAGTAAATTAAAATGTATTTTGTTAATTAAGTGTTTGTGGAATATTTTATTTATGTATCAATTATTATTTAAATAGAAATATGTAAGTACTCGTTGCCAAGATAACGAGCTTCTAATTATTTAGGTTAAACCATTTATGTATCGTATATATAAAAAGAAGAAAGAAAAACAAGTATTTTGAGAGAAAATCTTTTAAAATTCAGTTTTTCTTGCTACCAGAACTTCTGAAATGAAAATTATATTTCTTCGAACTCAAGAAAATTATACAAATAATTCTGCTAACAAGCAAAAAAAAATAGCGTTGTTAATATATTTTCTTTTAATTTAAAATGCTAAATATTATTACAAATGAAACCCTTTTGCAAGAAAGAGAGTTGGTATGGAAAACATTTTCTGTACGAGTATAATATTTTTCCTTCCTCAAGTCTAAGCCAAGAAAGAAGAAATTTAGGGCAGGCACCCCATCATCATTCACTCTATGAAAAAAGAATGAATCAGTGTTTGTTGTGCACGTTAAATGAATGGAAATTTTGTTGCCAGTCAGATGCGAAAGCCAGGCAGGCAGCAACAGCCAGCAAATATATAAATATAAACTCAACCTCAACATTATTTAGATTTAAATATCAATTTTAGTTTCAGTTAGTATTTCTTTTTCTTCCATTTTTAATTTCCAACTTGGAGTTTTACTCGTACTTTCATTCGTATCTGCAGAATGCATTTCATTTAAAATCCAATCAAGAGGCAAAAGCGAGAGCAAAAATAGAAGAAAAAAAGAAATTAAATAATAATAAAAACCGAATGATAATTGGATGACATGTGAAGTTAATTCTTATTTCAGATTATTTAGGTTCTTGTATGTTTATTTTTCATTCTTTCTAGACATTTTATTTAAATTTCATTCCTACAACGACTAACATGCACAGTTTTCACAATTACAGTGTGTGTGTATATTTTATTTAAGTCTCTATTTTCGTATTTTCAATTAATGTT
Organism: Linnaemya vulpina; assembly: GCA_963675445.1. NCBI lineage: Eukaryota > Metazoa > Arthropoda > Insecta > Diptera > Tachinidae > Linnaemya > Linnaemya vulpina. The sequence continues at coordinate 4,502,601 of OY776277.1, forward strand.
AAATCAACTTTGACTTGGATGACATTAAGTGCATTTTATGAAAATGTCCCAACAAAATGCCTGCGTTGTCAGTTAAAGTGAACCAACCTTTTAAAGGCTGCATGACTCACAAAAAAGTTCACGTCGTTTCGTGACAATTGAGAAAAGTCCCTTTTAAAGAACTCTTAAAAGTAGCTTTTGCAAAAATTTGTTTTAAAAAAAAGGAGTTGTGAAGTGTGTTTGTACGTAATTTTTAAAAGAACGCCTGTTAAAAAAAAACTGTGGTTTAAAAAGGAGCGAATTTAAAATAGGTGCTATTTGCTGTTCTTTCTACTGGAAAATTTCTTATTAAAATATGTAGCAATCGCATACAAGAACCAGATAGAGATAGCAACTTTAAGCGTTTATCTAAATACCGCCTTGAATATGCTACCTTAAGAAAATGCAAAAACCTACATATAAAAAGTACCTTTTCAAAAGGTTCTGTAAAAAACCCTTTTGATTATGTACCTCTTGACAGATGTACGATTTACGGAGCCACTGATCAGAAAACTTCAATATAAATCATTATTCCTGCAAATGCGTCTATTAAAGAAGAAGTACCTTTCAAACAGACAATCTTTTAAAATAGCAATATTTTATATAAAAATAATTTTAAGAAAATTTTACTCAAAAACTTTTAGCCTGTAAAAAAACCTCTTGAAAAGTGTAACTTTAAAAAGTGATAGCTGTCGTTTTTCTATTACTTATAAAGAACTTTTATTTATAGTAAAAAATTTGCTGGGTTTTCGCTTCAATTCGAAAGTTTTTTGTTGGTAAATTTCATTACTAAAAATTAAAGAGAACTTAAATAAATTTATAATTGCCCTTAAAATTGCAATTTTATTGAGTTAAAGACCACAATGACAAGGCGGAATAAGACAAGATAAAACAGCTCATTCTTAAAAGAAGTTTATGTAAAAATTTAAAGTAATTTAATTGAGGAGCACTTCTGCTCTCTCCACCCATTAATGGAAAAGGAAACACTATGGGGCTTAGTTGATAAGTTACGCTATCTAGTCATCAAATAATATCCAGACTTCATCTAAGCAATTTTGTATCTAATTTCCCATTTGAAATCCTAAGTCTGGCTATAGAAAAATATATAAATGAAACTGAAAACTTTTCAAAAGCGCATTTGCCTTTAAACGGTTCTTAAGTAACGTTTTTCTTGAGTACATTTTAACCATCTGGTCCCAAACTCTTATTCTCAAGTTCGCAAATGACAATAGTTTGGGCAATACCAGCCAGCGATTGTTATTAAGTAAACAATATTGGACTTAAGGTCATCCTTTAAAATGTTTACAACAACTTGTCTTCCATGTGAATCTGTTACACCTCCATTCGCAAAACATGTGTTTTGTTCCTCTTATAATATCCGGGCTTAATGAATTGCTAAATTAAAAACTTGTAACTCATAACTACCATTTAGATTAAAATCTCATTTAGTCTTGCTGCAAAAAAAGAAAACAGTTCCGACCCCACCCCACATCATTCTCCCCTTCTTCTCCTCACAGTGGCAGTGGAACAATGTTATCACAAACAAAATCCCTTTAACAATATTGACTTTATTCCTTTTTTTGTTCGTTATCACAGGTTTGTTGTAGCTGATGTTGTTGTTGTTAATTAATAAATTAATACACATACAACATGTAATAAAAACGAAAAAAGAAAATTTATGTAAAAAAAGGTTCCATTTAACTTAGTAAGCCCCAGTAACATGAATAATTTACTGTTTCTCTTCTTTGCTTTTGCTAATCGAGAATAAGAAGAACACAATGTAGCAAAAAAAACCCCAACACTTTTGCAAACAAGAAACCGTTTTATTACAACAACAAGAACAAAACAAGAATGTATCTCCCACCCACCACAATTCATTGAATGTAATTGAAACCCTTTTAAAGGTAGACAAACAAATCAAAACCAAGAGAAACAAAAACAAATTAAAAAAGGAGGTGGGTGAGAGATAAATGAGATAAGAATCTTTCTTATATTCTTTTTTTTCTTGCGCTTGTTTTGTTTTTATTACTCTTATTCGGTTTAATAAACGACTGAACGGTTGAGTGAGTGAAGGATGTAGTCAGAAGGACAATTATAACAAGATATTCTTTCATTTCTTCCTTTTGTTTAAGCAAGTCCAGGTCATGAAGGTACCATCGAGATTCCATTTCTTTGTGTCACAGTCTGTTTTAAGAGTGTGTCACAGTATTTCATGTTGTTGATTTTTGTTAAGGTATTATTAAAAAACCAGATACGAAATACTACAACCGCACATATTTATTTCTATACAAAAGAATATTGAAAAAAAGCCAAATAATTTTAAACAAGTCAATTACCCCTAATTTCTTTTGAACATGTCAACATTTTCAAGTGACAGGATAACCCCTTTTTTATACATACTTTGTTCTGTACATACAAAAATTATTCTACTTTATATACATATTCTTGCCGTCGTTGTTGTTGTCTTGTATAAAAGATCTGAATACATGCAAAGAAGCTTTTATTACAGCAACAAAAATAGGTAAAAAGAAATTTAACCAGCAACTAAAATACTTGGAGGACGTACGAAAAGGAAAAAAAAAATAATAATAATTTGAACACAAGAAGCAACAGAATGTAGAGAAGCTTAAGACATGCACCGTGGGGTTTTTAGAGTTTTATAGGAATTTGAAAAAGTGCGAAAACTTTTGTTCCGAGAGTATAACAAAACAGTTGAAATTCGCACGAATAATAATTCGCTTTTCACAATAATAAAAATCAAAATAGCAGACAAAAATCGGTAAAAGGCAAACAACATATGTAAAGGCGTCCAGGAATGTAAACGAACTTTATAATTTACCTGGTGACTCTTGCATAAAATTCGATTATATTCTACCGGGATTTTGTTCAAAATGAATTACAGTTTCAGTAAACTAGTGACAGAAAAGTTGTGAAATTTTCTAAATTTGCGTAAAAATATTTTAAAACCAGACATATTTGCTGGAAACTCAATCTTTAATCCTGTAGGAAACCCCAAAATCTTAATAAAAAGTGTAGAAATTAATTCCAATTTCGGATATGTGGCAACGCTTGTTTATGTATTTATTATTGAGGTCGTATTGCGCGTCATAAACTTTTAATTTTTCCGTAGTGTGAAACAAAAGTCTGTAGGACTTAGAAAAGTAATAAACTGTGCCCACTGTGCAAATATTTATACATGTTCTTTAAATCCTTTAAAAGTGTAATGAAAAGATTTTTTTATTCCAATTTTTTTTTCTCTCCACTTGCTATTATTTTGTTGCTTTTTGTAGAACGATAAGCATCATATGCTACTTAAGACTTTAGATATTTTATATTTTATGCATATTTTTTTTTTCATTAAAAAAATATATCTATATTGTTATGATGATGGCATAGAAATCTTTTCCATTCAATTCTGTACTTTTTTTGTATTGCGTTGAAACAAAAAAAAATGAAAAAATAAAAATAATAAAAGAAAGTAAAACAATGTAATAATTAATTAAAGAATGACGTTGAAGAAGCAGGGGAATACAAAATATTCACGCTAATGAATGAACAATGTGTTTTTAAACAAAACAAAAGGATTTTAGTATCCATAATTCTTTCTTCCTCTCTCTCTCTTTCTGACCCCCTTACTCTCTCAATATCTCTGACTCTTTCTATTTCCACTTAAGTTGATTTATTCTAATATTTAGGACAACAGCTACACGTTATTGTAGAAAAATTGTTGTATTAAAATGTACGTGTACAAAAATGTTTTTTCTTGATTATGAATATTGGAAGGATATTAATTTTAAAGTTGTTTAAGTGATTTTGTGTTAAGAAAAAATTTAAAAAAAATTATAAATTATGTAAGTTTTATTATAATTTAGAAACAAGTAATTGAAGATTTGGTTTAACTTCTTCCTTGAAGATAGAACGAAAAAATTCTTGCTGTCCGTTTCGCATGGTCGAAAGAATATTTTGTTTCGTACAATTGCATGGGAAGCAAAAAAAATATATATAAATTATATATTTTTCAAGTAATTGTAATTGGAAAAAAGAAAAGACTCTTTCGACATCGTGAAATAGGATCTATATTTTTATTTTCATTAAAAATAAAATTAGCTGTAATATTCACTAGCATCTATATTCCTCAACTAAACAGCTGATTCTGACAGAATGAAAATACGGTCAATGAGATTTGATTTTTATGGCAAACAATCGAATTGTTTGTAAGAAATTTTCACAACAACTAAATTTGATAATATTATTTAAACGCTATTTAATCAAATATTTAAGGTATAGAATTTATTAATTAACTTTAAACCATATGGGGACTTTTTTAAACTCGGTTGAGTATCGTTTATTTTAAAGATTGTGTTAATTAATTTAAGTTCAAAACTATTCTTTTCTTAAAATTATTATAAAATATATATTATCAGTATTATTTATTTCTTAAATTGTTCAATTAATTTTGTTAAATCTAATCACAAATTGAGACGGGTTAAATTTGCTTCCCTCCCTTTAACTCCCTCTTAAAACAACTTATTTTTTATAAGTCAAAATATATAGAAAATATTAAAAAAGCATACACCACAATCCCCTACTCACAATACACGCACACACACACACACACACACACACACACACATACGAGTATACTCGCATATATAGACACCATATTTTATTTATGTTAAACATAATGTTCCATTGAAAATATTAAAAATCTGAAACGAAAATCCATACCTTTAATAAAAAATTAGAAGAAGAAGAAAGAAAAAACAAAAGCCAAACATGAAAAATTTAGCTGTTTTTTCGAATGAATCCAACCTTAAAGTTTTTGTTGCTGGCACACAATATGGAACGTAAGCGAAAATAAAATTTTAATTAAAATTAATAGTTTAATATTATTTGCCATTAACAGTTCTTTTTTTTTTGTAGGTATTTTAGAAAATCTGTATTAAAAATTTGACAAACACATACACACACAAAAACGTTAACTTAAACAAGCAGAATGCGCGCGCAATTTCACAAAATGATACAAACACACGTACGAGTATATGGGATTTAATCTTACATACACTCACACGCGCACACAAACCATTAACACACCCTCACAAGCTTGTAGAAAAATTTATACACTTTATTTTGGAGTACAAAAACCCAGGAGTTCACTTCATAACACATCATCTATTGAAGTCAGGAAAAGTACCAAAAACCGAAAGAAAAAAAATTAAATCAAAATGAGAAGCTCTCATACCCCTGCACAAACACACACATACACACACACACACACACAATACCTACACTCGCACACTCTCTTACAGTCAGTGGTTTTGAAACGGAAAAGGATGTGAAAAATAAAATTTCTATGCACAAATAAAATATAAAATAAAAATAAAAAAACAATAATAAAACAATATCATGTACAAAAACAACGACAGCAACATTAAAAGCTAAAAATTCATGTTGATGACATACACCGACTTTTAAACGAAACAGCTCTTTTGCACAAGATGCAGGACTCTGTGAGAATGTATTCATTTATTTATTTTTTTTAATAGATAAATACAGTTTCATATAGGATAATAAACATTATTTTTAATTATTTTGTAGCTCAACATAAGTCACCAACAATAAGTATTCAGTTTTTGAATCTTTAAATTAACATATAAATTGTAGCCGGAACTGGACCACAAGTCTTTTATTATAGTCGCAGTTTCACTATATATCGCTCATGATCCCTCTTGTCCTCAGGCGATAGGAATAATAATGTCCCCCTTTCTAAAGCGAATTCAGTCACACGCCATATAAATTGTGACGATTTCGATGAAAAGTTTTCATTGAAAATTGGTCACGTATTTATCAATATCTGTTTCAAGATATTTACACACGAGTATTGCGGAATAGTTGATAGGCCCACAGCTCTTGGACTTGGATGAAATTTAGGTAACGTGCGTCACAAAAAAATTTCGTGGTCGAAAATATCATGCAATAAAGAGCTCAATACAGCACCATGGAGAAGTAGAAGCTAAAATGGCTACAATAAATTCTCTGCCTTCTCATCTGTCAAAATTATTCCCTCCTTTGCAGAGCCAGCAAAACGCACTGGATATGAAGGGATTATACCCTGAGTGCGGGTTATTTTATAAGTCGCATCTTTCTTTAAGAAATTAAATTTTGCGTGCAACATTCTCAATGAATTACAAAACCTTTTATTAACCTTCAAAGTAACTTTCGTTTTTATGTAGCGTGCGTAACACAACTTTGTCGTCACATAGTTTATTCGACTTAAAAACAAAATGTAAATTTTTTTTATAAATTTTTAGGGATAGAATCAACGGCCGTACGTTATACGCCGGCACTAACACGCATTTTATACTTGGTAATTTTATAGAAAGATTCTTTTATAAAAAGGCGCATTATTATTTTATAAAAAAAAAACATAAAATTGTACTTCTTAAAAAGTGTAGTTATTAGATGATACTTCTTATAAAAATAGACTTTTTGTAAAATGGTACTTTTTCAAAAAGTATTTTCTATAAGAGCTACTTTTTATAAAGGTACTTTTTACAAGAATTTCCTTTTTAAGGATATTGTTAAAGCTACATTTTATTAAAAGGTACTATTTAAAAAAATATACTCTTCTAAAGTGGCAGCTTTTGTAAAAACTTACTTTTCATAGAGATATAATTTTTATAAAATCCATATATCTTTTACCAAAAAGTATTTTGCCTTAATAATGCACATTAGGTTAGGTTAGGTTGTTTGGGCCATTGCCTAAGCAATGCACTTGGGTCCGTTGATTCGGTCCCGTTGTGATACCCTAAAGCAAGGACACTCACGAGTCGTCCTCTGCCGCATTAAGCCATTCCGTGGACCTTAGGAAGGCCGATATTCTAGTCAGCTCCAGATTCTCCAGGCTGTCTAAGTCCGGCAGGAAGCTGGAGTGCAACGCCACTCCCCTTAAGCCGCCCAGGGCAGGACACTGACATAGAAGTTGGAGTACTGTTTCTTCCTCCTCTTCATCATTACAGCTTCTACAGGAGTCATTGTATTCTAAACCCATCCTTCTCGCATGGGTCCCAAAGTTACAATGTCCAGTTAAGACATTCACAAGTTGACGAATTCGTACCTTGTTAAAGTTCAGAAGGTCGCGTGTTCTGCGTGGGTCATAGCGGGGCCATAATACACATTCGTGTTATATAATAAACCTTAAAACTATTCCATATATTGAAACGATCTGTTTCTATAGTCGAAAACAATATTTTTCAATAAACTTTCGGAAATTTTGATTTCTCTAAAACGAAAGTTTACGTCTCGTTGTTGCTTAAAATACTTGTTCAATTTATTGAAGGACATTTTATATATCCCTGAAATGATAAGCTGTTGTTTTGTTGCCTAGTGTGCAACTGCCATTTCTTGCCCCTTTTTATGGCAGAATTTTTAAGTTTAAATTGTTTAAAGTTCCTAAAACCTTGAAAGCTCTGTGGCTCTGTAAGTTGTATAAAAAAAAATATTATTATAGAATTTTCACTCCCTGAAATCTACATCTACAGCAAATGCTTATTCACTTTATTTATACAATTTAAACAAAAAGCAATAATACATATAACACAGAAACAAAAACAAAAACAAACACAAAAACAACTAAACCAACTTACAGTACAATACAATAAAAAGCAATAAAAATAAAAATAAAAATGAACTTTTGTACAATTCAAATATAGTTTATAATATATTTTTTGTTGCTTTCAGCTCCTGCTGCTTTTTGTTCGCTTGTATGTGTGTGTGTTTGAGTTCATACACTGACACACGGATAAAAAAATATGTGTGCATAAAAATCTGGTATATTTAAACTGCATAAATTGTATTATATACAAAATATGTTGTATGAAATAAAATTTTAAACATTCTTAAATTGAACAAGTATTTTTTAAGAGTCCTGTTGTTATTTGAAGCACACGCATACAATAACAACAATTAATATCCGTTCGTTTTTGTTGTTGATATATTTGCAAATTTTGTGTATAGATACACATGTGCACATGTGTGTCTGTATGTATGCAAGCATGAACATCCCACACACACACATACTTAATATTTACACACATGCTCACATAATTACATATTATTACGAGTACCACAACGTGCATTTATAAATTTATTATTGTTTTAAGGTAAATTCATTGTCCAAATATGCCCCGCACCACATGTTTGCTTATGGATATAAAGGGTGTTTCATTAAGCGCTTCCTGTCTTTAAATTTAAATGAGACAAAGTGTGTATGTGTGTGTGTGAGACATCACCGAAATATTTTATTTTTTAGAAAGACCGATTGATGACATTTTTAGTCGATTGTGTGTCAGATTATCGTCGGCTCCTACCATTATGGCCTATCCGACGGTGGTCCTAACACCGGGTGAAATTAATGTTCACCACCACCCCTGTCGCCCTCAGGGAAACCTGAGTGTCCCTCGAGGACACACAGGTTGCAATCTTAATCATTTAGTATCGCCATATATACCAACCTCATACACCTTGCTAAGGTGTTCGGGCCTATCTTAAACCCTTGTTAACATTTTGTTAACATCTGCTGATTCGCAGCAGCCCATAGAGGCTGCCATCAGCTGGGTCAATGTCCAACCATAATACATATGCCCGAACATCAACCCTCTTCTGATATCTCTACCAGCGACTCTTGGTATTAAACCACAGCCCCCACGTGGACTCATGAAGAGACCTCAACCAAATATCTGGCCACAGAATGAACCAGATCCCGTGGTAGCAGTGTAAGGAAACTGGTTATGCCTCGCAGGTCAAACCAATATAGGTTTGCCACCTACTATTGATTTTTAATCCATTATATGACAGGACCCAGGTATCCTTCCAGCTGATTTTCTAATATTTTCCCCAGAAAGCACTGCAACAAGGCGATATGACTAACCAAGTGGCATGTTGTGCCCCCCGGGGGGAATTTTTAGTGGAATATAACATCGTTCAAATGTTCCATAACTCTGGCGCATAAATCAGGTGGAGTTTGAACGATGGGTTATGTTGGCTTTGCTGTCCGCTGCGGCTTGTGACTTATTCGCATACACTTCGGACTTAAGAAAACCCCGACTTCGATCGTGGAACTACGATATGGAAATTATTCGAAGATTCGAGCATTGAATTATTCCAAACTATACGATGCATTATTGTTCATTTCTTCTGCCAACAGGCTATTGCAAATACGTTCCTTTTGGGGCAAACATGATTTGCAATACATCTATTATTATCCCTTTTTACAGCCTCAGTCGAAAATCATTTACCTTTGAAAAAAAGAAAATGTAAAGCATGTAGTGAACGACAACCTCTACCAGCATTAAATCTTCTTAACAAAAAATCTAATTAGCTTGAGCTTCAACAGAGCACATTCTTAGCCATTCGAATTTTCAACAAGCCATCTGAGCGTTAGTCATGACTAAATAACTCATGTCCTTCAAGGCAATGGAAAAAAAATTATATAATAATAATTTTCGTATTAAATACTTGTTCTTTTGCCGCAACGTAGAAAAATCCTTGAAGGAGATCTTTTTTTTTTTGCACAACTCTTAAGTCTTTAACAAATTTCCCCACATAATCTAAAGTGGCTGCTAGAAATGATGATTTTGCTTCTAATAATTGAAAGTTCAGACAGAGTTCAAAGTGTGTAAAAGTGTTTTCGGTTTTATTTCGATTTTTATTTTCCAACTGATAAGAGTCTTAATCTTTACAAGGACTTGTAAACAATAAACTAAAATAGTGAAAATACCACCCCTTTACAAAAGCACAAACGAAAAGCACCCACAATCACAACCGCACACATACACTTCACTTCAGTTTAGCCTTGTAGGGTTAAAATTGGGAAAATGTATTTGTATGTATTAGAAACGTGTGTGTTGATGCATAACAGAAATGAGGGTGCTTCTGTGTGTGTGTGTGTGTGTGAGTGTGCTTGGTTGCCTGTTTTTGGGAACATGTCATAACTACTTTTTATTATTATTAAACTTGTTTATCTAGTGATAGCAAACTTTTATATTTATATTTTTGAACGAATTTATTTACAAACACATTCGCACATGCTCGTGTATTCATACATTAACATTATTTAGCCTGCATAAATACATTTACATATGAGGCGGTTACTTGTAATCAAACACAAGCACACATTCTTGTGCATACATAACGACGGGCCTTTGCTGCAAGACAATTACAACTCCATAGATTCGGTATTTCAGCTAATAATGCTTGACTTAAACTTCTTACACTTTTTGTCATTTTGTGACCTGACAATCAATTGCGATAGCGAGTACTAGAGGCAACGCTGTTTATCCCTCTAATGACGACTGTTGTCACAACAGTTTGACACATTGGAAAATGACAACAAAACAAATGCCGAAATATCATTCCATATAATTCTCATATCGTTGTTTTTATCATGTACACAATTGAAGCAGAAATCTTTTGTAGATAGAATGTTAGAAAATTCTTGCCTTCTTGAGTTATGGCTCTTTGGCGGCAAAGGCTCGATATGTGTATAGCCAACTTACAAACAACTATTTTTGAGAAAATAACAATCATTATTACAACAAACAGAATAAAGTCATAATATTGGGTTATTCCGTGGCAGAGAAAGAAAAAAAGAATTGAAAGATACAACTGAAAATAAACTTTTTGTGTTTTTGTCAATAAAATATAGATCTTAACAATATCCTTAGATTGTGGAATAACAACAAATATGACTAGAACAAGCATAAATAATAAAGTTAAAGATTTTCTTTCTTCTTTTGCAATTCTAACACTCATACACGTACCCAAAACTAAGTCTCTACATTCAAACAACACAGAACACAACTTTCAAGGTATTAATTCGTTAAGCGGAAATCAATTTGCAAAAAAAAACAAAGTTTGACTTAAGTCAAATGGAACGAAAATTCTGAAAATGGGCCATGAAGGATTTTGGTACAGTTCTCGTATACAATTTCCTCACGAAATATAAAATAACACTTTTATCACGTAGTCTGAGCCATCTACCACGTGATGCTAAGCAAATGCACATGAGTACTGATGATGTGAGTGCAACGGTTTTCGAAAAACCAAATCTTTGAAACCAGCAATTTTTTCCAATATAAAATTTATTATATTATAAAAGAGTTACACAAAATGAATTAAGTTCACACAGAATTTTTCCAAAATTAGATTAACTGAAAAAACTTACAGTGCATATACACCCGCACGAAATCCAGTAGATGTCGATTGGAATCTCTCAAAATCCATACTGTTCACACTAGTGTTTTTTTTTAATTTAAATATACCAAAATTTCGTGCCAATACCAAAAAAGATGACAACTTATCAAGTAAATTATGATCAGCTGTAAATGCACTATTGGAATATGATTCCAATTTGATAAACACGCAACACAATTAAAAAAAAAAAACAGCAACAAAACACTAATATAATGCTATCAAAACGCGTCCGTACATGCATAATTAAATTATAATTCCAAAAAACTTTAAACTTTTCTAATTAAAGTTTTGTTTGCTAAAATACAAAGGAAATGAATACATTCTTTCAAGTGTCCTTTTATGTGCTGTTTCCATCAAGTCATGAAATAGATCGATAAATACAGCCAAAATACTAGATAATAAAATAAAATTTTTACATATTTATTGTGTTAAGTTCTCAAGAAAATGTAGCGAAACACAAATAGAACAAAGTAAAACTACAGTTTTGCAGTAAAACTCGTAAAATAAAATAAAATAAAATAAAATAGAATGAAAAAAGTGTACTCGTACATAAAACTATTCATGCAACTTTGTTGCCCCGACCCCCCGGCATAGTTCTTTTGTGTCTACTTATGCCACTTATATTTACTTTTATCAGTCGGGGTGGTTTCAGGACACTATTTTTGTGGGTTGTCTGCAAATAAATATGAGTGTGTCAGTTTTATGATGATAGAAAGCGAGGCGTTACGAATTCATTTTAGTTGATTTGATTGGAGTCGAGTCAAGGCGATTATTTCGATATCATAAATTAAAGATTCTTTAATTTTGATTTCTCTTTTTTTCGTAGACATAATTGAATTGATGGGAACATGTTTTATATGGGAATTTGCACGGAATAGTACTCGCATACAGTTTGCACTTGAACTTGTTTCACACAACAATCCAGCGGTTGGATGGATTCTTCTCTTTTTACCAAATTGAGAGATATTTACGCTGCAAAATTATTATAAAATAAGAATTTTTTGAAATATTTGGCAGAAATAGAAATTTTCCGTGGAAATGCCCATATATTGCAAAAAAAAAACAGACTCTAAAGTTTGTGGTATACACACATAAATATCGCTCATTTACTGCAATAGTGTCCTAACTAAAAAAAAGTAGTTTTGCAGAAAACGTTTTTAAAATTTACTAACGAAATGGAATACCAAAAATCTAAATTTCTCTCAAAAAAAAAAAAAAAAAAGTATTCAAATGAAACTCTTACACAACGACACGAACGGTACAAAGAAAAATTCTGCATCTTTGGACCTAAACATTTATTTTTGAGATATGACGAAATGGCAACAAATGAGCGATATGTAGCTGTCTACTAATAAATAGCAGCTTGTATTTTTATTTTTCTTTTATTTAATTTGGGAAAATTTTCGTGTGAGTAATTCCCGGGATGTTTCCGACTCTGTCTGCTCTGTTTTTATCTGAAATGTGCAAAAATAAAAATAAATTGTGTTAACTGAGACAGAAACTGTATAAGAAAACAAAAACTAGCATAAAAATTCCAGGTTCCAAAATCAGTGGCCACTATTACGCTTCTGGAATCGGCTGGACGGTTTGTGAGAGATTAAACAAAAACATGAAATTTTACTTTAATCCAGCACCAACTGTCGGGTTGTTCCGAATGCCGTAAAAAGTCGCAGTAGGTATTTTTCAAAATTCCAAGTCTGTTAGCAAACTCTGCACTTGAAATGAACTTCAATTTTAACAACCGTTTATAAATACGTACAACAAAAGATTCTTAAACCAAAACGTAATAAATATTTCTGGCACACTTTTACTCAAAAACACACTCATCCATCAACACTTGAATTATTAAATTAAATTGTATTCATTTTTGGTGAGACCGATAAATACATTTCTTATATACAACCATAACCAACCAATTTCATCAAACAATATGTAAATAATGGAAAAAAAATATATAAAATCATGCAAAAAAATTTTTTTTATAAATATTCATTTATTATAAATATTGTTTCATTCACTTTGTAAATAATAGTAGTTTTCTTTTTGTTCACAGTCTTGTTTTATTTTTTCGTTTGTTTATTAATTTGTTTACATATTTTTTATTATATAAAATATTTTATGAAAAATATTAAAACAAATTGTTAGTATGTTATTATTACTAAAATTAAACACCAAAACTTTGTAAATATTTCAATTTAGTAATTTTTCTTTCAGTGTAAAAACCAACTTGTAATAAATTTTCACAGTTCTTATGAGATGACATGTTTTGGTTTTGATTTCGTTTTATTACTTTAACAGAATCTCTCCGTTAATATAATTTCATTATTATAATCTCCTTTTAGTTTCTGCTCTTCATTCACTTTATCCATTTTCTTTATGATTGCATAATTACATACATAATTATTAATTATATTATGATTACGAGTATTATGATTATTCCTAAAGAAGTGATGCCTGGAAATTCATCCATTAAGTTCTTCAAGATACTCTTGTTTGCAGTTTTATCATATTTTGTTTAGTTAATTTGGTTAAATGAGAAAATTAAATGAGTAATAAGAGAGAGATTCGTTGAAATAGTCAAAGACATGTGAATAGATGCAGCACAAGTCGACCGACATTTTCGATGCAATCCCGGCACATGCCGGAAGTTATGATTTATTTATAATTCAAATGAATTTAAAATTCAATGAATTATGTAAGAAGTGTGACTTAATATTTAGTTTTGCACAACTCAAATATATGTGGAGTTGTTGACTAAATCAGATGAATCGATGACGAGTTGTATTACTAAATATCGAATTTTTGTAAATAAATTTAATGCAAAAAGTCATGGATTCGATATAGATGATCTGCACAATGGCGAAAACCACATGATACATATCTTAATCTATTTCCTTTTAATTAACAATAATAATAATTTTTTATTAAAAAGTATCAAAAAGTATCTTTTAATTGAAAATTGTCATTTTAGTGAAGTGTTATTGTGTTCAAAAGTATCGTTTTATTGAAAAGTGTATTTTTATTAAAAAGTCTCTTTTCATTAAAAGATAATTTTTATTAGAAAGGAACTTTCTAATTTCTTATTATTAAAAAGGTACACTCGTCATTGAAAAAGTGTTTGCTACTAAAAAGTTACTGTTTATTATATATTTTTTAAGACAGTATCCTTTTCAACAAAAAGTTCCAGAATAATGAAAGACTGCTTTTTAACAAGAGCTACTTTTGTAATAAAAAGCACTTTTTACTAAATATTAATATTTTGAGAAAAAACTACAAGTACGTTTTAAATAAGAAAAAAAGTTATTTTTAACAAAAAAATTAAATATTATTAATAAGTATTAATGAATAAAAGCGAAACTTTTTAAATTAAAAAATACTTTTTAATAAAAATATTCATATTAACAAGGAGAGTTTTTTAGATCCTTTAAGAAGGTTTTAATTATTATGTTTTTGAATAACAAGAACTTTATTAATAATAAATGCCTTTTTGATAACAATAACAAGTTGAAGAAGACTAATTTATTTACTAAATAGCACATGTTTAACAAAAATTTCTTTTATAACAAAATTATATAAATACGCAGTGCTGTTTTTATAAGTCATCGATTTTTTGATAAAACGGCAAATAAAAATTGTTCTATCAAAAGCTTTTACTAAATTAAAAAGTGTTTGTTTTAACACAAACTATATTTTGGGTAAAAAGAAAGAAGAAAATTAAATTAAGTTACATAAAGTTAAGAATAATCCTGTCAATGAAAAATAGCCTTTCAAATTACGCACTTTTCTCCGCTCAACGAGCTTTTTATGTGTGGTTGACTTAACAAATGAATCGCACTACAGGAAGATCTAATTCTTTGACAGCACTGCTCATACGTGCAATAAATTTTTTGCAAATTTCTTTCCTGTCACATACAAATTGGGGGAAATTTCCCATCGACTTTATATAAATACTAGTGCCTTTATCATTCTTCCAACAAAATGCAGCGCATGAGCAGGGAAAATTCCCTGAGTGCAGCGCCTCAGTAGGAGAAATTCCCTGAATGCTGGTCCAAATAGAATTTTTTATGTGCCGACTAGCCCACAAAGTCGTTCGGTCGAAAAGATACATGAAACAAAATTTTGGAACTTGTTTTTGTTTGAAATGTAATTGTACGGCAGACCCATGTGGAGTGACGTTGTACTAACAATAACTCCAGCTCTTATGGCGTATCCTCTGGTCCAAATATTAATTTGAAGGAGATTAATCATCGATAACAACGGCAAAAGACTGAATCGGAATATGTGCATTCGAATTGTTTTTTGTAACTGAAAGATAATGAAAACTTGACAGAATTTAAGTTCGTTGGATCTCACAACTCCATATCAACGCACTTGTAACTTGTCCCATTTACTTTTCACATACTTTTCCAAGTAATCAAATAGTAAACATATTTAATTGACTTTCATTTATTTGTTTAGTTTTGTTTTGTTGAAATAACTTTAAATTGAAACTTGCGAATCTGTGAAGCTTTTCAGTAGTTTGAAGTAAATCCTCTGTTGCAAACGCAATCGTTTTACTCATTTAATGTTTCTCGGCTCCAAAACTCACTCAACTGTAAAATATTCAGAGTATTTGTACAAAAACTATTCCTGTTTGTTTTTTAAGGTTTAAGTTGGTTTATTTATGACTTTTGTAAATATTTAAAATGTTGTTTGAAAAAAAATTAAACACTGCAAATAATTATTAATATTTATATCAATATAAAATGCTTTTTTATTACTTTATTGTATATAAATTAAAAATATTTCACTTTTGATTTTTGTTTTATGGATTACTAAAAATATATATAAATATTATTTTAAAACTTTAAATTTTATTAAAAATCTCTAGACATTCTTTAATAAAAAAAAAAAGTAAACCCCATGCAGAGAGAAACGTTGCAACAAACAAACACGTTTTCTTGCAAGTAAAAAAGCTAAAAATCCAGTATTTATTCAAGTTTAAATGAATTTAAACAAAAAGAACACGAAATGTTGGGATGGGCTGCCCGGTGACCGCTAGTATTGTATAAAATTAAAAAAAAAATAAAAGAAACATTTTATTAAACAATTATATTTGTCTCATTAATAATATACGTTTTCTTTTGTTTGTTGTGTTGTATTTATTATTAACGACATTTATTTGTTTTATAGTCTTAAAGAAACTATTTGTTTATATTTGTTTTTACTCCTATTCCTATTATTATTAGTATTATTATTATTATTATTATTCATGTGTGAAACAACAATTTCTGTCTTTGTATTATTATTATAATTTTTGTTGTAATTTTCCAATTGATTTTTCTTACCAACTCTTCCACTTTGTATGTTAAATGTTAATGTTTGCGGTAGTAATTGTTTCTTTAAGTGAGGTTGTGTATGTATATATAGTATGTGTATGTGTGTGCGTGTATGTGTAGAGAAAAGCACAGATTTAAATTATTTATATGGATATTTCTACATACTATATTTTTATAAGCAAATCTCTTTTATAGTTATTTTGTTGCGTTTTTCAATTCGCATCTGAATTGTTTGATCTAAAATGTTTTACATTAAATGTTGATGTTTTTCCTCCCGTTTTCCTTTTTTTTTTCTTTCTTTCTAATTTTTCCTTTAGCAAACGTTTTTTATATACGCTATAAGTTAATGTGTGTGTATGTGTATTTGAGTGTTTAGTATTAGTAGTGTTTTATACTTGAAAAAGCTTTCCATTTACCATCCATACCATCATGATGTTTGTTTTTTCATTTGCATTTAAGTTCTATTTCACATTTATTTTAAATCTATGTTGTTATTGCTGTTGTTGGCATTGTTGTAGTAGTTTGTTGTTGATGCTGATACCAACCATAACAACAAGTACGTACATACACAGAAATAAATACATACATTTTTTATATATTATTTCTACTGATTGAAATGTAGTTTTTACTTAAATATTTCTCTTTTATATCTAAATGTAAAATAGTAAACCATTCAAAATATGTACAAGGAAAACCCTTTTTTTCAACAACAACATCTGCCGAAACAGCAACAACAACAACAACAGCTGCAACGCATTCCTATCAAACCTAAAGTTATACTCAAGTCCTGCCAACAACCAGACAGCTCAACCACCCCAACCAAATCAACTAAAGCTCTAATTTACACCACTCGCATACACAAATACACTTGTGCACCACAGTCTCACATAAATCCCCACACCACCCACAAATACACACACACACACGCGCACACAAACACTGGCGTACGTACTCTTCCATAGAGAAAACATCAATATAACTGCTCTTCATCTCCATCATCGTCATCATCCTCCAAATCGTCATCATCATCGTCATCATCGCCATGAGTTGTAACATTAAGAGCACAATAATACAGCATTTCCCTTCCATTTCTTTCCATTTGCCTAATGTTCGTTATTTTAGGCATTTTTATTTGTATTTTTTTTCTACAAATAATTTTTACTTATATTTTAATAATTTTTATATATAAACTTGCTTCTTCCGCTCTCTGTCAAGATGAAATTTTTTATGCAACATTAACTCTGTATAATTTGTTGAACATACAACAGTTTGTATTCGTATAAATTTTAGCAAAATTCCAAAAACAACAAGCCAAGTTTCTAAAGCTATTTTTCCCACATGTTTCATTTGAAAAAGCACGTTTATTTAGTAAAACTGTGCTCAGACAAACATTTTTAATTGAGTCAATATTCACTTTATTGACTCAATTATTTCCCTGTTCGCATATGTAAGACTGAGTTAATTGAAATATCGTATGAAAGAATGGTTTATACTTATTCGAGACTTGAGTTCAAATCTGGAATGCTTTTATTTTCAAATTAGTACTAAATTTAGTACATCATAATTTTTACATCAGTTTTCCGATGTCGCAAGCATTCGTTCGATTGAATAATTAACATGTAAATCAAAAACAAAACTGGCAGTTAACTTCCACTTGGCTGGATATATTTTTATAAATTTTCTTTTTGTATTTTTCTAAATTTTAGTACTAAAATTCAACTAACTTTGTTCCGTATGTTGCGGTCCGCTCTTTAAACAAATTTATTACAGTGTTGCATTTGAAACGGTACTAAATTGTATAGCCAAGTGAATATTAATTGAGCAATTTCTTAAAATTTCATATCGTTAATTGAGCTCAATTAAGAGGCATGTCTGAACACCATATAGCCAAGGCATAAGTATAATATTTGTGTATGAGATGGTTTTTGAGATATGGAAAAAATAAACTGCAAAAATTCCGCTCATTCGGCGACTTTAACAACAACAAAAAGAATTATGACGCGTTGGTATTAATACTTTATAGAACGAAAGAGAGTATATGATCGAATTTATTCAAATCGAAAGGGGTCGTGCATAATTCTTTGTCGATTTCAGATGGAACTACCCATTAATATTTTGCAACTTGTACCGCATTTTATTTTTCATGTATTTGGCTTCGAACGTTTGTTGCACGATTACACGACACCACTACTTGCTTACAAGGAATGCGTTGCTCGCAAAAGTTGCATCGTTTATTGCAAAATGTAAATACGGTTGCAAGTATGAGTTGGATCAATATATTCATGATACAACATTTGTCATGCAATTTATTGCACGCGACTTTGTTTATTGTTCCATATAAGTAGTGACCGACCGAACGTACTTTTTCGGACCGTAACCTAACCTAGACATCGTTAAGTACGAACCCAAAGTTTTTGCCGATTGCTTTTTTCAAAAGGTATTTATTCAAAGCAAAATAAAATTTGGGACACTGATAAAAATTCGAGCGCTGAACTTTCACTGAAAAGCATTTTCGTCAAACTCCGAAGTAGAACATTCGGTCGGACAATGCTGATAAATAGTGACCAATTGAGCGTTCGGTTTCGGCTTCGAGATATTTTCGGAAACCAGATCTGTTTTTATTAAATTGTGTATTTATGAAAAGTATTTTCGTGAAACTCGGAAGTAGAACATTCGGTCGGACAATGCTGATAAATAGTGGCCAATTGAGCGTTCGGTTTCAGCTTCGGGATAATTTCCGAAACCAGATCTGTTTTTATTAAATTGTGTATTTATGAAAAGTATTTTCGTGAAACTCCGAAGTAGAACATTCGGTCGGACAATGCTGATAAATAGTGGCCAATTGAGCGTTCGGTTTCAGCTTCGGGATATTTTCGGCAACCAGATCTGTTTTTATTAAATTGTGTATTTATGAAAAGTATTTTCGTGAAACTCGGAAGTAGAACATTCGGTCGGACAATGCTGATAAATAGTGACCAATTGAGCGTTCGGTTTCAACCTCGGGATATTTTCGGAAACCAGATCTGTTTTTATTAAATTGTGTATTTATTATAATTTTGCTTTCGGCAGAGCTTTAGAAAATGAACCGATTTTTGGACATTATTAAGAAAAGAACTACTGCATTAACCCACCGGGAAAAGGAAATTAATAAAGATAAATCGTCAGTTTTATAGCATTTCATTCCAGAATACATTCTTCTTAAAACAGAAAATGTTTTCGAAGAAAAATGAGCGGAGTTGATGTGATAATTTATTCTTAATATATACTTTTTCAAATAAATCCGGGAATGTGTGTCTTATTATCACGACAGATGAAATTGTCGCCTCGATTACGAAGAAACGAACTGATTTCATTATCTAGGTAATCAATTCCAACTTTTTCCGATGGCAAGCACCGCAAACGTTATCTGGCTTTTGATATGAGATTTGTGTAACCCACTTATCTTTCCAAGCCTTCTATCGGCGAATACTCGTAGGAAAAAATGCACGCAACGTATCGCAGGAAAATGCTATAAATACGGATTTACCTAAATATTTGCTATTTGGCTCAAAGCGAAATTAATAACGAAATTCTTTCAAGTCTCCGTTTCGTTTTATGTCTTTTTATGTTGTTGTTATTTTGTGTTATTGCTGTTAACCTTTTGACAAGTTGCCTTTTTGTTGTTATTATTATTGTTTTATTTCTGTTCCTGTCGCTGTTGTTGGCGTAGAGTGTAGCCTTAATAGAGAAAAAATTTCATTGTGATATTGTTTTTTTTTTGTTATTTCTATTTCTTTAATATAATAAATTTTTTTCCTTTTACCAAATTGTTCGTTCGCCATCGTCTTTTTCTTGTTGTATGTATGGCTACAACAAACATCAACAGAATCCTTCATCATTTTTCATTTAGTTTGTTAAATTTTTATTATGTTTCATTTTTCTATTTTATTTCTGTACGTCTTTTATTTTTTATATTCAGCACTATTTTTACTAAAGACTTTTATTTGCCTTTTATACATTTCCTAACGGTGGGAAATGGGAGTGGAGTGTTGTTGGTGTATTAGAGGAGAGGGAATCTACGCGTTTGCCCACCACACCACACCACACCGCACCACACATACAAAGTCCCACAGAAAGAAACACACATACACATTGAAGCCGCTGTATTTTTGTGTATGACTTTCTTTGTTGTTGGTATTGTAAATTCATTGCTTAATTTAGTAGTTGTTACATTTTCATTTGTTTTTATTCACCCTTCCCACTCCTTCCCACCTGATCAACCTTAATTGTGGAGTGTTTCTGTGTATGAGAAAGTAAATATTCCTTTCAATTTCGCCGTAAATAAATACCTGCATATTAAAAAAAAAAAACTAATTTACAAATGAGCTTGAGCATACCTTGAAGTTTCCGTTTTATTTTCTATTTGCCTTTAGTGTTTGTGTATTTGTGAGTGTGTGCGTGTGTATTACGAGTATGTTGTCTTGTAAATTTACGATTTAAAAAAAAACCTTTTTTAAAGGGAAAAACGTCTTGTTGTGTTTTATTGTATGATGTACAAAAATTTTATCACTTTATGTCGTCATTTTTATATCCGTTTCGTTTTAAAAATGCTTGCAGTGTTGTGTAATTAAATTCTATGTGTAGTTTTCTTTTATTAAATAAAATGTGATAAATTAATATCATTAAGTATGAGATTTATTTAAAGTTTTCATTTTGTGTGCTTTTAGTAAAAGCATACGATTGTTAACAAAAGGCAGGGCCTTTTTACTATATAATTTATGTTTTTCGCTTTCTTCTTACGCCAAAAAAGGAAACGTGCCAAAATGTTTGTAGATAATCAAACATCTCTTTTCAAAACTTGACATTTCTTAAAATATTTGCGGTTTCTAAACAATTCATCAATCTCTTAGAACCGCTCTTAGTGAAACTTTTTTCAATAAAGAAATTTTCTTCTTTTGAACACAAAAACAATTGCAGTATTTAGAAATCTTCACTGCTTAGTAAAACCATGAAATATTTTCCGACGTTATGAGAACTTAAAAGCACATAATTGCAAACTGATTTTGATTTAATCCATGTGCTTATTTTATCTTCAATCGGTGGTCTCATGTGGAAAGGCCTCAACTAGAATGTTTTCCTCAATTCAGCGTATTAATGATTTTAACGCAAAAATATATGGAAAATCATATGGAATTGATAATGTTTGCTTCTGTTATGACGTTTGGAGTTTCATTAAGGTCTTACCTTCTCCTACAATAACTCAATTATTTTAAGGAAAAATCGTTCAAGAGGGCAAACAACCTTTTAACCGTTTGCGTGCTTAAATTGAGCGTTGGGTACAAAAATATTTGAAAACTTTATTAAAATGAAAACCATACCGAGCGGGGCGGGATGTAAGACTTGCCCATTACAAGTCATACACACACATACATATTTATATGAATATTTTTATATGTATGTTTGTATGTGTGTTTATAAAATATTTTTAATAACTTTTTAAAATCTACAAATATTTTTACTTTAATAGCAACTTGAAACTATTTTAAATATTTCGTATGATATTTTTAACTTTTAGCTTTAGTTTTGAATTATTAAAAATATTTGCATAAAATAACAAATTTTTCTTTTATCAAATATTAAACATAAGCAAATATATTAAATAAATGAACGTGTTTTTTAAGTTGTTTTTCTATTTTCATTTTAATTTAATTAAAAATTTATTTTGTATATTTTTCATTAAATACATTATTTATAAGTAGAAAACATCTGAAGTTCTACATATAAAACAATTTTTATAAATTAATTAAATAAACAAACAATATGTAAAGAATGAAAAATGATCTAAAGCCAAACTACAATAATAAAATATTTTGTAAAAATTTGTTAGGATTTGTGTAAAACTCAATAGTTAAAACGTACAGCCACTTTAGAAATATTTCAGTGGAAAAATTCATTCAAATGTTTTACATATTTATTGTGTTAACGTATTCGTGAGATAAAAAACAATTAAAATGAAAAATAAATCTAAATCTAAATCAATAGTGTAAATTAAGTGCCAATGACATTTGGCGTCAATAGCAAATAACATCAGCGACAAGAGCACTGAAACACCACGCAGTGATGGATGTCGATGTATTTTGATACGCTTATTGGATTCAATGTTCAATAATGATTATTTGTTCAAATTACAAAATGCGTGGCCATTCGAGTGTAGCGCATTGGAAGTTATTGTCCATACGGGAAGTACTCTGCAGATGGAAATGGCGAAATCATTTATTATGAAGTTTTACTCAATTCGCAGATCTATAAAATAGAAAAAGTTTTTTAACTGAAATTTGAAATTTAATAAATATTTCCTAGAAATCTTAATGCAGAGGGTATACCAATTCCATTTATATAAATAAATCTGGGCAACTTTTCTTCATTTCTGTCAGTTCAAGTCTTATTTAGTTTTCGTAAACGAAATTTTTTATTGTTTTAAAGTGAAAAATCTGTTTGCAATTTGTGTCTTCCACATTAAAATCGTTGTTGCACAATTTTTCACAGCATCGAATAAAAAGAATAAAAAGAAATTCCTAATTATCAACTGCAGCTGACTTCGTGTTTTATAATTAAGAATGGCGCAACGAAACGAAATTTATATAAGATCCATATCAAATATCACGCTTCTTTCCCCTCTCTCCTATAAACTCGAAAGATGAGCCGCAAAAGTTTTGCCATGTGAACCAGGGACCGTTTTCTATAAATATGCAAGCAGCATGCGTTCTACTTCAGCTTTTTGAGTTTATATGGCTCGAAAAGGTTTTGTTCTTACCTGTAACTTTGCGCATTTATTGCTTAATAACTTCACTGAATACTGTCCGATTTACAGTTGCTTAGCAGATTCCGAAAAATTAAGTCGATACATTTCTAATGATGTGTCTGTATTTGAGGAATCCTTTAAAGTTTTTTATGTTATACTAGAGCCGTATGTGAAATGAATTCATTCAAAAATTTTATATATTATATAAAAATTTTTTTTCCAACAATAACAAAAATTATATCCCAAAATTTAATTAGGTTTTTCATGCAAAGAGGTATCGAACTGTTAGCTTATTTCCACTTCTTCCGAGGCATCCTTCCCTTATTAAAAACCGCTTGAAGTAACGAAAAGCGTGAGTTTGGCTTCAGCTCAATTTATTTCATTCTTGCGTTGTTTATTTGTATTATATTTTGATTAAACAAAGCAATACAAATATATATAACGAAACGGTTAACGCATATAATTTTCTGTTGTAAAACGTACAATTCTATTTCTATACTCTTTTATGCAGAGACACATTTATAAATTTCAAATACTATATAAAAGTTTTCAGAGAATAAATAATAAACAGAAATTGTTGTTTGATTTATTTATTAGTTTCTATTTTAAATTCTCTCTTTTTTTATTATTCTTATTTGTTTTATTTATTAGTGCTTTAATAATATTTTTCCAACTATTTTTCATTTATAAAGAAAGATTTATCTTTGTATTTACGATCCAGATTAAAAAGTTTCCACATAGTTTCCTTATCTTAATTAAACAAAGAAAAAAAAGAAAAATATAGAAATGAACGAATAAAAAACATGTATGAGCATTAAAGGGGAAATGAATAAGTTTCCCTTTTGATAAGAGACGAACACAAAAATACCATTTACTAACAATCAATCAAAACTACTTAATTAAAACAACTAAATGGTTTTAAATATCAATGAACCCTTTTCATGTTTTGAAGCAGAGGAAACGAAACTTTTGTAATACTTCTTCTCCATCAATATTTCAAATAAATGAAAAATAGTTGCATTTTGGTATCATTATTATTATTTTATTTTTAATTGAAAACTGAAACTTTACCATGAAAATTGTGCATTAATCTATTTTCATTTATTTCTTCGTGTTTGCTTAAAAATCTTTATGTCCCCCAGACTTTTGCAAGGGCCGTGAAACGTTACAGAACCTTTGCGATCAAATACCAGGCGATGCTTTGCTGTACTCATTATTTCGAGAGAGTGCCGAACCGGTGAAATGTCCCCTAAAAGGTAATTATGTGTCTATTGCTTCTGTTTAAAAGCCAACCACGAGAATAATTGCATCGGTTGCTTATTTATTACATATAAGAATCTTTAAGTCTTAATTGTAGTCATTGTTTGGTTATGAAAAGTCGTGTATCCTGGCTTTACCTGCAACATTGAATCCATATATGATTATATGACTTTCATGATAAACAACAATTTTAAAAAACGAACCTTAACCAGCTCTTGAATAACATAATAAATCTCAAAAAATAATTAAAATCGAAAAGTAATAAAATATATTTACAGCAAATCTAAATTGGAAAAAATAATGCAAAAAAATTAATAAACAAATTTTTCCCAAAAACTTACTCCGAGGGACAAATTAATGGCGTTTTCTTTTCCAGAAAATATTTGTTAACTTATTTTTGAAAAGTGGCAAATGGGAACAGTTTTGAAACAGACATTATTTTTAATAAATGCTTTATTTTTAATTGACAGAATGTTGCCATTTTCTATTGAAAAGTGTGAAAAATGTTGCATTCTTTTCTAGAAAAGAAGTCAACATACGAGTTCCGATATCGATCGAAATTTCCATTTAGATTCTATAGAAATTTCAATCGATATCGAATGCGGTAATTTGGCAACAGACAAAAATAAAACTTTTAAAGGAACAACAAAAGAAAGTTATTACGATACGGAGGTGTAAAACTCATACTCGTATATGATGAAACAAATTTTAATATTAAATCTGGTGATTGTATCATAAGGCTGCAATATTATTAGGAAATTGAATCTGTACATAATGAATTCCTATCATGATATCAACTTGACATTTCTCATGATATAAATCCATTAGGTGTGGACACTAAGTAGTGAACATAATTATGAATATTAAAATAGAAACAATTAGCTAATGGCTTCAGATTATCACTTCTGTTCGTATATGCAATTACGTCTACTTAAGTACAACTGACCATTTCACAATGTCGAATGACTTGTTTATTTCGCACAATTGTATTTCAAACAAAAACAATTTAGAAAATTATGTTTTTATTTCAAACGAGATCGTAAGAAATAAATAGGCAGCGAATATCGATTAAAAAAAGCGTATTTTGTACGTCTTTGTCCAGCTGGAAATATATTTTTTTTTAATATTTAAAAATATGATGAAGTGGAGTTTGTTTAGTTGGAGACTTAAGACCTGAGAAAACGGGCGTAAAATAAAAAAGGATATATAACTATTTGCAAGGAAGTTTTGAATTAATTTAAATTTTGCTCCCAACTATCTATAACATTTGGCTGGGCAAAGTTTTAAGTTTTTTATTATGTTAATTGCAAATCCTTTCAGCTATTAATATAAACAAAATATAAACAAAGCAGCGTGATTGTTAGCTGGGTTTTAAATGGTTCCTGTGTGGAAAGGTTCAGGCAACCTTCACCAAAAATTTCTTAGGAAAATTAAAGAACTGAAAGTCATAATACTCATTTCAGAAAGCCATTATAAATATTCCAAGGAACTAAAGAAAATCAGCATGAATTTAAAATACAACTTATACAGCAGAGCAGAATAGCGCTGTTTTCAAGAGCAGCTACACTAACTGCTAAGTGTTTTTTTTATTTATCGCTACATGTTGATGTGAAAACATATTTTAAATTTTTTTATTGATTTATTAAAAATTTGTTTGTGACATGATAGCTGGTATCTCTCTAGAGAAAGGAAACAACTTGACATGGCACAAGCAGAGACTTATTGTTTCTTTTTTATATTTTGGTTTTTAATAAATATTTCCATTCGTAATTAATTTCTAGGACCTTTTATTTTTACCTACAACCGCGGCAATGGCGAGTGCAAAAATCCAGTTTCCAATATTGAAAGTTGCACAGAAGACAGCCGTTTGTTATTGAGTTTTCAGGCCTGTCCAGATGTTGTAGGAACCGAAAGTACAGGTTAGACAAGGAATTTCCTACTTAATTTCTATCAACGAAACTAATTAATTATTACTATTTTTCTTGTTGTTGCCTTTCTCAATAGTGGAGGAACTAACTTGCTTGGCAACTTGGAAAGATGGCAATTCTCGTTATTTAGTAGGTCTAGTATCGCATCATCATGCCATATCGAATGAGGAACGTTATCGTTGTTTTGTTTATGAGAAAATATCCTCATTAATGGGTAAGTAGTTGGATATATAGACTATGAAAGAGAAGTAAATGGACTTTGATAAAAAATAAATATTATTTCTCCAGATCTAAGCCACTTTGCTGGACCCAGCATGTCCACATCAAAAGATGCTGAATATAAACTGGCCCAATCGGGTGATGCTACATGCAATGGGCTGGATAGTGCTGAGGTAAATGTGTGTTTTTAGTTATTTAAAAATTGAAACAGTGCAAACACAGATTGTTTTCAATGATGTGATGTGATTGTTATGATTGACTGATTAAAAGCCTTCCGATGAGTTGGCAAATAGCATGAGCCCTAAACCAATAAATATTTTTTTTATATGAAATAAAGTCTAGAAATAAATTTCTCTCCCCCCAAAGCCATTATATTAAGAGTTTTTTTTTACTTCAGGTGGGCTCCCGCATCATGTCGTTGCGTAAACCGCCGGTCACCGAAAGATGTGATTTCCCAGTTTGGTTCAAGGGTCCAAGACATTGGCATGTCCTAATGGGAAATGCTGTCTACAATTATCACACAAAGTAAGTCAAATTAAAATAAATAAATTAATAAGGAACCTTAATCACAAACAGCATGTTTTTTGAAATTTGTCTCAAAAAGTGATGGTTCCATACACATTATCAAGCCGAACGGTTACATGGAGACCCGGGCCTTGTGTGAACAAATAAATAAGCAAACTTCAACGGAAATGATGTCAGTGGTGCACTACACCACAGGCTGGTGAGTAACTTCAATTGGTATAATCGCATCAGCGTGAAATATAATGAAATAAATTTTCTTAGTCAATCTGGTTTTATGTGTATGATGTTCTATCGGCGTGATACTCATGTCATTGAAATACAAACGGGCAAGCCAGCCTCGCGACTCGAGGACGCCTGTGCTATTGATCATTTTGATATCAACAAAACACCCTACATAACTTTATTGGGTAAGTGTATGAGTAAAATTATACATCAGCCTTGAGAATTTTTCCAATGCAATCACATCTTTACAGCCTCAAATCCAGATCCTCAAATATGTCCCATGGAAGGTTTATATAGTCTCAGAGGCGCTATAGGTCCACCTTATTTAACTACCAGACACAAACGCAATCACAATAAGGCGCATGGCCTACACAATCATCATCACCAGTATGGAGACAATGGAGGCAGAGAATATTCGCATAAGAGGTTAGTTAGGTTGCACACATACATGTACGTGCATATGTATATGTGTATCTATGCTAAAAATATTCCCCTATGCTCTGTAACTATTCTTCAACTATTGCTGGCACCTTGGCTGCCTGTGAATACTCCGTAAGGCAAGAGTCTGTTAGAAAGTGCTGAAGAAAAGGAGTGCAGAAGTGTCTTGTTTTTGATAAAATCCCACTTATTTTAAATTAATATCTCTACACTTTCTTTTTTTTCTTATTGCAGGCACAGCTCCTTAAGCTTCCGCAATTCCCAGCATGATGAAAAAAATGCTTGGCATTCAAATACCCGTGGTCTTCCCATACGTTCTCGTCGTGATGCTTCTAGCACAGTTACTCCTTTGGCCACTCTGACATCCAATCAGACTCAATTGGCCCAGACAACACAAAAGATGTTGGTGGTGGGCAACAATACAAATATTGGTTTTGCTCCGAAAGATGATGCTATCGGTGACACTCGATTAAGGAGTAGGCGTAATGTTCCTGAATGTATTACAAACTATAAGGCTCAGCGTCAGTTGTGGGTGGGCTGCACGGAACCCAATGTGATTGATGTGCGACCGTTGTGCAATGATGAAGGCGATGAAGGTAGGTGTTTCGTTCGCGCTAATCTTAGTAAAATGTTTCGACTCAGTGCTTATATAGCGTTGATTGCACCTTCAAATAGAATATACTTCTGAAGCCAATAGATAGCGCTGCTGTGCTAAATATATTTTTCATCGGCCACTTCTTAGAATCCGTTACAGAAATGGACTTGCAATCTAGTTTCGTTTGTTAATAGCTTCATGAAATCGTAAAAGAGTTTATATTGGTTTTGCAAATTAACTATTTTAAAATGAAAATGAGTTGATGCGAATAGAAGGGCTTTTCGGGCCACTGTGTGACTGTTAAAGGATATTTCATTGATCGGTTCCTATACAAAGTATGTGAGATAATCGTTCAAATGTCTGCCACGGCTTCTCTTTTTGAAGCACACCCGAAATGTCCAATTTTATATGACTTTGGTGCATAAGTCAGGCTGAAGTTGACCGATTGTATGGGTTATGTTGACATTAGGGATTATATTATGCAATATGGTCGTATCAAAGCTCTAGTAAACATATTTTGACCATTTTTTTATAGATATTAAACTTTTCCTCAATTAATTTACTTAAACTTTCAAAATGGCATCCCTAAATATAATCCACAATATTGATGATAGTTTGAAAACGAAATTTTAAAAGAAATCAGATTACAATTTTCAAATATTCCGAATTTTCGAGCCAGAAATCTAATGTAAGCTCAATACAATTAAATAAGTCTCGTAATATGATCCTACCAGAAGACTTTCTACTACAAAAAAAAAAACGTTTTATATTAACAATGTTCACTAATATTTTTAAGCTTAATGTCTCTTTATTTTTAAAAAACTATAATTAATTTCCTGAAGAAGTGACACAAAGGAGTGACGAAATATTGAAAAAACAAATTATATATATTTATTTTAATAAAGCGACCTTAAGCTTAAAAATATTAGTGAATATTTTTAATTAAAAAGAGGTAAAAAACCAGAAGAATTAAAACGTTTTATATCGTTTTAGTGTTTTGATCTTTATTTTATAATTCCGCTTGCCTATTTCCACAGAATATTCCTGTCATGGCTCTTGGACCGAAAATGCCACTGTCTACATAATTGCCCGACATAAAGGTACTAAGCATGGCGTTTGCATAAGCTATCGGCCGACGGAGGGCACGTCAGCTAAACTGATAGTGGGAGATGCTTGTTATCGAGGCACATTAAAACCACCGGAACACCATTTAGTGGCCAATTTATCCGTGTTTGGTAAGTGATTGGAAATGTAGAACTTTATTATTCATACATAATTCAAATGGATTTCTCATTGTACTAGGCAAATGCGGTGAAACAGGCTCCACCTCCTCCACCATGCCCATTATCAGTTGGTTGAACTTGGTACTGGCCACTATATTAATAACATTTTCAAGTCAATTGTCCATACAAAGATGATTTCGTAACCAGAAATTACGCTTAAAAACAGCCCCTTCTCGGCATTTAACGAAATAAATCGACTGAGAGACGAAATAAAGAAAACAGTTTTCTTTAAAAACAAAATTTGATAAAATTCACATGTTAAAAACACAACTTGAAAAAATTCTATTTTTTTTCATAAATTTAAGAACAAAAACATACAATGCACCTCCAACATGTTTTTCTTTTAAATAAAAAAAACCAAGACAAAAAATTAAAAATTTTAAAACAAAACTAAAGTCATTGAAAATAAAATCAAGTTAAATGTAAATACCTAAACCAGCAACTAAAATTTTGCATTAAAAAACAAAAATAAATTTAATTATGAAAACTAAAAATACAATGAAAATTGTGTTATTAATTAAATGAATTATAAAATTAAGAAACAAATGCTCTGATTTATGTTAACTTTAATATATGATTTTTTATTATAAATAAATGTCGATAACTATAAAAAAAATTATGAAAAAATAAATGTTGTATAATCCTTTATCCCCTAAACCCAAGTGATTGTAAATATTATTAAAATATACATCAAACCTATAAAAAATTTCAGCTATTTTGTAAATAAATTGTGTGTTTTGTTTATAAAATATATATAAAAAGGTTTTGCACAAACATTAAACTTAAATTTAATTAGTAATTATAAATAAAAAATATTTATATAAATTAATAAAAACTTTGCTGTGTGTATTAACATTATTATTTCTTTAATATTTTATTATTGTGAAATTTTTATTTTTTTTTGTGGATTTTTTTTATTGAACAAGTTTTTCACATATTTATAAGCTTTATATATTGAAAACAATATACAAAATGTATGTATGCTAAACTTTATTTAAAAACATTTTTATTCATGTGAATTAAAAATATTATTGCATTATTATTTTATATGAAAATAAAAACAAATTATAAATAAAATGAAAACATATAAACTACATTGCATTGTTATACGATTTGTAAGAAGCTTTAAGCTTAATTAATGTCTATTTAAATTATTTATTATAAAAAAAAAGAAAATAGTATTCGGCTTACATAACAGCTTTTTGTTTCTTAGGCGGCTTTAGTTATTTAATTTCAAAACATCTAAAACACATTTACGAGTATATATAAAAGGAAATTGTGCTCTTTCGTAAACGGAAGGAAATAAAAAATAGCGCATTGCTTTGAATTTAAAAATTTTCTAATGCCTTGTAGGACCACTTAATGGTTATGGTCCAAACATATTTCTAATTCTTTTCATTGTAAATGGGGATCCAAATTCATTAACACAAACACAAGCGTCACATCTAAAACTTTTTCAAGCAATTGAAATTGTGGAGACTGTGGTTTATTGCTGCTTTAATATGTAGAGAATGCTTCCGGATTTTCTTGTTATAATTCACTAAAAATCTTTTTTTCTCTGTGTGAAAAAGATATATTTTTCGCGGTTAATAACATTCATTTCAACGTCACCCCCAGGATTTAGTACAAATCGTTGCGTACGTAATAGTCAGCCTTTTGCATGCACGGCATGCTCCTTCTTCGTTACTGTACCAAAAATTATCATGTGAATTAAAAACTAAAACAGATACATAAAATTCTACGTCGTCTCATAACTCTTTAACTG
Source organism: Linnaemya vulpina (assembly GCA_963675445.1). Taxonomy (NCBI): domain Eukaryota; kingdom Metazoa; phylum Arthropoda; class Insecta; order Diptera; family Tachinidae; genus Linnaemya; species Linnaemya vulpina. Next base: position 4,534,206 of record OY776277.1, read on the forward strand.
TGTTTCAACGGTATGCACTCTTTACATAGTTGCGTCAAAATAACCCAAATGCCGGTATAAGGAATTGGAAAATTGACCCTAAAGGGCATCCCTACATGTTTCCACCAGTTTTAACCTAAAGGCTTAAAAGTCTACCGAGAGTTTGATTTTCTTATTGTCATGTCTCTGGCTTTTATGACACCATGTTACAGGTTTAAATTAAATAAAAGGTGTATAAGGTGTAACCATAATGTTACCAATTTAGATAATTAATTAAAGACTTGGAGACAGTTGAACGCAGCATAAGTTTATGTTTATTTTATATATTTTTTCAATTAAGCTATTTCAAATATGTTTTATCGTACTCGAAAAAACCTGAATCATTTAAATAGTTATTTTATTTTGTAATCTAATTTATTGTGAATCTTTTTGTTTCTGTGAATTTCAAGTTTTCTTGTCATTTATATAAAATGTTTTTTTGTTGTTGTTGTAGATTTGGCACACAACTCACTAGTCTATCAAGAATGACAGTGCACTAAGCGGTCAGCAAATTATTTTATAAGTTTTGACTAATTTATTCTTGAATAATATAAAAGGAGAGAAGACTTGTTTGCTCTATATAAAAGTTTTATTGAAAGTGATTTTCTTTTGCAGAAAATTTTAATTTCAAAATACATTTATGAAAAGAATATTTGTTTAAAATAATAAAAAGTGTTATTGTACAAAGTATATAATCAACACGCCTTCTCAATAACTTAACTTTGTTATCCTTTTAAACCTAAACATTTTCTAAATTTACAATGTTTAATTTTCGGTAATGGTTTTGTAAAAATATCTGCAGTCATTTCATCAGTTGGAAGATATTGAAATAAAATAGTACCATTTGTCATAAGATCTCTAGCATAAAAATATTTAATATCTATATGCTGGGATCTTGCATTAACTTTTTCTGATTCCAGTAGTTTTAATGTACTTTGATTATCAACAAACATTATTGGAGTTGTTTTAAGATTAAAATCTTCTAAAATTCTAGTAATCCATACAGCTTGCCGACTTGCTTCAGTTAGAGCTACTAACTCTGCTTCTGTAGCAGAAAGAGTGACAATATTTTGTTTTCGAGCAGCATAATGAATTGTTGAGTTCCCCAATTTTAAAAGACATCCGCTTGTAGATTTTCTTCCGTTATTATCACCAGCCCAATCAGAATCAGTAAAAACTTCTAGATTTAGTGCTTGTGTTGTTCCCACACAAAATTTGAAGTTTTTAGTTCCCTTCAAATAACGCATTACTTTTTTTATTTCATTCCAATCTGTTGAATTTGGCTTGCTTACTTTCCTTGAGAATACGGATATTGCTAATGGGATATCTGGTCTTGTATTTCCTGCCAAATAAAGTAATGAACCGATGACTTTCTGATATTTATTGTTATTTTCTAAATATTTTTCATCTGCAATTTTGAAATATCCAGGGTCATTGTGATGCGCAATTTTGGAAAATATTAATTTTTAATTTAAAAAATTTGTATTTGATGTTTAAATAGAGAAAGGATGGGCAGTCCTGTCAATCATCAACACTTGTGCTACGCAATTTCGGAATCCCGTTTCTAGATTTATTTAATTATAAAACTGTTCTGTAGAAGTAACAGATTCTAAAGGTTAAAAATATTACTTTTGGACCCTGTCCGAAATTCCGAGGGAGAAAGAGAGAAAGTTAATCGGTTTGCTTTTGGTAATCTTACACAACAACAACAGCCAGCATAAATGGAAGTTTAATTCACACCTGAAGGGTGTTTACTTATTGAACAGAAAGCAACTTTTATGTGATAATCAAAATAATTTCTGGTTGTTAGAAGTCGCTATATGTTTAAACTGCCATTTTTCTGGAATATTTAAAATATTTAAATTTTTTGGAATTTCTATGAGCTTTATTTCATATTTGACAATTTTACAAAATTCTAATGCAAAGACAATATAAATAACGGGAAAAAGTTACTTAACAAATACAATTGAGTTTCTAGCAAATACTAACTTAAGTAACTCGTATGCATGCATTAATTTTAAATTATAAAAAAATAGATATATATTTATAAATAAAAATATTTTTTTACATATTTTTATATTTATGTTATTTTTTTTCCTGGTTTCAATTGAAAAGGGCATGAACAGTTTCATATTGCACATATTATTTATATGTGTATGAGTTATTATGAGTTTTTTAGTTATTGTATTAATATAAAATAATATATATAAACTATGAACAAAGAAAAAAAACTTTTTTATAATTAAATGTACAAAAAACAAGACAACAAATAAGTTTAAACATAAAACAAAAGAAAATAACAAAATAATATTTTGCATAGAAAAATTGCATTCATTGGTTTCATATATTAAAAAAACAACATTTAAAACACAATATATTAAAAAAAATAAATAGAAATTATACAGAATTATTTAAAAAGATAAACTAGTAACTTTAAAAAGTAACTTCAAAAGTAAAATAAAAGAAAACAAAAAACATTAATGTAGTTATAATTAATGTAATTAATTATAATATAAATGTATTTATAAATGATTAGTATTAAGTCTACATACATACATTATACTACATTACATTAACAACAAAAACCCTAATTAAGTAGCACTTAAATAATAATTTATAAAACAACAACAAAAAGGTATCAATATAAAAGATTTTTTAATTAATACAAAATAAATGCGAAAAAAATACAAAAAAAAAAACAACTCATAGACATTTTTTCAATTTAAACACAAAATAAAAATTTAAATAAAATTAAACAAAAAAATTAATAAATACAAATATTGAGAAATTTCTTCATAGACAGACTCAAATAAAATTAGTGGCAAATCTATACAATTTAAAATCAGCTGAAGAAAAAATCACAAAACAAAATAATGGAAATGATTTTTTTTTTTCGTTAGAATGTTTAAGGCAATTAAGAGGTGATATAGATCTAGAAATATGTTTAAATTAAATCACACGCATAATCATACAGAAATATACACTCTCCAAATTCATATTAGCGCCCACATACCACCCCCATTTCCCATAGATACACACCACACATCCATATGCTAATTCTACAAAATTAAACAAAGAAAATCTATATAAAAATTCGTTAAAATTTCATACCAAATTAAACGCTTATGAATGCATAATTAATTAAATTATTTATCGAAAGTGCATAGACATGAAAACTTCAAATTATATAGTGAAGAGAAGAAAGACGAAAAAACTCTTGAGAATTTTTTTTCTTTTTGAGAAGAACACATACTTCATTAAAGCATCACTCCATCATCACACCCAAACGCATTAATAATGAAAAATATGTTCTTCCTTTAGTTTTGCACACGCTCTCATGGCAAAATGAGAAAAAAGGTCAAGTAGTGCAGTTTTTAAATACATACGACACTAAATACAGTGGTGGACGGATAATGTAGGACATTTGTAGTATTTATAGTCTATCAGAATTCTTCTGAAAATCACATATTAACAACGTGATTTGAAAGCACCAAAAAGGTCACAGAACATCCAATTTTTCCAACAAACTTTTGAAATAACAGATTTGCTAAATATAGTTTAATTGGGATCTCAAAAACCCAGCCTCAATTGTTGGTTATAAATTTTTTTTGTACAGTCGGTATTGGTTTCATTTAAGACAAATACTTCAATGTTAAGAAAATACTTCCTTTTGGGCTTAATTTACAGAACACCGTATGATTTAAAAACACAAGTTATTTAAAATCACTTGTTTTACAGAGCAGGCCCGTATATGTTAAACTATTTCAATGAAGTTCATATAGCAATTCAATATATGACAGACTTTTGCTTCAAATAACTGAAGGTACAACCATAACAGTCAGCGCTCCCAGCGAACCACCAACAACTACAGACGATACCGATTTAATAATAAGTGAAAGAAAGAAAAGTGGTTGTGGTTGTAACTAAAATTGTCGTTGGGATAATATATATTTCATGAGTGGATAAGATTAAAGAGTACATATAACAAATTCGTTTCGCTTTTTGAAGCTTTCAGCAAGTCTTTTAACAAAATATATTCGAACTATATCTTCTTGATTATCTGCTAACGACCCTCATTCACTGTCTTATAAAATCGCATGATTGTATATAGTATGCGCTTCGCTATACCCGTTCTCAGAAGAGTGATGTGTTTTGCTCAGAATCTGCAATTAACTGCATATTTTCGGAACCTCTAATTTATATTTTAAAATTGTTCACCACTGTATATCTTAAGCAAAAATTTGTTGTTGGCAACTGCATTTATTTATTATTTTTTTAATTCATTCATGTACCCATTAATATTATTAAAGCTTTCATTAGAATCATGTATTTTATATTAAAAAGAAAATGAAAGAAGTTTTTGTTTGAATCCTGTGTATATATGAATAAATAAACTTGCAAAATTGTGTAGTCTGGTTGTTTTGTTTACTTATTGTTAACTCGAGGATATTTAAGGATAAGTATTGTGGAATCAAAGTATTCAATAATTAAATAGAATAAATTCACAAACCTTGTAGGCATGTTCTAACACTCGAACGATTTCAAACCGCTCTATTCGGAAACTCACGCGTTTTGTTTGCGATTTGACTTATGAAATAGTATATCAGCAGTTTCCTAAAATATATTGTACAGAAGAAAACAATCTGCCAGCAAAAACAACTAAAATTGATACTAGTTTTAACACAAAATTAATTTGATTTCTAATTTTATTATTATTAATTTATTCGTAATTCTATATTTTGCTTGTTGACTTTGCTTTTAATTGTTCAGTTCACCTCAGTTTGTTCTTATTACTTGATCTCGTCAAAAGTTTTAGCAACTGCAATTTACGGAACACCTCTTGAAAATTCAAATCACATTCGCAGATGTTATGCAACAGTAGACATTCGCCTGTTGCATAACATCTGCGAATGTCTACCATGTTAAATTTACCAGTGAAAAATAAATAACAGCTATTCTTACATCCCTGCAGATAAAATAAGTCGTTAGATACACATGTACCATTTGCTTTGTCTAATACTATTTTCTGAAATATATCGAAGTATGTATCGACTTTATCATAGGGACCAACTGGTTCATTTGTTGAAATGCCAGTAATTTTATTTATAGTTTCATAAAACAATTTTTGAAAGCAGTTCTATAATACTTTTATTGTGTGAGTTAATACAAGCATGCGTGTGGGTAGTATTAGTACTATCCGTGAAGTGGATTCGATAAATCAATAGACGCGCCACTGTGCGACTACAAGCGAAAATAAAACTATTAGTTTTATTGGAACCAACTAGAAAAATTTGTTAATTATAATTATACGAAAGCAAGATTGTAATTTAGTGGATGTGTCCTCAGGAATTTACGTTTTAAAATATTTTTGAGAATGAATTGTGTTTATCTAGTTCAATGTCCTTCCTACTATCAAACAATTGGCAAACGTAGCTACATTTATCGATTTCTTTTTGACTACCAGAGCCGTAACAAGGATGTATGGCTGATTTTTAAAACAATAATTGTTTGGTATTGGAACACCATAACGACCCGGACGGTCCAAAACATAGAGCCTGTCATGAATGCAACACTGTCGTGCATCATGGGAGAAAACTTTGCAATGCTAATATAAATTTGCCGATATTTTGCCATTTTTGGACTCTATACATATCATTCATTTGCTGTGTATTGATGCATTTATAAATCCGACCTAAATACAGCAGCAGACCTTTACTTAGGCTTTGTGGTACTGTGTTTTGAAACGTAGCCTTTATATTTCAGTTTCATATGAAAATTGTTAACAAGCTTTAAGCTTTGTATTCTAATACAATTCAATCGAATTATATATAGTAACATTAACTAAATAAAACATTACAAAAACTTTAAGTAAATGATTTTGTTTATAAATATATATAATTCTTTATTTTTCATTGTACATCAAATATTAAAAAAAAATTCTTTACATAATTCATTTTTGTAATTCTTTAAATATTGCAAATTAATTAACAATTTAAAATAACAATATCAAATCAAAGAACATTGAACTAATTATGTATGTATAATGTACTAGAAATATCATCAAAAAGCAATTATTATTACCATACTAGTCATGTATGTTTTTATATAAAAAAACTGTTTGATTAAATATCACCCTTATCATTTAATTTTATAGCAGAGAAGCTGCAGGCATTGTAACATATTTTCTTTACAAAATAATTTAAAGAAGTAATACTTATGTGACCAGCAATTGAAAAAATACAAACGGGGTGGCTTAACATCTTAAAGAGTCTTATGAATACCGAATATTGAGATATTTAAGCTTTAAACATAAAATAATAATTTTTTTGATGAGAGAATACAAAAAATTGTTAGTTATGATCTAAAAAATTTTATAAATAAGTTTATTAATATTTCTCCATCAGCATACAAGTGAAACTTATGAGTTAGTGCAATGGTAGTTAGTGCATCCACAATTATCTTGGACCATAATTCCACAAATCTTCACACAACAAGGGAAGCTTGACGTTGACGATATTCGAATAAAAATGTTGAAAATGAAATCGTTGAAAAAGAATTCGTTGCAGGCATCATCAAACAGACCTAAGAGATGAAATACATTTTTTAGCCAACAATAAATACAAGCGCCAAAAGCAGACATATTTAAGAATTACTCAACTTACTCATTTCAGGAAATTGTGATCCTATCATATCCTCCCTTCTGCGGTTGACATTTTCGTTGCTAAGCATGTGCTCTTCTAGACTTCTTTGTCAAAATCCAACCAACTTGTTGGTTTAAAGAATTTTTGTGCTGTTTGAAGTTGGGGACAGCCACCATTCTCCATAAAGACAATGGATTCGCTAGATAGGATGAGTGTATCGGCATGAGATCGCAAATGAATCCGTCTATCTAATGTATCGGTGAAGTACACGTCTTAAAAATTAAAAAAAGGTTACGGAATATAGAGACTGTTAAATGAATTTTGAAAATTTCATAAAATCCTTGGCCCGTCGATTATAAAGCAAATTGAAATATTCTTAATCTTTAATCTATTACCTCTCTGTGGTCCCACTCTATGATGCGTACATACCAATGTTCTATGTAAAAAAGTTAAAATTACCTTGATAACAGAAATGATTCTAATCCTTGAACATTTAGCATCTTATCTGTAGTATTCCACACGTCTCGGGATTTTAAACTGCCACCATCTGTCTCCGACGTATGAAAGTATTTGTTTACTCCTCAGCTATTCGTCTTTTGGATTGTGCCACTTTTCGAGGATTCGAAATTAGAGCAGCACTGCGGCCCCATTACACAATTCGATTCGAATGAGAAACTGTTCATACTCTGAGGCTGTTTCTTCCAATCGAGTTAAATAATTGGCTCTCCGATGTTTAGATGACAATCATTGATTTCTCTTATGATTTGCAATTTGAAACAATTATCGATCTCTTTTTAAAAATATTTGGCGGGTGAGGTTTTTGCTGGTATAAAATACCAAAATTTCAAAATTTATTTATTAAAAGCCTACAGAAGACAAACCTCACCCTTGAAACTAAAAAGTTTAATGCATTAAACATAAAAAGGTATTTATGGGAAGTTGGGACTGAAACAAAGGAGCTTTCAATTGTGGAGCTAAAATACAGCAAAAACTGTTTGATAAAAAAAATATATATATATTAAAATATAAACATTTTGATGATTATTAACAGAGTTAAGGAAAAGTTAAACAAATAGTACAGAAGCAATGTTGAAAACAAGACTACTTTAAATAATATATGTGGATGTTTCAGTAAAAAGTGGAGACAATAAATACAATGTGTGTAAAATTTTGATAATGTGGCGAAAGTGAAGAGCTAAAGGGATGTTATTCCTTGCACGCAGTTTTTTTCTTCTTTTTTTTTAATTTGTATTAAACTATTTAGAAGGTCGCGCTATATTAAGTAAATATTAAAGTACTGCGAGGCAAACACAAAATATAAGTAGTAAAATTATACAAAGTTTAAAAACATATAACTCTTTTAAAATCTCGATTAGAATATATAATTTATTATTAAAATTTTCTTTATCCATACTACGTGCTCTTTAAGAACTTGTTCACATGCTACATACAAACATTTTTTGTAATGTTTTTGTTTGATTAGTTTAAAAGTAATTTACTCAGCTGATCAGAAGTCTGGCTGGCTCTTCATTAAATTTACTGCTTTTGTGGACAAGAAAAATAAATTTGCATAAAAAACCCAACACCAAAATCAAAACAAATTATATTCTTTTAACAGATAATAATAATAATGCAACTTTAGCATACATTCATAAAATAAAACATACTGTTATCAAAAACATATTTCAACCACTTAATTTGTGAAAATAATTGTTATAGATTCTCCATTTCTATAGTATGTATTTCATTAAGTATTTTTTAACCCATAACAAGTCGTAAAATATACAAACATGCAACCTCTTATCGCCTGTCTTATTTTAGATCAGTTTTCTTTACAGTTTAATATAATAAACTTGCTTTTCAATTTTCATTTACCTAAAACCTTTTTTGGCTGCAAGGAAGTACTCGTACGTACGTACATGAATCTATTCTGCTTTTATAAATAAATTTTGCTTGTATTTATTGTAGGTTTATATTTTGAATTTTTACAATGACTGTAATATTAATTGACAATTTTCATTCGCTTGGTAATCATACTGTTTTTGTACAGCACCCTTCGGAGGCAAATATGTTTAGTTTGATGTTTTAAGAGATATTGGGTTTAATATTTTCAGTTTCGATTCGCATAATTTTGAATTTAGCTATTTAGAGCATTTTAGATTTAATATTTTTAATTTTTATTCGCTTTTCGAAAGACAATTTCCGTTAAATATATTGAATGTAGTTATTTGAAACCATTAGATTTAACATTATCAATTCAAATTCACTTGGTTGAGAATTTAATTATTTAGAGCTCTTTGGATTTGTTATTTTAAATTTCCTTTCTTTTTCGTTTAGCTTTTCGAAGAGAACAGTTGCCTTCGAAACCGTAACGTTTTCAATTTAGGTTGATATTGATTTTAGTTATTTGGAAAATTTTATTTTTACGCTGTTTTTATTTTATTTAAATTTGAAGATTCAAAAATTTGCAGGCATTAATTTTACATTTTAGATGTTTAATTAATTAATTTTTTTTTGTGTTCCCTGAGCATGGTTTTATAGATTTTTCTAAAACGGTGGTTGTACCACATTACAATTATTATTTAAACTGGTTTTTAATTTTAGTTATACTAGACAGTTTTGTATTATAATTAATTTTAGATATATGAGATTTATTTTAGAGTAATACGATTCATTTTGAAATAATACGTAAATTTGAATTTCTTAACTTGACCATCCGGTCACAACTTCTTATTATAAAATAGACGTTAAAATTATGGATTTTTCCCTAAAAGAAAATTCGCTCCACCGATCTTTGCCTGTAATTTTTATAACGTGATTGTTCAGATTCGTATTCTTAACTGATATTATATGTGGAGGATATGAGATATTTTGGCCGCAATTTACGCCTGCGATTTCTTGAATGAATTGCTTTGTTCGCATTAGAAGTAGTTATTGATATACGAGTACATATTTAAAATTTTATTCGAAATTCTTACGAGGTTTTCTTTATAATTTTCAATTTAAAATGTTGGGTTTTAAAGTTATCAATTTCATTTTTAAAATTTGTTTTTGATTTGTTGTAAATTAAAAAATAATAATAATAGGATCAGTTTGATGGTGTGTTTTTCCTTCCAATTTAATACAATAATGCAAGTTAAGCCGCTTTTTAAATAATATGCCGCCATTTCATTTTATTCATCATGAACAGATTTCGATTCAATTCTTTTAATTTGATTTTAATTCTTGTGAAAAACAGCGATAGGCTGATAGATTAAAAAAAAAGGTTACTGGTGATTTTAACACTAGTGCCGCCTACGGGTTGTTAATTTTATTATAACGCTTGAACGCTTCTTCGTTAGTTATATATTTTATACTTAAACATTTTTAATGTTTCTATTTATTCTTATTCTTTAGTTAAACCCAATAATGGTTTTAGATGCGTTTATTTTATGATTTTTTTAATTTAATTATTGTGTGAGTGATATATAACTTATCAGGGCGTAGGTTCGATTTTTCTATGTTCATTAAAAAATAATTTAAAGGCATTTCATATGACATAGCATGTGTTTTCCATTTGTTTTAAATGGAAAATGCTAGCATTCAAAAATAAAATATTATCTTTTAAATGGACGTATGTTTCAGCGCAATAAATATGTCAACTTCCTGAGTATTTAGGAGTCGCAAGATACATGTTGTACGCAAAATATTATATATCATTTTTATTAATAACAATAGGAAGTAAAGAATAAAGTTATAAGATAATTTTAATTCCCTCCAAACATTATATTCGTCGAGTGTACCATTGAAATGGTTAAACGAGACTGTTACATTATTTTTCAATTATATTGCAATACACAATTATTAGCGTGTAAATTAAGTTCGAAATAATTATGTTTTATACATTTCGCAAACTCTTAAATTTTATATTAAAAAATATTCAAAATAATTTGGCCATCATTAAGACCGTTTCTTATTACTTCTTCTCTAAAAGAATTCAATTAAATAAAATATCTATATATATTTATGATTCGATGTCGCTATTCTTAGTAAGATTCGATCGATTTATTCTTAGTAAGATCGATGTTTAGATTCCGAGATTTATTAGTAATTAGTCATAAAATATTTGAGATTCGCCTTTAGAGGCATTAAACTAGGACATTTTCATGTAGATTTTCTTAATGTTTTATTACTTTGATAAGTTTACTTATGAAGCTAACAACTTTATGGTATATATTGCTTTACGGCTGCTGTTGATTTTCTAGTGTTTCAAGATAAACACTTTCTAATCTTTTTTTTAATAACGAAGTTATATGACAATAACAGAATATGGCGACTATTGAAGACTGCTTGTTGTATGTTAACATAACAAATTTTTATTTTTACTAAATTGAGAAGCTCAAGCCTGATTGAATAATTTTCAAATATTAAATCTAGTTCAGTGCACCAATTCTCGCATAATTTTTTATGTGATTGTTTAAATTATTTAAAATAGCGAAATTCATTACTGCACTAATTCATTTTTATGTTTTCGTACATAATTTGTATACAATTTTATTATATTACTTAATTTGATATCCGCCTTTATTTACTAATTGTAGTAGTAATTGAATTTATATCATACATTTATTTATTCATGTTAAGGCGCTTGAAATTATCCGCTTTTAATTTTAGGAACTTTGCTTTTGTGTCCTTCTAATTGTAGTGGTTTTTCTTAAGGGTTTTATTTTACACCGAGTATGTAATTTGAAGTTTGATGTAAAATTTCAGGAATTGCTTTTGAAATCTAATTTTAATATTTTTACTTTTTTAATACCAGATGGTTTTATGGTATAAATTATCCAGTGATTCCAGATTTGAAACTTTTTTGTTATATAATTTTAATATCTAATTTTTTAGTTTTCTACAGCTTTAATAGTATTTCCTTTACTCTTATTATTAGCTGAGACAATTTGAATGTTCAGAATTTTTTATTGCAGACATTATTTAAGGTTTAAAGAATATTGAAATTGAATTTCAAATTTGATGCCGTTCGAGTTTTGGGTGATTATTTAAATTGCATATTTTTTGTTTGTTGAACCAATGGAAATTACTTCATATTATATATAAAAATTTTTTGATGAATTACTTCGTTAGAAGTTTTGATTTTAATCATGTTTTTCCCCAAATTATTTCAAAAAAACTTTCAATGTGGTCATTGAAGAGGTTTTTAGCTTTCTTGGCAAATTTGTATTTGTTAAAATTTCTAAAGAATGGAGTGTTGGCTGTTTTCTCCTTCAACTGCATTTGTATTACAATGCAGATGCCTTTAAGAGTTGGCAGAATTATAGAATATATTAAATTTTCATTTCATGGTTGAAATATTTATCTTTAAAACTGTTAAAATGGGGTTGTTTTTGCTGATCCCTTCACTTTTTTTAGCTTTTCAATATTGTAAGTTGTTTTTGCAGAAATTTGTTCCAATATTTCGTTAATTATCTTACTAGCCGAAATTTCAGGGCCGGAAATATTTACCCCTAATGTAATTACATTGGGAATTTTTGTTGTTGTTCCGCGATATTACAAGATTGGAAATTATTTTATTTTTTTCTGATCTGCTTTTTTCTAGCTTATTAAGAAGTTTTAAAGCTTTCTATTTTTACATAAAATTACTTTTATGACGTAATTGGAAGATGTTGCGATTTCGTTTAATTAATTTGAAAATTAAAATTACAGTCTCTATTTTTAGTCATACGAGTATTATAAGTTATAATTTATAACGCAAATCATAATTGTTTTGTAACCATTATGTATATTCACGGTTGTATAGTTGTATTTGTATAAAATGTTTTAATCCATAGGAGTTATCGAAATTTGATCCATTTTATGTATAAATTTGAACAAATACTTTTCTTCTACATTTAAATGTAGTTCTGTTATAATTGAACTTAGGTATTCGTATTTAAATAATTTGTAATTGTATTTTTTAATCTTCAGGAATTTTGGAATTTTAATTAAGTTATTGTATTGGACTCGTTCGATTGAAAAATTCTTTTAAATCGCCTTTCATAATTCTCTATTTTTTCTTTTGAAAATAAAAAATTTTCGTACATTTTTATTTCAGTTGGTGTGAATTTGAAAATTCGATTTCATACTGGTTATTTATTTTATTTTAGTGATTGAACTATGAAGATATTTGAGGTTCAGATCCATTATATGCCAATCGCTTTTCACAGGATATTTAAAATGGGAGAATTTTCCTGTGGATTTTATTTTCTTAAATCCATTAATTTGAATCGAATTTGTATTATATATCAATATTTTATATTTTGAGATTTTCATACAATTGCAAGGACTTTTTATTTTCTATTTTCTTTAATTATGCCTTTATTTTTGTCGCCTGCTTTGCTTTATTACGAAATATTACGTTTAATATTTTATTAACATTTTCTTTTATAGAATATTATGAGTAAATTTGATTTAGAATATGTTATTGAAGTGTCAGCTTCTAAAATAATTGGAAGATAATAGGTTGATCAGTTTATTTCCGTCATAAAACTCGGGACTGATTTACTGCCTGGGTCTCGGTGAAGGTCTTCCTCACTATTAGCGTTTGATTGAAATAAGATATTTGTATAATGAAAACTATTTGACTAGAGCTAACCAGCAAATATAAAGCATTTAATATATCCCGAGTACACTGTACTACGTATGTGATATTGAATTTTCGTAGTGGAATTATTATATATTATTTACTTGACTGGAATCTTGAAAATAAACGTTAGAGATATAAATGAAATTGATTAGAATTCTATTAAATTTTGTAGATCATAAGCGGTGTTGTTGGGTTCAGTAATTAAAGATGTGTTATCCCTCGTCCAAATATCGATGGGATCGATATTTTATTGTATGTTGATTGCTGAACAATAATAATGTTTGTTTGAGCTCCTGCTGTAAACGTTAAAATGTTGTTAGAGCTGAACTTATCTAGGAGAAATGGTTTTGCAAATTTTATTTAATATATTTTCGTTGTATTGATTTGATTTAAAAACAAATAATATATTGACTCATACATGTTAAAAAAAAAACCAAAAAAAGATATTTTTATATTTATTTGTGAACTCTATAGGAAAATTATATAAAAATTTGAAATTTAGAATCCTTAATTGCAATAGGATTTCTCCTGTACAGTGTAATCGGGATAGAATTAATTAAATACTTTATTACTGGTAGCTTTTTTAGTTTGGAGTTTTATTTATTTGACTTTATATTGTAAATACTGGTATTATTTTCAACTTGCTTGAAGTGTAAATTATTACATATCGTAGATCACGCTGCATTATTTTCTTATATGTATGTTGAGAATTTAGTTTGAGGTTGGAGTTATGTAAACTCAATGTATTGATGTTTTCTTGAGGCAGAAAGTTAGAGGTAAAAGTTTTATTAATGCAATTTTTTTATATTTCGCAGGAGCGTTCTTTTGCTCATATTATTTTTTTAAATGTGATATTAACAAATTTATATAATAAAAAGTATTGAAGTGTGTCTCATATTACATGGACTGCGATTCGCTTTTTGTTACTTGCTTTAAAAACAAACGAAGAACAATAATCTTATAAATACGCCGCAGGTTTGTGGTACATTTTTAGTGAGTTATCGTTTACCAATATTGACGATAGCATTATAATTTTTTTAAGTCCTTAGTTTAGTCAGAAATTAGGTTTTTGCAATATATGTACATATATAGATTTTTGTTTCTAGAATGTAATAAATTATGGAGTTTGTTTCTAGAATGTAATAAATTATGGAGTTTGTTCAGTAGAGGTGATAATTTAGTATCGTGAAATTAAAGATTTCATAAAAATTATTTCCGATTTCGCTGTTATATCTTTTTAGTAAAATCGTTCACAGGGACTTGTCGTTTTATATTAATGTGTATTAATACAACATAAAACTATGTTAAATAAAATTCTTTTAATGTGATAAAATCAAATTATTTGTAAGCCTTGAGGTGGTTATGTAGAAATTTCTCATATATGTTTACGGTTTGTGTGAAATACAATTGAAGGATTCGTTTTTTGCTCGTTATGGTTGTTGCTTAGCATATACTTATTTATTTTCGTAATATCTTGTGTGCTAGATTGGAGATTTTTTAGTATATCCGTGTATGTACGTTTCTTTATTATGTAGACATTTCCATATTGTTGCTGTGAGATGTTTTTATTGTACGAAATTATTGTTCAATAATATTTGTTTTTTCCCATAATTATAATATTAATTTATTATATTAATGCATGTGTAGGGTAATATTTACTGGGCGAACCCATGAGTGTAGAGGTTGCCGTGACGATCCTCACATATCAGAATCTAATCTGAGTAAAGGCTTTGTGCCGACTGTAATTGTATTTGTAACATTTATTATATAATTATTTAATTGTGGCATTTTAGGAATTAATATGTTGATTTTACTTCGAGTTTTCTGTTACAAAGTATATTTTTTAAATTCAAATTGTTGTTAGTAAGACTTGCTGACTAAATTTTTTTATATGAGAATAATCTATTTAGAAAAGCTGCAGCATTATGTTAAAGGAGTTAATATACAATACTCGCGTATATATATATACTCATATTATCTTGAAGATACGGGCTCTGGTACCATGGTACGATCCGCATTTAGAGTAGTAATTATTTATTTTGGTATAAGTAGCGTGTCGTTACTTGAGAATTTGCTGTATGTCCAAGACTCAATGTAAAGTATCTTGTAATAATTAAATGTTTGAAGACTTAGGAAAGCTTAGATTCTGGTGTTTTGCTTGTTTGATTGTATAGACTTGTTTAAAAATAAACGTGATATATGAGATTGTATTACAAAAATTTAGACTCTTCCTTAAGAGAGCATGTTGAATTAAAGTGTTTTCCGTGCCTTTTAGTTCTAATAATTTTTTTTATGATCCTGAGAGTATTATTAGGCATAAATGATTTGTTTTCGAGGTTTTGTCTTTTGAATTTCGTGTTCTGCATCAGATTGTGTTACTTATTTCAAAAAGTGCAGCGACAAGTGCAATATGTTTAGTATTTCCTTTTATGTTTGATCCTGTTTTATTATTACTAGACTAATTATTTATAATTGAAGATATATATATATGTGATGTGGTTTGCGAGTTTACTAAGCTCGGTGTTATATAACAAAAGATATAAATTGAGAGGAATAATTAATTAGGACGTGTTATCAATATTCTGTAGAATTAGGACAATTCATGCTGGTCGTTTTGGAGATGTTGAATTTCTTTATTTGAAGGGAAAAATTATTAAATTTGTAGTTGTTGGCGACTTGTGTTGTAAAAATAAAGATTATTTTATAAATATATATGAATGGGTGCATCGTTTGCAGTTTTATTGGGTGAATTTTCAATATCATATAAGGGATGTACCGCTTTTTTTTAATTTTGTGATTCCATGAAACGGATATATGTATATAAAAGTTGTTATCGGAGTTAAAAATATTTCTATATAAAAATTATTCAATTCTGAAGATATCAGTTGTTTATTCGATATTCTAGATATTAATATACAATACAGTATTAAGTCCAATCGTTAAAAAAAATAGCCTTAAAAATTATTATTTTTATTGGGTTGAAATAATAGATACACAAGTATTTAGCATTTGATACATAAAAGAGATCATGGTACGCTTTTCTATAACGCTCATACAGATTTGTGCTGTTGAGAAATAAATTATATAACTTTTCGATGAGAGAAAAAATCATGCTCGTACTTTGTTGGTGAAAAGTAAAATATATCCCACATTTTTTATCAAAAAAAAAGTCGTGTTTAAATAGCATTAATTTGTGGTTGTATTACATTTAAAAAATAACGCATTTTTCACGATTTTCAGCAAGGATTTGGCATCTTTCTTCATAAATATATGTATTGAGGTTATGTTGTTAATGTTTACGTTTTTGTAATCTGAATTATATGTTTTGTATGTATTAGGAAGTGAAGTATTGCTTGAAGATGTGTTTGTTACTTATGTTTAATATTTTCCTTAATAATGTTTTATTACAATTTATAAACTTGTCTACGACGAAAGTTGTGAATATAATTGAAGAGCTTTATTTGTTATGCCTTTTGCTAAAGTGTTGTGATGGTTTGTTGAATTTAGACCGGTAGAGAAACTTAGAATATTGTTGAGATGTTTGTTGATTTCGGAGTTAAATCTAATCTGAAATTAATCCTAGAATCTTATTATATATTGTACAACAATAACAATATAAAAGGGTTTAATAAAGAGTTGACGAAGTTGCAATTTATGTTGATTTTTTAGTTGTTTAAGTGTTGAGAAAGATAAAGAGAGGTGTTCCGGTGTTGATGGTGAGTTGTGCGATTGATTTGTTGTAATTTAGAATTCTTGATGTAATAGCAGATATTTTGTGCTGAAACGTTGTTGTTAAAACCATTACTTATTACCCTTGAAGGTATTTTTAAAATTTTCGTTCTTAGAATAAATATCGTTTACTAGTCATAGATTATTGGGTAGAAAACATGTTTTGCTGTAATATTTCAATAATACATTTAATTTTGGTCTTTTAACATACTTTGTTCTGCAATTATGAATATATAAGCTACTTTGACTTTGCTTATCGTGTTAGATAAAAATCATCTTGTACTTTTATCCGTAGAAATGCATTGGCTCTTTTTATTTACCAGTTTACATACTGAGATATAATTGACTTGTTACGAATCGCAATTATTTGTTGCGCTGGAAATGGGTGCCGTGTAAATAAGAGTACAAACCATTGGCGCATATACAAATATCTAGAAAAAATTATTTATTGTAATAAATAAATCAATCATTTGTAATATTTGATAGTTGGAATAAATAACTCTGGTATGTTTTATTGTAATGAGTGAATATGATTTCAACTACTAAATTGGCATCTTTTTTTCAGTTGCTTTTAGGTCGTTCTTCGCTGGATATCTGAACAGGTTTATTTGCCGTGTTGTATATACATATTTCTTTATTTTATTGACCATATGCTATTTCCAAGATTAGGAATACTGGAGTGAATTTTGAAAAAAATTAATTTTGTTATATACGAAGCCGATAATTTTTAATTTTCTATATTTAAGATATATTTACATATGTTTCAGATTGCGGCAATGTTATATACTCCATTGGATAATTAATATACATATATATGTACTTATATTTATTAATTTATGTTTAATTTATGTTTGAATTTAGTAGGAATTATCTTATATCTGGAAGAATCTTTTTAGCTTAGTATTTATATAAGCGTTAACTTTGATTATATAAATCGATTATTTAAATTTTCATTCTTAATTGATAAGTTCGGGTTTAATTATGAAGACTTAAGTTAAGGTTTCAATGTAGCTTTTATGTATTTAAGAATATTTATTACTTTAATATGTTGATTTATCATCATATGTATGACTTTTAGTTATTTGCTTGAAGTATATGTACATTAAGCTTTCACTATTTAAAACAAAATTTCGCAAGTCTACATATATCAGAACGTTACCCTCGGAAAGGGCGTATTATAAATACGTAAAGGCTCGTACCAAATAAATTATTTAAGAAGGCATGTAATTGATATGGTAATCAGAATCGATCTCTTTCTAAGTTTAAACGCAGACTTTATTTCTAAGAACATTTTGTAATTTTTTTGTGGCCGTTAGAACCAAGAGGCTGAAGCTGCGCTAGTCTTAACACGATATTCCGAAAAACAATAAACAATTTTTGCACGCCCTGGGGAGACAAGGAAATTCGAAAAATTGATTTATCTTCTTAATGGCTTTACACCAAGTTCCACATTTATCATATTAAATAAGGAGTTGAAGAGCATTTTTATAGATTTTTGTTAAACTATATTTTAATTAAAACGTTGGATGAAATGTGTCACAGCATCCATTTTAATTTTTAAAATTATATATTAATTGAAATTTTCCTTATGTCGCAGCATTTAATTTTTCGATGTTTTATATTAAATATTAATTTAAAAAATTTATTGAAATTATTTGATGCTTTACAGCATTAATTTTTTTAAATAAATAACAAGATTTTTTGTTTGTTTTATATATTAATTAAAATATTAATTGAAATTTTCTGAAATATTAAGGGATTTCCTTTTTTGTGGTCGATATTAAATAATATATTCACTGAAGATTTTTGGCATTAGTATATATTTTAATTTTTTTATTATATACTAATCAAAAAATTAATTAAAATTTTTTGATATTTCACAGCAGCATTATTTTTCTTATTTTGAACTATTTATGAATTAAACATGGATTGACATTTTTGACGTATTACATCGTCTATTTTGAGATATGTATGTATGTACATATTAATTATACTCTTTTGATGAATCATAGCATTCGTTTAAATTTTGTTTTTAATTTTTATATTGAATATAATTGAAGAAATAATTGATAGATTTTGAAGAATTGCTGCATTTACTTTGTTTATGCATCAATTTGCTGAATTATTAATTAAATTGAATCTTTCGATGTACAGCATGATCGTATTATATTCCTGCTGAAGAAGATAAGGAGAACAATATAGTGTATTATTTAAGGCTTAAAGTTTAAGTGCAATAAATTGAAATTTATACGCAGATATAAGTGTATACTTAAACAAACTTTTAATATATTCTTTGAGATTTTTGCGTTACATTTTTTATATTTGAGTAGCTTTTATCGAAAGATTTTTCAGATCTCCGATTTATAATATAATAAACTTTTAGGGGAATTATACTCGTGTTTTATATCGAAGGATATTTTGAATTACTTTTTAACATGGAGATGTTGGGTATTTCTGGTACGCTCTTTGATACGTTTTATCGTTTTTGTTGAAGCTAAATTCTATTATATTAAAAATAATATGTTCAAGACGTTGTACTGATGAATATTGTGGGATAAGCGGAGAATACGTTAATAGTTTAATAGAAATAACACCTTTAGATTTGTTTATATATCCGTATAATAAAATGGTATAAATTTATACATATTTTGTGGTAGAACGATATCTGAAAAATGAACCAAAATATTAACGAGAAAAAATTTCATTGCGAGCTGTTGAGATTTTGGAGAATTTTTCGCTGTGGAGTAACCTTTTTACGAACTGAGTGGTGAATCATAACCTCACAGATGTTAATTGTTGAAAAATATATAAATCTGTTTAAAAATTAAGTGAATTAATTCATAAGTATATGCTAATTCGATGCAGAGAAGCTTGATGTTTTCTGTTTTACCGTAAAGGCCGAAAGTGTACGATTTTAGACGCAGTATTGTGTTACTAAGTAAAAGTGGGTTGCTTTTGTTGACAGATTGCACTGTTAAGAGTTGGACTATATATTATTTAATATAATGTAAATAATAAAATATCTAAATTTCCTTTAGAATTGAAGTTTGTTGTCGAATAATTTTTATATATTGAAGTTAAATATTTTGAATGTTGTTGCGATGCGAATGTTGCATTTTTCTTCTGGTGTAACTTTTTATAACTAAGTGACCTTAAATAAAATTTGCTTTATATAATGTAATTTTAATTGTTGCAATATATAAAAATCTGCGGATTATTTAACGCAGCATGATATCGATTCGAAATATTAATAAGTATAATTTACAGATTAGATTCCTAGAAACTTGAAGTCTCTTTGTACGATTATAGACGCAGTAAAATATTGGTTGCTTAATTATTACATATGTTTTGTTGAAAGATTACAGTGTTGAGAATTCGTTTCTAGCGTTTATGTTGCAGAGGAAGAAAGTGTTGGACGATGTACAGAGTTAGAAAATAATTTAAAACAATGTAAAATTAAAAATTAAATATATTTTCGACGAGTGCCGACTTGTACTGTAGAGTAGAGTTGATGTTTTTAATGTGATGAAGAATTCGTTTCTAGCGTTTATGTTGCAGAGGAAGAAAGTGTTGGACGATGTACAGAGTTAGAAAATAATTTCAAACAATGTAAAAATTAAATATATTTTCGCGACGAGTGTCGAATTTGACTGTAGAATAGAGTTGATGTTTTTAATGTGATGAATATTAAGCTAGTATTATTATGTGTTGCGGAGCAGTCATGTTTTTTTTCTTTAATTCATTTTGTTCAGCATTTGTTAAGGAGGAAGTTGATAAAAGAAATTAATATTTTCATGTTTTGCAGAATACTTGCAGATCGTAACTGAGTACACTTCTTGTTGAGAGTAGAATTTTATATTTTGGGAGCATTTAAGAACATCTCATCAAAATGTAATGCAATAAGTACGAAGTTATGCAGGTAAATAATATTAAATTAAGTAGTTGCAGTGGTTACGAATCTTAATGTAGGCCCCTAGTTTTTTAACAGCTAAAATATGTTCGATATGCAATTAAGACGTGACGACGCAAGATTGTGTTGCTTGGTAAAATGTGACGATTCCCATTAGTTTTGTTGCATTAATTTATGTAATTAATAGATGTTGGTTGAATGATTGTGAGGGTTTTGCGATTTGTTTGGTGCATGTTGTATTCAGTAAGTTTTTTTTTATGAAATATATTTCAAAAACGTATAGATGCTTAGATATGTTAAGTTCTGGGCCATTTCCTAGCTTTTTGTTTTATGGCAATGACGCAAAATTTTACAGGTTAATATTATACGATGTAGAATGTTTTGCTTGTAACTAGTTTTAATGTATCGAATATTTAGTTTCTTTTCCCCGCTGTTTTTAGGATTTTTTGTTGAGCAAATGTTAATTTTAGAGTTGAGTTTAATTTAAAGAAATTAAAGATCTTTAAGTTTCTCGAAAACGTAAATATTAAGTTTTTCAAGTATTTCGAGCCGTGTTTTATGCAAGACCATTTCTATAATGTGTTGAACTAGAAAATTTTGAAGATATTTTAGTGATACCAATTTTCGATGTATTGTAACGTTGTTACTCATCGAGTGGTAGACCTTTGTTATGTTGTACTACTTACTGCATTTTTCCTATGCAGTTGGTGCTTTCCTTATCCGAAGTACATTGCGTGGTACAATATTGGATTGCTCGATAAAATGTGAAAATTTCGCTTAGTTTTAGTAGACTGATGATAATGTTAGAAAAACTTTGTTGAATGAGTTAACATAATTTTGCTGTAAGGGATTTGTGTTGAGCTTGTATTGAAATAATTGGAAATAATATAAACGAACAGTTGGCGTCAATGAAGGGTTGTGTTTTATGTTGAAGAGCCATTTGGTGGAAGTGGAGAAGAGGTGATGAGGAGTACAATTTTATAGGCGCTGTTGAAGTTTGATGTTTAAGGTTCTGTGTTAGATAGAAATATTTTAAAGTAGCGAATGTGGACTTTTCGTGCAGAAATGTGGAGTGTTTACTTTGTTGCAAAGTTATGTGAAGTCGAATTAAGGTAATACAATAAGTGAAGCAATATAATAAGAGATGAAGTTTAGATCTTTGTATTAAATAACTTAAGTTTCCAATGTGCTGCAGTGCTTCTGTTGAACTGATGAGTTTATAAAAGCGTATTTGTAGATGGAAAGTTAATGATGTTTGTTATAAGTTGAAATTGCATTCATTAGTGTAGTTTAACAATTAAAATAATTAAGGTACAAAAACTTAATTTTTACATTTCGAAGAATATTTATTTATTTATTTCATGGAAAAAAGGACCAACCCAAGAGGAGATAATTCCTGAATATGGTGAGGATAGTATACAACGATATTGATGTTTTGATTTAATGTTGGCAGTTATTTGTTGAATAACAATGTTTTTGTTTTTTGCTGGCTTACTGAGCGAGTGAGTCGGTGAGATGTTGAATGAGCTTTTGTTAAATATTTTATAAGTTAGAATTGGTTGTATGAAGCTTGCGTTAACGCTTCACAGAATTTGATGAACTGTGCCGTAATATTGTTGGAACGGAATTTCAAGACCTTTTTATATAACAATAATACGTAAAAGAAATATTATTATAATAATATCCTGTTGAAGAACAAACTTTAATGCTTTTGTAACCGTTAGAAGAACTTTATTGAAGAGTTTTGTGTGCTATTTTTTATTTTTGTTGTAAGAATAATGATGACATTTGGCAGTATCATTTCGTTATCATTTCGCAGAGTATATAATTCGAGTGAATTTTAATGATTCGAATTCAATCATTTATTATATAAGGATGTATTTCAGCGTAATGACG
Organism: Linnaemya vulpina; assembly: GCA_963675445.1. Classification (NCBI taxonomy): domain Eukaryota; kingdom Metazoa; phylum Arthropoda; class Insecta; order Diptera; family Tachinidae; genus Linnaemya; species Linnaemya vulpina. The sequence goes on from OY776277.1 coordinate 4,557,013, forward strand.
TACGAAATTCTTACAAGATAGTAATACTGACGACAATTTGTTTGTGATTAAATAATTTTTCGAACTCGTGAAGCAATTTTTTTGATTGTTGATTTTGAATTTTGTTTTGATTTCTAGGTACAATATTCAGGATTTTCTTTGATTCATAAACTATTTCCAAATATCAATTTGTTTTAATATTTCATCATATATGTATGTATATAAGTTTGACTAGATATAAAAAATAGGCTGACGCATCGCTACATATTTATATTCTGTATTTCCGCTAATTAAAAACGCTTTCGCTGAATTTTACTTATGCGGTGAAATTTCGTTATTCGATCAGTAACATACAACAATATGTAATATATACATATATAAAGAGAAGCGTTTAAATTTTAGTGATTATATTTTTCTACGGTATGGTATCAGTTAATTATGAAAAATTAAGAAGAATTATAAATAATATTTAATTTCGATTTAGGTTTATGATTTCCCTTACGATTTGTAGTGGTTATTACATTTAAGATCTCGCAGAAGTTAAGAAATAATTTTTTAAATATTTTGATCTATGTGTTAGTTACTTGTAGAACTATTTTGATTTGAATTTAATTTATTATATGAACCGTCGTGCGTAAATTTATCATTTATAGAAAATGTATTAAAAAATATTTCTTTTTATTTTAGGTTTACTTGATAATTATTTAGTCCAAAATTTGTTTAAGGATCATAAAATATTTGATTGCATTCGCATTTTTAATGGACTACGGTTTAGTAATTTAACAGCTTTTTCTTAAGTATTGTGTTAAAACAATTTTGAAATTTATATTAAATCGTTTTGAATTTTTGTTATCATTCGATTATTTCATAAAAATTATGTTATAGCAGTTTGGGTATTTTACTTAATTTTTATTTTAAAGGGTTTCGCATTCAAATGGATTAGCTCTTCGCTAACATATTCGCTTTAATTATATAAGAAAATTGTGTAATTATTTTGAAGAAACATATAAGGACTACGAAATATGCAAACTTTCAGTGACTTGCAAGATAGTAATACTGACGACAATTTGTTTGTGATTAAATAATTTTTCGAACTCGTGAAGCAATTTTTTTGATTGTTGATTTTGAATTTTGTTTTGATTTCTAGGTACTATATTCAGGATTTTCTTTGATTCATAAATTATTTCCAAATATCAATTTGTTTTAATATTTCATCATATATGTATGTATATAAGTTTGACTAGATATAAAAAATAGGCTGACGCATCGCTACATATTTATATTCTATATTTCCGCTAATTAAAGGAAATCGTTTAAATTTTAGTGATTTTGTTTTTCTACGGTATTTTATCAGTTATTTATGAAAAATTAAGAATTATAAATAATTATTTAATTTCGATTTAGGTTTATGATTTCCCTTACGATTTATAGTGGTTATTACATTTAAGATCTCGCAGAAGTTAAGAAATAACTTTTTTTTTATATTTTGAGCTGTGTTAGTTACTTGTAGAACTATTTTGATTTGAATTTAATTTATTATATGAACCGTCGTGCGTAAATTTATCATTTATAGAAAATGTATTAAAAAATATATCTTTTTATTTTAGGTTTACTTGATAATTATTTAGTCCAAAATTTGTTTAAGGATCATAAAATATTTGATTGTATTCGCGTTTTTAATGGACTACGGTTTAGTAATTTAACAGCTTTTTCTTAAGTATTGTGTTAAAACAATTTTGAAATTTATATTAAATCGTTTTGAATTTTTGTTATCATTCGATTATTTCATAAAAATTATGTTTTAGCAGTTTGGGTATTTTACTTAATTTTTATTTTAAAGGGTTTCGCATTCAAATGGATTAGCTCTTCGCTAACATATTCGCTTTAATTATATTAGAAACTTGTGTAATTATTTTGAAGAAACATATAAGGACTACGAAATATGCAAACTTTCAGTGTAGCTTTTAAATAGAATATTCTTTATGTATTAAAAATATACGTGGATAAAAAATAAATTAAACAAATTAGTATATAAATAAATTTAAGCAATAAAAACTATGTGTTTAAAATATTATTTATCTGAGAAAATTATTTTAAAAATGTTCATAATATTTATGCTATATAATTGTTTGAAAGTATCAATGGAGCACTTAATAAAGTATTGAATGTGAAATTATCTTAACAGTATTATTATACTATGTTTTAAAGGAAATGTAGTACGTCTAATGCTAATTGTGAAATAATTGGCAGTTTTTATTTTGTCATGCCAATCGGAAGATAAATATTTTCGAAGTACAATATACACATGTAAGGAGCACACTAAATCGAAAAATTTTATGTAGAATCGAATTACAAAGTTAGCTTTAAAAACACCTGCAATTGTTAAATCCTTTCAATATATAAATACATTTTTCAATGGAATATTGTAAACAAATGATATACAACAATTTCAAAGACTTAGTATGAAATTATGAATATTAAATTTTAATCGAACAATCGATTTTTTAAAAACATTTAAAATGAACATTTACTAAAACCATTTAACATTAATTCAAACAGAATTTATTTGTTTTACAAATGTGGTTTTACACAAATTGTTATAAAAGTTTTTTAGCGCCAGTGAGAACTGCTTCGAACTATTTAAGATGTTTTTTACTACAGAGAGTTAATCAATACTTTTAGATAATAGAATATGCAGTTCAATTGCTTAATTAATGGTATTTATATGTATGTAAAATGAGGTATACAAAATACGACTCTTGTTAAGTATCTACGTATTTAGTTGCAACCGTTTTATAGCACTTACTGCTCGCAACGTGTTTAAACATCTTCGGTATTATATTTTTCACTATTCCAACTTTATACTTATTATCAAACATTTTTCTGAAGTTATTGAACATAAAACTTATAATTGCGTTGGTATAATATTTACCATTAGAAACGGGCATTATTACAATGTTCATAACATGAAGTTTAAGTATATGTACATTTCAGTCTTTGTGTAGAAGTGTTTAAAACAACTACCGATCGTTCATTAAAATAGTTCTTAGATTACGATTTTCATAAGATAATCTAAAAATATATTACATATTTGAATATTTGTTCGTTAATGATACGAAATTTATAATTACAAATATACAAGAATTAAAATTCATGAATAATTTCTTTTCAATATTGAAATGGTGAAAGCTATTGCTATGAAGCTGTGCGCAGCTTTTATTATTTATTTACAAAATCAATTGTAGAAATTAATTTCTTATAACATATCAAATTCAGTTAATTTATTTAATGCGCAGAGATATTCCTTTACGGATAGAAATGAATTCATATTTAAGTGGATTCATTTTGTAAATAAATCGTGGTCGACCCACGACCATTGGACTAATAGAATAGCATTGCTACCTACCGGCCGCCTCAGCATGACCGATTCCATCTAAAGTATTTTTAAGCAAACTTAAGGTTTTAGGCTTAATGATTATACATTATTTGTTTGGAAATTAATGTCTTGAATTTGTTTTAAACATTAAACATAATGGTATTTACAAGATTGTATCAAATTACGGGTTGCATGTGTTAAATGATTTATTACAGCATATTCTTAACTTTTGTTCATAATTGTATTCTAGATATTAACAGATATTGATTGCTTTTAATATTTGTTGTTATTTGTAACATCCGATTTCGATTTGTATATTTAAATATTATATCCACAGATAAATTTATCTTTTACCGTAAACACATACAACCGACGCAGCAGTTGTCACATTATTGTGAATACCTTCAATTAAATGGATATACAAAATTCGACTTAATTGAATTAATTATAGACGTGATTTCAATACATTTATGTACATTAAAGTCGCATATTATTCATTAGATATATTATCACAGGCGTTAAATTAAAACATACAACTACCTTTCCCATAAAATGACGTTATTTTGTACGTTTTACACAATATATGATACAAAACATCGATTGCATAAGAGAATGAACGTAGATATTTACTGTAACAGCAATATATGGCAAAACACTTTCGTTTAATTATATTTAGATCCTGATATATTAAAAGCAATTTGACATTTTATATAAATATTTAGATACATGTATTGCTAATTTAAAATACTTTCAGCGTTAAGCTTAATTAACATCATGCGGTTACATGGATTGGTCTAGTTAACATTAATGAAGAACATCTTAGTTTTGTATTATATTCAATGTACAGTTAATGGAAAATATTGAATAACATATGTAATATGAAAAAGAATTATTTTACGACATTAAACCATATGTAATAATATTCTCATGAGTGATTGATAGTCAAAATGTAGCGTAAAGTAGCGGCATAATTAATTTACTTTTGCTGCTATATTCATCACATTTTATGTATGTATGTAAAATTAATCGACAGATTTATGTTTGTAAAATCTTTTTATAGTAATGAATTCAATAGTTTTAAGTATTAAAGCGGTTTGAAAAGAAAGGTTTTTAAAAACAAAAGTTTTCGATTTTGAACTTTCAATGCTTATTATAATTCTTGAAATCCCCATTTTGAAATTTAATACGATTAAATACAATATAAAAAACTGTTTTAAATAAATATATCGAAGTAAAGTATTTATACAACTAATGATTAGATGAATTGAGAATCCTTTTAAAAATATATGGTACATTTGCAGACTTAATTTATAAATCGGATATACTCGTCATCGTCAATTTACAAATCGGACACACTCGAATTGAAGACCAAAGAAGATCTTTTTACTAGAAAGTAATTTAATAAATACACGTTGGATCAATTTGATGTACTTGTTTTATATTACTACATATACTATTGGTCTCCATTTAAAGTTCAATTTGATAACGAAAATTAGATCTAACAATTCTCATTTAAATATTTTGGTAGAAAAACTTATGTACATATAAAAGTGTATGGTTAAGTATTGCAGTGTTTTTAGCAATTAATAACTTAAAATAAAAAATTATTTTTTTAACAATTTCGGATAATGAATAAAACGAGAAAACTTTTACACAACTGGTGTTGCTTCAAGCACAATCTTTTGACATTAATTTTGAGATGCAATTCCATATAAAATTTAGGTATATACATATTTAGAATATTCTATAGAAATAAGTGTTGCATTACAAAAGTGTTTTTGGAAACGGCATATTTTTACATGTACGGTAAATGTTTAAAGTTCGAAGCTTTACAATTAATAAATGTACAGTTGTACGAAAAATCTTCAATACATTAAAAACTTTCTGAAAGCACTTGGTTCTCTTACTCAAGCACTCAAGTTCCCTAAGTAAAATTCGAAGTATAAAGATTGATATTATGTTCTTTAGACAGTTTCAAATTATATGGGCTACATAGTTGTAATTAAAGTAGTATTTAAAGTGTGCATTTAACTCCTTTAGAAAGTGTCATATTACAAAAAAAGATATTGTTATTTATACATTTGTTTGCTTACCATTAATGGCATTATAGAATTCATAATTATTATGTATAATATATTGATAAGTATGATTTTGATTACTGGACTCATGCAACAAACTGTAGCAAATTATATAGTTATGTACTACGTATGTACGTGTTATATAGATTATAACGAATAATATTGAGTGAACGAATTTTTCTTGACGAGGAAATTAACAGTAATAAGTTCATATAATTCTAAACAAATAAACGTTTTCATAAGTTTGCACAATATTAATAAAACAATTAGTTTATAAAACAAAATTAATGGCATCAACATATTAAAAATTAAATCGAGAAAGAAAACCAAAATTAGTCTTAAATTTAAAGCCAAATCCTTTAGTAGACATTTTAAAATAACAAAAAGAGTTCTAATTAACAAGTATACTTATAAAAAATATTTCTATATGGATATACATATTTATAAAGAAAACTGTTAGAAATATACGTCATTCACGTCTAAATGCAGTAGTAGATACTTAAGCTGGATTTTATCTTGAAAATTTAATTACGAGTAAAATATTTTAGTCACATGTCAATTTGGAACAAATACAAACAGCATACAAAAAGCTTTATAAGGGTTTTAAAAATATTTCACGCAGAAGATTTTTCTTTTGTTAATAATAACTATTAATATCAAATTTTACGAAGTGTTGTGCATATGTCGACAATACGTTTTTATATATTCAAAAGGTTTTAGGACAATATAATTACTATAAGTGGAGTACAAGTTTTTATATTTCGATATTCGCCAATTAATTGTTAGTCAGGCTTGAGCTTAATCACTAAACATTTTTAATATAATGTAACATTTTATAGGTTTGGTGCTTTGCAAGGTTGTTTAATAAATTAATTTTTCTATTTAATACCCTGAAAGCTGGACCTTTACATTACACCAGGTGTAATAATTACTATTTAGTAAATTTTTACTCGACAATATTTTTTGTCGTTTTCTACAATCCATAATCCATATTCATTTGGATATATTAACCTCTCCGTGTTTTTAAACAGAGAATAATTCTCTTAGTTTTTAAGAGTATCGTTTTTTATACTAATAATGTAAAATGTAATACTAGTTACATATATAGATAGGGATTATTTAAAATAATTTTAAAAACATAGATTCCCTTGCTTTACAAGTTTGTTTGAGGAACTTCCTCACATCACATATAAAGAAAATGTAAATGGATTGTTAGTATGTTTATATAAAATATCTGCTAAATTATTCATGCTGCACCCATAATTTAAATTCTTTGAAATTTCAATACAAATATATATATGTACGAATGGCATACACAACGATTTTATGCGACATTTTTCTTAATGTTTGGTAGTAAAACAAATTAATTTTAATAAATGTATAGTTCGTATCGTATTTTGAACTTTACGACGAACAAGAAGTCATTATATAGCGTATTTTACCATTCATCGGACTTCCGATGTTTTTGTTAAACGAATAATTATTTCAGAGATTTTTATGTTAAGTTTTAAAATTAAGTATATTTAGGAAAATTTCTTAGCCACAAATACAATACAAATGTAGATTATGGAGTTAACATACATATATGTTGAAAATTTATATATATTAACCTTTAGACGGTAGACAAGCATTTCATTTGACAACACCAACCATATAATTTATTATTAAATTGCACGGAATTATAATTATATTATAAACATTAAATAACTCAAATGAAAATAAGGTATACGTTTTTGTGGAAAAACTCGCAGACAGTCGAGTAGTAATTTGAATTTTCGCATTTTATTACAATCACAATATACTTTCAAATTACTTTTAATAGCGCAAATAGAAATAGCAAATAGCTATGCCGTCGAAATCTATTTGTAGCAGTGTTTCAAATTTATTGATAATTTACACACGTTAAAAATACAACAGATCTTAGCGCATATTAAATGTAGCATATCGCAATATAACAATTTTCATATCACTTATATAATAATATAATAGAACTAACTATAATATAATCGGCAAGCTAATAAAATGAAAAACGCAAATTAGAGTCTAATTACATTAGTGAAAACGTGTGCATCAAAAGTTTGCTATATAATAGGATTAATAAAATAATTAAAAGTGGACCACGTTAAAAGTATATCTTAATAACGCAAATAAATAATATCCGGCGTATACAGAAGTTATTTCTTTTTAATTTTTGTATGACTATAATTTAATAATAATCTAAAGATTATGAACGATCGATATATCCACACTTATTAACGCAAATTGGTTTTTAGCTTATTATTGGCCCAAATTATATAGTTTATTTTAAAACTCATGTTAAATTGACTCATGTTTATGTATTACAATTGCCAATTAAGGAATTACAAACACAATTTCTATTTGAAACCACAAATTTAAGGAATATTGTAGAGAGGAAAATTCTCTATTAAAGTTCTCATAAAATTTAAAGTTTTTTGAGCGAGCGAAATAGCACACATATCACACAATAAAATTATAAAAATACATTATTAGGCCCAATATAAATATTGAAAATTTATAACGCTAATAAAATCAAAATTATTCGGGTGATAACATAAACAAACTCTTATTATTGGAAAATATATAATATTGGTATGAAGTTCTTTCAATTTAAATTGGCATTAAACGCTTTAATTCATTACGCACATTCCAGAACGGAGTTTTTTTTCTCATTCTAATACGTTTTGATGTTATTTGTACTATAATAGTATGAATTATAAAAATAATCAAATCAAGTCGTGTTCGCAATTGATTCTTAAGGAACATATATTTTGATAATTAAAAATTCAATTAGAATTGTATTATATCGGCGACGATCGACGTTGAAATTATTATATAAATTTATTCATAAAATTAATAACAAGAAATACTTTTAAAATCGGTAATAATAAGTCGACTATTTATTTATAATAATATTCTGTCTTTTTGACATGTTTTTATTTAGTGAACTTGTTACACTGAGAATATAGAAATAATAGCATCATTCATGTAGCGTTTGTTTCCTAATTGACAGTAATGTCTTCGTTTACAAAAGAGAACGTAACATTTTTCTTATCCAGCTCTATTATATCGATGTTAAAATAGATACATATGTATATGTTTATATTAAACCCAAATGTGTAGAAAGACAAAGTCAACTTTCTTTAGTTTTATTTAAAATTGCAGAAATACATATGACATTTATTCACGAAATAATAGCATTCAATTGTGATGAACAAAATAGAAAATTATTATTAGCGTAAGCATAAAAATATAAAAAAAACGGATACGATAAATAATTCTGGTAATTGTATAAAATATATGTATATTCATTGATCGACGAATATATTTGAACTCAATATATTAATCTTTTCATTTTATTTTAACAGTTTCTCATGCTTGTAATAATTAGTTAGGTTATTTTAATGTGTATATTTATACGAATATTTATGCAGAAGTTTATAGCATTTTGCTGATACAAATAGTTGGTACGTACTACATAGTACAATGTTATCATGTTCAATTGAAAAGAATTTTGCAGAAATATTTCTGAATTTTTCTTATTCATATTACATAAGAGCATATTAGTTGACGCAAAGTTAACTTTTTATTTCTCAGAGTTTTCTCATGTTTATAAGTAAAATAACGGCATATAAAATAGCGGCGAATATTTTTTAGTCAAAAATAATTGCTTAAATAAACAATGTGCAGCAGTATTCAGAAATAATAATTTGTACTTTTAATGTAATAAGTATCGTTTGTGAAGCGATTATACTATCTTCAAAATAAAAGAAAACAAAAGTAATAATTTTTTTGATCGATGTGAAACAAAATAACCATCTTTGTTAATCAAATGACAACACATAACATGTCTGTAGTTACGTAGGTATAACGCTAAAATAAAAATATATATTATCGCAGAACTATTAGACAAAAACTAATCATATTTATAATTCTGTAGACAAACTTTCGAACGAATATTTATATATATTTGTAAATATGCTTTCTCCAAACGGATCTTCAACTTGTTAAACTGACAAAATATTTTTATGACGTATACATAAGTAGCGTGAATTTAGAAGATTTCGCTCATAAGGCTTTAAAAACATGTTTGCAGTTTTATTTGTGCATATTCATACACATTATTGATCCAAGTTTGTAAATCGTTTATTCGATATATTACAGATCCTGCAAATTGAAGTTTGGTGAAATAATTGTTACCAAAATATTTTCTCAACCGCCAAACGATTTCATTCTTCTTATTCAAACGTATTTCACCAATCAAAAATAACGTTTAATAGGGGATCGAATAACAGGTTTCTTAAACGATTGATTTGTAATTATTCTGTGTTGTAAATTGATATATTAAAACCATCAAAAATAATTTGTAATATGGAGAAATAAAATATTTGTTATATGATTTATATTGCAAATTATACGCCAAAGTAACTGTAACTTTAATTCTTATCTCATTGAGACAACAGTCTGTACATTGTACGATCACTCTTTTCTCGACCAGTTATTTATTGTTAATTTGAATTTTTAAGATATTATTTTTTTAATTTTGATTGTGTCTAACTTCTTCAACAATTCGTTATTTTACTAAATAATATCAGTAATCATATCTTTTACAAGAGCCGCATTCAATCTTTTTCTGGTTTATTAATATGTATAAGGCAAATGTAGAAAATTTCAGAGTATGAAAAATTTTTGTTGCCAATCAATATTCTTAGCTATCTTTTAGTTTTCTATTTTTAACCTTTTATATATGTATATGCATTTCCAAACTTAATCATGAAATTGAGTATTTTGCTTGATTTACTGAGTGTTTTCGCATATAATATTATTATATTACTCTCCAATTCAATACTCTTTTGATCAGAAGAAATAGTTAACTTAAACGCTCCCAACAAGGAATCTTTTAAAAAATCGCTTTTCAACATAGGATTTAAGACGTTCTCAAGACATGTTTTGTAATCGACATTAAAAGCAACATAAGTTATTCGATTAAATCTTTCAAGTTCAATTAACTTGTTATCGTCGTTTGAAACAGCTAATATTGCAAGTTGTTCTTTAAGATTTGTATAATTTAATAATAGCATTGAGTTGTGAAATTTTCATAACAAAATTATTAACCAAATATGTTTGTAACCAAAATTTTACTTTAATTTGTTAAAAATATATTAACGATAATAAATGAAATTATTATTAGATATTTTTTTTAAGTCATATATTTTACATTGTACGCAAATATTTGTGTACGTATTTATACATTTAAATATTTTTGATGACAAGTCTTCATCATGGTCAATATTACAGAGAAACAAATTTATGTATGATAAATGTTACATATTTTTACGCAAATGCCAAACGTTATATAAATTACATGTTATATTCAATCGACGTCATTGTAAGTGATCGAAGTTAAAAGGAATAATAATTAAATGTTGAATATAACAAAGCTTAAAGCCAAAACTTTAACATAGTTATGCATATACAAACGCTACCTTCTATAAACACTTGTAAATTTAACAAATTGACAGAGAATATATTACATTTTAATATTTATAAATATAAATTATGATTATTCTAAAAAGTAAAATTTACTGTTAGAACTTAAAGATTGTTATCGAAGCAAAAATTAAGAAAAATATGTTAAATGTAATGTGTTAAAAGCAAATACCATATAAAGGTAAGTTATGTTCTTTCTTCTTTATGTTTTTAATTCATAACAAAACAATATTAAATTCCAATCGATGTTATTTACGTACACTAAAATTCGTTGTATAATAAATTTAAATTACAATCGATATAAAGTAAGAAATAAATAAATATGTAAATTACGTTTTCAATCAGACATTTTAAGACAACTCTCGTAAGCAATTCTTTGTAAAACTTTTTAAGTTTGAAATTAAATAATACTCGTAGTATAACATATTGTTAATGAAGTGTCGCTGTCTAGTGTATTATATTCCAGCTTTAAGTCAAAAATTGGAAACCAATCATATAAACGCATAAGAGAACGGTAGTTAAATTTGGAATGTTTTACCGCATAACGTTTTATATGTATATAATTTACAAGTTAAAATTTTTTTATAAAACAACACAAGTGCCGTATTACAATTCTGTTAATTTTGCATGAAAATGCATTTGTGTTTTATAGCTTAAAAAACCGTATTATTTTTATATTCCATGAAACATTTTTATTAATTTTCATAATTCTATTTTTAATATAGGAGCACTTTAAGCTCTTTTACAAGTTAATATCACCGTCATTCAGATTGTATAGTTTTAAATCTTTTAATGGGTGTATGTGTTCTTTAAAAAGTTGAATACTTAGAGAAATAAAGACCCACCCCAACCCCACCACATTATCCAATTTTTAAACTGTGCATATATGTATATATTCTTATTTCAAATATGAATTTCCTTCTTAAGCTAATTGGAAATTTGTTTACGTGTAACTTTAAGTTCTCAATAACGTATAAAAAGATCGTTTCAGATCGGGATTTTTTTCTTATGAACATAAATATTTGGACTCGTTTAATTTGGAAAGTTTTCCAGCATTACCGCTTTACGCCATTTTTATGTTTCAAGTAACTTTTTCGTATCTTAACAAAAATTTTTCTTTATATACGCAACAAAAATTGTACCCATAATTTTAACATTTTCATTTCAGCGTTTAAGCAAACATCGCTATAAATGCTGCTTCATTTATCAGACAATAATTTGGTTCTCATATACGAGCTCAAGCTTTGAACTGATTTTGAAGCATTTTCTCATTTTTTTCTACGTTGTCTTATATAAATTTATACTTATTAGTTTGTCGCCAGTAGTTATTGAAAATAAAAAATACCTTATAATTTTTATCATTAACAAAGTCTCAAAAATTTTAAATAACCGCATATCGTTTCATAATTATATCTTTTCTTCGTTTTTGGTGGATGGCAGTATTAAAGTAATTTAAGGCACTAAAATAACTAAACAATATTACGCATCAAAACCAATATATTAGTGTATTATAGCTTTACTCGTTAAAAAATATTGATTTTCACATCACAGCACAGTCTCAAACTCTTACACTTTCTAAGCCATTCATAGAATAATAAAGCTCACATCCCATATCAAACCAAACACCGCATTTTCATTAGGTTACACGCTTCCAAATTCTTTCATATTAGCTCGCATACCTTCAAAAGCAAATTTTTAACACACACTAACATCCCAATTTCTAATAACTATTCATATATCATTCTAACACCGCATTCTATTTCAAAGCATCCATCAAGGCTTTTCACACCCAAAATCATTCTTTTATATTCAAAAACAACACTCTAGTGTTTTCAACAACACTTGTATTTTTAACTCACTTGCAGGAGAGATTGATCTCCTACAACTATCATTCTACGCACAAATTTTTCTTTCTCACTTCAATACATACAAAAAATTTCTCACGCAAACTATCTCGGTTACATACTATATTATAAAAAAAAAAAATTTATTTAGAAAATGTTAATGAACAAGTAAAAACAGCGTATGTGCAAATTGTATGTGCTAGGAATATAGAATAAAAAATTTTGAACAACAGAGAAAACCAAATAAGATTGCCAATTATATCCATACAAGATCGCACATTATGCAGCAGTTACACTTTTTAAATCGTGGAAAACGATTGTTTAATACGATCTTAAACTCTTGACTTCAGCGAAGTTATTGTGTAATTCGACTGTAATTGAAGATTGTTAATAGAATATAAATTCGAAGTAAGTCCCGTAGGGTTCGAAATCAAAGGATCATTCTCTATTAGAGCCCTTTTCTCTATTGTTATCTTTTCTCCTCTATTTTTAAGATGGAAGATCTAAAGAAACGACCTATATTTCACCCTCATTTCATATTTCAAGCACACTTGGCTCCCTTTTTATTTGCAATACACTCTTTTTACACAATCACTAACATTTCAGATCACGCTTTCTTGGATTGTATACACTATCTCATCTACATCATTCAAAAGCACGTGTACATCTATCAATACATTAACTATTTTAATCTGCACTTCTCTCCTCTCATACACTCTCTTTTCCATTTACTTTCTCATTCATATTATAATCTTATTTCCTTTCATCTCACTCTTTAGCACGTCATACAATATTCCGACAAAACTTTTTAGCGAAAGCACGATCAGTTCTCATCATTTACTAAATTTGAATTTTACCTCATTCATTTCTAAACATCATTAGCTTTATTAAGGAAATTAAACCTGCCATACCGCATTTAACTTTTTTGTTCATTAATAATTATGTAGACATTTTCGTTATAAGATGAATTATTATTAAGTTACTTGGCCCCAACTTATTCACCGTTTATTAACGTTTTTAATTACGTAATATTCCATCAATTATTTGATAACTTGTTTCGCTTTTCTTCGCAACTGTTAGTACGTTTAAAACTTTAATTATTAATTTACTCGCTTTATTACGAAATGATACAAGCATTACCCGATTTACTGAGTGCATTACAAATGCATCTTGTTTCAAATATGATTTATCTTGAACGCTAAATATTTCTTGATTTTAAATATCATATTTTTATAGTTATATATGTATGTACTTTTTTTTTGGAAAATTTTGTTCATCGCAACTAATTGATTGTATCGCTTAAATCATTCCCCAATCGAAAAGTTTTCTGATTCGTAAGACCTTCTAAACATATTACGATGTATGACAAAATTAATGTATAATTAATAATATATACACGCTTTTTGAACTTCAAATAAAGAACCGCTCTTGTGTGTGTAACGAATTTTTTTTTAATATCTAACTTCAAGAAGTTTTGAAGATTTTAATATTTTAAAAAATTAGCGCTGTTTGAGTTTCTAATAAGGATAGTGTATATTAATGTTGAAACTTCATACTTTTCAACAAAATTTCTTTTGACATCTAACTTTAGGGAAGCTTAGATTTTATTATTTTACTCATATATGTCAATTCATATTATAGACTGTTAAAACTTTACCAAATAACACATTTCAAATTTTTGTTAAACTACTCGCATTTATTAGTTTATCTCCACACGCCATACTTTCACAAAAACAGCATTTCATTCCGTCTTTATAATTCTTACACTCTCAATATATTCAATCAAATGGTACACACCATTGGCATTCTTTTTGACCATTCATTACACGTTTATCTACGTACTTTTTAAAATTTTTATACACGCATTCACCATTATGATTACTAAAATCTAAATCTTTCTCAATACCTCCCATATGAATTACATTCGATTACCATTGTAACAGACATTCAGAATAAACAACTTTGTTTTGGTAAAATTTTGTCAAAATTTGTCGAGTTCAAGTTTCGCTGCATTGTACGATGTTAAATTAATTTGCGAGTTTTGCTATTGTAATATAGAATTGTTTTGATGGTTATTTATATTGCTTCGATCCTCGTTTAGAAATACTTCATATTTAATAACAATTTACTACGATTTTACCCCTATTCTATAAATAGTTCTCATCATTAGTTTAAACGCAAACTTGATGTTCTTTTATTACAGAAATCAATCAAAATTTTACTGACTGACAATGATTATCAGTACGGATACACTTATAAAAATAGCTGATTTAACTGCAAATTAATGAGTATTTAATAACTCAGTTTCACATCCTTATGCTTTATTTCATTCATCTTCATTCCTCCGCAGTAATGTTTACAACATTAATTTTCTTTGAAATTTTTCACTTTTCTACTTTTTAAGATTTTTTTGACGTAACTAATCAATCCCTAAATATTATTCTCTATATAAAATGCTATTGTTTAAATAAAATTTGCATACGTTTTAGTTGAAACTTTGTGTCTATTAAAAATTGTTACCATTTTTGTACTCACTTCCTAGCTTCTAGTTAATATATTTATACTGTGGAAATTTCCGCATGATTTTAATACGCAAAATTAATATTTTTATTAGCATATTTTTGTAGATTTAATTTCTTTAAAATAATTTAATTCATTCTGTAATATGTATATATTTTTAATCTTATCTGTTCTCTGTACATTTTTCGAAACAATCATTTTTATTTAAACGTTGATGGCATTCTTATTTTTATATACTATCATTCTGATCGCACGCAATTATTTTTCTCGCTATGTTACCAAATTACGCCAAAAATCATACTTCAAAATAGAGCTCTGAGCCTATTCAAGTTTTCATTTCTTTGCGTTAAAAATTAACATAATTTGTTTAACCTTTAGTTTCTTATTTTTAAGTATCTACAATTTCTTATTCCCACTGTCTCATTATTATCATATACTAATATTTGATTAAAGATTGACAATGCCGAAGTATCAATCATATTCCGCAGACGTTTGAGATAAATAATGCTTTCAAACTTTTGACATTTTCGAATCGTTTATACATATATGCATATATTAATACATTTTACGCAACATTGCAACTCTATTTCGGAACTATGGAATGATTTTATTATTGTTATATTTGTTGTTTGCGCGTTTCCTTTGGTAATAAATTCTTCATATTTCAACATTATGTAATTAATATATAACTTCAATTCAATTTACTTTTCATGTAAGCCATGTTAGACTTTATCATAGGCATGTTTGCATTTTATTGTAGCATATTAACGTAGTTTATATTCAAACGTAATTTAATAAGTAGCTTATATAATTTAATTTAAATAGCTTTTCATGTAAACCTTGTAAGACGTTACTGTATGTGTATTTGCAATTTTCTCTAGCATATTAAAGTAGTTTATCATATTCAACCGCAATTTAATAAGTGCCTTGTGCTCAAACTCATTTTGTATTTAAATAAACGCTTATAATTATTTCTTTTTCGCATGCAACATCATTTATAGCACAGCTTGCATATGCATTTAACGCTTTAATTTCATATTTAATTTACTTTATGTGTAGAAAACTTTTGAATTTATGTTCATTTTTAAACCCATGTCACATTCGATAGCATATTGTATTGAAATATATAACGCAGTTCATATATTTATATTAAAACAACTTTTACTTTACGTATGCATTTTAATTTTTAAGTTAGCTTGCATTGAGACGCATTTTATATTATAAAGCACATCAAAATTGTTTGCGTGTAAACCTTGCTTTTTTTTATTAAATATTCAGAAGTTTATATTTAACGTAGTGTATATGTGTATATAGCGTAGTTTGTAAATGTAAAAAATAATTAGCTTCCATTGAAACTCTGTTGTGTTCAAACGTATTTAAAATTATTGTTTATAAAATGTATTTAACGTACATACTGAGCTTGAATTGAAATGAAGGTTATACTTTTAAAGTAATTTATATAATATTAGCTAGCTTTACGTGTGACTTTATGTTTATTTTAAAATGCTGCATACTAAAATTTATTTTATATGTATTTTAAAATAGTTTATACTACAAAAACCGCATTTCCAATTAAACGTATTCTATATTCAAACGATAATTCAAATAATACTTGGTTTCCACTAAATCTAACTTCATATAGAATAATTTCAAACGTAGTTTTTATTATTTTTAATATATATCAACTATAGATTTCATATACAATACTAATATATTTTTCAATATCCATAACCGAATTTAGTTTATTTTCAAACGTAAGTAATTTATCGTAAAATTTAAGTTGTATTTCTTTACGTGCAAACTTATTCCCATCAATAGATGTTTCGAAACGAAAATTTTATTTTGTTATAAAACGTATTTTAAATTTAAGTTGGCGTTTGTACTCAAATCTTTTTAAATTCATAATTATGTTATGTATGAGCTAGTATTTATTTAAATATATTTCTATATATACATATGTCAACCAGATTTGACATTAATGTAGGATTAATGTAGTCTATATTTGAAAACATTTTATGAAATATAACTGTTTTTATATTTAAGCTAAGACCATATACAAAAACGTAGTTTATATTCAAACTTTATATGAAATAAAACATATCTCCCAAATCTAATATACTACTTTTAAACTAAGGTATTCTCCAGTAATTTAAAATATACTGAATATTACATATTAATTAAATTAATATTTAGTTATGCAATTTCAAACGCGTAAACCATTTTTGTCTATGAGTAATACATGTTCCCGATTAAACGGAATTAATTTTCCAAAGTATTGTTATATTCAAATGTATTTTATATTAAAACATAGCTCACATCTACTTTGAATTAACCCTTATCTTATGCTTGTCAGTAAAAGCAGTATAAAAGCAATCTATATTCAAAGCTAGCTTCAAATCTAATAATTAAACTTTAGATTAAGCGTAAATCTATAGCCTTATTTGTCGGTAATGTTTTGTTTCATATACATATAATAAGCGCAATTATATTTCAACTGTACATTAAAACCTACTTTTATTTATCAAATTATTTGAAAATTTGGTTGTCAGTCGTATATGTTTTTGGTAAAAAAAAAATTAAAAAAGCGGAACTCAAATTCGAACGTAAATTGTGCGTTGAACGTAACGTACTTCCAATATATTTAAATTGAACTTTATTTTAAGTGTAAACTTGTTTATCGTATTTCAAATCTTTTTATATAAAACTAAGTTTAAGCGTAAGCCTTGTCAGTAATAGGTTTCGTTAAAACTTCATATATGTACATATAATTGACGCATTTTATATTTCAACAAACAAAACAAAAACAAAACGAAGTTTACGTTTCTAAGTAACTTAACCAATATAAATTAAAAATCAAATTACAAATATGAAAAATTTGTGTCAGTGACATGTTTTTGGTAAAAAATAAAAGAAATTATATTCGAACGTAAATAGTGCGTTGTATTTAAACGTATTTCAAATCTATTTGAATTAAACTTCAGATAGTTTAAGCGTTAGCTTTGTTTATCGGTAATATGTTTCGTTAAAACTTTATATACATACAATAAACGCATTTCATATTTCAACATATATTAAAACATACTTAATATTAAAACAAAGTTAATATTTATAAGCAACTTAAACCAATATAAATTGGAGATAAAATTGTTTGGAAATTCGTTTGTCAGTCGTATATGTTTTTGGTAAAAACGGAATTTAAATTCGAACGTAAATCGTATTGTATTTAAACGTATTTCAAATCTATTTAAACTTTACTTCAAGCGTAAACCTTGATTATTGTATTTGAAATCTTTTTATATAAAAACCTAGTTTAAGCGTAAACCATGTTTATCGGTAATATGTTTCGTTAAAACTTCACATTTGTTCTTGGTAAAAAAAAAAAAAAAATTGCAATTTATATCCGAACGTAAATATTTTATATTTGAACGTATTGATTGTATTATTAAAACGTGCGCTGCATTTAGACGTATTCAAAATCTATCTAAATTCAACTTTAGTATTACAACTCTTTTTTATATAAAAACTTCAGTTTAAACGTAAACTTTGTTTATCGGTAATGTTTCGTTAAAACTTAAATTAAACTTTAGTATTTCAACCCTTTTTTTTATATAAAAACTTAAGCGTAAACCTTGTTTATCTGTAATGTTTCGTTAAAACTTCACATTTGTTCTTGGTAAAAAAAAAAATCGCAATTTATATTCGAACGTAAATATTTTATATTTGAACGTATGGATTGTATTATTAAAACGTGCGCTGCATTTAAACGTATTCGAAATCTATTTAAATTAAACTTTAGTATTAAATTAAACTTTTTTTATATCAAAACTTCAGTTTAAACGTAAACCCTGTATATCGGTAATATGTTTCGTTAAAACTCCATATACATACAATAAACGCATTTCATATTTGAACTTATATTAAAACATACTTTATATATCGTTATTATTATTTATATATCGTTATAAATTAGAGATCAAATTATTTGGAAATTCGTTTTTCAGTCGCATATCGTATTGTATTTAAACGTATTTCAAATCTATTTAAACTTTACTTCAAGCGTAAACCTTGATTATTGTATTTGAAATCTTTTTATATAAAAACCTAGTTTAAGCGTAAACCATGTTTATCGGTAATATGTTTCGTTAAAACTTCACATTTGTTCTTGGTAAAAAAAAAAAAAATTGCAATTTATATCCGAACGTAAATATTTTATATTTGAACGTATTGATTGTATTATTAAAACGTGCGCTGCATTTAGACGTATTCAAAATCTATTTAAATTAAACTTTAGTATTACAACTCTTTTTTATATAAAAACTTCAGTTTAAACGTAAACCTTGTCTATCGGTAATTTTTCGTTAAAACTTCATATACATATAATAAACACATTTCATCCTAAACAAATAAAAATGAAAGATTATATTATATAAAAACTTTGCCAGTCATATGTTTTTTGTAAACGTATTCCAAATATATTTAAATTAAACTTTTGTTTAGGCGTAAGATAAACTCATTTCATAATCCAACGTACATTCAAACATACTTTATATTAAATCGAAGTTGATAATTATAAACAACTTAAACCAAATGTATTAGATCAGATTATTCAAAACTTCGTTTGTTTTCTTAAAGGAAAGAATGTATGTTCCAACGTATTACATATTAAAACGTTTGATGTATTTAATCGTAAAAATCTATTTAAATTAAACTTTAAAATAAGGGTGAACCTTGTTTGTCCGTTAAATGTCTTATCAAAACTTTATATACATACAATTAACGCATTTTATATTTCAACGTACATTCAAACATACTATGTATTAAAACGAAATTTATATTTATAAGCAGCTTAAACCAATAAAAATAAAATATTCTATTATATAAATACTTTGTTAGTCATGTTTTTGGTAAAAAACGAAATTAATATCCGTACGTATTCAACGTATTGTATTATTAAAGCGAGCGCTGCATTTCGAGGTATTTCAAATCTATTATAAAAAACTTCAAAATCTTCTATATAAAACTTCAGTTCAAGCCTTGTTTGTCGAAAGTAGTTTCGTCAAAACTTCATATACATACATATAATCAACGTATTTTATATTTCACGGACATTAAAACATACTTTGTAATAAAATGAAGTTTATATTTAAACTTCCAACTTAGGTTAAACACTGTTTATATTCGAACATGTTTCGTATTAAAATGTATTTATTGTATTTTAGGCAGTAACTACGTATCTTAGGAAGTTCAAATGATAAAAATTTATAAAATAACTAATTTACTGAATTAGTAATTATTTCGTAATTGCTGTTATATATTTAACAAGTTTTCTTTGTGTGATCTATTTCAATCGATTAAATTTAACGAATTTTTCTTTCTTTTTTTTTTTGTGGTATTTATTATTATTCAACGCTTTTATTATTGCTTTATATCCTTTGATATATTATATTTTGAATTGAATGTGCTATGAACTTCTTCAGAATGATGTTATTTGTATAGATTTTGCATTCTTTTCGTATTTTGAAATTGAAGCAATTTTACCCGATGTTGCAATTATTCCCTATTTAACTCTTGAGCATAACTTATTGCGAATATAATTTGTATTTCGTTATTGTGAACTAAGCATAATAAATCGTTAAAAAATTGGGCCTGTTCGTAACTACAAACAATAAATTGCATAAAAATACGTCACTAATAACGATGACGTCAAGTCACCATAGTTCAAATATAACTACTTCCATAAAGCAGCATAGGCACATATACACTACACTGGTCACTTGAATAGGTTCACTATATTCATCGCATTGAAATTAGTGTTTTTTTCTAAAATTAAGTTTATAACTATATTTTATTTTGAAATAGTAAAGTATTGGATTGTGTGTCATTAAAATGAAAAAATTGAAATTTTATTTTTGCAGAACTAACATGTTTATGGACATAATTTTTTGGGCCACTTGAATATAGGTTCACCATCCTCAATTTAAAAATTTAACAAAAAATATGTTTGTTAAACTTTTTTTATTTTTCAAGATTTTTACAATGTTTTGGTAATGATTTGATATTATATCCACCTTTATTCGATATAACTTCAAAAATACGATTTGGATGCGAGTTAAGAAGGATTTTCAATTAATGGTAATGAAATTTTGGACCAAGATTTTTTAGTTCCTTCAATCAAAGCTTCTTTTGTTTCATATTGTCTCCTGGACACGAGCAATTTTTGAGAAAGCAATCCCCTTACATTTTCTATGTTTAGGTCAGGGGAATGTGGTAGCCACTTGAATACATTAACTCCCTGGCTTCGAATCCACCCTTTTACAGCCCTGGCTTTGCGAATCGGGGCATTATCATGTTGAAATGTCCAGGGAATTGATCCAAATACATCAGAAAAATGTGGAAACGCCTTTTCAAGTACAGCTTTGTAATTATTCGCGTTCATTTATGATGTCGGAAATTGAAGCTCACATGTACCAAAGTATGAAATTTCTCCCCACACCCATTAAACTTCCCTCACAGCTACGCAGACGACTTAGGTAATGTTCTTCCTTACGTAGGTCATGAAAATAATAGTTATATCCATCTGGACCTTCCATATTAAACTTTTTTTCGTCTGAGAAAACAACACGATGCCATTCATTTTTATTGCTTATGTTTCCTTGCAGCCGTATTTACCGATGGCTTTTAATTTTTAATCTTTACAAATGCTTAGCGCTTCGAATTATTCACCTTACAATGTTTACGCCAGCTGCTATACCCAATTCTTGCAGCGGAATCGCTCGAATTTGTGGCATCTCTTATAATAGCCCTTCTACCCACTTGTGTTGTAACTGTTTTCATACGTCCTTTTATTTCTATAATTGGGCATATTTCTTTAAAAACTGCTTACAACATTCTGGCTAGCACCAATTTTCTTGCGATATTTCTACGACTTAAAGCCAGTTTCTTTAAATGCTATAATTCTACCCTTTTCTTCTTCAGTTAATTGCTTGCTGCGTCCCATTTTCAATAAAATGTGTAAAAAAGTTTTGCAATAACTCA
The DNA here is from genome assembly GCA_963675445.1 of Linnaemya vulpina. NCBI lineage: Eukaryota > Metazoa > Arthropoda > Insecta > Diptera > Tachinidae > Linnaemya > Linnaemya vulpina. The sequence goes on from OY776277.1 coordinate 4,579,353, forward strand.
CAAACGTGAGTAAATTTAGGATTATATCGTTCAATGTCAAACGCAAACCAATTTTATTCAAGTGGCATAAAATTTACGTGTTTTTTACTGCATTTTCAAGTAAAAGCAAGAAATGACAATTTATTCTTATTGTACCGTTAATTTCTTGGATCTTAAACTCTGATAATTTTTAGTATCTCTTAATTTGAGTAAAAAAAATGTTCTCTTCAAGTTTATTTTAAGAAAACATTAAAATGTAAGTGTAAAAATTAGTGAACCTATTCAAGTGACCGGCAGTGTATATCTGTTAAGCAAATAGACTATTTTCTTCCATATTTTTTATCAAAAGCCGTAAGACTACTAACAGATTGGTGCCTTCGTGTGGCTAAGGACCATGCGCTTATCAACTATATTAAAGTTTTTCGAATAATTGTTTCTATTAAAAAAAAAAACTATTTAATAATATACTAACTAAATGTTCAAGGTGTCACTCCTTATCGTTTTGTCGACAAAATACATTTAAACATACCACAAATTTAATAACTTGCTTTTGTTTGTATATTTAATCGACAAGACGATATTGAGTGATAAGTAAAACTGGAAATTAATTTCTCAATATTCATGTTATAGAACGGTAGCGATTTTTAACAAATCAAAATTAAACCTTTCAAAAAACGATATTTGAGATTTTAATAGATAAGAATTTCAAAAACAACGCATCAAGATTGTTCGAGATATTTTAAGAGCCGCATTAATCCAGTTGTTCCAGGCAATCGCCGATTTTTATTTTCAACTGAAGAATGGGTTTTAGAGGTTATTTTCATATTAAAATGCATTAAAAAAAAACAAAAATATTATGGACTAATATTTTTAAGTTTAAGGTCTCTTTACTTTTAATAAAATTATAAATTGTGTTTCAATATTTCGTCACTTTGTGTGACTTCTTCAGGAAGTTTGTTTTTATGAAATAAAAAACAAATTTCCTGAAGCACATAAAGGAGTGACGAAATATTGAAACACAATTTATAATTTTATTAAAAATAAAGAGACCTTAAGCTTAAAAATATTAGTCCATATTATTAATAAAAGGTCAAGAAACTAGAAGAATTAAAAATTTTGTTTCCAACTTGATTTGTGGATCGATTGAAATTGGTATACTTTCTGTTTATGTATTTATTGATTTTTTTTTATTTAATAATATTCTTGTTTTATCGTTCGGCTATAAAAATATATATAAATTTTTTTATTTATTAATAAATTAAGATTGAAGCTTTAAAGTTGAAATATGATTCAAATTGTACTCAATTTATACACCGGCCGACTAAAATATTTTATTAATTCTTATTATTTCAGAAATATCAATTTATAACATGTACGATGCTTTTAATTTTAGTGGGTTATTAATTTTTATTTTTACGGAATTCTTTAATTTTATTGCCACGTTAGATTTAGTTTTCGGGAGTTCTGTTTTATTTTAACGTTTTTGATTTCTGGTTGGTATTTCTGAATTTAGATTAAATATTTATAAATATATATTTTTTTTTGAATACCTATAATATATATGCTTGTAAATTTAATTTGTAAATGATGATAAACATAGTTTTTAAGTTTTAATTATTTTGGATGCGCTGAAAAGACGCTATATATTATTTCGAATTCTGAGTCATTATACATTCTGCTTTTCAAATACAAAGATACTTCATTATAAAATTACACATTTATGTAGAATTATAAAAACTTGCGTTTGTTTAAAAAAAAAACTAAGGACGACAACAAATGGCATTACGAGCAATTTAAGGTATTTTCGGAAAAGATATAACGTAACACAGTGACATACGAGGTTATGCGAAAATACTACGCAGATAAGTTGTATTGACGTAACTTTTTAGCTTTGCAACTTGTGCTCAAGATTTTTAGTGGTAATTACGAGAAGAATAAGCACATAGCTTTTCGTCTTCAACCAGCAATTAAGGGATGGTCTCTAATATACGCGATACATTGTACCAGAGCTAGGAAATAGGTTCGATAGGTTTGTCCGAATGCATGCACTTAACTGCACTGATCTCAAGTTATATAAAATGTCATATATCTAGCTGAAAATACTTCTTGTGCCATTAGAACATTCTATTAGTTTTTGAGCTGGTTTTAAACTTTGTATAGAGCATAACTACTCGGCAAATGTAGTAATTCTATGATTTTCTTGAAAAGAGATTAGCTTGGATTCTTTTTAAATCTTTTATATAAATTTGGGACATAGACATTATATATTTTTCAATTTTCATCAGTTTTGATCTTTAAAATTTTACTATTTACTCGAGGCAGTGTTATATACTTGAGATTTTTTTTATTCACGCTTTGTAATTGGTTAATTTGTCAACGATATTTGATTACGTATTAATAATTTTCTTATTTATTTGCATTATAAATTTGCATCTTTAATTATGCACTTATATATAAGAAGTTCCCTTTGTACTAATTTAACTTCGATAGTTCAACTGGTTTAGATGTTTGATTTTAGGAATTTTATTCTTGCCGCATCTATACATTTCTACTTTATATGTATATTTTAAAATCATGTTTTTGTTCGATTATTTCTAGTTTAAAAATTATACGCTTTGAAAAAACACTTTTCTTACGTTAACACTCGGCAATCGATTGTGTTACCGCTAGTGTTTCGATATCTCTGAAGAGTCCTCTTTTTACTAATCATTAATTTCAAATCTTTTTAATTATTTTATGCAATAAGGCTTTACGTGACGAATTTTCATTCATCTGATATTGCACGCCTAACGTATTTAATATGAGATAAGAATTCTTAATTATTATGTACTCGTAATATATATTTTAAATGTTTTCATTAGTTTTTATCTGCAATTTTTTTTAAGAATTATGAGTTACATTTAAAATTCTACTTTCTATACTCCAGGTTGTTTAATAATAATTAATTCTTTGCCAAATTTTAATTCACGCATTGTGATCAGATACGTTTTTGAGCGCTATTTAATGCTTTTATAGTATTAATAATTTTCTATTTAGTCTTCATTTAAAATAAATAATTATATGGCCCATAATTTTAGGCTATTTTTACTTGTTGCACTTCTTTTTCGTTAAAAACAGTTATAAAATAAGTATGTTTCCCTTTTTGTTTTTATTTGATTACGCATGTCTTCTGATTTCATTACAATTATATCTTCTTGTTCTTTTTTTTATGGAATTTGCAATCTTTTTGCATTACTAAAATTTTAAGCTTTTAGGACAATATTTTAACATGAGATATGTTGCCTTTGGGTCTTCGAGATTTTTATATCTTTGTTTCAAATTGAAATTTCGCCTTAAATTTCAATATTGTGCGCTTTTTGCATCGTAAAAGTTTAACATCGTAAATCGTTACGTTATAAAATTTTTTTCGTTTTTCATTTTAAAGGACTGATAAGTTTGTGTTAAACATTCTATTTCTTCAATGGTTCAATTAACACTTCTTCAATTTAAAAAATACACATTTGTTATTTCGCGTTAGTAATGACTCAGTTTCCGAAATTTATGAATGCTTTGTCAGTAAAAATGGTCAACTCTAGCATGAAAACGTTGTTTAATAAAATTTCTTTTGGTATTTTCATTATGATAATGTAGGGTGTTTTGTAATTCTTGTTGGGACAATTTTTTCAAAGAATGCTATATATTTTGGTGAGCCTAAGTATGCGAATTCACAAATATTTGCGAAATTTTCAGTGAAAATTATATTATTTAGGTTTACTGTTTCAGAATGGTAGCGATTTATTAAATCAAAATTAAACCTTTCAAAACAATTTTTTTTTAAATTAAGTGGGAGGTTTGTACAGTTTGGGGAGATATACTTTGGTAAATTTGTGTAAAGTATGAATTGTGTTTTCCAATGTTTTATCTAATTTGAATATATTTTTGGTAGTAAAAACGTACTTTTTTCTAATTCAATTTAATTATTTATATACATATATATTTTAGTTAAATGCATATTGACGTTTATATTTCCAATATCATTTCTTTTATTTTGACATTAAGTATATTATATATTAAGATTTTAATCAAAAGTGTTGTGTCTACGATTTTGTAAAAACTTTTATAAATAAAATTTCATCGTGAAAATAAAAGTTTGTTTCACCGCAATACAACATAGCATACATATTAATTCTGCGCAATTTTTTTTTTTATATGGAATAGATTTCCTTATTCTACCAATTTATAACTTTTCGCTGTACTTTTGATATGTATGTCTTATACTTTTGATATGTATTTTATGAAAACAAAGGTTAGTAATGTTCTTTGCACGCTTACTCTTAACGAGAAAAATTTACTGCAATTATATTCAAAATTTGCTTTCTTAAAATGGTTGAATTTCTCATGAAATCAAGATTAAAACTTTCAAAAAAAAAAAAAAATAATAATAATAAATATTTCATCGCCCTTATCGTGTTCGGCGTTTTTCTTCTTTAATTTCCTCGCTTCGTAAGATTAGGAATCAAATATTTATGGCCAAATATGATTATTCTTGTTATTTGATATTTTTCTCTTAAAAATATTAAAGTGTACATATAAAAATTTATAATGCAAATATATTATTTTCATGGCACAATTTTTTAATGTGTATGCCTCGAACACTATAAGGATGATTATTTTTAGTACAAACCGCGAACATTTTTGTAACAAAATAATTTTGAACGTATATTAAATGTAAGAGCAACGCAACAAGCGTGTAACAAATATTCATTCGAAATTTCAAAGACGATATTAAGACTTCCAAACGGAATATGCGACCCGCCTACTTTCGTAGTTTAAATTTTCAAAGCAAATTTAAATACACTTCACGATAATTAAGACTCCTTATTATTTATACATTATGTCAACTGCTAAAAGAAAAATGTACGCTTAATAAACCCCAGCCTGGTAATGAATGGTTGGCATTTTTCGACTTCAATTCAACAATATAAAATAGATTTAAAAATCCGTTTTGTCTTTAAACTACTACAAATCGTTGAATTTAAAGGCGAGAAATTTCGACCGTAATCAGGCTGAATGAAGGTACATCGCTATCTAATAGTCTCGAGAATAAGTCTTGAATAAAAGAAATTGCGTTTCCTCGACTATAAGGTCCATGTCTATATGCATATGTATTTAGAACTATCACAGTATATGTATTAACCTGTTTGTTATATAAACCAAACCGATTTAAACCACTTGACTTAGAATAGAGTAATTATAAAACAAAATTGTCTAACTTCTTATTTCGTAAATATAAGACGTATTCCAAATTTTTATAATTATGGACTCAAAATATGCAATAAGTCAGTTTAATAATTCTGTCTTGCGTCGTTCTTTGTTTTACAATTTGATATTGAATTTTTCGGTACCAGGTACTCTACACTCGATTGTTTTCCTTTATTATAGTAATATACGCATTCATCGCCAAGATTTTTATTATTTTTCGCATTCTTTCAAGAATATTCAGTCATTTCAAAAAACCTTTAAATTTCAAATCAACGCTTTACATAACTTTATCATATGTACTTAACGCTTTGTAGCTGACCCCTTTTAAATAATTTAGTTTCAATTTCGTGAACGCAACGCAAATTTTCGCTCATATTATAAATATTTGGAGGTTTTTCGCACCATTAAAACTGGAGTAGTAAACAATTTTTTTTAAATATATAGAGCATTGTGCTACTAATAAAAAAAAAATAATTGGCTGATATTCTGCCATTCCGACGTTTCTTCGGCTTTTCTTTGTTTTCGATTTCTTTCAAGTTTTTGTCGCTCCCCTTTCTTATATCATTTTACAATTTTTTACGCTTTTAAGCACTTCAAGCTTTGTTTTGCAATAATATTTCGACTACTTGATAGATGTTGGTTATTTTCATTGACGATTCTGGATTAATTGATAACTACAATATTAAATTATGAAACAAATAAATTTGGATATTAAAATTTGTCTAGATAAAACGTTACATTTTTCCTTCGGTTTGTTACTGATTATATAATAATTAAGGTCTTATACATTTTCGCATTTCTCCCATTTTTACCCTTATTCAAAACAAATTATATTTTTCTACTCAGTTCTTCGCAATTTCGTTTATTGTTCCTCTTATATACTTGACCCCTTTCTGATTTTCCAAAAGTGCTTTTCATATACGATTTCCGACGCATGTTAAATTTTACGAAGCAAATTATTTCAATATATGTAAATAGATACATGTTTCTTAAAATGAAACTTCTGTCAATAATCAATCTCCTTTGGCTTTTTGTCATTTTCAACGATTTCATTCAATACTTTGTGTAAATGTTCGCAAATGTCGGCTTTATATCTATTTATTAATTTACGTGTTTTTACTAATTTCAACGACTCAAAATGCTTTCTTTGATATTGAATTTTTCGGTACCAAGTACTCTTCACTAGGACCTTTTTCTTTATTATAGTAATATACGTTTCTATTGCAGATTATTATGTCGCATTCTTTTAAGATGCCGCTATTTCAAAAACCTTTAAATATCATATCAACGCTTTTCGCTACGCTTAATTTATATTTAAAACGCAATACATAACTTTATCATATATACTTTAGCGCTTTTTAGCTGACCCCTTTTAAATAATTTCATTTCAATTTCGTGAACGCAACGCAAATTTTCGCTCATATTATATTTGGGGTTTTTTCGCACCATTAAAACTGGAGTAGTAAACAATTTTATTTAAATATACAGCATTATGCTACTAATAGAAAATAATTGGCTGATTATATCTGCCATTCCGACGTTTCTTCGGCTTTTGTACTCTTTGTTTGTTATGCTTCCATTATATCCGCTTTAATTTCTTTGACTGCCTTCATGAATAACAGATATTATACCGCCGCAGCAGATTTACCACCCTTATTAAGTGATTATTTACACATTTATGCTTTTCTACAAACATATCTCGTTTTCCTTCAAACTCGTGTCAATCATTATTTGATACTTTTAAAACTCTCTTGTAGTTCTTACATAGCATATATATGCCTCCGCGTAAACCTCTTTTTTTTAGGTTTGACCTTTTCGTAATTTATAAATATTTCTCAATAAATAACTTTTTGGTTTTAGGGTTTATATGAAATTATTTTTCTTTTAAACGTATCGTGTGTTTAGTTATTTAATATATTGAATGTTTCATTAATTGATTGAAAAGTAATTCTATTTGTTTAAAAGTTAATTTGTATTTTCTAGTTGGATCGTATAAATAATATATTGAGGAAAGAAATTATTGTAAAATCTACTCACTTTGAATATTTTTAAGTTTTGTTATTCTAAACACTCAATAAGAGATATCTCGCTGTAATTAGAAAGATGTTTTGTACTGCCCTCTTGTTTTTAACAAGATGTATGGCAGATTTATTTTAAGAAAAAACGTTTTAAATTTTATAGAAAAATTATATAAATTTTTATTCAAAAATCTTTGGGTTGTTTTGATTTGATATTTTTTTGTTTAGTTTCTTTTTTTTTTGTTTTAAATTTTTTCATAATTTTTGTATGCAAAATAATAGATGTGTGTTTTTGTTTAAAACAGGAAATAAACAACACAATTATGCTTATAAATTAGGAAAACATGTTTTATAAAGTCTACGGGAAAAAACTTAATATAATGAATTTTCTGGTTAAATCTTGGAATGATTAAAAACAAGAAACTTAACAACTTAAAGTGGATGGTGTTAATATTGATTTTAGCGTTGTTCTCTGAACATTTTTAAGACTCCTTTTCAAGTCTATAATTTTGTAGTGCGTAGGTATTGTATTAATTATAAGATACAACACGGGGTCTTATTTTTTTTTTTTTATAATGTTTTACGCTCTTGTTTTCTAATAATATAAACAATATTAAAAACAAAAAAGAAAAGTAATATTTAAAGATGATAATTGTGATTAAGAAATCATGTAGGCGTTTTAAGTTTGTCTTAAAACATTCATTTGTTTATTATGGCCGGCTTTTTATTATCTAGGAAGCAGTAGTCTTCTCTTTCGCAATCATCATCGCATGATTTATATGACTTTAATTATACGAACGAACAAATTCTCTTTACATACTGCCTGCCTGATTTTCTCTTACAAACATTTTATTTCTTAATGCCGACCTGCCTGCCTTGTCTCCTCGTTCTGTTTAATTTCCGATCATTTTTAGCCTTCCTTTAATGGTTTTTTTTTCATTAACGCTTTTTTCGCTAAAATTAGCTTTAATAAAGCATTATTTTTTTATTTTGTTCGCTTTTTCATAGTTTCGCTTTTCAGTTAAGTTGGTTTTTTTTTTTGTTGTTACATTTTACCTTTATGATTCTTTATAGTATCATTTTCGTTGTATGTATAGTTGTTAATTATATTTGTTGTTTTTTATGTTTTAAACAAGATACGAGTGACGCTGACGAGACTGACTTAGCAAAATCATTTAATGTTTTACGAGAAAAGGCACACACAATATTTGCTAAATAGTTTAAAAAATAAAAAGTTTTTTGTAAGTTTTCTTTAAAATGTTAAATGTTTTTTTTTATAAATAGGTTTGATGGAATATAAATAAGTTAAGGCTTAAAACTAGGTTTTCATAAGAAGTTAAAGAATTCAAGTATGTATGCTGTTATCATAATGTTAACATAACATTTATTTAATTAATAAATAAGGGGAAATTGACTCAGCAGCTTCTATAACATATAAATGCACTGCGCTAGGGGAATCTGAGAAAATATAGCAGGCTGGAGTCTATAAACAGCACATACACTACTGTTCGTATTCTGGCATTTGCCCCTGAATAAAAAAGCGTACACATAAATATCTACTCATGAGTGTATGCACACACACTTAACATACGGAAACACTTTATAGAAGATCAGTGAATATAAATAAATTTAAGTTGTAGTGCTATGGGCACCAACATGAACACACATAATGCATTCAAATAAACTTATCAAAAAATGTTGATATAGCAAAGATATACTTTAGGCAAACTGACGTAGATGTGTATGTATCGAAACCAAAATGCCCAATAGTGTAGAGAATCCGTATGTACATTGTACAATCTGGTAACTTATGTCGACATTTGAAAATGATTACCCCTCTTCCATAGTACACAAAAAATCAACAACTTTATTTAAAACGTACAGAAAAATAGGGGAAGTTAAATTTTAACGAATATGGGGAACATGCTCGAGTATGGTATTTAACAGTAGATACAGTTTGCGCAGCGACATTTTCTAGAACTTTTCAAATGTTCTAAATATTTGTATGCGGATGTATATACATAAGTGAAATTCAGTATATCTGTGCAATATAATCAAGATTAAGAACAAAGAGTATAAAAAATGTGTACTAACAAATACGTTTAAGTATGTTGAAAAGTTTGAAAGTTTCTAGGAACGTATTTATTTTTTTCAGATATTACTTTAAAACATCTTAATCCAAATAAATCGTATATTATGTATTGATTATCAAAAATTCATACAAATGTATTCTCAAAACCAAACATAAAAATAAGACTTCAATTGTGTGTGTATTAATTTTCCCCTAACATAAGAATACATTTAATATCGCTATTAAATGTTGTATGTGCACAAGAGGCAAATATATTAAGTAGAAAAACACGTATACACAAAATTTTAGGGGGAAAAAAAAATGATTCACCTCTTGGTTAAGTTTCAATATAAAAATTAATTACGCAGTTATATTTTGCTATAAAGCGTAAAAAGATCTTAACAACTATGAATGCTTACGTGTCATTTGAAAAAATTTACCTAGTTCGTGAGAACCCGAGGGAACGGCCCTTGTATAGATAACTATACCCTCATCAATAAACCCATTAAAACTTCAGGGGAGCAAATTATCACAAATTTCACCACCCACAATGGGATGTCCGAATGATGGTCCATTAATGCATTCCTACAAAGGAAATTCGCCTGAATTTATGGAAGAAAACCTCCAGCATATCCCAGGTCATTTACTATTGAACTACACATATTCCGCAGAGAAAACTCCTTACGTCAGCATAATTTCCATCTTTGAATTTCATAACAATGCACAATTGCATTTTCCTTTCACGGACAATTATCAACCAAGCAAGATGTGCTCATTTAATAATAAATCGCAACGCAACGCCATTTTCAACAATTTTACAGAAAACAGCTCACACCACACTAGGTAATCACTACTTAAATAAACTTTCACCATTTTAAAAAACACTTGAACTATTCACTTCAACTTAAACAATGTACACCAGTTGACTTCTTCTTTACGAATGATTTTTCTGATGCCAAGCGGTCGTATTTATACCCAAGTCGTACGTGTTTCTACACATTCACAGAATGTTCAAGAAATTTCCACGACCCCTTTCTAGCATTATTGATTTTTCCATTCCGGACTCTTTTGTTTGTTTTTATTACCAGTTGTCTCTGTCTAGCGTCTGAAACTGTTATAAAGTAAATATGTTATGGATGCCAGACTAGTTTTTTTTGTTCATCATTGTTGACCTCTAGTTGCCAGATCTACAATATATAAATCCATACAGAACGGGGCATTATTTATATACCATTGGAGCGTATGTTCACCTGAATGCACTCTAGCATGCATTATATGCGCAATAGTTTCAGAAATGCAATTAATATATTTACAGGGGCATAATTATGCTGGCATAACATGGAAGCTTGAAGGCAAATTCGATGAAGAGAATGGTGGTTGGTATTGTTCATCCAGCAGGCTCTTGTTAGCAGAGGTATATTAGACTCGTTGTTTTGGGAACAGCAAAATTCGCCTATGACCTATAAATCAGCGGATATTTGAATGCAGTTTTGGTTAATTTTGGTGAAAATTTAAGCTCTATTTACATCCGCTTTCTGTTTTACAGACTTCAATTAATTTATGCGAAAAACAGGTGTTTTGCTTATTATTCAAGGTGTTTACTGCGCACGATTTAAATTACATATAAATGACCAATGAGGGGCATTTATGTGTTATTTAAGTTTACGGTGAAAAACGAAATTTGATATATATAATGAAAATCTATGATGTACTATATGTGCATATGAAAATATATTGTTGCTAAGCCGCTTATATGACATAAATGAGTTTTAGTCCTACAAGAATTTGGAATAGATTTTTCCTTGCTTTGACACGACAAAAAATTTTAACAACCATACATATGGTCATGGTTTACGTCAAATAGTATACAAGGCAAATGCATTGAAATGCTGTACACTTCCACAATTGCAAACAGTGCTCACATATGCAAACATAACAAGGAATTGTATCCATCGCCGCCGAACAATTATTGAGCTTATAACCATCGTCTGGCGTTGCAGTGCTTCCTTTCACATGATAGCGTTAAGGCAGAATTAGTTTGTACGTGTTGTTCTGTTCTGAATCAGCTGTTCTGTTTCAGTTCAATTAAAAATCTGTACGTGTGGTTTATTGTTCCGAAAAAGGAACAATAAACCACTTTTTCTTTTTACAATTCTGTAGAAAATAGAATTCAACATTAAGTGACAGCCAACGGTGTGTATGTATTAGGTTTTTGTGGTATGATATATTACACATATTTTGTTGAGAGTTTTTTTTGTTGTTTTCATTCAAGATTTTTTAAGTTTGTATATTTATTTTTTAAATTAAAAAACAATCGAGGATGATAAACTTACAGTTTTAGTTCAAGAAATAAAAGTTTGTACAATAAAGTAATAACAAAATATTTTCTACAGAACTTCACAGCACAGAACAGTAACAGAAAGTAATATCTAATGAAGCCTTTAATAGACTATTTTCTTATTTATAGATCTGGCATCTCTTTTAGTATATTTTGGTATAAATTTATAACACATTTATGGAAAGTTTGATATAAATAATTTCGGCAGATGTGCATACTCAAGATACGTACACATGTAGATACATACAAAAGTGCAATTTAGGGTGGATTATATGAAGCATTTTCTCGAACATTCCATTTAAAATTTAATATACATACACACATCCATACATATCCATATGTAAGTACACAAATTTTTCATTGAATTTTAAATAAATATAGGCATGCATATGTATGTACATATGTACGTAAATCCCTGCCTCATTACCTAGGGATACAGTATATGTACATATGTATGTACGTTTATAAATGTAGATATATATATGTATATATATACATATACTGTATATACATATATTTATAAATGTACATACATATATAGATATACTGTATCCCTAGGTAATAAGGCAGGGATTTACGTATATACATTGTATATATGTATGTATGTACCGTTCTACAATCATCCACTATGTAGCAGTGGTGAAATACGTACTTATTTATATACATACATATGGATATGTACTTAAAATATATATATATATATATATATATATGTACATATTAATAAATTATTATTCTTAAATTTGTTATAACTATTATAACTCAAGGCTATCGGCTTGATATTTGTATGTACATATTTATGTATATGCATAAATAATTATACATGCATATGTATACCACATCCACATATATACATACATAATATCTATCAAATGTTAATGTTATACGAACATCCATACAAAGTGATAAAATGGCAGATTTCAGCAGTCGCCTTTTATAAACGCGATATTGAAAGTCTGAAATGCTTCCAATTCCCTTTTGGTCTTGTCTAAAGCGTTTACAATTTAGAAATTAATAGACAAACAAGTTTGTTTACTTGATGTCTGTATATATTGTAAGAAGTAGAAAAGGAAAAACTGTTCACTTCTGATGGTCGTATACTACACGCTCCATATATTCATCCTCTCCCCAAAGAATTTCGTCTGTCATCATTCACTATCACTTTTGTGAAAGGAAGCTCAAACAGGATCACGCGCAATTTTCCTTATGTCTCTTCGGCTGCTGGTCGACAGACCTCAGATTTGAGTCCATTTGCAATAACAAAACGGTTCATTGCTTAAGTTATTTTTTGTTTTGTGTACCTGGTAGATAAATGTACCATGAGAAATTCTTACATATGGACAAAATGGATGTAAAAATATACTGCGTTATGCAGATATGATATTTTACTTTCAAACACACACACATATACATATATATATATATATATATATATATATATATATATATATATATATATATGGTAATATATGTTCTAATTTCTTCGATCTTATTGATTTTTATTTTTTTTTATTATTTTTTTATTATTTTTTTATTCTTTTTGAGCAAAAGATCCACTGTATTGTTTTTATATAAAAAATGTTATAAATTCTTTATTTTTAACCAATATTTCGCTACCAACAATGTGTAGCTTCTTTAGGGATATTTTCAACAACAATGTTTACTAAAATTATGTTTTGAAAATTGTTAAGTCAAAAACAATGAACATTTTTTTTAAACATACACACACATATATATATATATATATATATATATATATATATATATATATATATATATATATATGTATGCGTATATAATATATATATATATATATATATATATATATATATATGTATGCGTATATAATATATATATATATATATATATATATATATATGTATGCGTATATAATATATATATATATATATATATATATATATATATGTATGCGTATATATAATATATATATATATATATATATATATATATATATGCGTATATATAATATATATATATATGTATATATATATATATATATATATATATATATATATATGTAGGCGTATATATAATATATATATATATATATATATATATATATATATATGTAGGCGTATATATAATATATATATATATATATATATATATATATATATATATATGTAGGCGTATATATAATATATATATATATATATATATATATATATATATATGCGTATATATAATATATATATATATATATATATATATATATATAAATATATGCATTTATATGAGCTTGCAATTAATGTGGATTAATAAAGGGAAATATATTTATTTCACGATTTGTGTCTGCACTGCAATACGTTTCGTTAAAAAGTTGCGGCTTGTCTTGGCTAATAGGTAAATGTTTTAGCATGGACCACATCCATTAGAGCACTGCCAAGTTGAAAAAACATTGAATAAATTTTTTATTAAAGAGACAAAGACTAGAAGTGCCAGATTGAGAAATTTCCGAATATTTATGAGTTTTTAAATTTGCGAATAATAGGATGGGAGTTGAAAGAGTGTTGGAAATAGTTTTAGGGCTGACATATATTTCCGGTTTTTTCGGATTTAATTGCAAATAAAATATAAAATTCCATGCCAAAGAATGTAATACGATGTAGATTGGCCATTTATGTATGCCTTTTAATACTGAATTACATATGCATGTCATAATTATAATGCGTAGCGCTAGATTTGCATTTTACCGAAACACTGGATTTTGAAGTTAGTCTTGTGACATTATTGTCACAATTCTATATGTCTTATTAATTTTGAAAAAATTCCTTGGGAATCGCGGGAATCTTAGAAACTAGACTCGTTGCTTTCTGAAGAGAGAGCGAAAGAGAGAGAGAGAGAGAGGGAGTGAGAGAGTGTGTGTGTTTTCAGCGGAAATAATTGATTAACAAAAGAATGTTGCAGCATTTTTTGTTGAAAACTTTAATGCTCACTTTCTGCTGACATATTTTTGCATAAAAAGTCCCAACACGTCTTAAGCAAAAAGTTTAAAATTGCCCACTGTGCGTTGCTGCCAACTAATAATTTCAGAACAAACAATTACTGCTTTCTTTTCTCTCTTTAATTATCGTTTAAAAATCGTTAATTAATTATATCGCCACCTGAAATGTAAAATAATCATAATTTTTTTAAAATATACAGGAGAAGAAAAAATCTTATATAGTGAAAACTACTTGAATTACTAAAACAAGTTTAGATGAAATGAAAATGTTTGATTTTGATCTGGACTTGAAAATTTCATTTCAATATTCCAAGAAACTTCCCTTTTATAAAGTTTTTGGTTCTCCGAAAACTTTTTAGATGACAGTTACAGAACTCCAGTGGAAAAGTAAAAAAAATCCCATTAATGAGTCGTTAAAACATTTTTGTCAGTGTACAATTGCAAGTACAACGAGGTATTTGAACTTTTGGCCGCATTTTACATTTCGCACAC
Source organism: Linnaemya vulpina (assembly GCA_963675445.1). Taxonomy (NCBI): domain Eukaryota; kingdom Metazoa; phylum Arthropoda; class Insecta; order Diptera; family Tachinidae; genus Linnaemya; species Linnaemya vulpina. The sequence continues at coordinate 4,594,457 of OY776277.1, forward strand.
ACACACACAAACGGACAGCAAATATCTTAAGAGAGCAATAATTCAATAAAAAACGGAACAGGTTTCTCTTAACAAAACAAGGACACCCAATGAAAGAAAAAGAGAAAGTTGTGTTTGAGATTCAAATGAAAAATTGTAACAAAGCAGACAAAACAAAAAGGAAACTATAAAAAAATGTTGTAGTATGTGTTTGTTTGTGTGTGTGTGTATTGGTTAAATGCTTTTCCAACAGCTAGAATATGTTTATCAGTTTTCCTCAAAAAAAAAAAAGAATAATATTAAACGCTTTGGGCATTTGATTTTTCTTGCTGTTGCTATTGTTGTTGTTGTTGTTGTTGTTGTTGTTGTTGTTGTTTATGTGTCTGCTAGAGCCCTTTAATTTGTGTCATTGTGAATGTGTGTTATTTCAGGAAACAAACATAAGACTTTTATTCATTAAAGGATGTACGACAATCTTGTCGCTAGATTAAAGGGAAATTAATGGAAATTAAAAGTACAATAACAATTTGCCAAAGCTAATAAAATCCTTGATACAATGGCAACGAAAGAAATGGGACAAAGGCAAACGAGTAAAAGGAAACTGGACTATTGTGATGACAAAGCTGGCATACGAGCTACAATTCTTTAAGGATCATTGATATCTAAATGAATTTTAGTTTTTTTTTTGTTTTTAGTTTATTTTTGTTGTAGTAAACAAAACCGGGATTAAGTAATGAACAGCATTTTGTTGCCAAAAAGAATATATAAAATTAATTATTTTTCTCAAAGATACAAAGCGAAATACTTAAAAGAATATCTGGGGGTTGAGATACATTTCCCGCGTCCAACTGCGTTTAAGGGAAATGGCAGAATAATCACTGGTGAAGGCTTTTTCTCACACACAGCAATTCACAGGGGCGTATATGTGCTTGTAGGTGTGTATATGTAGTCGTATGTGTGTGTAAGTTTTTTAAATCAAACAGGCATTTTAGCGTTAAGCCAGAGGCAATACATTTGCAGTCTTTGGCTGAGCAAAACATTCGTAGAAATAATTTTATAAAACCAGAGACCGTGTCAAAAGTTTTATGAAAATATATTAAACTGTCATGGTTAATTATTTTGGTATTTGATGGAATTCGATGGATAAGAGGCAAGTTTTGATTGATTTCATATTCCTTTTTATTTCTACTTCAATATATTTCATACTTTATAAAATACTCTGTCCCAAACTGAAATATATTGAATACCAATTTAATAAAATCTACATAAATTTGAACTATTGTTAATAGTAAAGATCTATTAGCGCAGAAGGTACTCTAATTAAACTTTTCTTAATGTAAATCTGCTCGTTCAAAGTTGGTCAAAATCCAGTCTCAAGGAGCCGGTTACACAAACCTGCAGGTGAAGGTGGTACATAAAAATTTGCTGATTGATGTCGCGATAAAGCGTGACATAGAGTCATTTAGCAACCATATATTGGATCCTCACGATCTTTGACCAAAAATCCCCCAAATCCCAGGTGTTTCCTGGCAGTTCCCCGGGGAAAAAGCGGCAAAACTCGACTTCTTAAAAATCCACCACGGCAACGCTGATCAATTTGATCATGTTATTTTATATATTCACCAGCTCTAGATGAGTGTACAAAGTTGTATGTAAATCTTTAATGGGTTAAAGTAGAGTTTTAAGAAGTCGGTTAAGGTGAATCTAAAATAAAATAAAAGTTCATTCCCAATTTTTTTTTCTTGTTCCACAAGAAATAATTTTAGGTGGAATAATTTATGTACGTATAACTTTTAAAAACCAAAACGGTTTATGACTGACAGGTTACCTTCCCAGTTTTGAGTCTAAAAGTAGGGACTAAAATTTTATTGTGATATATGACATTTTTAGGACCATAACTACCTTCACATTCAAAAATGTCTTAATAAGTTTTTTGTACCAAAAAGTGTACAAAAATATTTATTAATTTTAAACGATTTTTTTATAATAAAAATTGCAAAAATAATTTTCTATAAAAAAATAAAATCTTTATTCCTTCAGCCACAAAAATATGTAGTGCAAACCCTCAACAACGTGAAATACAATAAAAATAAAAATAGTGTCCCAAAAAGCCTTTCAAATTCACTACACGATGGTTTTCTGTGCAGCTGCGTTTTCAGATTCGCTGCATTCCCTACATTTTATTTTTGGCTCAATGCCCGGCTAGACTGGCTAAAATTCCCTAAGTTGCGTTGCTTATAAGCGAAACCTTTTGCCGGATCGAATCGAACACTTTTAAATGTATTCAAAATTGTCAAATATTTTGACATTTTGTAAATTTTGAATTATGGTTTGTCGTGTAAAATCTTAGCTTCAGCGGTATTAAAGATAAGGTGGCATCACCATGCCCGATGACAATGTTCAACAATTGGTTGGCTACACTGACGTCAAGTTCTTGTGTACAACAAAGTTTCCTTGGGTTTATATACTCGTATGCGAGAGTTGTTTCAATGGATTTTGTTGCTATAATTTTTGGCGTAGACCGTGATCTCACACAAACAACAATACCTTTGGTTGTTGCAACGTTGTATTTATTGCCGTAGCGTGGCCACCTTGTATGTAATTCCACCATGGTTATTGTTCGTCGAATCAACGAAAAAAAGTTTTAATGTCATATTTAATTTTTTAAATAATTTTTTTAATAAAATACTTGTGGAATGTTTTTTCTGGTAAAAATTCAACACATTTTCACTTCTTTTCTAAGAAGTGCAGGAGTTTTAAAACAAAAACTTTATTTTTTAAGGGACGTTGGACTAATTTTTAATAAATTCCTTGTATCCAAATGCCAGAATGTTGCCGTTTCCCATTGAAATATTTTTTATTTTATCTTTAAATTTCAAAAATTGTTTTCGCAAAAAATTGTTCGTCGTCTCAAGGACAATTAGATTTACCAAACGAAAGAATATTTGGTTGCCCACTAGATTTATTCAAACTCTTGTAGAGCTGTGATGGCCTTTCGTGTTGTACAAAATAATACCACGATGTGGAAGGAATTAATTTATTAAGTTGCTGAAGTAAATTTTTAGAAAGATGTTTTCAATTGGAGTTTGACAATCAGGGGAAAAACTACCCCATCCATTTCTTTTTGGTATTGGAACGAGATCTTTCAACATTAAATTTTTTTCGCTTATAAAGAGTGGAATATTTAGTTCGATGGCTTTTCATAAAAGGTTTGAATAAACGACAAGTTCTTAAGATAAAAGTTTACAATTTGTAAGTTTGCGGTTTTTATATAATTATTAAGTTGAAATTCGAGCCAATTTGATGTTTTTAAATTGTCCTCAGAAAAAGTAAAATAGCAGAATTGTTGAATACATGAAACTGTTGCTGACTTTCCCCTGTTCTTTAGAACATTTATCATGTCGTTCTGAGTTGAAAATACTTTTGGAACATTAACCTACATAAATTACATTTAAAATAGTGATATTTTTTAACTTCTTAATCAATTGATGTTCAAAACATTTAACGGTCGTGGGTGCTTGTGACTGACTTTTTTTCAATACAATTGTAAAAGAAAAGCTTCAATTAGTAAAACGGCTGCTATTAACTCTCTGTTCTCAATTTCCAGCATCTGCCCTTTCAACGCAATCCCCTACCTTTGATAGTTGTGTGCAACAGCATAGTATTAGTAGGGGGCATTCCCTAAATGCGTTTCTAAAAAAAAAAAAAAAATTCGGGTTCTGTTTTTAAATCTTGGCAAACAAACTCAATTTGTCAGAACCTGCCTTTGGTTGTCTAGAATTGAGCCTTAATTATTATAACGAAAATTGGGGCAGGTATTTTGCACTTGTAACTGTTGTGAAGAACAGAGAAAACTTTAAGTTTAAGAAAAATATCTGCGTCTGAAATATACCAACATCATTTGCTGCCTGAGAATTGTGATTTGAAATGGAAGAGCTCCAGTTTGTTTCAAAAAGCATCAGAAATATAGAGAAGAACGCAATACGAGTATGTTGTACATAAAAAAGTTAATTCCAGAAAATAGGAGGCTCTGAAAAGTTTTTAATTTGTTTGCTGTTTTAATATATTAATTTTTTCTTAATGCTAGAACTTGTGTGGGAAAAGTTGTTGTTGTTCTTTTAAATTTGTTTAGATTAAAGAGACCATTTTCTGATATAATTTTTCTACATCGACAGCTTATCTGCGAAAAAGTATCAAAATCTCTTCGTGCTCAAGAGGAAATTGTTATTATATAATTCATTTTTATTATATAATTGACAATTTGTGTAGAGTTGTTATTTATTTTCAACTTTGCTTATTAACAGCGACGACAACGGCAACGACAACGGCGATGATAAGGAAACGTTCATTGTTTCAGTTACTTTGAAGGCCTCCAGTAACAGGCATTTTGTTTTTGTTTTGCTTCTTATTTTCTACACCAACTATAAAACTAAAGTTTATTTTATGCTTTAACACACCAGCCAACAAACATGCATACATACATACCTAAAGAGTAAATGTGTATGTGTGTGTGTGTGTGCTTGTGCCTCTTCATAAATATAAGGAGCAAGGACAACAGTCGTGGTCGTGTTAATTCGTACAATTCTTATATCCACACTACACACACACATACACGCAGACGCACAGCCACACAAACCTGCATACACATACAATCGCATATAGAAACCACCTTATGGCCCCTTGAGAAATGTCAGAAATAAACCCTCAAACTACGGAGCAAAAAAGTTTTGTTTAGAATATGTGAACCAACAGAATTAAAGAGAATGTTAAATCGAATGTATTTGTTGTGTAGACCAATAAAAGAGAGAGCAACAGCGAAGGACCTACATTTTCAATTATTAAATGAAAATGTCGAGAAACGAAAGTAAAGCATATCAAGGCTGAGAAGAGGATATTCAAAATGGTACCTGAACTGCTATCAACTGGTACTTTTTATGTGAAATGGTACCTGCCAATCGGTAAATACATAAACATTTTTGAAAATTTTATTTTCAGTACAGAAACTTCAGTGAAATATTTAATCCAATTGATAGGGATTATTCTTCGAAGATGTTTTTAATACTTAAATAAAAATTTCTAACTAATTAGTTGAGAACTGTTGTGTTCTATGGTTTTTCTTTCACAACACAAACCGCCAAGTCTTTGCTTGTCTGCGCAAAACATGCCGAGTGTAGGGCAGTTGTTGTACAACTAAATTGAAACATTTTAGTGCTGTTGGCTGAAGTTGTAAGACACCAGACTATGAGGCCTCTGGTCCCGAGTTCGACTCCGCACTTAGTCATGGATATGGTGTAGAATTTTTCGGATCTGTGTTAGTGTAGGGTTGCACTAATTGCTGTCGCAGGATACAGTAGCAGGATACAGTAACCACCTTCGTCGGTAGCTGCAGCAAAAAGATTCACCGGCGAAAAAATTCTCTATCCCCTCATCTGCCTTCGTTTGTCCCCTTAACATTATCCCCTCTTTTTCCAGTTCCAGCGCAATGCACTGCATGTGTAGGGAGTCGTTCCCTGAGTGATGGTCCTACTCTTAAAAGAATGTCAGATCTCACGTTTGAATCTCTTCACTATATCTCCACACTATTAACATGAGTGCTTGGATCTGTGGTCTTATCGCTTTTTACTTGCTTTTTTACTTTGAATACCTTCCGGAAATAAATTCCGACCTGGTACCACTGGAAGAAAGTACCACTTTCTTTTCGTCCCCTTTCAGGCAAACACTTGCAGCATTCCTACAATTAAGTAGAGTACGAGTATCATGCATTAGCCTTAAACAAAAGCAAGTCAACATTTGCTCCAGTATTGCTTGGCACGCGGAACTGTTCACTACGTTTTTATTTAGCAGCGGTTAAAGAAAATGTATTGAACAACAAGAATATATTCAATACCTAGAGGATATATAATGTAACGGTTATTTTGATTTAAATTCATTTAATTACATGTAGAGTGCAAGAAAACTTTGAGCAACAATAATGAAAAGAAAATAAAAAATAATTACTTATGAGTAATATCGCAGAATTTAAGTTACTGTGTGTGTGTGCATATTTTTAAAATTATTTAAGTACAAAAAATTAAAAGATATGAAACTAATGAAAAGGATTTTATATTCAAGTTGACTTTCGACAAGACGAAAAACTTTTATCATAAGATTTTGATTTGTTTTATTTAAAAAAAATTATGAAAATAAGAAAAAAAGAAATCACAATAATTGTTCTCGTACCAGTCGCGAAATGCCATTAAAATTTAAGATATTTTGCACTTCATCGTCACATATTCAGTTTTGATGCAGACATCCTTTGGGATTTCATTTTCGACATTTTCTTTGTTTCATTAAAATTCTGGCAGAAGAGTTAGTTTATAGAAGTTCTCTGTGAGATAGAAAACTTCGTTTAATTAAAACAATTGTGTTGCAATTGTTACGGCCACATTTAGTACAGCATGTGGATACATTCAAATACCCACAGACAGACATACAAACAAACATGTACGAGTACACTAATACGCATATACACATGTGTGTATATGTTCAAACATATATGTATATGTATGTGTACACTTGCATGCATGTGTGTATGTATATTTAAAATTAAATTAAATGTAGCAAAAGGTTTTATTTTTGCAGCTTGTAAATGAGGTTGATATACATTTTGGTAAGAGTAATTAGCAAATTAATTTTGTTTCAAAAGGAAATTTTGTTAAAAACAATAGAAAGTGCTTCCATGAATTTCAATGTAAATACGCAATTGAAAATTAATTGGCTTTTAGCTGTAATTTTTCTCTAAAGAAAAATTAACATAATTAAGCTTAAAAGTTCTAAACACTTTGACCCTTGACCTTGTTGTTAAACATATTTCCCAGGTGGGGTAGGGGCTACTTAGTGAACTGGAATTAAAAGCCATGCACATGACTAACGCTTATTTCTTATGTGAAATGTTTTTCAAATTTTTGTTTCTTATTTTTAAGTGAAATTTACACTTTTAATTTTATTTATGAGTTGAGCACGACCTCTTTTGATTTACATAAAAATCGGTTAGAGGTTTTCTTTCATTCTATTAAATACTTCTACGAACGGATAAGAATAAAAAAAAGGTTTTGCTAAAGTTAGACAAATTCAAAATAATTTCTCCAGTTAATTTTTTCAATATCTCAACAGCCATCTGATGCACGAAAATTATAAATATTTGGGGCCAAAAAATTTTTAAAAACAATTTATATATATATATATATATATATATATGTATATGTATGTATATATATATATATATATATATATATATATGTATGTATATATATATATATATATATATATATATATATATATGTATATATATGTATGTATATATATATATATATATATATATATATATGTATATATATGTATGTATATATATATATATATATATATATGTATATATGTATATATATATATATATATATATATATATGTATATATGTATATATGTATATATATATATATATATATATATATAAATATATATATATATATATATATATATATATATATATGTATATATTAGAAAAATTAAATGTGTTTTTTATTGAGTGATACAAGTTTAAATCATAATAAAACATAGTAATATATTATTGATATCAATGAAACGGTCTTTATTGGGTAGAAAATCTTATGACATTAATATTTAAATATGATTTCGGCCATGTGACCGCCACGGCTGGCGCGTACAAAGCGCAATCTGGAACACCAATTTTCACAAACAGTAACATTCTGGCCATCATCGTTTTTGAAGATACATGGGCCAATGACTCCGCCAGCCCATAAAGCGCACCAAACAGTAATTTTCTGTGGATGTAGTGGTGTTGCGACAAAAGCTTGTGGATTCTCCTCTTTCAAAATGTGACAATTCTGTTTATTTACGTACCCATTCAACAAAAAATGGGCTTCATCGGAAAATAAAATTTTGAATGGACGAAGTGCACGATAAGTTTGACGAACAGAACCATTATTTTGATTAAAAATTATCCACAATTTGCACACGTTGCTCTGGTGTAGGTCGAGCCACAATGAAATGTTAAAGCAAACTAAACAAAAAGCAACTACCAGCTGTTAAATGGGTGGTCAAATAAAGCAGTGCTGCCAACTCAAAGTTGTATCACTCTATAAAAAACACCCTATACTTAACAAATCTTAAAATTTTTTATTAATTTTGTCTGAATTTGTTGTCTTTCAAAACTTTTAATAAAATAATTGAAACCACAATGCAACACAATCTTATTTCCATTTTTTGAAAATCCTCTTGCCGTTTTAAAGAGAATATTTCAAGTTACAAAACACAACAAAAATAATATTTATATTCTAGAAAAATTTAATAAATCAAAAATCCATTAATAACGTTTACTGATCGTTGGCGTTTTTGCAGATCATACAACTTCGTTTTTAACTAATTTGCTAATTTTTTTGCAGGGTTCCTGCACCAAATCATCAGTAGACGTTAGATTATTCCTCAAAAGTTTCAAAGGCCTGTTATGCTTTCAAAAACCCTTCGAGAATTACACAAAAGAAAAACAAGACTGCAACTTTTTCAAAAAAGCTTGTGCATAATCTAAGAAATTATCAAACATTTTAGAAATCGGCGCAAGAGCAAATTAAATGCAGGCATGCGAGTACTCAATCCCCAGCTAAGAAATCAGTTTATAAATTAATTGATTTACGTTTGAAATAAATGAAAAACGAAAGCTTTCAGTATTGAGTTTAATCTCAAAAACGATTTGGGTGTGATGAATGTCCATCGCTTTTACGTTTTGTGAAACTTTTGTAGCGTCAGTTTGGGCGTTTACAAATTATTGAATATTTAATGAAAAAGTAATACAAAAATTACAACAAAAAAACTAATTCTTTCGTACTTGAAAGTTATGAAATTAATTGTATTTATGTGGCGCCATTATTGTGGCAGCAAAATTAATTTTGTTTCTAAACGGAAAGTCCGATTGTAGTAGAACTTCATACAAAACTTCTAGAGATGCTGCAGAGCTTAAGTTGCGAAAAGCGCCTTTGTATATTTAAAGAGAGTGGAGTCAAAGTGGTTATGAAGGGTGCTGTTGACTGATGCAGTTAACACAAGGCTACAAAGCCTAAGATCCCGAGTTTGACTCCGTACTCAGTCATGAATATGGTGATCTGCACTACTGCTTGGTTGTGTTAATTGTTGTTGGTTGCTTAAATTCTCTATCTTCCATTCGGTCTTCATCTGATCCCAAATAGAAAAAAAGTTAATGCTGTTCGAGGCCGATAGTTTTGAGATCACAAAAAAGATTTTTAATTCTTTTGTTTTGAAACTTGTAAATTAAAATTTACATTTACAATTTATTAAAACTTGTTTAATCATGTCCACATACAAAATAACATCATTTTGAATTAGAATTTTGTGTGTGTGTGTGTGTGTATTTACAATACAACTTTACGCAATTTCCAAACTACGACGATTTCATGTTTATGAAATTATGTTTAAATAAACATAATTTGGGACTTTTCATCATTAAAATTCAGAGATTCTCAAACTTTTTCAATGTTAATGAGACATTTTTTCCGACGCCTGCATTTATTCGGTGCTCAAATCAAATCATTAGTGCCGTCAATATAATTCCAAAATAAAAAACCTCTCAGCTTGTGCATAAACTTAGCAAAACTGTTTGAGAATTACACAAGCAAAAGCATAGACTTGGAAATATTTCGAAATTACAGCAAACAAAAATTATTCGTTGTGAATCTATTTTATTTTTCTACAATTATGGCGTTTTCTTTTCTAGAAAACATGTAACATTTTTTAACTTATTTTCTAAAAAGTGGCGGTTTGGAAAAGTTTTAAGTTTTCGTGAGGAATGTTGGATTTATTCCTAATAAATTCCTTATTTTGAAATGGTAAAATGTTGCCATTTTCTCTTAAAAAGTGTGGAAAAATGTTGCATTTTCTTCTAGAAAAGAAATCGTTTTTAGTTTTCTATCGGAAATAAAAAATAAAATCTACATCAAAGCACTGAAATTTAATATATTCGAGATATTTCTCAGTCAGGTACCACTGAGCCGCCACCTTGTAACATTAGCACGTCTAGTCTACCCTCGTATTGCATACCTCGAGGTAGTTGTTCGAAATGGTTGAATCATGTTGGCAACAACTTCCAATAAAGAAATCTTTGTCTTTCAAAGCTACATTCAATCAAAAGACATGCATAGTTTTGCCCAAACTTCGTTTGTTCGATGTTTGATAGTTGCTTTTGCAGTTGAGTGGCAGTCAATGATGAACTAATTTTTGGAGTGACAGTGTATATCAAAAAAAGGGCAGGCAAGAATTTTGAAAAATATCCCCGAGACCAACTGATTGGCAGAATGAAACGTAAGAAAATAAAAAAGGAAAAGTGATCAGTGAGTTCTTGTTGTGACTTTGATGTTTGGTTTTAAGCTTCTCATTTATTAATGTGGAAGTTTGACATAAATATCTTTAGTTATTCTCAGAAATGTTGGGTAAAAGTTCCCTGATGACCTGCATTAGCCCCAGCGAAACCTTTTAGCTTATCCACACACCTTCACAAACTATTCGAGAAGTACTTAAAAAAAATGTGCTGTTCATCAATTGAATACCCAACAAGCCACTGCAGGACATCATTGAATTCTGGTGTCCATGCACATGCATGCAAATTATTACCTTTGGGAACCACTGGCCTAAATTCACCAACCAAGAAAGAGTGATTCTGGACAAATTCAAATATTATATACTTAGTTTGCCTTTGGAGCCAAATAAAATAATCCTGCTATAATTAAATGAAATTTCATTTACCCTATTTCGCACCAAGCGTTCACTATTCACTATGACTTCATATTTATTTGAATGGTAACCCGACTATAAGTTCTGGCACATAATAAAAATTGTATAAAGAAGCACTAAAATCGTATAGTTCTTTCTGTTTGTTTATTTAAGCGTGTGTGCACATACGATTGTTCGTGTGCAAGTGGATGTATATGAATTGTATTAAACAACTACAGAGAGAAGATGTAAGTGTGTGTATGCATGCCGTCATTTGTGGATGTACATTTTTCAGATTGTTGTTGATTTATGCGGGTTAATGTGCCACTTGGTGCCAAAATGTCTGACTGTTCATACAACACACACTATTTTCCATACAAAACACTCAAATAGAATCAGAAAAGCAGACACTTGAGCAGTTGTATCCTGGAGCCCCTATTAAATGCTTCACCATTCGAGCAGACAAATCAACCAGCCAGTCATCCAGGCAGCCACTTGTTTAAAGAGTTTCTATTTTATTTTTCTAACTGAGTGAATCTGTGCTGGTTTTAATAACACACACTCCTGTTAAGAGGATGCTTTTGCAGAGATTTGTAAACGCATGCACATGCACATCTCTGCTTTTAGCCATAAATACGCGTACACATGAAGTCAAGAGGATGTATTCTCTGTGCATTGTATTGAAAGTTATAAGAAGTTCCTTTCTTCACTTGCTTTTGTTGTGATGACGATTTTTTATATTTTCACTCTAAATGTACTGCGACGATTGCTACTCATACAAGCACAAATGACTTTAAGTTTTTAATTGTTGCTTTGGGAAGTAAATGGTTTTGCCAAGGGTTGCCAGATGATTTTGATAAAAAGTCGACCCATTTGTAACATAATATGGGATTTTCGATTTGACCCAATTTTTCCTCCATAAACTTTGGCGTCACATAATACAAGTTTTATTGCCAAAGCTGATATATTTGCAGTTGCATTGGGACATCAACGTATGAATGCATGAGTGCACATGACTTTTGTCGAAATATAAATGATTGAAATTGTTTACGTGCAAGTAAAATAAATTTCGAGAGAACAAGAAGCTGACCCCTTTCCACCTCTTCCTCCACCTTTTTCCCAAAAAAAAAAAAACTAATCGGCCTATTAATAATACTTGCACTGTCTAAATATAGACTTTGAAATAGTCGACAAGAGTCGGCAAATCAAAACTAAGAAAAACTAACGAACAAAATGAAACATATTTTACTGAAAAACATCAATATAAGTCTGTGTTCATACGAGTCATGTCTTGTTGACAAGATTCTTACTTTTTCTTATTTAAACTTTTATTGCTGTTCACACAATTCATGTCCTGTTGACGATATGTACATATAGTTGTGTACGTTTTTGAAATGTTTTTAAAATAAATTCTTTGAAATCGTTTGAAGAAACAAAATAAAATAAAGAAAGATGTCAAAATTTATTTCCAATTAAAAATTACGAATGAGAAAGCAAAACGTACTGACAGTACATGCGCATGAGTACTCGTTACTTTTCCTCTCGTCCTTCTTGCCTATAAACTAGCAATCAAGTCAATAAAACATGACTCGTTTGAACACAGACTAAATAAATTTTTTATTCAAAAAATGTAGTTAATTAAGACCCTAATTTTGTAAATGAATTTGTAAGATTTTAAAAGTCGTAACTAATTTAAAAATTCATTTTTGTTTTGGGCGCAATTTGCTCAGCAAACAAATGCCCACATATTCACACAAAGATTTTTTAACTCTCAAAATGGTTAAAGTTTATATGGAAATAAAAATAAAATAATGTACAAGAGAGCAAAGAGAGTAAAGATCTTTGAAATTTTGTTCTTGTAGACATATAAATTTTACCAAAGAAAAGTGATTTGCTCAATCAAGGCCTGTGAGGAGTGATTTTGTTCTTGTTAAAAATGGTTTTGGCAGCATAAATTTTTTCGTGTAACATGTCCCAGTTAAGCATGTTAAGTTTGGTCTACAATTCAACCAGGAATCAACTTAAAAACGGACAACAGATTATCGAAAGTGCATTGTGCCCTTTTTAAATTTGTATTTCTAATTGAATGGAATCGTTTGCTAGAACTGTTTGGTGTGGATTAGAGGCCGGTGGCATCATGCTTTTCCAAATATTAAGTCTTAACTCTCTGAGTTCAGAGTCGAAGATTTCATAATTTCCATTGAAGAATGCAATAGACCAACGCTATTATACAACTACTGCCAATAATTTTATGCAGATTTCGTCCAAAACCAATTAATTATATTAAAATAAAAAATGACGCAAAAAACGGCAAAATGTCAATAAACTGAAAACATATGGCAGGTCTGTTAGTGGTTGCAAATTCACAGAGAGAAGGAGAGAACGACAGAAAATTAATTCAAAAAGTTTCTTGTATCCTTTTCCTAATACTATTTGATTGATGAAGCTTTTCTCCTTTTTTTTTTAAGTGTATCTTTGATTCTGCTTACAATTAGTTGAGCCATTTTTTGTATTCTAATAAAAAAGAAAAAGAAAAAATGATTAGGAAAACAGTTTATCTGAACAATACTATTATATGCGTGTGTATGTGTAACGTTTTATGGCTTTATTTACTTAATACAAGCTTAATGTATTATTTGTGCGTTTGCTGAAGTGTTTAGTTAATGGATGTATGCTGGGTCAAAGGTTATAAACTTGCAAATCTTGGAATAATGTTGTTACAGAAAAGCAAATATTGTATATAAAAACTATAACAGAAATAAATGTTCTCATTGTGATTCAGTTTTGTATAGACGAGTGTGTATCGCACAGTAGAACAGAAGACTGATGGCAAGAAATATATCAATTTCAAATGACAATTTGTTGTGACATTCAAAGTGATTATTTAAGGGGTTTGTTTTGGTTAGAAATCAGCAATTTCCACACGCAGAAATAACAGGTCTTTCAAGTCTCTTTGAACAGGGTCTTCATGGTACAGTGAAGAAGTCTAGAAGAAATATTTTAGAAAATAAATTAAAAATACCTGAGAAGTGCTACTATTTTTTTTCTCTGCAAGAATATCGCTTTTTCATAATTTTCCTAACAGCAGCCAAACCTTGAGCTACAAGAAAATAAGTGCTCAATGAAAATCCTCTTCTCAGGAGATCCTCTGGAAATCCAATCGACTATTAGGAAAGTAGATTTTTAGTTTAATTGGAATTCAATCAATTTGGTATTTTGAGTTAAATAAGATAATCTCCCCCACAAAACTATATGCACATACATACACAAATCCATACGTACACATACACTCGTATGTGTCTATTTCGACGAACATATTTTTGTTTTTATTGCTGTTGTTTTTCCCATGGCAGCTCTGCACAACGTGTTTTTGATAGTCCATGCTGGCTTTGTATTAATATGCATATTGTTTGTGTGTGTGTGTGTGTGCAGCGACCTTAGCTATGATATGCTATCAAGGTCCCCACGATTCCCTTGTCAGCAGACAGACAGACAGACAGACAGACATACATTATCAACACGATATATGTTATTTGTAAATTATGCTGACATTTTAGTGGGAGAAGGGGAAAAGAATTTAACAGGCAAAACCAACACGAAATACCAACGAAATAGTCAAGTGTCAGGAACTAAAAAGAGTTTTTTGTTCTCCACAGCATTCCTTTAAATCCTTCTTAGCTCTTTTTTACAAACGAAAAAAAAAACAAAAAAAAAATTAAATGGCAAATATTCAAGTGTCCTTATCATAGAGGTGAATAGTTGGAGAAAAAGATTAATATGAAATATGTCAATTGAAATTTTCACACAAGTATTTATTTATTATTTCTACAATACGACGGAAATATTAATTCAAGAGAATAGATTTAAAAATCGAATGAATAATTCGCTGAAAAATATACAACAAAAAAAAAAAAATAGCGCAGTAGGAAATTATTCAACTGCGCACAAAATTGTTGTAGCATTTTACATGCTTTTTTTAAATATAATATTTGTATTTTGGATTAGTCAAGCAATTAAATGAACTAACAAAGCAAATATTTAATTATTTTAATTATCAATTAGTAGTCGTATAGCCGAAGATCACAACCAAAGGGTTATTTATTTGGCAAGGCTGCCAGATATAATAAAGGCTGTTTTTTATAGAGTGATACAAGTTTAAATCATAATAAAACATATAAATATATATTTGATATCAATGAAACGGTCTTGATTGGATAGAATATTTTATGACATTAATGTTTAAATGTGATTTCGGCCATGTGGCCGCCACGGCTGGTGCGTACAAGACGCAATCTGGAACACCAATTATCACAAACAGTAACATTCTGACCATCATCGTTTTTGAAGACACATGGGCCAATGACTCCACCAGCCCATAAAGCGCACCAAACAGTAATTTTCTGTTCTGGGGATGTAGTGGTGTTTCGACAAAAGCTTGTGGATTCTGCTCACTCCACATGCGACAATTCTATTTATTTGAGTAGCCATTCAACTAAAAATGGGCCTTTTCGGAAAATAAAATTTTGAATGGACGAAGTGCACGATAAGTTTGACGAACAGAACCATTATTTTGATTAAAAATTTCCACAATTTGCATGCGTTGCTCTGATTTAAGTCGCTCTATAATGAAATGTCGAAGCAAACTAAACAAAAAGCAACTACCAGCTGTTAAATGGGTGATCAAATAAAGCAGTGATGCCAACTCAAAGTTGTATCACTCCATAAAAAACACCCTATATATTTAGATAATTCCATGAAAAATCGCCAACCAGTTAGGAACGACCTCTTTCGATTTGGATCGGAAAAAGACTATCTCTTGTTATATCTAGTACTTATACTAACGGATAAAAATTTTAAAAAATTATTTCCATTCATATTGAAAATTTCACTAAATTTGTTCTGTTGTTTTTTCAATATCTCAAAAAAAAACTTCTCTTATGTCCTTTTAAAGGGAATATATATGCTACAATAATACATAAATATTTTTATTATTATTGTTTTTCTTAAATACATCTGTTCTTTGAAAACCTTGAAATTTCAGAGGAACTATTTTTTAGGTACAATATTTTTCTTCATGTTTTAATAAAATCATTTAAGTCTCCATGAAATTTAAAAGCATGTCATTTAAAACATAATTCGTAAGTCATTTTAAAAGGAATGTACAAAATATTGAAACAAACTTTTATTTTGTGGAAAAATGTAATATCTGCAAGCTTTTGCGATTTAAAATGTGAATCAAATAATTTTTTTATTAATAGCACTAACTGGTGTTTAGAAGTTCTCAACTCTTGAAGGATGTGATTTTCTTTCGCTTTTAAGATATCAAGTTTTATTTTTTGACATGAAGAAAATAATCAAACCGCAGCAGAAGGACTTTACATAAGCGTTTTCCATCGGTTTCATACAGTTCTTGAATACTTTTTCATAAAAAATTGATATAAATAGAAATTGTTATCGCAACTAACAAATGCTAATAAATAAAAAAAAAATACTCCTGAGTACTGATAATGAAAGTGTAGCGGCTTTTGAAAACAGCTGTTGTGCTCTGCTGCGTACGTTGATTAATAAAAATTGTTGTTGACTTTCAACTGTGCAATATTTATCGTGTATTTCTGAACTAAAAACACTTTTCCAGCAATTAAACTATCAAAATTTAATTTATTAAAAACAAACACGGAACTTCAGCCTGCCTTAAACTTAGTTTAAACTTGATGTTAATTAAAATACTATTCTAAAATAAAGTATGGACTACCTGATTGAAATAACGAGTGCAGCAAAACGCAGCATAAAAATAAATAGAATTAATCTTTAGATTATTATTAATTATAATTCCATTGAATGTAATAAAGAAAGATCGTTATTAATTCTTAAAAAATAAAATATATACTTTTTGCCAAAGAAACTAACCGTCAGGACCATAGTGCACTGGAGCACAGAAGGCGCTGTGCCACCGTGCAAAAGTCACTCTTTCAGAAATGTCCTCAGTCTGCTGGATATTTATTTAGGAAAAATTTCTTTATCATGCCCGATTAATGGAGTTGGAATATAATTTGTAATTAATTGTGTGGCAAACAAATAAATAAATGCGCAAAAATACCAGCACCAGAATAACACGTTTGCAGTTGTCATAAACAACCATTTACACCTCCTTCAGAACTCTTCCATTGTCCTCCATCTTCCTTCAACTCCTCCATGTCGTTCGAATAAGTTCTCGACAAATTTTTGAATTTGTAATTGAATTTAAGCAAACATTAATCACTCTTAAGACCAGCGCTTAAGTGGCATTTTTGGTACCTTAAATTTGTGTGTCAAAAACAAAATGTTATCGTCAATAAATCTCTATTGAAACGCCATGGCAGTGAAATAAAGAACAATCAGCATTATATTAAGAATGTAATTATTTTTTATTAATGGTTGCTCCTTTGGCAGTAAATAATAAATTAGGAAATATATTCTTACATACCATCACACACTTACACACTTACACACACATGCATACAAACATTTTATAAAACGATTGGGCATTTGATAAAAAATAGACTTTTACAAATTTTGGTCTTTGGTTTTGAATTTTTTTCTCTACTTTTAATAATTTGTTAAGGGTACAACTGATGCGATGCGGTGGTGCCATCTACTGATAACACGGGAAAAATTATGTTGTAAAAAAAAGGGAAATTTATAGCGTCACCTCAACGTATGGGAATTATAAAATGGAGTGAGAAATTTTCGGTTTTGTAATAAAACGGTTTCTCCATTTTGAATTGCTTTTCCTTGTGCTGAGACATGTTGCAGGATGAAGTCTGCTTCCTGCAGCCCGTTTATACGCAGCAGACGATTTGAATTTTAATAGTCGCAAGTTTTATTTCATGTTAATAAAATATGTTTTTATTTTTATAACGGCTGGCTACTGGCTGATGAATATTGCGACTTGGTTGAACCGAAATAACGTTTATTTTGCAATATAAACAATTTTCTTTTAATTTTATTTCACACACAAAATAATGAGGTATTTTTAATGGATGCCTTAATGTATACAGCAGAGTCTCGGCAATGCGATTAGCTTTTACGCATTAGATGAGTTTTGCAACCGCGTAAAGGGTGTTTTTTATACAGTGATACAAGTTTAAATCATAATAAAGCATAGTGATATATTTTTGATATCAATGAAACGGTCTTTATTGGATAGAGAATCTTATGACATTAATGTTTAAATGTGATTTCGGCCATGTGGCCGCCACGGCTGGCGCCTACAAGGCGCAATCTGGAACACCAATTATCACAAACAGTAACATTCTGACCATCATCGTTTTTGAAGACATGTGGGCCAATGACTCCGCCAGCCCATAAATCGCACCAAACAGTAATTTTCTGTGGATGTAGTGGTGTTTCGACAAAAGCTTGTGGATTCTCCTCACTCCAAATGCTACAATTCTGTTCATTTACGTACCCATTCAACCAAAGATGGGCTTCTTTGGAAAATAAAATTTTGAATGGACAAAGTGCATGATGAGTTTGACGAACAGAACCATTATTTTGATTAAAAATTTGCACAATTTGCACGCTTTGCTCTGGTGCAAGTCGATCCATAATGAAATGTGGAAGCAAACTAAACAAAAAGCAACTATCAGCTGTTAAATAAGTGGTCAAATAAAGCAGTATCACTCTATAAAAAACACCCTTTAGTAAATAAAAAATAAATTGTTTGAAAAGGAGATTTCTTCTAGGAGTGAAAATGCTAGCCGGGGGTATAAACTTGGAAGGAAAATTTTATAAGCCAAAACAAAAATATAATAAAAAGAATAAATATTCATATAGATTTAAAAGTAGCAAATAAAATAAATATGTATACACACACATACACACACACACACACACATATGTACTTATACCTACACATATGCGTATATACGACACTGTGCAATTAACACTGGTAGCTCTAGTCCGCTGAAAAGGGTGATTCGTAAAGTAATCAGAACAGCATGTGCGTTTCGACTTACACCACCTGTGGGTTCTGCGCGTTGTGCTCCATACAGAATCTCGCTGAATCTGAAGTCACAAAAGTTCAAGGTTTTAATGTCAAGTTTATTACAAGCATTTCATGCCAAAAATAAATGCTATTTTCCAAATGTCGTCGTTAAAGAATCAACTTGAAATTGTTTCCTCATTGAAATTCTTGGCTCACGAAATAAATTCAGTTCAATAATTTCATCGCTCTAACGAAGGAGTCACCGGGAATAGAAAGTCCTGGCTTCAGTATACTTCTATAAAACGCAACATAACAGTATTTTTTTATTCTTTTGTGTTGTGGACGAAGTTTATTTAAAAAAAATTTAAAGTAGCTGTTGAAGTTGGTTGAATTTTTTGTTGTTGTGGAGTTATAGAAACTGGAAAGGCGAACATTTCATCTGTAGCCTATAAGTTTTTGTTATTGTGAATTGTTTTTTGTTTGTTTTTGTTTTTGGAGATATTTTATATTATGGTTTAGCATAACTCATTATTAAAAAATGCCCTACTTGTGGCAAAAATCATGCTAAATTATGTCAAATGTGTTAACATTATGCTGATAGAATTTCACTTTTTGTATAGCAAAATGGATTTTTTCATGAACCTTATATGTAAATACGCAACGTGTACTCCTATATTTGTGGTGCACTTTTAACTATCTTACCATACACCAATACTAATGAAAAATACATAGTTTGAAAGGTATTTTTATGGAGATATGCAGTATATCAAATAGTTTTACTTTCAAGAATATTGTGGGTGAAAATCTAAAAAAATATGAAATGCTCCCGTACTGTTAGTTTGACTACACAAGTATATTTTTATGACAAAAGCGCCACATACACATTATTGTGGTACACTTTTAAGTATCCTGCCAATCGCAAATATTTATGAAAAATATACAGTTTGAAAGGAATCTTTATATAAACGTGCAAGATAAAAATATTTTTTCTAACATCTTCCTCTAAGAGTGCTAAAAATCGTTTTGAAAATTAATAACAAAATATCATTCTTGTCTTATATGCACAAACACACACTTACTTATACAAAAAAATTAAAAAAAATTCAAAAAGTTGTCTGTTAGAAAGAAAAGAATGTAAATACCAGATACGAAATACCCTAAAAGCTTCACTAAAATATTGAGAAAAAATATTTTTTGGCCGAACTGTGTAAATAAAAGCAAAACTATCGAACAACTTAATATTGTCGTGTGTTATAATTTTCTTTGTGAAAAGACCCACACGGCCAGCATTCCACAAGAAACAAAGAGATTGACAAACCCTTAACTTGATTTGTTATCCTTTCAATGGTGTAGGGTATACAAAAATATAAAGACATTCTTCAATTACTTAAAGGACAATGGACAATTAATATGATTTCTTTTTGAATATTTTCTTACAAAAAAAAAGTTGCTTACAAAACAAAAAATTATGTTAATTTAAGGTTGACTTTATAAAAAGTGCAAACTTTGTGGAAGAGTTCATGTTTGAGAAAACATGAAAAAATAATACAATTTAAAAAAGTGCTTAAATATGGCCACAACAATGCTTTTTCCATTCAGAATTTACTAACTTTAGAGCAACTGATTCAATGACTTTTTAAACCAAACAATAATACTGCAGACATCGTTAAGGCTCCAAAAGAAAAAAAAAAAAATGCAAACAAATTAACATCCAGTTAAAATGTTGTCAACCAAAACAAGTTATTTTCAACATCAAATTTAAAAACGAAAATCCCCAGGCGGTTTAAGAAATGGTAGCATCTCACTACAAGCGCAAACATCTGCATAAAACGGGAAAATCCTTCAACGACTATGATGATCCTCTGCGAGCAGCAAAAAGAACAAAAGCAGCAGCCACAACAACAACATACTCCAAAGCGAGTCAATTGAAGACAATGGACTATTCTGAGGCAATTTCAGATTTAAATTCAACAAAAGCAAACAACAAGGGTTTCGCTAACAACAACATCAGCAGTCTCAACAGTCTCAACAGTCTTGCCAGCAAAAATAATAATAATAATAACAATAATAGCAACAACAACAGCAACAGCATTAACATAATGGACAACTTCAACCACAACATGTTTGAGCTGCAACCCTTTTTAGCCAGCAGCAACGAAATTGTTATCAATGCGGTCAACGATTTTAATTCTACTGTATCAGTGGATATATACGATACAGCTTTTAGTCCCACTGTACTTTTGACGGATGCCACAACTGCTGCCGCTACCGCCGCCGTTACAGCGGTCAACAATAATCGTGGTCTTCTAATGGACACACTTTTGGGTTCCGTTATGACCACAGCCACTGCCACCGTTACAACGTCGCCATCTTTGTCATCATCAGCAGCATATTTAGCATCTGCTGCCTCACCGTCACTATCGTCAGCATCTTCGTCTATAACCGGATTACAGGAAAATTTTTACGAAACCACCGTTGTTGCTGTCAATACCATGAAGACGTCAAACAATGAATCGGCTTATTGGGAATTGGAGATGGCTGATTTCGATTTTCTCTACAGACACTCATTGATAATGACGATTGTCTATTGTATTGCCTACGTGATTGTATTCCTGGTCGGTCTGGTGGGCAATAGTTTTGTTATCGCTGTTGTCTTACGCATGAGAAACATGCGAACTGTTACCAATTACTTCATTGTCAATTTGGCCATTGCTGATATCTTGGTAATAGTATTTTGCTTGCCAGCCACTTTGATGAGCAACATATTTGTGCGTAAGTATTAAATATTGAATTTCATTTCGACTTCTTCTCTCTCGTCTGACTCCCCCTCTTGATTTCGTGTTTATTGCATAATCAGGAAAATAAAAAAAATAAATTCATCTTCAAGGGGAAATGTGTGGGAGCGATAAAAATAATGAAAACTTAAATCGCAAATGAAAGTTTTGATTTAGCAAAGTTGGTGCTTAGGAATTTCGATAACCGCACATTCGAAATGATGTGATAAAGACTGGAATCAAATAAATTGCAAAAGTCTTGATGAAACAAACAATTCAATTGCAATAAATTAAATCTAATCAAAGTGGTTTACTAAAACGTGAGTGTGAGATTTCAGAAATGACTTCCATTAACAAACAAATCAAGTCGTAGTTAGAGGTGGCATGTCGAACAACTTCTCACTCACGTTAGCTCTCGCTTTTATAAAGAAAAATGAATATTTCCCACTTCTGCTTGATGGAGATATTTACCAATCACGCTCATGTACACTCAGGGGAGTGAATGTCGATGTTATATTGTGGTACAGTTTTTATTACCTTATAGTGCATTAATATTGATGAAACTTATATGGTTGGAAAGGCATTTTTAAGTAGATTTGAACAGTTGTAAATTCTTCTTCTCAATGTCTTTACAATATAATCTAATCAATTGGTGTCGATGGGCACACAAATATTGAATTGTTTTAATATAACTTATCTTGTCATAAACACCAATACTTTTTAAAAATTAAAAGAATTTAAATTTACAACCTCTAGAGATTCTAAAGGTTCGAGGTCGTACCTCGAAGTTTTCTCTGAACTTTTAAAATAATTTATTTAAAAATTACGTATATATTTATGTATCTGGTGTTTTTTATATTCTGATACAACTTTTAGTTGGCATCAGTGCTTTATTTGATCACCCATTTAACAGCTGGTAGTTGCTTTTTGTTTAGTTTGCTTTGAAATTTCATTATGGCGCGACTTACACCAGAGCAACGCGTGCGAATTGAGCAAATTTTTAATCAAAATAATGGTTCTGTTCGTCAAACTTATCGTGCACTTCGTGCATTCAAAATTTTATTTTCCGAAGAAGCCCATTTTTTGTTGAATGGGTACGTAAATGAACAGAATTGTAGCATTTGGAGTGAGGAGAATCCACAAGCTTTTGTCGAAACACCACTACATCCACGGAAAATTACTATTTGGTGCGCTTTATGGGCTGGCAGAGTCATTGGCCCTCATGTCTTTAAAAACGATGATGGTCAGAATGTTACTGTTTGTGATAATTGGTGTTCCAGATTGCGCCTTGTACGCGCCAGTCGTGGCGGCCACATGGCCGAAATCATATTTAAACATTAATGTTATAAGATTTTCTATCCATTAAAGGTCGTTTCATTGATATCAAAAATATATTACTATGTGTTATTATGATTTAAATTTGTATCACTGTAAAAAAACACTCGATATAAGAAGAAATCGAATCCTAGAGCAACTTGTCGCTAAACTGCCAGCGCACACTAACAAAACTTTGTTTTATAAATCCAACAAAACAATTTTATTAATTTTTTTTCACAAATGCAATGAAAATTTCACAAATTTAATGAACATTTTACGAGTATTGTGAAAGAGTAGGAATGGAATTGATTCAGTGACTTTCATAAAAAATAAAAATATTTCATCGGATTTATGACAACAATATTTTGTGTGTCCTTGCAAACCACTTGATGTATAAATAAAAATATTAAGTTTGTACTTAAAAATACTCAAACAATTAATTCTTCAATACAATTAAGTTTCGTGTTTAATTCTATAAAATTTAAGATATTAATAAAAATTTTATCATTTTGACTTTTATAATATCTGTGAAATATATTCGTTGTTCCAATAACAATTGACATATTTAATATTTTATTTTTTACATTAAAATCATTTAATTCAAATCATATATTTTTATTGGCAATTTACGATGAGAAAAACGATTTCAGTTGATTCCAACTACGTGGCTAATATTTTCTCTGTAAATATTCATGGATATATTTCTAACATAAATGCTGCGCATTTGAAAATAATGTCCAGACTATATTAATCTTGTCCGGGTTGCTCCAAAAACCTTAAACAGCCCATCAAACTTTCATAATAATAATCACTTGACATTTTTCTCTTGGACCATACGTTTGTAAATGACAGCATTAACTTTTAAACTCACATTAGCTTTATGTGTTCCTTTGGCCCGATAAGAAAATAGAAAAACATTTTTTTAACTTTGCTGGAGGGTCAGTTAACTGCTATAAAAAAAATCAAACACAATGCAAATGCTCAAATCTTATGGATTCCATTTAAACGAATATTAATATGAATCAGAAAGGATCTAAAGAGCGTTATACACCATAAAAATTCAATTTTGTCAACATAATCCTTTTAAATTAAACTGGATAACAGCAAGAACATGAAAATGCCAAAAAAAAAAAAAACAGAAATAAAAACAACAAAAACGTTAATAATAAAGAGCTAAAAGAGGGCTCATACTCCATATACTGGCTGCTACACAAGAAATAGGTCTCGAAGCAAAAAAAATATAAAAAATAAAAAAAAATCAGGAAAAAAGTAAAACCTGATAATATCATCATTTGGTTTCTGTTAATGAAATTCCTCAACGGTTTCCTTAAACCATAAACGTAAATAGACAGTGGCAGTAGCCGCAGCAGCAGCAGCAGCAGCCTTAGGAAACAGTATTGGCAACGGAGAAGCAAGAGAGTAGAGAAAAGAAAAATTAAACAGAAAAGGAACTTGGACAAAAACAGACGATTTGTGGCAGGACTTAAACAAAAGCAAAAATAACATGCTTTTATAAATTACTCTCAAGTATTTCAGCGTATAATGATATAGAACGATTTATATATTTTTCCTTACAAATTACCACCACTTACAAAGAAACTTCACCTACACACACACACACACAAACGCAACAACATTTGTATCCTGTTTGCTTTTGTTATTACACAGCACTTGTCTGTTGTTTTCTTTCCATTTAATCCTGAGTCATTGACAATTAAATTGTTGGGCCTACCAAAA
The DNA here is from genome assembly GCA_963675445.1 of Linnaemya vulpina. Classification (NCBI taxonomy): domain Eukaryota; kingdom Metazoa; phylum Arthropoda; class Insecta; order Diptera; family Tachinidae; genus Linnaemya; species Linnaemya vulpina. The sequence continues at coordinate 4,619,004 of OY776277.1, forward strand.
AAAGAAAAAACAAAAACAAAAAAGAAATACACGAAGAAAAAAAGGAAAATTTATAAAAATAAACGAAACGAGAAAAAACTCATGTTATTTTTAACACTGCACTCGTTGTTCGCTCGCTTTAAGTTCTCGTGAAAATCGCTTAAAGAGAAAGTTCTGCAGGAGGTTGAGAAGGCGTGAAGTGATTTTGCCAGACAGCACAAAAGGGTGGTCGTTTTACTCTCAGAACATCAGCTAAAAACTCCTACAATATTAAATATACAACGATTACGAGTTTGTATGGGTTGAAGTAAATCTTGAACAATTTTGAATGTTTTTTTTTCAGTTGATATGTTTTTGTGCTTCCTCTATCTTTTTCTTTTTTTTATTATATATCTTTTTTATTTCTTGATACTTACACTTTTCTTTCAACAAATACTCACTGGAGCATTCAAAAAGATAAGCCTCTGCAAATGGATTTTTGCGTTTCAGCTATAACCAGTTTAACAAGCGAGTACACTTTTTCTCATCCAGTGGGAGAACTCAAAAGTCCCTCTGACTTAAGGCCTTGACGAAAGGCCTGCTGAATCAATATTCTTATCTAACAACTGAATAAAAAAAATAATATATAAATACCCCTTTTTGTTCTATGAGGAGAGATGATGAACGAGTTAAATATTCTCGAATATCCTGTAACTATTTGTCGCGTCAGGACACTGCCAAAAATAGAAAATTTCTGTAAGTCTTTTCTTCAGTAATTGACTACTTTCAAAAGCCTATTTCTTTTTATATTCAAGGCCATGGAAACTGGCCACAGACTGTCAGAAGTATTTGATTGTTGTGCAATTTTTGATATTGTCTTGGTGTGACGGCGACGAACAGTTAAAAAATAAAATTAATTATTTTTTGTTTTGTTCCCAAAGCAGAAAACTCCTTAAAAGTGTTTTATTTGATAACAGCAAAATAAAACTCACTTTTTAATAGTTTCATTTGAAGTGTTAATTTTTCTTAAAAAAACTAATTTAAAAAAAAAAAATTAATGTGGAGTTGGGACCACTTTTCGAGATCACCAGAAATTGTGAAAGAGCAGTTCAATAGTTTATGGAGATTTTTTCAGTTTAATTGTTTTCTTATAAGTTTTATTTGAGGTCGCCAATTTTCTTAGACTTATTTATTGTTTAGAAAATAAAAGTTATTTCCTTAATCGTATCTACTCCTGACAAACTGAATGTGCTTAGAAAAAAAGTCAAGTTTAATATTAAAACGGACTATGTCCGTAACTTCTGGCAAAAACGCTGTCTGAAAATAAAGCTCCAACGACAGGAAATCAACTTAAAAAGCGCTCTCATTGTATTTTTAAATGCTCTTAAGATTCTGTGAAATATGCGAAATTAAATTAACATATTTGTGAGACTAGAGTACAGAAATGGGAGAGCAAAAAATATTTTACTTCAAAACCGCATCCAAATTTTATGTCAAATTGCACGGAAAAACGTTCAGATCCAGTTCTGTTGCATCATGTAAAGCGACTAAATTTGATTTTATTTGATAAATATAAAAACGTGTTTATAAAGGGTGTTTTTTATAGAGTGAAACAAATTTAAGTCATAATAAAAACATAGTAATATATTTTTGATATCAATGAAACGGTCTTTATTGGATAGAAAATTTTATGACAATAATGTTTACATGTGATTTCGGCCATGTGGCCGCTACGGCTGGCGCGTACAAGGGACAATCTAGAACACTAATTTTCACAAACAGTAACATTCTGGCCATCATCGTTTTTGAAGACATGTGGGCTAATGAATCCGCCAGCCCATAAAGCGCACCAACAGTAACACGGGTATTAAAACAAAAACGTGTTAACATCAGGTTGATACAGTTCTCGGATTCTTTTTCACAATAAAATTTGTGTAAATACGAACTGTCATCACATTCAACTAAGCCACCTAATCTGTGGCGATAAACACAATATACACATCAGCACTGAAGATGAAAGTGTTGCGACTTTTGAAAACAGCTGTTCTGCTCTGCTGTGTAAGTTGAATAAAACTGATGTTGACTTTCCTGTGTGCCTTGGAATATTTATCATCATGTCTTTCTGAGATTTTAATTAATTTCGAACAATTAGCCTATGGATATTAATTCAATTTAACGCGACAATTCTGTTTATTTACGTACCCATTCAACCAAAGATGGGCTTCTTTGGAAAATAAAATTTTGAATGGACGAAGTGCACGATAAGTTTGACGAACAGAACCATTATCTTGATTAAAAATTTCCACAATTCGAACGCGTTGCTCTGGTGTAGGTCGATCCACAATGAATTGTCGAAGCAAACTAAACAAAAAGCAACTATCAGCTGTTAAATGGGTGGTCAAATAAAGCAGTGATGCCAACTCAAAGTTGTATCACTCTATAAAAAACATAGGAGTAGTCAGGAAAGCTTTCTGATCAGATTTTTGAAAACTTGAAATCTTCTTAGCGCGGAAAAATGGGATTTAACTGAAGCATTTGTTGACATTTTTCACTTGGACAGTTCTTGTAGTTCGAGATTCACGTCCTACTAACAAATTCTCACACAGTTTTATTCAGAGAAAAGAATTAAGTAAAAAACAATTCTTCTAACTTTTTACCTTTTTTAAATATTAATAATCTCTAAAAAAAATTTAAAACTCTAGGTGTCTTGATTTTATATAAAAATACTGTTTATTTTTCTTTGCGAAATTATCTTTATTTATTTACAAAAAATAATTCAGTTCTGGAAGAATGTTAAATTGATTTTACAAATATCACTTACACAACAATCGCTTGTACGAGTGTTCGCATCTACACACATCCGCACGCATACAAATCTATGTATGTGTGAGTGAGTTCCCTTACAGAACTTAATAAATGTGTGTAATTTCCTCAACCTTCAAATTTTAGAAGAAAAAAAACCTAACAAATACTCAATTGTTTATTTTAAGACGGAAATATCTTTTCAATTTTACTTTATTTTGTATAAAATCAAGTGTTTATTTATATTCTAACCATCAAATGAAATATTGATTTATCTTGTACAACTTTCCCAAAAGCCTCAGCGTATGAGGAACGCCAAAGTATTTACCTAAAATAAATCATTCGCCCACAATGTCTTGTTTTTCTATTCGGGTTTATTATTGTGGCAAGTTTTTTAAGGCAGACACACACACGCACACGCACACACACATCTATTTATATACACAAAATATATATTTCAGGTAACGTAAATAAAATTAAACATTTATTACAGGTTGCTGGCTGTTTTCCTTGTTAATTACAATATTTTGACGTTCTTTATTTTTGTGCCTGATTAAAAGTCACACAGTTCAACAAAGGAAAACAATATAAGAAATTCCCAACCAAACATTCCTGCACCCAGTCAAAATTGTTCATTTTCCAACCTTCTACTTCTTCTCTCTCTCTCTTCATCTTATCCTTTTTTTATTTCCAATTTTGTTCCGCAAAAATCCACTCACACACAATATTTTCTTACACATGCTTAAATATACATAAGATTTGTAAGTATACCTCGTACATATGAAATGTATGTTGTATTCTTTTTTGTTCAGTAAAATACAACTGCATTTGTGTGTGTGTGTCTGTGTGTGTGCATACTTTAGTCTAAAGGATCATCGACACAAAACTGACCTAATTTCGATTCTCAGTCAACTTAGGCGCAAGGCTGGCGCAGAACATGTTGTTGTTGTTCTTGCTGTTGTTGCTGTGTTAACATGTATAAGTGGTATAATTTTCATTTCTTCGGTTTTGTTGTTATTTTCATTTTATAGTTTGTTGCTGTTATAGGTTGAAAAGAATGTAAGAGTGTGTATGAAAAGTAATGAATGAGAGCGAGAGAATCAAGCATGAGAGCCACACAGAGGTGAGGTGGTTGCTTGGTACTTGATTATAGTAGAGCAGAGTTGATTTTTTAGTGGGTCAGTGGGTGAATTTAAAGGTGATTTCATATTAAACAACGAACATGCTGACAAAAAATACACAGGGAATATAAACACTACACCAGCAGGGGCTTAAAAAAACACATGATGTGAGCACTTAAAGCAGGGCTGCAAAGCGGACATTTCATATTTGCTGTGTATGTTTTATGTTTTGAATAAAATTAATAAGTATTTTGTTACAAGTTTAATTCTTATCCTGTCCTCACTGAGGAAATCTTTAGTAATTGTTTTTCAAATGCACTTAAGTTTCAGAATTAATTTTCGGATTTAAACATAAACTATTTTGATTTTCAAATACATGGTTCATTTATAAATATCGTATTGTTAATTATTATTAATAAAATATCATTCTTAGAAAGCTATTTTTGTGTAAATTAGCACAACGCAAACAAATTGCTCAAGTTCTAGGAAAAAATTGTACAAAATTTTTATAAATTTTTTGTGTTATTTTATATTAAAATCTCAAGTAGTTGAATCTAAACCATCGAGGCACTCTAGTTGTTATACAAGGTAGCACTTCTCACTCTTAACAATGATCATACACGTAAATAAACATTTATCGGGTGTTTTTTATAGAGTGATAAAGCATAGTAATATATTTTTGATATTAATGAAACGGTCTTTATTGGACAGAAAATCTTATGACATTAATGTTTAAATATGTGGCCGCCACGGCTAGCGCGTACAAGGCGCAATCTGGAACACCAATTTTCACAAACAGTAACATTCTGGCCATCATCGTTTTTGAAGACATGTGGGCCAAGGACTCCGCCAGCCCATAAAGCGCACCAAACAGTAATTTTCTGTGGATGTAGTGGTGTTGCGACAAAAGCTTGTGGATTCTCCTCACTCCAAATGCGACAATTCTGTTCATTTACGTACCCATTCAACCAAAAATGGGCTTCTTCGGAAAATAAAATTTTTAATGGACGAAGTGCACGATAAGTTTGATGAACAGAACCATTATTTTGATTAACAATTTCCACAATGTGCACTCGTTGTTCTGGTGTAAATCGATCCATAATGAAATGTCAAAGCAAACTAAATAAAAAGCAACTACCAGCTGTTAAATGGGTGGTCAAATAAATCAGTGATGCTAACTTAAAGTAGTATCACTGTATGAAAAACACCCTATACTAATTAATTATTAATATAAATAAGCCGAGTTGAACTCAATGAACAAAAAGAAAAGGTTTTTCGTTTATTACTTAGAATAACAAATTCTGTTCGAATTCATATAAACCGATATAAATTCTAATAAAAACAATCACTGTTCTTTCATTAATTATGCATGATTTGGCGTGCTTAAAATTTTTTCTGTTAAAATGTCCTTGAATAGCATCCAGGTGCTATAAAAGTTAATTGAAAATTTGAATTTCGTGTTCAATGGCACATCAATAATTTTCTTTTATTTAGATTTTATTAAAATCTATGTATTTTGGCAATTTTGAAATTATAAAAAGCAATTTGAAATAATTTGTTATTAACAAGAGCTGTTAGCAGATAAGAGAGATATTCTAATGTCAATGGCATTATTATATCCAACCCTGCCTGCTACTCAAACGTTAAAACTTATTGTTGTCGGTGTGTACACGTTATAACGGTTGTGTGTATGTACAAAAGTAAATGCAGGTTTTTTAAATATTTATTTATTCAAACATACAAACAAGCACACATGTACAGACATACACTGACATACATATCTACATGTGTATTTGTGCATGGGTGTAGGCAAGGGTGTACACGCCTGAGTTAAAACTAGGTGGTGCTTGCTGGTGGTGGTGGTCGTGCCCAGATTTTCTTGCTTAATGGATTTTGGAAATTTTGTTGTGTTCGGCATTTGCTTTAATTTCTTCATGACTATTTTTTTTGTTTTTTTTTTTTTTGGATTGATGTAGTCTAGTTCGTTCATTCCTTTGAATTTTTTCTCATTCTCCTTTTGTTTTCTCTACCAAACGAAAGCAGGGGCTTTTCTTTAAAGTGCTTTTATTTGTTTTGCTTAATATTTCTTTTTGTTTTTTTTACCTTTTTTGGGTACGCAAAATTAAACGAGAACAATCGCAAATAAATATCTATGGGTTTTCCATTTTTATTCAACGCACGCACCCATTATCATAAATGTGATGTAAAGTACGGAAAAGAAGTGGAAGAACATGAAATTCATACCATTAAATTTACTCCTGTCACACAATGATTTTATGCTCCTCACACAGGCAGTTTTAGTTTTTCGCCTCAAAGAATACCCACTCGTACAAGTATTTGCAATTTGTTTTATTTTTATTGTCATTTCTTGCTGATTTCCTTCTTATTGTTTTTGTTTGTTGTTGTTGTTGTTGTTGTTGTTGTTTTTGTTTTTGTTATTGTTATTGACAGCAACAAAGAAGACCCTCTTTTTATTTATAGATGTGTACGTACTTATTTCCAATACATGCCATTAATATATGAGTTTATTATTTAAATGTTTGTAGTCATGCCCAACAAACACAAGGTCAAACACTTGATGTATGATGGCTTTTGTGCTTTTCTTTTCTAAATTTGATTTTTATTTATTTATTTTGCCAATGAGAAAGCAATTATTTGCGGAGGCATACTGATACCCTTCAACAACTGCACACCGGAGAGATCCACATGCGCTGGCTTTAAAATATTTATCAGCTAAAAGTTATACAGACACGTTGTTGCCAAACATGTTTAAATAAACTTTTATTCCTATTCCTTTACGAAGGAGCTGCTACATTTTGTTATTTATTTATTTTATTTGATATTGCCCGCGTTTGTAGGCGCATCTGTTGAGCTCTTAATTGTTGTAAAACTATTGGCAGAGGTTGAGTCAAGTTTTTGAAACTTGACACAACTGAATATCGTGTCCACTTATCGTGTCCGATATCCAGTGACATCGTGGGACAGGCAGTTGGTGTCAGTCGACAACATCATAACAAACAAACGAGTACATACACCGTCCATCGTGTGATTAAATTCACTTAAATTTCTGTAAACAGGCCAAATCCTTGTTGCCACACAAATGTCTACACCATTTCCAAGTTTGCTTTCTTATATTTTTCATATATTTCTAACTCTAAATATTTGAAATTTGAAAGGCCGTAAGAGCCTCTACATAATAAGTTTATTGCGAATATTTGAAACTGTAACAGCGAGTCAATGCCGCTTGTTTGTTTGCTGGGTGTGTGTATGTGTGAACTTCTTTTAGCACGTGTGTGTGTGTGTAATTTTTCTAAGGTTACTTTAGGTAAGAACGAATGACAGGAACCAAAAGGCATTTTCTTATTTGATTTGTGTGCTTTGATTGTTGGGCAGGGGAAGTATGCCGAATGGGAAATATTATTTTTGCATTTATTTCTAGATGATTTGATTTAAATGAATGTCAACAAATACTTCTTCATAACGATTGTCATTTATTTAAATTTATTGTCTAATAAAATTCGTGCGCTCAATAAAAATAAACGATTTGCGCATAAAGAAAACATTTTCTTTCCATTTAACAAATAAAAGTTTCGCTGATAAGTTTTATTATATATTTTACTTCTTCTTGAATACACTTTTATATACTATTTGTTGGACTAAATAAAATTAAAGTCACTGAAAAAGTTTCATAAATGCTCACCTCAAGTTTACAATTTGTAAAGAAAGCGGGCAAGTCAGTTTTATGCGTTTTATAAAGGCGGGACATTTTTGAGGTTAGGAAATAAGTGGGCTTAAAAGCACACTTTTTCCTTGACAAATTCAGTTTTGGCCATTAAACACAATAACGACAGCAGACTACAGACTACAACTTGTCAAAAATAGAATACATGTGCGTATATGAGAATGATTATTTTTACTACTACAGACAACACGGCTACGGGCTGTTGTCCATGCTGTTTATTTGGTTGTAGTCAAATTAATCGGATTTCTATTTAGGTGCGCGACAATGAGTAGAGGCAGTGTTGCCAGTATAATATAAATAAATTCAATTATTGTAAACTTGAAAATGTACAATTTTATTATACAAAAAGAAGCAAAAAACTATATTTCCAATGTAGTAAAATGATTTCTGAGCTAGTGAATGATGTTGTGGACTTTAAATATATTTTATTGGAATAACACTTTTTAAGAGTATTGAATATATGAAAGCGGCTACACTGGCGTTTGAAGAGAATTTTACTACAAAAAACAACTCATGGTTATTGATTTGGTGGAGTCGCCTTAAAAATAATTCAGTAGCTGACTACGAGACGACGAATGTAGTCAACGGCTTTTGTAGTCGGTGTTCGTGTAGCCTGCTGTCGTTATTGTAGAAATATGGGAATTAATAATGAAATATGATGTTGGGCAAATGTCGAGTCTTAGCAGGTCGACCGACGTCCGCTCTTTTCACAAAATTTTTAACCAAATTTCGCAACAGAACTTTGTTTATCCCATCAACTTTCATCTTTCAGAGTATCAGTTGTCTTCACGTAAGCCCGATCTTTCAAATAGCTTCAGAGAATGGAGTTAAATCAGAAAAAGAGACGGCCAATTAAAAATGGGCCTCCATCACTCAAGATGATATTATTCAAAAATGCGTTGTTTTCATTCAGTGTTTCAAACATCCGATTCGCATTAAATTCGTTAAAAATTTTTAATTCACTAGTGTTACGTTTCAAAGATAAAATTTCCCATTTTTTACTAAATATAAGTTGTTTTTCCTAACCTCAAATATGCGTTGAGTGCTGGCTCTTTTATATTGTATTAGTATGAGTTAATATGGCTGCTGCAAATCTAAAAGGCTGCAAGAATCTTCACATAACAAATTTGTTTGCAGTGTTTAATTCAATTTGACAGAAAATCGTACCTGCTTAAATAAATTTATTAACTTTCTCTTTATCAGAATTTCATAAATTTTTATTTAGAATATTATCGATAAAAATATGTTGACATGAGTTTATAAACGGTGCACACACACACACTATAAGACTGTAATTAACATGGTCAAATACGTTTGTAAATTTACTACAGAGGAATACTCGTACATGTTGTATCTTAAAATACAACTTGAAATCTTGTCACACAAGCAAATTTTTTTTTTTTTACTTTGAGGGACAAAATGCCACTAATCAGTTTAATTAAATATAAAACAGGCAACAAAATCTAATCAAAATGTATGAAAACATGAGACAGAGATGCAAACGTAACGAAAATTGCGGATGCAGTAAAATTTCCAGTGCGTTCTTCTGACATTGACAGCTGTTTTCAATATTCAACTTGGCAGCACCCAACTTAGCTGAGATAGAAATAGTTTTAAAAATCATTTTACATGGCGAAATCAGTTTGTAACAGTTGGTTTGAACATTAAAAACAAGACTTATTAAAACCATGCCAGCGTGAAAAAACAAATTTAATTCATGGAGTTTTTAACACACAGTTTGTCTAGGAAGTGGGAACAGAATATAATGAATCTACCCCAGGATTTGGTGTATTTCCAGCAAAGCTTTCTTTACCTTACTTCGGGACTTATTTGGCAAACTATAAAAGAGTGCTGGTGCTGTTTTCTTTAAGGCCAACGAATATTTTAAATAACAGAACGATTTTAAGAATAAGTTTTCCCTCCCTTCTTACATTTTTACTCTCTTATACAATTTACGAACTCTTTTGTTACTACAATTTCCAAAAAATTTTCATTATACAATTTAACCCTGGATGTTTATTTAAGTTACTTTTCGTTGAATCGACAAACAATTTTAAAAAAAACTTTCATTACATAACTTAACCCTGGATGGTTACTTTTCATTTTTGTACATGTAAGTTACTCTTCGTTGAATCGATGAACAGTTTAAAAAAAAAATTCTATCGGAACCGTTTTTGAAGTTAAGAATAAATAAAACTGTTTTTAGTTGAGTATTTTATTCAAAAAACAAAATTATAAAAAACTAAAATAGAACATAAAACTTTTTTCTTTATTAAAATTCGAGCAAACATAAGAGTTATATGATAAAGATTTAATGAGCTTCGGCAATTCGGCGAACAGTAACCAGCCAGGGTTAATAAAAATTATTGAAAATTTCAATATAGATTTTGGTAATTTAAAAAATATATAACCTGACGGATATTTTAGACTGAATTCAATCAACGAAATTTTGTATTTATTTCAACTCAAGTAAATAGAGAAAAGCAAATATTTTATTAAATTTTTTTTTTATTTATGGACGCATTTAAGGTCGAAAAAGTACAATATGTTATGGGGCTGTTTGTATAGTTGATTTTCTGATTTTGCAACCCTCGTTCACAGCCCTGGATAACACATGCAAATATAACTGCTGTACCAAAACAGTAGCATACTTTTGTGGGGAATGAATGAAAGTGGAACGCGTTGCGTATGTGAATTAAAAACTTGTCCATGTTAGTGGACAATAAGTTGCTCATACGTAAAGTTTTAATACTCTTAATATTTCCACAGTTGTGAACTTGGATCCTATTAAAACTTGCAGATACTTTTAAAAAGGATTTTGTTTTCATAACGATGGCTTAATATAAAAAAGGCCTAACTCGATTTTGTGTTACTTTACAGGAAACTGAACTAAATCCGTAAAATGTATGATACAAAAAAAGTTTTAATAGCTTTTTAATAAAATATGTTGCATCTTTTTTTAATAATTGCATGAACATTTTTCTTATATCAGAAGTTTTCCGAATTCGACTAAGTTTTTTCCTTCTCTTGTAAAGTAACATAAAATTGAGTCAGGCCTTTTTATATTAAGCCATCGATATGCAGAAATACTTCCATGTCGATTTCAATTATTACTTTGCAGTCGCTATATATCGACCCATTTGTCATTCTACGAGGTCCACACGATGCTGTACTCTGAGTGAGGAAAATGCTTACAAGTTGTACAAACTTCTTAGAGAAGGTCGAGAATCTGTGAAAATAAGGGGAATATAAAGAAAATTGTTATGGAAAATCGTCCAATCGTCCAATTAGACAAGTTGGTGTCAACATATCAGTGGACTCATGTTCAGTAGTATTTTCATCGTGGTTTTTGGCCCAAATTTGGCAACTTTTTCCTGTCCCCAAGATTGAAGGGTGACCTTGGAGGAGATAAAAAAAACCAAGTCACTGAGATAAAAAAAACTCAAGCACACAAAACAAAGCGCGTATCAAACCCGCATCGAGGATTGGAAAAAAAAGCTGGAATGGGAGGAGAAAAACAAAAATTAACCTTCTCTTTTGAGCAAACCTCGCATGCATATTTTATGTATGAATTCATTTCACTGTTCTTTTCTTCGATTTAAAAGTGTATCTATTGTTTTATCAAATCATTTGTTATGTACTCGTTTTTTCATCTGCAGCATATCCTTAAGAGCTCTTCTTTCAATAAATAAGTGTTAACGTTTTGAATAAAGAATTCCCAATTGTTTAAGAATTTGACTCTTCGCCACAAAAACAGAAGCATTTGTTTGCTTGTTTTTGTCTCTTTTCCATTTCAAAATGCACTCACTCTCTCGTTCTCCTGAAAACATTGAAAATGTTAAATAATTTGTTGTCATTTATTGAACTTTCCCCGTTTGGTACACACAAATTGTTAAAAATTGTATTTGTTTAACTTTTGGGTTGAGTATTTAAAAAAAAAAAACACCAGCCCTGTTTCATTGTTCATTCTGGCTGTTGAATATTTTAACTTTTGTTGGTAGTACGACTGCGAAGCAACTTTTATAAAGTGCAAACGTGCTGTAAAACTTTCCAACAGCATGATGATGATGATGATGATGATGATGGAAACTCAGTTCAGTTGTTTGTTGGTACTCGCATGTATGTGTGTCTGTCTGTCTGTATGTATTTGTTGCCGTTTTTATTTGATGCCTTATTTATTTTCTTAGCTCTTGTTGTCTATTATTGAAATTGGTTTTGTTGCTTGTTGGCATTTAGAATTATTTTTCTACCCGTAATCGCACAAAGAGTTTAACGTTTATGTGCCACATGGCGTAACACACTTCACACAATCATTTACACAGACAGACGGACAGACGAACAGATAGACACTCATACTTACTAGCATATTTGAGGATTCCGACAAACAAAACAATGCAAGGAGAAGTTTGTATGACAGTATTTAAGTGTATGTGTGTATGTGTGTGTGTGTGTGTGTGTGTGTGTGTGTGTACCTTTTTCTATATTCAATAAAATATAGAAGAAGAAAATATGCAAGCGAAGCACACCTTCAGCCTTAAAGTGCATCGGAAGGTTGTTTGTCGTACTCAAGGCTATTTGCGGCTGGATGGATAAAAGTTGACCTAAATATTTTGCTCAACGACCTAATCATCAGGGCTACCAACCGTACTCGTACACATTTCTGAATGCACACACACACACACATACGCACTCATACAAACAACTGTATTCACAGTTAAACGAATAGACAGACACTTATCAAAATATAAATAAAAGTGTCATCCGTACACTGTGAAATTTCTTCGTTTTCTTTATGCCAACCCATCATTTTTAAAAGGTTTTTCATTTAACATTTTCGTAATTATTAAGTTCAATTGATTTGTTTTGTTGTGAATAATTTAAACTTGTTTTTTTTTTTTTATTTCTTTGTTCTTTGAGAGAAATACATGCTCGTACATGTACTTGTATTTGGAGAGGTATAATTTTTTATATTCATTCAGCAAATGCCAAGCAATTACATGCTACGAGTATTACAAGCGCCGAAAAGGTTTAGAAAAAATTCACTTCATCAGTGCTATGACTGGTTAAATTAATTTCTATTGAAATAGAGTAAAGAAAAACTAAATTGGCTGGGAAAGTAGAGTATCAAGAAAGTGGTATAGAGTTTTTTTTATAGAGTGATACAACTTTGAGTTGGCATCACTGCTTTATTTGGCCACCCATTTAACAGCTGAGTTGCATTTTGTTTAGTTTGCTTTGACATTTCATTATGGATCGACTTACACCAGAGCAACGCTTGCGAATTGTGCAAATTTTTAATCAAAATAATGGTTCTGTTCGTCAAACTTATCGTGCACTTCGTCCATTCAAAATTTTATTTTCCGATGAAGCCAATTTTTGGTTGAATGGGTACGTATATAAACAGAATTGTCGCGTTAAATTGTATTAATATTCATAGGCTAATTGTTCGAAATTAATTAAAATCTCAGAATATGATGATAATATTCCAAGGCACACAGGAAAGTCAACATCAGTTTTATTCAACTTACACAGCAGAGCAGAACAGCTGTTTTCGAAAGTCGCAACACGTTCATCTTCAGTGCTCATGTGTATATTGTGTTTATCGCCACCGATTAGGTGGCTTAGTTGAATGTGATGACAGTTCGTATTTACACAAATTTTATTGTGAAAAAGAATCCGAGAACTGTATCAACCTGATGTTAACACGTTTTTGTTTTAATACCCGTGTTACCGTTTAATTATTTAATTGTCGCATTTGGAGTGAGAAAATTACTGTTTAGTGCGCTTTATGGGCTGGCGGAGTCATTAGCCCACATGTCTTCAAAAACGATGATGGTCAGAATGTTACTGTTTGTGAAAATTGGTGTTCCAGATTGCGCCTTGTACGTGCCAGCCGTGGCGGCGACATGACCAAAATCACATTTAAACATTAATGTCATAAGATTCTCTATCCAATAAAGATCGTTTCATTGATATCAAAAATATATTACTATGTGTTATTATGATTTAAACTTGTATCACTCTATAAAAAACACCCTTTAGAATGGCAACACAGAGATTTAGCGTGTTAACATCAGCTTGGTATGAATGCAGTTCTCGCATACAACTCTCTGAGCCACTTAATAAAGAGTAATAAATAAAAATACACATAAGCGTTGATGGGGAAAGTGTAGCGGGCTTTGAGAACAGAGCTGTTCTGCCTTACCGCATAAATTGGATTTGCTTAAAAGCAGGATATGAAATTGATTTAAAATACCATCTTCAAAATAATTTTTTATTCCCAACTTGAAACCCGCGAATTTCTTAAAAATAACTTTTTTTTGTTAATTTATTAGGTTTATTTAAGCAAAAGGTCTGTTATTTTATATTTTTGATATAAAAATTGTGTTCTTATTCGAATATTTCGCCACTTCTTTGTGTAGCTTCTTCAGGGATATGGAATAAAAACATAATTTTTATATCACAAATAAAAAAGAGTAGACCTTTTGCTTAAATAAATCTAATAAACTAAAAAAAAAATAAAAGGTCGAATAAGTTTATAAAATAAATTACTTTTTTGAATGTAAATATTTTATGAAGAGATGAAGAAATGCGGTGGCACAAAATGTCATAGTGGTGTATTCTTGGCTGGTATCATCTTTTGGGCCTGAGACAAGTTAAAAGCTTCAACTTGCAAACTCACAACGAAAACTTGACATTCTCAAAATTTTACTTACAACAGATAAGGAATCACACAGCAAATTAAGTTAATAAAAACGCGTTTATAACTCAGCCTTCTGAAATTGAAACTAATAGATAAAATAACATATTCCATTTGACAATATGCCAACTTGGCGTTGAATATATAAAACACGCGTACATTTTTGGGGTAATGGTTTTATTTATGGCTGCGCATGTATGTCGCCAACATTTAAAATTTTATTTTGCTGATACGAGCGACAATATTTTAGGCCTTCTGTTCCGACATGTAGATCTTAAATAAAATTAACCATCTGCTAATGAAAAGCGAAATGTGAAAGATTTCCTCGATAGTTGTTGCCATACCAGCAGACACATACAAACGAATGTTATTCTAATATTCTGCGTTGCTCAAATATATTTTGATGTAATAAATTCTATAATTTAATGATGTCTTTATGTTCTATGGTAGCATATTTGGCTGCCAGCATCCCATTGAAATCTTTGCTTAAATACACTCTCTAGTTCCCTCTCCACCCCCTCTCTCTCTCTATCACCCACTCTCACTCTAATCAGGCGTAATTCCAAACACTTACGAAAACCCTTAAATAACAGTTCATAACAATCAGCAGAGAAAAGTTATGATTGTTTTGTCAAGACTACTTCACAGTGTGTACAATGTAGGTACGTGTATGTGTGTGTGTGTGTGTATGCTGGATTCAATGTGTTGGAAGAATTTGTAACGATAAATATTGTTTAATTTATTAACCATAAAAGCCACGATACGATAGTCTGCTTATTTATTTAAAGCTATTGAATGTGATTTCATTATTTCTTCCCTGTTCACTAAATATTGAAAGTGTGGGATCAGATTTTTTTCTGTCTGTCTGTCTGTCTCTCTGTCACTTGGTTAAAAGTGATGCTCTGCCGTTTTGTATGGCAACATATTAAATAAACATAATTACGTGATCTGCATATAAAAACAACAATGGAAATAATAAGCATGACGATGCTAATGATGATAATACGCGTGTACTTGCTGAAATAGAAAATGGATAATAAAATATACTTAATGTCACCACTATTCTATGTGTGCATGCATGAGTTTGTGTGTGTGTGTGTGTGTGTGAGTTTGCTTTGGTATTTTGTTCCGCTTGATGGCAGCTTAAAGGAATGTGCTGCTGCTTAAGCGGCACACGCACACCAAAAAAATTTTTTTTCTTCATTTGTATTGATTGCAACCGAACTTCATCATGATTTATTTGTTTCAATAAAATTTTTTAATGATTCGTTAGCAGTAAAACACTATAAATAAAATTGGAATAATTTTGTCATAAAAAACCACAGATCAGTCAAAATGTCAATCAAAATTGAATGGCTCTGAATGGCAGCATGAATGGATGGATAGTTGGCCCCTTTAGATGGATGGAAGGATAAACATTTTCACAATAAAGCCACGTTTGCCACAAGCGGAAAGGTCAAAGGTGGAAATAAAGTTTGATTAATTTGCTTTTTATTTACGTTGTTTTTTTTTATTTTTTTAATGGCACAATAGAGAAGAAATGTAACCTTTTTCTTTTGAGATTTTGGCAAATTCAAGTGCTAATTTTTAAATTTCTCATACATTTTATACTTCTGCACTAATATCGGGTGTTTTTTATAGAGTGATACAACTTTTACTTGGCATGGCTCTTTATTTGACCACCCATTTAACAGCTGATAGTCGACAATTCATTGTGGATCGACCTACACCAGAGCAACGCGTGCAAATTGTGTAAATTTTTAATCAAAATAATAGTTCTGTTCATCAAACTTATCGTGCACTTCGTCCATTCAAAATTTTAATTTCCGATGAAGTCCATTTTTGGTTGAATGGGTACGTAAATAAACAGAATTGTCACATTTTGAATGAGGAGAATCCACAAGCTTTTGTCGAAACACCATTACATCCACAGAAAATTACTGTTTGGTGCGCTTTATGGGCTGGCGGAGTCATTGGCCCACATGTCTTCAAAAACAATGATGGTCAGAATGTTACTGTTTGTGAAAATTATATAGCGTTCCACTAATGTTTAGCAACCAGTGCCAAATTTCGGACTGAGTGCGAAGTCATGCCTAGGATTTTAGGCTTCCCAGTCTTTAACGGATTCAAAGCAAAATTTGACTGAAACAAAAATTCAATAAATTGAACACTCTGGACAGATACATTCTGAAGTTACGCTACTGACTCTTTGTGTATCTGCCAGCTGTCGATCTGTTAAGGAGTTTCTGTAATTTCAACTTTTAATTCATTTTTTTGAAAGAAATATTTCTAAAAGCTTATCAAAAGCAATTTCTTCATTCTTACACTTATTTTTTTAACATGCATACATAATTAGGCGACATGATTACTTAAAATAGATTCTGTAATTACCTGCAAGTATGACATCATGCCGCCTGTCGCGTGACTGATTACAAAATCATTTTATATAGAATTTTGTGTAGTGAAATATTTTTCGCTTGCTGAATAATTAAATCCATCTCTTAAGAGCTTCCTGTTACTTTTGGAAATTGTTGTTGCTGTTGTACAATAAAAGCACAGACCATAAATAACAGAGAGTTTTTTATATTTTATTTTTTTAAGAAGAGTATGAAACAAACACGTGGACATGTTGGAAATAGAATTTCATATATAAAAATTGTATTTTTATGGGCCGAGTTTATTAATGTAAATAGAGCAGGCTATTTAATTTAATTCTCCTAACGTTTGGTCAATTATATTTAGACTTTCGTAAAAAATGGGAAATAAAATTCTGTTATGATTTTGAGGGCATGAAAATATCTTCTGGATTTGTTTTAAAAAAATGTACTCAAATTTCTTACAACATATTTACGAAGTGAAACACTCAAGCTGTTCACACGAAAAGAAACTTGCTTCACATGAACAACTTCGTTTCATGTAGAAAAAAAAAACACATCGATTTGCTTGCATCGAAACCCTCCACTGCATCCACACACCCTACTGCACATCTACACTTCATGTGGTACGTTTTTTTATTTCAATGTAAATTTAAGAGATCGATCTAAGACCTGTTTTTTTTCGGATAACTCTATGCTACGGATTAAATTTAGTACCAACAGTTACAACGGAGCGTAGTGGTTTGTCGAAAATGAGGCACGTAGATTCTGCTTGAATGCTTGCGATCAGCCAACACAAGCCAAACAACTAAAGTGTGTTTCTTATAGAGTGATACAAGTTTAAATCATAATAAAGCATAGTAATATATCTTTGATATCAACCAAATGGTCTTTATTGGATAGAAAATTTTATGACATTAATGTTTAAATACGATTTCGGCCATGTGGCCGCCACAGCTGGCGCGTACAAGGCGCAATCTGGAACACCAATTTTCACAAACTTTTCTCACCGATAACTCTTCAAATGTTGATTTCCAGGTGTTCAATTGTTTGTGGTTTATCGACGTACACAAGTGACTTTACATAACCCCAAAGAAAATAATCCAATGGCATTAAATCACAAGATCTTGGGGGCCAATTAATTGGGCCATTTCGTGAAATTATCTTTTCGTCAAAAGTTTTCTTGAGTAAATCAATTGTAGTTGTTAGAACCATATATCAGCAAGATTAAAGCCAGCTAATTGAGGTACGAAAGAGCTTCGAATCATGTTCCTCTACCGTTCACCATTGACAGTAATATTCGGACCATCAGCGTTTTTGAAGACATATGGGCCAATGACTCCGCCAGCCCATAAAGCGCACCAAACAGTAATTTTCTGTAGATGTAGTGGTGTTTCGACAAAAGCTTGTGGATTCTCCTCATTCAAAATGTGACAATTCTGTTTATTTACGTACCCATTCAACCAAAAATGGGCTTCATCGGAAAATAAAATTTTGAATGGACGAAGTGCACGATAAGTTTGACGAACAGAACCATTATTTTGGTTAAAATTTCCACAATTTGCACGCGTTGCTCTGACGTAAGTCGCTCCATAATAAAATGTCAAAGCAAACTAAACAAAAATCAACTACCAGCTGTTAAATGGGTGGTCAAATAAAGCAGTGATGCCAACTCAAAGTTGTATCATTCTATAAAAAACACCCTATACTCTTTAATATTCTCGAAAAGAAAGTTTATAAATTTATATAAATTTAGGGAATTGTGGATGTATAAGAATCGTATTAAACACTTTAATGTTTAATTTTAGAATTTCAATGCAATTTGCATGCAATCAAATCGATCAATTCAATCATTTACACCTGGTTCGTTTTCCCAAATTAAAGGAAAAATCAAAGTGGTCAATCAAAGCTAATCGTTTTGCCGTATTTCACTGGCGCTAATACGGAATATCAGGGCACTTTTCACCAAAATAAATATAAAATAACTAAAAATACTATTTCAAACCTCAATTAAAAAAAAAAAAGTTTAAATAAATATCAAAGTCAATGCAAGAACTCAATGACCACTTTTCCTTTTTAATTTCTTCCTTTATTATCCAACTTCGGCTGCCGTTTTTTTAACTCCAATTTTAGTTGTTAAAGATAAAGAGACCAAAACAGTTACCAATTATGAATTATGGCATGTGCCCACATTATCAAAATTAGTAGTTAATTTCAGTTGTACATTGTTCGTGCGAAAAGTTTAATATCCTTGACAAAGTTTTAACTCAGAAATCTCGCGTTATGCGTTATCCTTAATATGTGTAACAAATTTGTAACACATCGAATTGTTCAATCAATGGGAAAAAGTTTTGCAATGAAGACCACTGGCACATTTATGTGTTTAATTAATTTGTTAAGTAAATGTTGGCCCCACATGTGGCCTGAAATCCAAAGAAAAACCACTGAAGCATTTACAAATGTAATCGTTATGTGGGTGTGTGAGTGTGTGAGTGTGTGTTTACTTGGGCGGCATACACTCGCATTTATTTTATTTATTTTGCTAACGTCTGCTTAATATCTTAATTTAAGCTGAAAGAATTACCAACAAAACTTTGAGTAGAACTCGTACTAAATGCTACAGACAGTGGGAACATCTATTGATCAGCGTTTAGTAAAATAGTTTACGTGTCAGTAATCAAGTACTTTTAAGCATTACCAGCACTTGACCTTTAGCAAAACAAAGCTTGACCTCTGACCATTGTTAGTGAACAGATAACTTGTTTTTTAAATTAATTATTATTGCCTGTTTTTTTTTTTTGTAAATAAAATAAGAACTTTGGTTTGAGTTTGTGTTACAGAACACCAAACAAAATAAAAAAAACACTTAATTTTTCAATACGAATTCCCAAGTGAAAATGTTTGCCTCAATTACCAAAAGACTTTGTTAATATTTTCTTAACTTGACTTTATTACATACAATTCAAGTTTAATTACTTGTTTCTAGTTAAATTGGCTTAAAGTTTTCACTCAAAATTAATAAAAACATTATTTTCTTGGCAATTTTCCACGCTTGTGTAGTCAAACTTGAAAACCGAAATACTCAGCGTTTTGAAAATGTCATGACATGAGAGTAATAACATTCAAAGAGGATTACCCGCGAAATATTCGTAAATATAACGAGAGAAAAGAGGAGAATAATTTATTACAAAAAGTGTAGGTGTAGATTAAAAGTTTAAATTCATCATCTGGATGTTTTGCTCGTTTCCCTTTTTCTCTGTTATTTCAACTGAAGCAGCGACGACACTCGTATTTAACGAATGCTGGTGGGTCTTAAACATAATTAAGAAAGTTAATTTAAAGAGATTTTGATGAGCTCGAGCAGTTTAAGCGACTAAAATGCAGAATAAATAATCTAACAAAGTAAATATATTCATCATGTCTATAAGGGTTTTGTGCTGTAGAGTTCATACTTGACATTTGAGAGTGCTTTTGATTGACAAATAAATAAATTCCACATGGGAAAGCGACTGAACCACAAACATTATTTAAAAAAAAGGGAAACGTTTTTAAGAAAATATAGTGAATGAGACGAGTATTGATGATATCGAGTAATTTTTGGAAAAGTAGAATTATTTTATGATCCCACACTCTTGATGAGGAAGGAAAAATAACTACAAATCGCTGTTTTCGGAAGTCGCTAAACTTTCACCATCAGCACTCATGAGCATTTTCTTTATTATTTCCACTTGTTATTCTGTTTCACTCAGAGTATTACCCCCACTTATATTGGACCACCTAAACTTATTATCATCATCGCCAAATAGCAGACAAGTTTTTAGGCAATTTCGTTCTACTGTTTCCAGAACGTTTTGAATAGAAAATCTTGAATGGAAAGTACTAAAAAAATTAACGAGTGCTGTTTTTAATATTCACTTAGATCGATCGCCATAAATAAAAATCAAATGGCAATACCAAAGTCATTTAATTATTTCTTATTTGTTTTTTTTTTTTGTCCATTAAAGTGTATATCTTCCCTGCGTTTAATGGTTCTAGACACAATCATAACGCTTACCGTCAACCTCGTGTACGAGTGCTTGACATCAAGCATATAAAAAACGATTGGATTTTCCATGCAGGGCTCAATGTCACAAATACTGAACAAACGAGTATTCCTTCATACCCCAACACGTTTAACAAGCCTTTTGATCGTGTCCAGACACGTTTATATATTAATAAGATATTTTGTGTTATCATTATTTTGATTATTATGCTCTTCCATATAACAAACAGAATTGTATATTAAATTGCGTATTCATAAAACATAATATATTTACTATATTAATATTTTTATAGGCTAATTGTTCTAATTTAGTTAAAATCTCAGAAAGACATGATGATAAATATTCCTAGGCACAAAGGATAATATATTTAATATGAAAACAATTATTTAAATAACACTTCAAATACACGTTAGTTTTAATATATTTTAAGTACATCGTTTGGACATTCTGGAAAAATTATGGGTAGGCTAATCAATCGGTTAAACATTAATCGGTTAATCGATTGAATTATTAGTAGGGTAATAATAATCGGTTAATCGATTAAATACTCACTAACCTTGAGATAACTTTTGTAAGCTAATATTATCATAAAAAGAACTATAAGGTGTTCTTTATAGAGTGATACAACTTTGAGTTGGCATCACTGCTTTATTTGGCCACCCATTTAACAGCTGATAGTTGCTTTTTGTTTAGTTTGCTTTGACAATTCATTGTGGATCGACCTACACCAGAGCAACGCGTTCGAATTGTGGAAATTGTAATCAAAATTCTGTTCGTCAAACTTATCGTGCACTTCGTCCATTCAAAATTTTATTTTCCGATGAAGCCCATTTTTGGTTGAACGGGTACGTAAATAAACAGAATTGTCACATTTTGAATGAGGAGAATCCACAAGCTTTTGTCGAAACACCATCACATCCACAGAAAATTACTGTTTGGTGCGCTTTATGGGCTGGCGGAGTCATTGGCCCATGTGTCTTCAAAAACTATGATGGTCCGAATGTTACTGTCAATGGTGAACGGTATAGGAATATGATTCGAAGTTTTTTTGTAACTCAATTAGCTGGCTTTAATCTTGCTGATATATGGTTCCAACAGGACAGATCCACATTCCATACAGCGGGCGCTACAACTGATTCACTCAAGGAAACTGACGAAAAAATAATGTCACGAAATGACCCAATTAATTGGCCCCCAAGATCGTGTGATTTATCCCCATTGGATTATATTCTTTGGGGTTATGTAAAGTCACTTGTGTACGTCGATAAACCAAAAACAATTGAACACCTGGAAATCAACATTCGAAGAGTTATTGGCGATATACGGTCTCAAATGCTGCGAAAACTTTCTGAAAATTGGTGTTCCAGATTGCGCCTTGTACGCGCCAGCGGTGGCGGCCACATGGCCGAAATCATATTCAAACATTAATGTCATAAAATTTTCTATCCAACAAAGACCGTTTCATTAATATCAAAAATATATTACTATGGTTTATTATGATTTAAACTTGTATCACTCTATAAAAAACACCCTTTACGTACATATTCAGTTCTATTACCCAGCGAAATTAAAGTGAATAAATTAAAGAGAAAAGTAAAAAGACTCCAGGGAAAAAAATTCATGATGAGGCGAATTTTCTTTTAATTTATGATATGATACATGGGAGTATATTAATGATTGCAAATTTAGGGAAAGCGGGCAAGTTTCGAAAAAAGAAATATTCATGATATAATTATTTATATATGCATATTAAAACTAACTCATATATAAACATTTTCATTAATAGTTCAAAGGATTAGTATCCTATTAATATATTAAACTAAAATGTTGGTTAATGAATCGATTAAAAGAAAACCATGACTAATTGAAACCCCAATTGAAAACTGTTTAATTGCTTGACTAAAAGCTTTCAATAATATTTCTAGTTCTTCTAAAATAATTTGGATTTAATTTATAATATGTCTTAGCCCATAAATAGATCACTTTAATTTTCTTAAATTATTAACTAGGGAAAACGGCTCAATTACATTAATATTCAGTGTAAACAACTCGCTGAATCATTTTCCTTGCGATTTGTGTTCTCCACTAAACGCCAGAGTGGCATTATTTTTTCTCCTTCTTTAATTTCCATTAAAATGGATGACTCTACTCTTTCACAAAGTTTTAGTTATTTTCCTAATTTATTAAAAACTTACTGCCAACAAATTAAGCACGTTACATTCCCCTGCGCTCAACTGTGAAATATTCTTATCTATTTCCTTTAATTTTTTTCTTAAAGCATGGATGCTCGGCTGGCTAATGTGCAAGACGGTTCCCTACATACAGGGTGTATCAGTGGCAGCATCTGTTTACAGTCTTATAGCTGTTTCATTGGACAGGTGAGTGTAAAACTTAAATGAAGAAACAATTATCTTTCTTTTCTCTTTTGACAACGTTCATTTTATTTATACAGAATTTTGTTTTTTTTTTTTTTTTGTAAAGGGAGTTTAACAAATGGGGAAGGGAACGAACGGATGTGGGAATGGATGTGGTAGTAGGATTAGGTTTGAATAGGGTTTATAATTTTTAGTATTAAATTCAATGATGGGCTATAACAGCAGGATGAGCATGATGGACAGGTATAACAGGTACAACAGGCTTAACTACGGCTACTGGAGCATGTACCACTGCCTTGACAGGTGCTGGATGTTGAATTACATGGCTGAAAGGTATTTTATTAAGACGTAGTCGCATTAGCTGAGAAACTATTTTGATTGAATGTGATGGAAGTACTTACGAATGCACAGCATGAGCACCATGATGATGGATGGCGGAACCATGAGCAGCCACAACTGGATGTGCTACAGCTGGATGAGCCACCACCGGAACATGAGCAGCCACAACGCTGGGCTCAGCTACAGCCACAGCAAAAGCAAAGATAGACAAAACCAACAACTATAAAAACAAAGAAAGATATAAAACAAATTTTTTCTATCAACTTTTATAACCGCTCTGGCGCTCAACAACTGGCGCCTGTTCTGCTACAACTTCTACTTTATTTTCATACTGTTTTTCTTTTTATTGCCAATTTTTTGGCTATCGACCGACCGTCTAACTTACTATCTTGAACATGATGCTAATGGTGTGATATGAAAATGTTTGTTTTAAAACAAAACTAAAAAAGAACAGAAAAATGTAGATTTGAAATGTAGATTTTGATTGGCAAATAATTTGCTACTGATGACAAACCTACAACTTGCCAGAGCTTTTATACTCTTTAAAGCGCAAATGAATATTAAATAAATTGGAAACAAAAATGTTTGCGTTAGACACATGACGCCTGTTTCAATTGAAAAAATTTCATTCGAATTATATAAAAACACTTGAAATTGAAACCAGATGACCGCCGTTTTTTGTGTGTTTGTTTTTGCTTTATTTTTTTGCTCAATTACGAATAATATTTAATATTCTAAATACTACCGGCGTGATAGTAGCCTGCCTTAAAGTAGAGTTAGTTTGTAGTTTAATACGTCCTCCTTTCATTCAATAGTTCACGTTTACACCATATCCAAAGTTGCTTGCACAACTGTTTTGAACGAGTGTGTTAAATGTTTGCACGAAAACTATTTTATTCAGCTGGACTTTAATTAGAATTGTGTTTTGTATTAGAGAAGCTTTTTACGCCCGGTAACATTTCCAAAGATCTGTGCATCATTTCGATACCGCTCAGAGCTGTTTATATGAGCCATTTTTAAGATCCTTCAAACTCGTTCTCTTTGTAGCTCATCAAAATGTACAGAATATAGCAAAAGTGGAAAACTTTCTAATAAGAATACGCCAGTATCCAGCATCAAATTACTGCTTCCAATATCGGCAGAGATTTAAATGGAAATCTCAATCGGTATTGAATGACAATATTCCTGTTCGTATCGCCCAGCCCGTATTGTTTTGGAAACTTTTCATGAACACTATTTTTGGCAGCTCCGCTCTTTCCTTTAAACTCGTCCTCTTTACTTTGTTAATGTTAAACATTTTCAGTTTGGTCGATAATTTAACTAGAAATCGACAAGATTTGCAGATCATTGAATTTTATTATGAAAAGACATGATGGGTTATATGCCCAGTTTGGGCGACCTTCTGAGGTGGTTACTCGGGATCTTGTAACTAAATTTCCTAAATTTAAATTATTGGACAGTAGGTCAATTAAATTTCTAGTTATTCGTTAATCGAATATTTAATCCAAAATAAGCAACTTGAAGTTGTTCGAGGAGCTAATCGCCAAAAATTAATCGATTAATCGAATCGTTTGAATACCCCAGCACTAGTGTAGGTCATATAAAATCCACATGACTGAGTGCGAAGTCGAATTCAGTAGCGTGGTCTTGAGTTCATTACATCGGACAACAGCACCGACATACGAAAATAGCAAACAAATACTGTGAAATAGCAGGTATTTGTTTAATCGATTAATCGGCAATCAAACTATTCGTTAATATTGAATACAATCGAATAAAATATTGAAATTACTCGAACTGTTAATCGCCAAAGAAGGAACGATTAATCGAACATATATTATGAAATAGCATACATATGTTTAATCGATTAATCGGAATATGTTATAATAGTTATGTGCTAATCGAATAATTAATTGAATACAAGCAGTTTAAAATTTCAATACGCGTATGCGATTGTAAAATTTTTAAAGAATTAAAGCCGCACGATCACAGTGACATAATTGACAGGCACGTTCGACGAACGTTTTATATCACGTTTGGGGCAGTTAAATTGGCCGCCTAAATCATGTGATTTAATGTGTGGCTCCTATCTATAGCGACAAGTCGTGCTGGAAGCCAATATTAAGATGCCGATCCAGAGAGAGAGAGAGAGAGTTGGACCAACTTTTACATAAAATTGGCTCTAACCAGTGAATTATGTAGACCCTTCTGCCGACGTTATGCTTTTCAATCAAACCTGAAAGCCCTTAAAAATCACCCGGTGAAAATACTGAAAATGGGATTTTTGGGAAATAGAAAATCTTCTTTGGGTATTGTGGGGATCTCAGACTTAACACTTGTTGTTCTTTCCATTTTATTAATGACATTCTTTTCCTTTCAGTTGACAGTTTTCCTCAAGAAAGTTGATAAATAAAAATTTAAAAGCATCTTCTTGTTTACGACTGTTTTTCATTTAGAATTTTGAAATATCTTAAATGAATGAAACATTTATTTTTGATCATAAACTGGCATGCAAACGGTGTAGTTTTCATAGTTACAGTAAAATTCATTTACATTCAGAAAAGGGAATCCAAGGAGACGGCATGTCTATGTCTATCACACATGCTGAGCAAGAAATACATAAATAAAAATTAAACAGCTGCAATAAAAGAAAAAAGAAAATAAAACTAATTTGTGAACAAAATTGTCACATTTCAAACACTTGACAACAGTATTGAGAAACTCCAATAAAGTTGCTCACATGCTGTCAGTTTTTGTAAAGAACATTTCACTTCATAGAAATCACACAAGTATTCGCATGATTAGCGGTTTTTATTTAAAATTTTCTGAATTTTTTTTTCACATTTAAGGTAAACAACATTATGTTCTTAATATTAATAACGCTGGTCGCACACACAGAATTACATCATGCGCTTTTGGAATTGATTTAAGTCAACTAAAACTACTCGTGTGTAATCAGTTTTGTTGTTCAAGCAACTTCTACTGCATAAACAACAACAAAAGCAACTTGGATTCCGATTTATGTTTGTTTTCATAAGCATTGATTTTGCTCTAATCAACTTGGCCAATAGAATAGTTTAATAGAAAAATAAGATCAAGTTCAAAAATTGTATGTTAAACTCCTTGACCACTTCTTAAAATGATAAATAACCCACAAAAGTTTTTCATGGAATTTGTATATTTAATTTAAATAACAACAAAAAATCAGTCTAAAAATATAATGCAAGGTGAGAGATTATTACAACTACAACAACAATATGTGGCACTGTGAAATCATCAAGAAGGCAAAGCAGCTGCTTATGTTGTGTGAAGATTTTTCACTTGTTTTATTGTCCCTCCTAAATAATTACCCTTTAAGATTAAGGGCGTTTTCTTTTCTAGAAAACATGTAAAATTTTTTCTGTTATTTTCTAAAAAGTGGCGTTTTAAAACAGAAATTATTTTTCTTGAAAATTTTGCCATTTTCTGTTAAAAAGTGCGAAAAATGTTGCATTATTTTTTAGAAAAGAAATCGCCAGTAGTTACTTTTGCTTCGTACTATTAAAAAAGGACTTATTAAAACAAACACATTTAAATATAATTGCTTTATTAAAAATTAGCTCTCAAGTCAGTAGCATTCGAAAACTACTGAAACGGATAAAAAAAGTACTTTGCAAAAGTATCTTTAAAAATAAAGACCTAGAGCCTGAAGAATAATTATAAGAAGAATTTAAGTAAAAAACAAGGTCGAATAAAATACAAAAAATAATTGTAAAAATAAAGTTTAAAAATGGGTAGCCCTTAAAAAGTGCAACGTAAAAATTGATTTTACAAAAAACTAACTACATGGTGACAAACACGATCAAATTATTTGTTGTCAAACTCCTGTACGAGTGCTTGACGTCAGTGATATGCAAAAACTCAATTTGTTTGAAATTCCGTCAAGCGCCGCCAGTGTCAAACATTTTGATCGTGTCTAGAAACGCGTCAAACATGTCGTTGTTGCAGAGATTTCTTAGTAAAAAAGATCTTTATTCTTTAAACATATTTTTTTTTTCAAAAATACTTCTGTTTTTATTTGTTGCTGACATTTTGCGTTCCTTGCAGATTCATCGCCATCTGGTGGCCGCTGCGTCAGCTGTCGAAAAGTCGCGCCCGTTTCATGATACTTTGCATTTGGATAATAGCCTTTGGAACTACCATACCCTGGGCCTTATACTTTGACTTAGTGCCCGCAGCCGAAGCGTTCCCTTCCGCGCCCGACATGTATTTGTGTCAGGAGGTTTGGCCTCCAGGAACCAGTGGAAATCTGTATTTCCTATTGGCTCATTTGTTAGCCTGTTATGTGTTGCCCATGGTGTTAATAACCTTGTGCTATGTTTTGATATGGATTAAAGTGTCAACGCGCTCTATACCTGGCGATACCAAAGATGCACAAATGGATCGTATGCAACAAAAGTCCAAAGTGAAGGTTATCAAAATGCTAGTAGCGGTGGTCATTTTGTTCGTTTTATCCTGGCTGCCGTTGTATGTAATATTTGCACGAATTAAATTTGGTAAGTAGAACAACAAACATCGCACATAGAATTCTATACATACATGTGTAATACAAGTGTACGAGTATATCTGTATGTATGAGTGTACATACGAAAAGATGTGTGTATAAAAAAATCTATCGATTAAAATAGCAAATGTTCATCCAGTCAGTCGTACGTAGTACTTGTTTGTTCTTAAAAATTCTGTTGCTGTTGGAATTGGTTGTTTTCCTGGTTGAAGGTTGTTTAAACTTTGTATGTGTTTGTTGGTATTTTTGTCGATTGGAAAAAAAAAGAAATCTAGACAAACACTAGTTCACCTTGCATATCTCTCCAACATACTTTCATTATGAAGGCAGCATAAAGCCTCCCAAATAAAACTCCCCCACTTGCTTTCTCTTTCTATTGCCTTCAGATAGTTTTACACTCAGAAATATTTTTTTGTCAGCTTAAGCGAAAATGTGACAAGCACATACTTATATCCTTAGGTTTTCAGCTTTTACTTAAGCTGGTGATGTGAAATGGAAATAGATAAATAAATTACTTCGCATTTTGCTTATTTATTTGTGGGGAAGTCAAGTTTCCTTGAAAATTTCTTCGAGTCAATTTTATCGATTTTAAGCTGTTGTGCCAAATTGTTTTATTATAATCTAAAACTAGTTCAGAATGGCATGAACCAAGCACGCAGCCTAATAATGTTTTGCTCCCTTTGAGCTTTTATCGGGTGTTTTTTATAGAGTGATACAAGTTTAAATCATAATAAAATATGGTAATATATTTTTGATATCAAGGAGACGGTCTTTATTGGATAGAAAATTGTATGACATTAATGTTTAAATATGATTTCGGCCATGTGGGTGCCACGGCTGGCGCGTACAAGGCGTAATCTGGAACACCAATTTTCAGAAAGTTTTCGCAACATTTGAGACCGCATCTCGCCGATAACTCTTCGAATGTTGATTTCCAGGTGTTCAATTGTTTGTGGTTTATCGACGTACACAAGTGACTTCACATAACCCCAAAGAAAATAATCCAATGGGGTTAAATCACACGATCTTGGAGGCCAATTAATTGGGCCATTTCGTGAAATTATTTTTTCGTTAAAAGTATCCTTGAGTAAATCAATTGTAGCGCCCGCTGTATGGCATCTGGCTCCGTCCTGTTGGAACCACATACCAGCAAGAATAATGCCAGCTAATTTAGGTACGAAAAAACTTCGAATCATGTTCCTCTACCGTTCATCCATACATTATGAATATCATTGTTTTGAAGACATATTCACGTACCCATTCAAGCAGAAATTGGCTTCATCGGATTATAAAATTTTGAATGGATGAGTTTGACGAATAGAACAATTATTTTGATTAAAAATTTGGTGAAAGTCGATGCACAATAAAATGTCAAAGCAAGCTAAACAAAAAGCAACTATCAGCTGTTAAATGGGTGGTCAAATAAAGCAGTGATGCCAACTCAAAGTTGTATCACTCTATAAAAAACACCCGATAATCATACTGTAATATATCCACACTTCTGGACTGGTCAACAAAAAAAAATATAAACTTTGTTTCCTCAATTGTCTATAAACTGCAACATACTGAAGAAAGTTAGTGGAGTTTTAGCACCTAAACTGTAGAAAAAGACAAACGAAAATACGAATAAAAAATGTCTCGCCAAGTTGTAGTTAAGTTTATTAACATAATATTTATGACTAATTTAAAAATGAATAAATAAAAAAACATGTTTCGAGAGCTTGACTTGAATTGTCAAACAATCATTTTAAATTAACAAAAATATTGTGTATGAGAACAAGATAATAATTAAGCCAATTAAATGAATATTTAATAATAATCCTTATTAATTATAAGGATTATTGACGGAATTAATATCAATTTAATTTTCAAGCCACCCTCGACAGTAGAACTGCGCTGTTTTCGAAAGCCGCAACACTTTCTCATCAGTCATGTCATGTGTATTTGCTTGCTACCACTGTTCAGGTGTGGAAACAGTATTTATTTATAAAAATTTGTTTGCGCAAATTGCATACGAGAATTGCTTCAATACTAAACCGATGTGGGCCACCACCACCAGATCACCGTGACGTAGCTGGATTATTTTTTCATGTCACATTCCTTTTAGATTTTCTCTCATTGATTGTGGTTGCCAAATAGTACTCCGGCAGTTAAAGGAAGAACATGCAAATTTTTGGGACAATTATCCGAATCGGATAGTTATTTTTATTGCAACTGAACGTAAACTTTTTTTCGAAAAACGAAAGAAAAATACAGTGAGTCAAAGATCATGGTAAATAAGCGGGAGAGTTTTTTTTTTATTTAAGTACGGTTAATAACAGCTTAATTTGCTCTGAACTGCGCAAAAGACCTTTAATCAGTAAATAGTAGTACAAACACTTGACACAAACTATTTTGTTGTATCAATTCCTTTTTGAACGGAAAATTTGTAATCAATCTTAAACTCCTTGTAAAATAGCGACCTTCAATAGAGCATCACAAATATTTATAAGTGTGTGCATGTGTGTGTGTGTGTGCATCATGCTTGTATTTATTAATGAAATTTTTGGAGTGTAACACCAACAAACTGAAATGTACCATATTTATATGTGTATTATATTTATATTGTTTTTTATTTCTTCTATTTTCAATGCCAATCGCATAAATTCTTGATAAACATTTACACACACCGACCTAAAACAAAAAAACAAAAAAATAACAATAATAATAATAAAAACATTACAAACACACGTATACACAAAAACACATGCATACTAAAATACAAATGTGTGTGTGTTTTAGGTGGTGAGATATCCATTGAGGAAAGTGAAATCTTGAACAAGGTCACACCATTTGCTCAGTGGCTGGGCTCGTCCAATTCATGCATCAATCCCATTTTGTATGCGTTCTTCAATAAAAAATACAGACGAGGTTTTGCCGCCATAATCAAATCACGCTCCTGTTGCGGCCGTTTGAGGTAAGTTTGAGTCTGTATGCACTCGAGTGTTGTGTCTGTGTGAGTGCATGCTTATTGCAGGTGCTTGTTTATGTATGTGTGTGTGCATGCGAAAGTGCAAGAGTGCAAGTTGTGTTCAAGTTCATTCCAAAACAATTACAAGGTTATTTTTGGAGTGTTTCTTTATTTTAATATAAATCTTTTTCTCTTTTTTTATTTTTTTCTTTTTTGTTATTGTTTTATACATTTTCTTGACAGGTACTACGACAATGTTGCCATTGCATCTTCCACAACGAGTACCAGCCGTCGCAAATCATCTCACTATCAGCACAGCTCAAGGAAAAGTCCCAGCAGCCCTGGCATACGGAAAACAAATGCGGTGTCTTATATTTATGAGCACAATTCTTTGCGGCGCCACAATTTAATGTGCAAACAGGACAGTAATTTATCTCAGCAGATGCTTTTGAAACAGGACTCACACGGCTCTCGTCAATATTTGATCAAACAAGAGAGCGCTTCCAGTGATGGATCACGTCGTTTGTTGTGTCAGCAGGATAGTAATGGCTCGAAGGTGTCCTTGTCGAAACAGGATTCTGTTGTTTCCTATTATCTGGAGAATAAACGTGCTGGTCACAATCTTCAAGACTCGTTTTCCACACAGGATTCAATATCGGTTGATTCGCGCCGCAACACTATAACCCGCTGCAACGAGAATGGATCGCCAGTGGTTGGTGGCGGCGCTTCTTTGTTGGAGCACAAAAGGCAGAAATTTGTCAAACAGGATTCTGTAATATCGTTTGTTGATCAAAGGCCAGGTGAGTGAAGACTATTGGAAATAAAATTTAAAAAATCTTTAACTCTACACTGTTTTGATGAGTGAGCAGAGAAGTACAAGCTCTGGGGCCTATAAGAATTCAAAATATATATCCATTTCTGTTGCTTAGAAAGCGTAAAACAAAACTTTTTTCTAGAGTAAAAAATTTTTCAACATTATGAACGGAATTAGCTAATGAGATTAAACAAATATTTCATTCCCAAAAGTTTTTTGTTTTCTCAACCTCTGAGGAAGCAAAATTGTGCCCTAAAGATAGTACGATCCTGACTGATCAAACCAGTGTGTTATTTACTTGAAAAAAAAAAATGTTTAAAAACAATTGTTTTTAAGCGTTTTTTTTATGTCATTTCCCAGGCAACTTAACATGATGTATAACTTTTTTAATTAAAAATATTTTCAGAGCCGCGTCGCCATCAATTAGTTAAACAAGACTCTGTTATATCTTTTGCCGATCAACGTCGCAGTTTGTTAAATAAACAAGATTCCATCGTGGGATGCTCCAGCCGGTCTGGAGATGGCACAGCTGGTCATCATGTATCGATCTTGAAGAAAACCGATTCACAATTAAGTAGCGGCAGTTTTTCATCACCGCGTCGTAATATTGAGATTTTTGAATAAATAATTAAATTAACTTCTCCAAAATTTCAAATCGTTTGCATAAAAATATTTAATAAAATTAGTTGAAATTGAAATGGACATGCAAATACTCGAAAACGAGAGCACATAGTTATGAGCACAAACATATCCTTGAAAACGTCAGGCAAAAACAATAAATAAGCAAATTAACCTTAACTTTTAAAACAAAAGGAAGAAGAAGAAGAAAAATAGAAAAAGAAGCTGAAGCAGAAGCAGAGGAGTGTCTGGGAAAGAAACAAAACAATCAAATTGTAAGTTGTTTATTTTTAATTTTAATTAAAACAAACCGTTACAACGTCTACTCTTTTAAAATACAATGAGACGACAAGTAGTTTAAACGAAGTTTAGTTTGAATTTGTTTTATTTTTGTTATTATTATAGTTCGATATTTAGAAAACTTTAAATTACATAAATTGAATTGGAATATATTGAAGAAATAAAACACAAATAAACAAACAAATAACATACTCGTACATACATATAAGAATAAAATACATATTAATGTTAACTGTTTGCTAGAATTTTATTATTTATTTTATACGGAAAAACTATATTTAAGAAAACATTTGAAAATGATTAGCAAATAGAAATATCAAAAAAAAAAAAAAAAACAAATTTAAAACAAAAAAGGAAAAGCTTTTTATATTGTATAACGAAAGTGTGTTTGTTACATAAAATAGAATAAATCTGCAAGGTTTTAAGGGCGCCAGAGACCAAAACATATTCGAAAAGCACACACACACACATACAAAGAATAACCAATATTTTTAAAACCTACTATAAGAAAAGCTAAATTCCGAAAAGGTTTTGTAACTGAAGTAAAGGGGTCCATGAAGGCGCTTACTGTCCAGTATATTTCTATAAGTTTGGAAGCGTGTGAGTGTTTGTACAATGATGAAATGTTTTTAACACCGTTTCTATTTAAATTTAAATTTAAATAAACATAGATATAACATAAATAAAGTACCTTTACTAATGATAAAATAAAAACAAGAACAACAACAACAACAAACCAACAAAGAAACCAGTAATAAAATTATAAATAACTATTAAACACATTTTTGTATTGTAATATTTCTAACAATTTATATACCATACAAATTTGTATTGATTTTTTAATAAAAAGCAATAATTCTACTTATATATAATTCTTATATATGAATATTATTATATATATATATAAACAAAAACAAAATATATATTGCAAAAACAAAACAAGCAAAAGTAACACAAACTAAGAACAACAACAAAAACCAAACAACCTAAATTTTATAAAGAAAATAAAATAGCCTAAACTTAAATCAAAAATATATAAATGAAAACAGAAAACTTTCACCCCAGTTGACAATTATCTTAAAGTTTTATTTCTTATTCCCAGAATGGTCGTCATTTCCGTTTCTTTATACATCCTTTGCGTTTGGTAAAGCATGACCGGTGTTGCCAACAACTTTCTTTTATAATAAATGTACTCACAACAAGAAAGCCATAAAGAAATAAAAGCATAAACCCATAAATGTGAACACACATTCACACGAAGGTCATAACGAAAGTACTCGATAAAGAACTCTTAACATAATGAGTTACGAGATGAAAATCAATTTAACAATTTTGCAAGAAACGCGAAACATTTATAAACTCTTGAGTATCGTTTTTATATTGATTTTAGTCACACGTCTCTATTTCGCACTCAGTTAAAATGGAATTTCAACGAAGGAAATTTCATAGAAAACGGAATATCGTTTGCTTTAAAGATATTAATCTGATTGTCGTTTTAAAAACTTGTATAAGTTATTTTCAACTTTAAACGCAAAATAATGATTTGTAAAATAGTGTTGGATCTGAATAACACAATATGGGTTCGATATAATTTCAAAACAGCCTTCAACATTGAACTAAGAAGCCGAGTTGTATTCAAGAATGATGCAATTTTTATATTATTTTATCATTCTTGGTTGTATTCATATTCTCACATCGAAAAAATTTACTCCACTCTGTGAAACAATATATGTGAGTCACAATATTTTATACTTCTATTTGATTTTTATAATAATCAACATCTTATTCCAATGAGTGTCTTGAAGCGAGAAATCGCCATTTACTATGGGAACTCTTCGTAAAACGATCTATCTCTGCTGGTACCATACAGTTCGCTATAACCGTGCTTTTGTGCAATTGAATTTTGGTGACAAGAAATTAAATTGCAGTATAAAAATTAAAAGAAACATATTTGGTTGATATATATATATATATATATATATATATATATATATATATAAATCGATTGATGCTTGGTAATTCACAATAAGAACAAAGCGTTACAAAAGTAGTTTTTAAATATTTTTATATATATAATTACACTTCTACGTCTCCCGTAAAAATTTAAGGTTAAATATATATTTCAAGTAAAACGATATATATGAAATATTTACAAATCATCTCATTGAAATTGTTCTTTGTGATTTAAAGACACAACTTATTATTTCTAGTTGTGTATTTTTTAAGATTATAAGCGGTCTACTAAATAAAAGCCCATATTCTGGCCTAATCAATTCGTTATATAATGAATTATTCCTGGGGAAGTTTTTGTTTAAAGATTGAAATGGCAGTTACTTTGAGGAAATTTTTATTGCTGCTTAACTATAATTAATTACATATATACATATATATATATATATATATATATATATCCAGTACATAAATATTTATATGTCATCTGTTTTGAGTTTCAAAGAAAGTCCCCCAAATGGAATGGCATAAGCTTAAAAAATGTATTTTTTATACTAAATTAAATTATAATATATAGATATCATTCGAAAGATTATTAATTTCAAAAAATATTATATAGTTATCTTCAGGCAAACATTGTATTTAAAAGTTAAACGATAATAATAGAATATGCCCGTTGGTATATACGATAAGTTGGCGTACTTCACCAGTACAGTGTAGGCATGAGTAACTTGTATACCTATTACTTACAACAATAATAACTAATTAATTTAAAAGAAAAAAACATTAACAGAGTATGCATTCATACATATTAAATTTAAATTAATATTAAAATAAAATAAAGCACAAAATATCATTAAATAACAATACCATACGATAATGTAGTTTTATAATTATTTTTTAATATTAAAATTTCTTTATAAAAGTTAAAAAGAAATACATACATATATATATATATATATACTAACATAACTATATAGTATATTTATTTTGTTTACCTAAAAGCAAGGGCAAAAATTAATCTAATAAATAAAGAATATCTTACGAGTAGTTTCATATAAAACAGAAATAAAAACCTTATCAAAGTTCTAAATAAACTCCGCGAGTTAATACTAAATGAGCTTAAAGCTCTTTTAAAATAAAAGCTTAATAAACAAAGGCACAAAATATAAAACTACAATGAAATGAAGCCCTCTTAATTTAAGAACAAAAGTATATGTCAAACATAAATTTATAACAAAAATAACATCAAATTGATTTTAATTTTTATAGTTAATAAATAACAGCTAATATTGAACATTTTAATAAACATAAGAGTAATAAAAATAATGATAATAATTATAAAAACTATAATAATTATAGCAGTAATAAAAATAATTATGAAAATAATAATAATAGTAGTAATAATGATAACAATAATACATAATCACAAAAAGAGAGTGTACGTAAGGCCGCCTCGAAAGATTTTAAAAAACTTTAAGAAAGTTCTAGTTCCATATTAAAACATAATTATTTATTTGCTTTCATTCACGAAAGTATAATAGTTTGCATATATTTGGATTAACTTTTTTTAAACAAATTGCAATCACTTCCTTGTTTAATATTTTTAAAATAGTTTATTGATTTAGTGCCAATTTTTTTTTAATATTATATCCTATTATGTACATCTTATATACACATATATGTATGTCTGTCTACAAATACGCTACCCATATTTTTGTGGTACACTTTCAACTATCTTAGCATTCACACATACTATACATGAAACATACATATATAAAGGGTATTTTTGTGTTGATATCTCTGCACAGGGCAAAACAATTTTTAAAGTTTCTTTAAAAGCAGCAACAATATCTGCTTAGCTCGTTTTTGCTTTACGCTTTTTATATAAATAAAATTATGTACAAAATTTACTTTCCATGTTTTTGCGTTTCGAACTGTACAACAAATAATTCCAAACACATGTGTAGCAACAATCTCGATCAGATAATTAAATTGTTAATGTTATTTCATTCACACCAAAAAAAAAACCTAAATTTTGTATTACCAACACCAATCAGTAATTCAAGACAGGACTCTGGGAATGAAAGTTCTTTGGATTATTTGAAATCACTTTATCATTCGTCAAAATTATTATGTTTTAAGATATTTTACAGAAGGAGGGTCCCCATCGTTAAGATGTATGAAATAAAATCATTCAACTTGTCATTAGTTCTTCTTATTATTATATATCAGAATTAACGTTAAAATTAGTTTAGTCGTTCCAATTATATGAAAAGAAAAGGTTTTTATATGGTTTTTTTGAAAACATGATTTAAAAAATTTTAAAATTATTCCTACTTTTCCTGTGATCGAGGTTGTATGTATGGATAGCTCTGTAGCATGTTCATACAAACATATATGTTTGTATGAACATGTATGTACATGTATAATGTATGTACATTATATTATTCAAAGACTCCTTTATTGTATAGTAAATACGACATACATATGTATATGTGCATCTAACTCTGTCTTATAACTATTTTGTAAACTTAGGAAGTAGTGCAAACTATCGCATTAAAAGCCTTCAAATCGCAATCAAGCCTGCATAATTCTGAATATATAAAATTGATGTTAACTGGCCTTGGATTTGGTTTAATATTAATTTTAGAGACCTGAGATTTAACAATAAATATTTGCTAGTTTAAACAAGTTTATTTCATTTAATGTTATAGAAAGTCATATATTTTGAAAAAAAATAAGAAAGATTCTGTCTGTAGACTTCTAGAGGCGATCTAATCCTAAAATGATAAAAAATTTTAAATATTATGAATATTATTTATTATTATTTACATACATATACTTATATATAAATATACGTACTTATATGCAAAATCCCGTGAAGCCACTAATTAACAATAACAAAAAATTAAATGATATTTTAAAAATTTATTGGGAAAATTAATCATTTTGAAAACTAAACTGCTTCAAGACAAACAATGCCACTAAATATAGAAAAAGCAACGTACATAATAGATAACACAAAATATGTATATGTCATACACATAGCGACATACAAACACAAATGCATATGTATGCACTTATGTGCATACATACATAATTATTGTTTTAATTAATATAAGAAAGTAAATTATCTACAAACAACCAAAATCATAATCATGAATGTTTTTTGAAACGATACCAAAGAATATAAATAAAACCAAAATATTTAAGCGACAAAATATACAATTGAATAAAAATAACTAAACAAAACAATAAAATAATAACATATAAAATCAATAGCGGAAAACAAAGATGAAAAAAGATAATTAAACAGAATAATTATTGTTTAAATAAAATATTAACAACTAAAAGATATAGTTTGTGTTTCTTTTGGCTCAAAATTGGGAAAGATGTATTCAGGCAACATTTGAAGAACAACGTGATTTTTGCCCTGAAGGTTTTCATTTAGATCCAAATGGGTTTATATGTTGTATCTGTATTATATTTTATTCTATTTCCATACATGTATGCACATGTTGCATGTACTTCTCGTAATTATAGCACACTACTGTTTGCAATACTGTTTTTTGACCTTGCAAGGCAAGGTTTGACAACAAAACATTTGCTTTAATGTTCTTATTTAATGCGTTGCTTACCTAATGGTGTGTATTTGGCGGGATAATTGAAAAATGACGGCAAAAGTGAAGTGGTGGATAAATTACACATTGTACATACAAATATTCCCTTCTATTTTCAACCCTCTGTTTTTAAATCACCGGTGTTTGATATCTTTAATCTCCAACAATAACATACAGACTGATTCAAGGTCTATTTGACCGCCGAAGATTCTTGTTCGATTTAAAGTACATACAGATTATATATATATATATATATATATATATATATATATAGATATATAGTGGTGGTAGCTCTTCATATCATTTCTATATAATTTCACATGTAGCACAGTATCACATAAAAACGATGCAGAATTTTGGTTATATCAATTGATATAACGAATACTTAAGTGAACATATCACAAAAGAGGTCTTGAGCTCGATTCCTGGGGAAGACACCTATATTGATTCATGACATTAAGAGTAGCCAGAAGCTTAAAATTGTACATCGCCAAATAGGACTGCATTGTAGACAATCGTCACATCTGACAGCTCTGTTAACAAATTAATTTCATTTTAGAACGCAAATGTACAACCGTGTGTGGTGTTGTTCGCTACCATTGCAGCCAGTCAGTCGTGTTTTTCTTAATTTCCTTACAATAATATATTTGGTTTAGAAATTGGAAGATATTTCAATAATTATAGTTAAATTCCAATTAAAAGCTACTTTAGAAATAATAATACTTTATGAAGATATCGCTTAAACAACTGTGCTAAGCAATAATACGGAACGAAGGTGCTCTTTTCCTTGTGACGACATTGACCCATTAATCATCGTACGAAATTTTAGTGTTCCTAATTCAATTACATTATTACAAAAAACAACACACATTTGCTAAATAAAAAATAGAATTGTAATGCTGAAGAAAAATGAAGCAATTTTAAATAACTAAAGCGTGATTATCCACAATACACAGCAAAATAATAACTATTTCGTCATTACTATTTTCGTCATTTGAAATAAAAATAATCTAAATAAAGAAATACACACAAGTAGATTCAAAACGCATTGAGAGTTCATAAGACTGAGCGAGAAGAGTTGGATTGATTACGTGCTACTTAAAAGAAAAACTAAATTGCCCGCATACATACATAAATACATACTTATTATTTAGCAATCATTTTTTAATATTGCATCGAAACAACGAAAGGAAAATTTTTGCAAACCGTTCAAGCATGGCCCAAGCAACGGCAACAGCGACTAATACTTCTGTTGAAGAGGTGTCATCATCACCATTGGCTGGTTTCGACATTAATGATATAAAACATTGTTTCGAAAACTTAATTGTTATTGATGCAGGCGCAAATCTCACTAACAAGAAGTATAGTCGCGATCTGGACTCGGTTATACAAAGAGCTAAAGATGCCGGTAAGTAATTACATACCACACGATAGATATAAGATTTAATTTATAAATATTTAGGTTGGGACAAGCGCTGGCAAAATGTGAATATATAAAAAACAGTGAGAAACTCACTAATAATTAAGAGATGTACATAAATTTTCGATGTTTTGGTCCGGTCTTTCCGACCACTCTACAACTTACCAGACCTTTAAGGCCCTTCAATAGTAAATATTTTTGTATTTATATTGAGTGCCATACTGCAATAGGATACCTTTAGTCATGTGTATGGGCCATAGATAATAAAAAATAGTACTTTCTCAAAAAAGTACTACACTTAACATCACCACCACAAAACATCTTTTTTCATAATCTCAAATGAAAAAAAAAAAAGAAACATGAGTGAAGACGTTTTAGTTTTTATACATACATTTCTTTCAGGGCGTCGTCTCCTGTGCATGTGGGCGACACTTTGACCTCTTATGTTTGTCTTTATATATTCATTCGCTGATCTATTCATCGGTTTCCTTTGTTCACGTTTTTTTGTTATTAAAAAAATAATTGTCTAGTAAAATTGATAAGACTATTTATTATTTTATGCATTGCTTACATTGCTAATTTGGATTTGAAAAGTTGTGTTTTAAAGAGAATCTTATTTACAAATAATTTTTATAGGTGTACAAAAACTGATGGTACCCGGCACATCAGTTAAATCGAGCAAAGAAGCCCTTCGTCTATCCCGTATTTATCCTGATTTTATATACTCGACTGCTGGCATACATCCACACGATTCTAAATCAATCATCGAAGATCCTAGTAGTTGGTTTGAGTTTCAAGAGATCGCTGCCTCACAAGAATGTGTAGCAATTGGTCCCTGTGGCTTAGATTATCAACGTGATTTTTCAGATCCTGAATCACAAAAGGAAATATTTGAAAAACAACTACTATTGGCATGTAATTTGGGTAAATCGGTTTTAATACATGAACGTTCAGCCCAACAAGATGTCCTCGATATTTTAGAGAAGTGCGTTTATTTTAATGGAATAAAGCTCGCAACAGTAATATTGTATGATTTTATTATTTCTTAAATCTAGATACGAGAATTTGCCTCCGGTGATTATTAGAAGTTTTATGGGCACTGCTGAAGAAGCAATCAAGTATTTGGACAGAAGGTTCTATATAAGCTTAACTGGTTATTTATGCAAGGTAAGTTGTAAGTTATTATTTGATAGTCTTAAGTAAGACTCAAAAAAATATAATTATTTAAAATTGACTGTAAATGAATCTAAGTGGACTCCAAGAGTATAATAATCTGATTCTTAGACTTCTGAGCAACATCGTGATGAAAGCGTTTCCAATTGTGAAAGATTTTCCGGTTTCGGCTATATCCCG
Source organism: Linnaemya vulpina (assembly GCA_963675445.1). Classification (NCBI taxonomy): domain Eukaryota; kingdom Metazoa; phylum Arthropoda; class Insecta; order Diptera; family Tachinidae; genus Linnaemya; species Linnaemya vulpina. The sequence continues at coordinate 4,660,030 of OY776277.1, forward strand.
TCCCATATTTTATACTTATAAAATACTTCCCCAAAAAAGGGTAACCACGTTTATTAATCGAAACAGACGGTATCACAGAACTCTCTTTTACAACAAATGGTTAAATTTGTTTGTATTAAATATCTTTTCGTTAATATATAGTAGTTATGCTTTTTTGGCCTGATATTTAAAAAGTGTGCACGAGCCTTTAGTGTTTCAGATCAATTTTGTCATATACGAGTTCTTAAGATCAAATAAGTAACTGAATTTAAAAAAATTATTTGACATAATCTTTCAACAAATCGAGCTATAACCGCTAAAAATCTTAAGTGATATGCTCTTGGAAAATCGTTAATTTCTATAATTTGGATGCTGTTTGGAAGAATCAATCTCGTCTCAAGTACTGTTATGAAAATTCAGCAAAATAAATCTTACCTTAAGCACAATTTTCCTTTAAATCTTCCATTTGTATAAATTTGTCCGCAATCGCAGTTCTGGTTACTCTAAATTTCTCTTTCAAGAAGAGAAACTATTGCGAAATCTGCAAAGATATCAATGAAACAGTTAAAGAGTAACTTGTTACCACATAGTTGAAAAAGTATTACGTCCAAATCAAAATATTTTTCATTATATTAAGAATATCTTAAAATATCTGTTTAATGAAAATTTATTAGAACTATTAATGTTACATAGTACAGTATACTACAGTTTTATATAGACAATATTAAGGCTTTATAACGAGTCAAAAAGTGAATAATTAAAAAATACTCCTCCTGTAAAATTTACTCTTTGTTTCTTAACCTTTTTTTTGTGTGTATGGGACGATATATAACGAATATAATTTCAGGACAAATCAGATACAGGCGTACGACGTCTGCTTGACAATGGAACTTTACCCTTAGATCGTTTATTAGTTGAAACGGATTCTCCATTTATGTATCCCAATACTAGAGCTTCAAAGTTACCGCAACATGTTAAGACTGGCATCACAGAACGTTCTTTATTGTACTTACACAGGTTCGGGATTGTATATCTAAATTAGTTTTAAAAAAATTAAAATAACGAAAATATTTGTATCTACAGATACTGTACATTTCAACGTAATGAACCTTGCAGTTTGCCGGCAATCGTGGAAATGATAGCTGCTTTTATGAAGAAGACTCCCGATGAAGTGGCCTTGGCTACCGCCTTCAATGCTTTAAAGCTATTTGGTCTTTCTTAAATTGTCGCCTTTGCAAGGAAATTCATTAAACTTCTAGGATGATGCTAAGTTTTTTATTATTACTTTATCTTTCACTAAGTGCCAAACCACACAGAACACATGCACACAAACACCAATATAACGACTATAAACCACATTACACTTCGTATAATATATTAAATAATATAAAACGCGAAACGATTATATATCTTAAAAAAGCCTTAAATCGAAAAATCAAGACTAAACAAGTGCCTTAAAAAATTAAATCATACAAACCCATTAAAACTTCCATTTTAATAATGGAATTATAAGCTTAAAGTTTAAACTTGAATAAATAAATACAAATACAACGACGTCTTAATAATGTGAACAAAATAGTAATAATAACAGAAAAGTAAGACGATAATAATTTAAATAAAAACAGTGATATTGTGGCTGCTAATTAAAATCAAAGATTTCGCAGTGATTAATCGCAAATTGATTTTGCTTTTATTTGGTAAATATCGAGATCGGGGCATATTTCTTTTATAAATGAAAATATTTTTCGCAATTAATACTAAACCAAGGTCTTTTTTTGTATTGATCTTTAAATGGTTTTCCGAAGTTAAGATCATAATATAAAATTTCATTAAGAAAATGCCCTTGTCTTGAATAATTTCAATTGAATATATCGAATTTCCTTTTGTTTAATGTTTTAACATTAAGTTAGTTATATATAGTTTAGATAATAACAACATGTTTTATAATATAAACAGTTCCATTGACAACATTAACTAGAGATAATGATCCTCATTTGTTGAATAACACAATGAAATAGTTTATTTAAAAAATTGCTTTCGTTAGCGTTTGTATAACTTATGCCAATTAGCATATACAATTTACTAATGGCTTTGAACAGTGCTGCAGCTTGTTTGAATATTTTATTCTTTATATATTTTACCTTTTATAGAAATATAGTTATTTCAAATATTATATAACTATTACATACATACATACATACTTATAATGCCAATTTCATTAATTTATGCACCATGATTATTATATTATTTCATTATTTATGTAAATACTTTAAACCTTTATGTTTCATATATTTTACAATTATTTAATCCTCCTGTTGTTATTGTGTTCTATTTTTATAAGAATCAAAATATTTCTACTAGTGCTATATAGTACATACACACATATATTTTTTTATACATGAAAATTTAACTAATACAGCATTTAGTTTTGTAAGTTACTCATTGATATCATATCGCATGATTGATATACAGATTGTGATCATTACCGAAAAAAAATAAAAGCTTTTTGTTTTTGCTAAGACTCCTTTTTATTTATCCCTAAATATTTTTTTGTTTGACATTAATTAATCATCTCTTAACGGAGTATATACATATTTTTGTATACGTATGTATGTATTTTGTTTGTTATATATTTTATATTTATTACTCATCATACAATTTCGCTACAATATCTTCAAACAAAAATAGTTTCTCACTTGAATTCAATTAATCAGATATACATTTTAATTATTATAAATTTTGTTACTGTGAAAAACTGAAATAAATAATTGTCTTTATTGAATTTTGTTAATGGTCTTTAAAATGATTTATTTGAATTTAATAGACGTTATTAAAAAAATTATGGACTGAAAACGATTATATTTAAAAGAAGTAATAAAGTACAACAAAAATGTTAAGCCAGCCTCACTAAGTTAAAAACTACAATAGAAGATTAAGTGCAAACATAGAACAGAAATAGATAAAGAAAATAAAAAAATGCGTAAAAAACTATTAAATCAAATTCGAAAAATCAACTGTTGCAAACACATCAATCACACCTTTTTCAGTTTTCGTCTCTACATAATTTTGAATAAAATTCTGAATGTTACACAATTAATCTCTCGTTGAGGTGCTGTAAAAATCTGTTCTATATTCATCCCTTGAAAAGAATTTTCATTTCTATATATGCATTAAGTTACTAGATTGAAAAAAACTTCCCGCTCTCTGCAAAACTAAGTTTTTTTTTCAATTATGACACTATTGAATAAATGAGCGATGTGTACATATTTAATAAATAAAAATATTTATGTATATTTTGCTTAACTTTACCATAACAAAAGATTTTGTATTTTATTTATAGAAAACGATGTATCTCATTGTGCTCTTCGAATTTTTTGAGTTGATGTAAATTATCCCACCACAACATTAAGCGATTTTGCAAAATCAATTGAAACCATGGTGTCATAGGGGCATCAAACCTGTTTATCTCTTCCTGAATATTTTTGCGACTTATGTAACGTACTTCGTTGACTTCATTATCATTTGGCTTGAGATCGACATCTTTTTGTAAAAAAAGTATGTAGTCAATCTCATGTTCACCCCAAGTTCCATCCCCTGTATTGGCATAGTGTATTCTTGTCAAATAATGAAAATTTTCTGGCCTTATTTGATCCGTAGGTATTCCCAATTCGTAATTTAATCGTCGTTGGGCTGCTTTCCGTATGCCGAATGCGTTGAGTTCTTCACGTTCAAGTTCTATTTCATATAGAGGGTGACTGCAGCAGGCATTTGTGTAGGTATCAGGAAATGTGATCTATGAAAGCAAACGAAATAAAATTAAAATAGCTGTTTGAAACTTTTAAATTGATCTTACCTTATGTTCAGATCTTTTTTGTATCAACATTTCACCTTTACTATTGAAAAGAAAGACAGAAAATGCCCGGTGTAGTTTGACTTCTTTAGTTTCCTTATTTACGCGATGGCAGTCAGCTTTTGAAGTAAACCCAATTGCATTGTCATTTTCATCCACTAGTATACACTGTTCCTTCAAAGCTCGCTCTTGTAGAACATGATATTGCTTTTGAATATTTTCGGGTTTCTTAACTGAAGCAGGAGCAAAGCATTTCCGGACAAACGGCTTATTTATTTGTTGGCATATGTTTTTAGATAAAACTGTTATCATTTTGTGTTTACACTTTTAGAAATTACAGTAATAAATTGATGTGTGCCCACTGATAATATACGAATCATACAGACTTGCAAATGCCTTGATTTTTATACAAAATTGACTTTCGCTGCCAGAATAAATAGCAAATGATTGCGAAAGGCGAATTGATTGATTTTGTGTGGTGGTATGATATTACAGCTGAGCTATTTTTGTTGTACCGTATGTCAAAAGTTGTACATATGGGATTGTTTACTACTGTTATTAACAGTATATTATTTATGTTATACTAACATCCACACAAATTTTTAAGAACAACAAGCCAGAATTGTTTACAAATAGAGCGCGTACAGAAAATACGAGAGCACCAACTACATACATAGATATATTGTTGTGGAAACATTTCGACACCATATACAACAATAATATCCCTATGCTGTTAATTTGTTATATTCTTGCAGATAACTAGTGGATAATTGCTTATTGCATATATGAGATGTTCTACCACACTTAAGAGATAACTACATGGTGCATCTTAGCACTATAAAAAAGTGCACTTAATAATGGGTTAAATTAATGTTAATTTTTGAAAATGTGTGCGATGTTAATTAGTAGCGATATACTTCAAAGGAAATGATATAACAACACAAGTATTTATGCATACTTGACAAAATACCGTTATATACTTCGCAATGATGTCTTCTTCAGTACATGTGTGAATCAACCAGTGCTAATTTTTGTCTTCTTTCTTGATAAGGTTAGTATCAAGTGTCTTAAAAATTTTTGTGATGAAATCTGGATTTTATGGTCTGCAATAAGAGGATATATACAATGTTATGTATAAATTGCATATCTGTTCTTATTGAGGACTTAATACTGATTTACTGGAATAATATTTAATCGATTATTTGCTAAGGTATTTCATTGGAAATTCAAAATAACAAATGAAAGTATTAGACTAATAGCGTGTGTATTAGAGTATTTATTTGTGTGTATGATGAAATTATGTTTCAACACATATTTTATTACATTTCACAAATGGTGTATAAAACAAACAACTTTTTGTAAACAGAATAGTTATGCAAAAGCGTATTCACTTGTTGGCCAATATTTCAAACTTGATACCATGATCGTGCTTCTCCAGTTCACTTATCAAGCTAGTCTTTGCAAAAGCAGCTCCAGGTGGAAGTACTCCACCAGAGCCTGGCATTTTGTCACTTTCCTTAAGTATCATTATAGCACTACAAAGTAAAGCAACACAAGTTGAACCATAGCCAGGGTTAGGACCACTTACTTTTACCATCAGCGACTTTGTAGGATTAGTAGTGTATTGATCAGTGGGGTCCGACAAACGTTCCGACTCTGGCCAACCTAACGCTTTCATTGTTATAGAAAAGTATGTTCTTTCCATATCAGCTTCCGATGGCCCCTCATGAGATACTAAGCCCAGGGAGAAAATTTTCGGATACTTGAGTAGTAAACGACGGCCTAGGGAAAATTTGGTCATGATTCCAAATAAAACCGCAAACATGGCCACAAAAGAAGCAGTAAAATAAGAGCCTATTGCAACATATGCATGCATTTGTACTGGACGTTTGTGGTCTTGTTCGTAAAGGAATCGTTGAGAGCGCATTACTACCGAACGATCGGAACCAGGAAATGGTAAACACACATTATTCACAACCTCGGAACGAAATATGAGAGGACGTTGTTTGAGAATCGGTTGAAATTTGGGAAGCCTTTCACTGTATAATTGACTGCGTATACCCCTTAATTCGCTAGCATGAGCCAAACCATAAACAGCACTTTCCCAGGTTCCATAATGGATGCCAGATCCTCCTGTAGGACCGCCTTTAGTGTAAGTCTTGAAATAGGTTTCAACCGAGTTGACTACACCATCAAAATTCTTTTCGATAAATATCACTCCCATATCAGCTGGTATTGAATCAAAACCACAAGCTGATATGACATAGACATTTTTCTCTTGTGCTCGTTCGTGATATTTCAATTGCATAGTTTCCATAAACTGTGGTTCACCACTTACATCTACATGATGCGTACCGGCCTCAATGCAAGCACGTACTACTGCTTCACCGTAAAAGCGATAAGGTCCACACAAGTTTACTACAATGCGACATCGCTTTGCCATTTCCACAAGTGATTTTTCATTATCGATATCGGCAATAATAATGGGTGTATCCATTAAATTTTTATTGGCTTTTGCGCCCATATCTTTGAGAACTGCCTCCAACTTACTGCGATTTCGTCCTGCAATGCCCCATTTTAAATTTTCCAAAACCGAACAAGCTTCGTATACGGTATATTTGCCGGTGAATCCGCTGGCTCCGAATATAATAACATCCAGTTTTTCTGCAGCCATGATTAGTTATTACGTAGTGAGTTTATTTAAACTTTCCTTATCGCTCACTTATATATGTATGTTTAAAATATTTTAAATTTATATAGACACACCTTTATTATTCTTTCTTCACGAATTTAATTTGTGTGTACTTTGGCTGAGGTTTGACCTTTGACTGGATAGATAAAATGATTTTGAATTTTTTTTAACTTAAATCAACTGATTCTGGTACACAGCAGAATGATGACCATATTAGCAGTGGAAAATAAATGATTTCGCAATTTTTTCCAACGAAGTATTTTTATTTGTTTGTTGTTTAAAGCTCCACAACTCAACTCCCTTCCGAGAAATATCCAATAAGTAAGTGCGGAATCTTTATGAATTTTAATGGAAAATCGCTGAGATACTTGAACAGTAATACCTTTAATCTGATAGGTTTGCAAAGACACGGCAATATCATTAATTCTGCCGTCAAAGCTGCCACCTGTCGGGATGCCACAACTATGCTAGTGTTAGTTTTTTATGTCAAACATTCAGAGTATTTTTTCTTCTCGGTTTAGATTCTTTTCGTTTTGTTCAGCCTTTTAGTTTTTGTTAAAATTAGCTTTTTATTTACATGTTAAAACTAATTAAATCATTTGCAACAAGTAAAGGATAATGTGATTGAGTGATAATAATATTATTTGCAGTGTTTGAAGTGAAAAGTAAACAATTAAGAATGGATTGAAAAACTATAGTTTCTAATTTTTTGTTGTAATTTTTAATTGCTGTTGATGATGGTGCTGGGCTGGTTGGTGGCTGCACAACATTTTTTTGAATCAATTTTACGTGTGTGAAGAAAAATGAAGCAAAAAACAAAGCCTCCGCCTTCTAGAAACGCGTTTTGTGGTGTCTGTGTTTTATTTGTTTTAATGTTTGTACATCTGTATGTTTAGACTTGTTGGTTGTGGCTGGATCGAGTGAGTGGCTGGCTGGCTGGTTGTGTATTTGTAGATTTGTTAGCTCGCTAACTTAATGACGAACTAAATGACGAGCTGAATGGTTGACTGGTGGGTTAGTTAGCCAAACTAGAAGCAGTTATAGTGGGTAAAAATAAAACAACCATCACTACTACAACAATAAGCAGCTCTAGCTTAGCGCAAGAAAGTGTTAGCATTGTGCTACCACTTTAAGTGTTAGTATTGTGCTGTTGCCAATACTAATTCTCTTCCTATAGCATGCTGCTGCATCAGCATCAAGCCGAAAACAGGATCAAGATTAGTTTAACCGCAAAAAATCAATTTCAAGTTTACACCGTATACATCATCTGAGTATTTTTCGTATAACAAAAAAATAATAACAAGGGATTTTCATATATTTACCATACAACGGAAAGCTTGAAGACACAACCAACAAATAAGCATTACTTAGGACATATATACTCATGTATTTATATTTTCTATTTAAAACGAAAGAGGTGCCAACATAACAACTGTCTGGATACTTAATCGTATGTCATCCGTTTCACCGTGGAGGTCCCTTTAGTACAGAATTAACTCAAAACAAAAGAGGGCATATTCAGCAAATATGTACATAAATATTTATATGGGTCATGAATAAAACTTCAACCAGCACAGTGTCCCTCAAACTGCATGACTTTTTAAACATCAGCTAAATATATCGCCTAAATAGACGAATAAAATTATGTTTTTAATATTTTAGGTAAACCTGCCAAATTCGTAAATGTCGTCTCAAAGTAAAATCACGTTTTTAACTATATGACTGATAAATTGTAATTGTTAATTATACTACCAACTGTGTACAATTGTTGAACAAACAATATGTTACGTTTTCTAAGTCGCCGAAAAGCGCGTAATAACTATGCTGATAATAGCGGGGGAGGTGGAAGTGGCGGTAAAGACCGCACTGATGCTAGAGGCCACGCGCTAACTGGCGGTGGTGCTACTTCATCTCATATTAAACCACAACGTATTCCAGTAAATAAGAATAAAATAGACTGTCGAGTAATATTATTAGATAATACTGATCTATCCATTGAGTGTTCGGTGAGTATTAATTGTTATTATTGTTATATGACATTAGTCAGCACTTCATTAATGTCTTATATTACAACTTATTTTAATGTTGCTTGATTCAGTAAACTTTCGTTGTAATATTACCTTGCCGAAAATAAATCAAAAATTTCTTCGTATGCAGTATTTTTATAGTCTTGACCTAGGAAAACAGAAAATAAATACAAAAATAAATATGTGATTATTATACGAGCAAGTTCTATGGCTCTTGGTCTTTATTTATATACATACCGTCAGCTCAACGGTATTAAGACATACGTAGTAAATATATTCTGTGAATATCTTGGGATAACATTCTCATCGTATATATAAAAATACTGAATATTAATGAAATTGATTTTAAGTTGGATGGGATTGATTTTTCTTCTTTTCGAATTAAAGTTATCATATCGATTTGTTTCTTGATCATTTATAACTTACTAAATATGTATTATGTACATATTGACTTTTTATTGGAGTAACTAGCAAAAGCTATGATTGGAATGGTGACCATATTGAATTAAATATGAAAAACTCAAGCTTAAAAATAATTAAAATAATAATTAAAGGCCAACAATAATTTTAAGTCAACGAAGCTAAAACTTTTAATATCAAGAATTGTGTCCATTGTATTACCCCTTATTCTGTAAATGTTTGATGATGTTATGTCAAGTCAATGTCAGAAATGAGGCATTTTTGAACTCTTTGTGACAGCTTTTCCAGAACCTATTAAAAGTATTTTATTTTAGAAGACATTAACTACAACTATCTTCTAAGGCAATATCAAAGACGAATCACTTTCTTTATGTTTTCATCAATTGAAAATTTTCTAACAGGCTCTTGTTACATCGCAGGCCTTTAAGATTATTCTCAGGCTGCCAGAAGTAGTTATTTGTTATTCACGAGATACATACGCTTTTTTGACATTGTCTTCACACGGCGATGACAAATACTTACTGAATAAGGAGAATTAACTTTTCTAAATTAAAATTAAATTTTAATTTTTTTCTGTACAGTATCTGCGTCCTTTTAAATTTGCTATGACGATACGTATGCATATACTACTTGTAGTAGTCGTTACTTCTACTACGATGACCGGTTTTCTATTAAAACTTTATAATTGCTATTCTTTTTGTTAAATCTTATTAAAAAGTCTTTGAAGAAGTTACTTCAGATACATATGTATTTGCATTTTCTTCTTCAATTGCGGGGTGTAGTCTGTTGCTGGTTTATGTTTGGATTGCTCAACTCATTATTTAGAAATTCTGACCGAGTTTGCTACGTAGTTTTTTGTAGGTATTCTTTTGTAAGGTAAAAGGAGCTTTAATTCGTTACATGTATTTGCAGTTTCCGCAAGTTAACTAAGCGAGAATTTACTTACGGCCATATTTAATTAGAAATGAAACCTAGTTTGTACACTACATGTCCTGATTTAAAATTGTTCTTCTTCTATTCATTATTCGTAACAGTTTAATAAACTGAATTGATTTTACTTGTCGCCATAAAAGCTGCTTCACCAATCAGTCATATATACTATAACATGTTTCTTGTCTATATTAGAAAAAAATATTGGATAAGTCCTTCTTCTGCTATCTACTGATAGAGCATATTCAATACTGAGGCAAACGAATATACAATATTTTATTAAAACGGCACTAATTCGATCTTGGACTGATCAAAAGTGCTGATCGAATGAATTATTATTCGGTATTTCCACGCGCATTCGAAGAAGAATAGCACTATTGTGAATTTTAAAGAAAATATGTAAATTTGATTAACTAATTATGTTATGACCATGCTGACTAGCATGTTATGACTAGTTTTGTGATTTTTAGGAATTAAATTGAAGTCTATTGCTAATTTGTAGTAAAAGTAAATTTAAAAAAAATCTCGTTAAACTATAACGGTGGTGCATTAATGCCAATGTAGTTTATAGACTATGATTTGTAATATACATAGTCAAAACTCCGATGGGTTGTGTGAACTGCGAGCAAGGCAACAATAACAGATTTTTAATTCAATTTGAGTATATACATATGTACATACATATATGATTAAAATTAGAAATGTAAAAAATCATGAGTAAATTGCGACTTACATTCGATTCACGAAATCTCTTTTTATTTTATTATGATTTCAGAAAAAAGTAATGGGAAGTTTTTTATACGAACAAGTATTTTATAATTTAGATATTATAGAAAAAGACTATTTTGGGTTGCAGTTTATGGATGCTAATCATGTTAAACATTGGTTGGATCCTACAAAACCAATTAAAAAACAAGTAAAAAGTAAGCTTTTTAAAGATTTCATTCATGAGATGAAGAACACTAAAATGAATCTTATTTGCAGTCGGTCCTCCTTATACTTTTCGTTTAAAAGTAAAATTTTATTCTTCCGAGCCCAACACCTTGCGTGAAGAATTAACACGCTATTTGTTTTTCTTACAATTGAAACATGATTTACTAGAGGGACGCTTAGATTGTCCCGACGATAAGGCCACCGAATTGTGTGCCTTGGCTTTGCAATGTAAGTACGGCTATTTATTAATTACTCATGCTTTATAGTAATATATTCGATTACAGCCGAATTGGGTGATTATGATGAACATGTTCATACAGCGGCGACTGTTTCGGAATTTCGTTTTGTACCCGAACAATCTGAGGAATTGGAAATAGATATTTTAGAGGAATACAAAACCTGCCGTGGTTTAACACCGGCACAAGCGGAGACAGCTTTTTTGAACAAAGCCAAGTGGCTGGATATGTATGGAGTAGATATGCATACAGTATTGGTAAGTCAATTGGTGTTTTAGTGTTCTATATTTCGTTGTGTATAATAATAGATTTATTTTGATTTTACAGGGCAAAGATGGATGCGAATATCATTTGGGCTTGACACCAACTGGAATTTTAGTTTTTGAACGAGATCAAAAAATTGGTTTGTTCTTTTGGCCTAAAATTAGTAAACTCGATTTTAAAAAGAAAAAGCTGACACTCATTGTCATTGAAGATGATGATGAAGGCCGTGAACAAGAACACACTTTTGTTTTTCGTCTGTATAATGAAAAAGCATGCAAGCATTTATGGAAATGTGCTGTTGAACATCATACTTTCTTCCGTCTAAGAGCACCTGTTAAAGGGCCTTCGGCTCGTCAAAACTTCTTTCGAATGGGTTCGCGTTTCCGCTATTCTGGACGCACTGAATTTCAAGCCACCGTGCAAAGTCGTGCCCGACGCACAGTGCAATTTGAACGTAGACCGTCACAACGTTTCGCTGGCCGTCAATCGCATTTGTTGCGTGAACGACAAAAAGCTTCTCAAGAGAATGCTGCCTCTGCCTTGGCTTCGGTTAATGCCAGAGCTGCCGCAGCAGCTGCAGCTGCAGTAGCTGCCAATAATTCAACACCTCAAACTTCTGAAAATACAAATACAACTGTAGATTCGATATTGTCTTCGGCGTCTGTTGAAAATCATCCGACAATAAGTACCATAACGCCTTCTCCCTCCATACAGACCGTGATACACAATACGTCTGTCGCATACGAAGATGCCATATGTGGTAGTTCCATACATTCAGGTTCACAACAAAATGCATGTGCTTCATTAGGCCGCAATTCGATTAGATCGAATTCGAGCACTGATGATCCTGCTTATAGTAGAATTAGTTCATTTGGTAAAGCTGGTCTAACTGTGAAGTAAGTGCAATTTAAAATTTAATTAGATGAATGAAACTTATTTTCCACTGTTCGAAATGCATTACAGATTGGATACTGAATGTGCTGGTGCTAGTAGTGTTGCTCCTTATTCGCCTAATAACACCAAGAATTTTGAAGAAACAAATCCCTTCCGTAATAACGCATCTCATAACAATTCATTTGGCAAAGCATCCATACATTCCGGTTTGAGGTAAAATATTATTTTGATCAATTCTACTGTATCGCAGCTTTTATATGCTCTTTTGTTTACACTTAATTTGATGTTTCAAATCTTATGTACATATTTACATTCGCCATCATCAGCTATTTTATATTTGTATTATAATATCTTCTTTTCAACCATCTTTTATATGAGTAATTTTACCATATCATGTTTTTGAAAAAGACTAGATTTTGATGATGAACTTTTTCATGAATTAAAGTAAATTTTATGAAATATCATCCGCAAATCTAGTCTAAATCTGTAATATGTGCTATTTGTTTCAAATTATCATTGTTTTATTCCAAACTTTTTCTGTTATTTGTTTTGTATTTGTGTGCAGCATTAAAAGTGGCTTGTCGGATAAAGATAAAGAGCTAGATTCATTACTAAAGTCCATAGTTAAAGACCCATCCCCATCTGTTTTAGCCACTGAGGCGATTAATGATGCTAACAGTATAAGGTATTATAAATTTTCTTATGTAACAAATATTTAGCATTATGTCTTCCACATGTATTGATAAATACTTTTATTTACTATATTTGAATATTATATACTCATGTTTTATTATATTTGGTTTATTATAGGGTCACTATAAATAAAACTTTTGATATGGATCATAATACAGAGACTCTTAAACGTTTATCGAATTCAGAGAAACCCAACAATCAAGTGAAATTGGCTAATGTTGGAGCAGGCGCCCTACCTCCGGGTCATATTAAGTGTAATATATTAAAAGGTGAGCTCAATTGAAAGAATGTATTACATATACAGTTTTCTTAAAACCTGTAAATAACAAATTTTAAAAATCATTCAGAAAAAGTACGTAAATTATTTTGTCCCATATACATTGTGTTTCAATATTTTTGTGAAAAGCAGCTACAAAAAATCAGATGATTTCAAATTTATAATGTTCCCAAAGTATGGCTTAATAAGCACTTTTACTTTTTCCAGAGAACTTTGAACTGATAGAAACTCATTATTCTGTACTAAATTTTCGGGCATTAAAATTTACTGTTGTAATAGACTTATAGATTATTGCCTATTTATAACAATATCAACGTTATAAATAAAGTGTTGAAAGGGCGAATTGGTAGTCAGTGTTGCGAGAATGATGATTTTATTATATGTTTGACAGTTGTTTATTCAAAACAAGATTTGTTTGAGGGTATACAAAAAATTTCAAGAGATATTTATCCTATCGTGTATAATAAATATAATTTTTATTACCATGGAATTTTTCTTCAATTCGAAGAGAAAATGATATCATGAATCTCCCGTGAACAATATTTTCCCCTATAATTTTTCAGTGAATGTGAAAACAGAAAGAATATTAAAAAAATTAAATATTAAGGGTTGTTTAATTACTTTCATAATACCCATTAAAACAAAAGTGAAAGAAACTTGCGGAAAAACAATATCTTTATATTATTTATATAATACATTTTTTAATCGAAATATTTTTTTAATTTTTATGTATATTGATACCATATTGTTTGTTAATGGTTCCCAACCCTGTGGTTGGAGTATACGTCTTTGAAAATTGATAATTGCTTGAATAAATTAGGACATATTTGATAATGATATTTTTAAATAAATTATTTGTTAATAAGTGTGTATATAAATTTCTTTCTGTGTAATAAAATGTATACACGCGTTAAGAGCAAACTTGTATTGTTTAAAATTTATCACATACATGAGAAAAGATATATTACCTCACACCCAGTGTTTAACAATTATATTATAAAAGAACAATGGCAAAGTATAATTTGATACAGAAAATAAGATGGAGAAACTCAATGGGAATCTTGATGGTAATATAGTCATCTGGCTTTTTTTCATATAATATATTTGAAATGATTATATGCTAAAATACTGTACATACAGACATACAGACACTCAATTCAAAACCCTTGTTGTTTCATTTAAAACTGTATTTGAAAAGAATTTTAAAATATTTGTAGTATGTTGCAAGCGTCATTTAAAGTCTTTTTCATGTATTTGTCATACTGCTATTAGCAAAAGTGTTTTTAGTTAGTATTTACTTATGAAAGAAAATTATTGACAAAAAACTTCGCTACAATAGACTTTTGTGTATTTTAGAATTGATATCTAGCAAAAAAAAAATATTAGAATATATGTACCTCATCAAACATAGCATTTAAATTAAATGCCAAGAAGAAAAACTACTGAATGCAATATTGCTTGTAACAAAATTTATTTTATACATTTTAACAGCTTTATGACTGCAATGTCTTGACTTCATTCACGTTTCAACAAAATTTATATTGAGTTGAAAAAGTCAATGCTTTTGCAACTGATTGGAAGGCACTTTCTTTTCCAAATATAATATTAGTACCTCAAGAATTAAAACTTAATGCCATTTATAAGTATTACATGGTCTATATTTATATATCTAATATAGTAACTTTTCTTATTTCATAGCGCGAGTAGAGGAAGAACTTGGAGCCAACACAAATGCCAAGTTAACGAATCAAATGTTTGTTCCGGCAGCAAATTCAGTCAATAGCGCCAACAATGTTACAACTAGCAATTTACAAACGACAACAACTATACACCATAATGACGGACCCGATTCACTCAATGCCACCTACATTTCAGTTGTAAGTATTAGTTTGTTAAGCTATTCCTAATAGGATTTAGTAGATGCATATGTATGTATGTAACAAAGAAGTTTAATATATGAATGTATGTTCCTCATAAAATGTATATAAAAGTGGAAAAGATAGATAAACACATTAAAATGCTAATGACTTTATTTACTTTTTGTTAAATGTAAAAGCTAAAGCTTAAAATGTTAAATGTTAGTTAATCTTTTTTCTTATTCTCATTCACATATAATTTAATTGTATATTTTATTTTGCACTTTCATTTTATTTACGGTTTTATTTATTATTACATGTTTGTTTTGTTCTTTCTTTTTTACCTCCATCCTCCCTCAAATGTGTGTATGTAAACTTTACTCGTTACCTTTTTGTTTGTTGTATAAACTTAATTATCATCTTGCGATGATAAATGTGAAATATCTGTCTGTGTTGTGTATGTACAACGAAAATATGTCAATTGAATGTTACTACAAATTGAAATTATCGAAACTAAAAAGGGAGGCGATAAGTTGACTTTGAGCATAACAGAACAGAAACCTTCTACGGCTGCTAATCAAAATTCGGGTAATAATATATTTGGTTATACAAACAATAATAATAGCACTACAACTTCCAATAATAATGGAAGTAATACTTCGACACCAATATCTGCATTTGCTAACGCAACTTTTGTATCAGAATTCGAAACAAATACACCAACAACACCCTCCCTACACTCTTCCTCCATACATACTGGCAATTATCACCACTATCACCAATCTCCACCAAATTCTTTAACAATATTGAATACAAACACCATTCTACCAATGTCCACATACTCAAATCATAATAACAATAATAATAAAAACATAAGTCACGCCTCCTCCGCCTCCACCTCTTGCTCTTCCAAAACCGCCACCACAGCTACAACGACATCCACATCTGCAAATACCACAAAAACAACTTTTATTAATTCATCCACAATACCACCAAATCTTAATTCTTCCTCAAAATTGAACTTGACGACCAACTGTAATAAAAATGAAACTACAATTTCTGCTTCTCTTAATCAACCTAAACCAACAACTCCAACTTTAACCTCGACAACAGCAGAAATGTTGATTAACGAAATTTTCATTAACAATATTATAAATAATAATGCAAAAGCCGGGTTGGAAAAGCATACAAATGGCAGCTCGGAAGTGGATTCTTCGCCGATATCCTTAGCAACAACAACACAGCAAATCTCGCAAACACCTTCGGTAGGCACTTTGCTCTTTTCAACATTAAGTGAGCAGGAGCGTCAGCAAAAACAACGTGATGCTATCAAACAGCAGCAGCAACAACAACAACAACAACAACAATCGTGTAGTAATGAAAATATATCTGAGAAGAAGGTTTGTCTTTTTAATTGTTCGTTTTTATTTGCTCAATACTTTCCTACGTACATTTTAAATATTATTACTTATTAATTTTTATTTTAGTATGTGCATATATTTTTGTTTCTTAAAAGCTTTTTATTGTACATTTTGTATCAAACTTACCATAATCGTGCTTTAGCTTAAAATGTAACTAACCAAAATTGGTAAATTGCATCCATTCAAGTATGTGATGAAAACCGACCGTTTTCTAAGCCATTTTAAATATTTAAAATTTTTTTGGAAAAAGTAATGTAAAAATTGTTTCGAAATGTGGTGAATTCGGATGAATTTCGAGAGCTATATAGTTTCGAGCCAGTATTTAATGATTGATTTTTAAAAGCCACGCTGGGTGACAGAATGCATACATATATTTATTTAAAAGAAATGAAATTTAAGAAAAAAACTATTAAAATTTTAAATTTTTGGATAAACGACTATAACAAACGCATCGCATCTTTTGTCACTTTCGTGTCTTAGTCGTTTTTCTTCACATATACTTTTGTCCCTGTAAGTTTTTTATTTACAACAGCTTCTTCTGCTTTCATAAGACTTATATATATTTTTTTAATAATTCTGTGTTAGTGAAATTTGTAGAGAAAGTTTAAGAATTATTTTTCAGCCTTGCCTTTAAAGAGTTGTATTAAAAACAAAAGCAAATAGAGCAACAATCTTTGATTTTTTGTTCATATGTGTATGTGTACATAAATTTCACTAACCCAAAGTAAAAAACACTACTATAGGTTTTTAATCTATGTATATTAAATTTTAACTTTGTATGGGTGTGGTGCTGGGCCCTTTTTTCTTATCATTTTATATTCCGACAGGAATTAATTGTGGTTATAATATGTTATAAAAATCAGTTAATTATAAGTAGTTGGAAGGTAATATCATCAGCTGAAACCTATATGGGCGTAGAAAACAAAATTTTCAAGTGAAATTAAGGTATTTGTGTCGGAAAGTCGATCACTTTTGCGGGTTTTGCGGTCTTCACTCAAGGCGCATCATTTGTGGTTGAGGTGCCAGTGAACCGTACTACGCATTACAGAGAGAACTCGTTTTTTAGCCGAACGATTCGTATGTGGAATAAACTTCCTGCAGAGGTCTTTTGTGTTACGTTCAACTTGGAAGTTCAAATCCAATGTCCACAAACACTATTCCAAGAATCCCTCTTTCTACAACAGAATTTCGTAGCTCTGGCACAATGCGGCGCATATGTAGTAGTCATTCCATTAGTGCTGGTTTAAGAAAAAAAATTAATAAAATACAATCAAAGTTCTATACGAATTTTTCATCAGTTACAACCTTTGGATTTTGTATGTAAATAAATGGGTTATTGATCATATATTAATTTTTTCATTCTATTCAATGAAACTAATTGCTTGCTAGCTTTCTGTGGCTGTGTCAGAAATTTAAACAATACAAATATATTCATTATTATTATAATAATTAATTTATCTCTATCATTTTTAGCCACTTTCACACAAACATCAAAATAATCATCATCACAACCATCACCATGTAATTTCAACCCAAAATGATGCTATGGTATCCCCTTGGCTGGTGTCATCGGAGGTTGTATCGGCACCTAAAGGTAAGGAACCGACGATTATACGAAAATCTGTTATAACAACGCAGTTGTAAAAGCAGAAGCTAGTTTTATTTTAACAAATCCTCTGCTACTTATTACAAATATATTTTTTACATTCTCTAATGATCTTGAATTTTTAACTATTATATATTTATGTATGTACTTTATTTCTATTTTATGTATTTATGTTATACAACTAATTTTTAATTATACCTAACGAGTATATAGAACAAAGAAATTAAGACAATGAAAGACGCAACGCAACTTTGAAAAAGTTTTATTGTTTATTAAGTAAGTGCCTTATAAATAATTACTAATAACATAAGAATTTATTATGCAGTTATAATATATGTACTTACTTAACTTAAATATGTATGTAAGTACTTAAATCCTTAAAGCAACTTTTCACGTTTTATAAAAACCTTTAAACTCCTGAAAATCCCCTTCTCTTCAATTTATACGAATACATTCATATATGTATATATATGAAAAAAAAAAAAATCAAAATCAAAATCAAAACCATCGTTATAAAGGCATTTATTTTTTACATTCCTCATTATTAAGAAAATATATTGTACGTAATTATAAATTTCATTCGATTCCTTCCACTTACATTTCATAAGTAGTTAATATGTTTGTCAACAATTTTGTTGTTGTTTATTATTATTAATATTATTATTATTATTTTTATAACATTTCTACTAAGAGTGAAGATCTTTTGCATTATTACAACCAGGAAGAACTAGACTTAATTTAAAACTAGTTTTAGAATACACGTGTAATAGATTGCCGACAACTGCAGAAGTTCTAAGAAGATTTTGAAATATTCAATCAAGTGTAATTAGAAACCGTAAAACTTTTTACAA
The DNA here is from genome assembly GCA_963675445.1 of Linnaemya vulpina. Taxonomy (NCBI): domain Eukaryota; kingdom Metazoa; phylum Arthropoda; class Insecta; order Diptera; family Tachinidae; genus Linnaemya; species Linnaemya vulpina. The sequence goes on from OY776277.1 coordinate 4,678,959, forward strand.
AAACCGTTGGTTAAAATATGATATTAAAATCGAGAGCAAAACACATTTGCAGAGTTGCACAATTGTTTAATAGATTCGCGAAATTTAAAGTCTATTTTATTCATAAAATATTAGGGGTTTCAATCCAATTTCTTTAAAAAATCTCAATTTCCAAAAGAAACCTTTCTAAGCGATTCCATTACGTGCATTTTGGAACTGTCGATTTGCGAATAACTTTTATAAATTTTCTGACGGTACCTCGGTCTAATGTGCAAAAGTAGGAACACATCGAACGACAGCACAAGACTTTCATACAAATTGGACATTTGTTATTATCTCAGCTTTTACATCTCATTCTCTCAGCAGTATTGTCATAAATTATTGTCGATTATAAATTAAACTCCAAGCCATTAACTAGTAAAACTTTATAACAAATTCTAAATTTTTTTTGTTGTTTTAATGTATTTTGTGGATAGAAGAGTAAAATTTGAAATAATTAAGATACAAATAATAAAATAAAAAACTAAAATAATTGACAACATTAAAACCAGGAGTATTAAGGAAGATTGCTGCGTGATGCAGCAACTACGGGTTAAGTTTCTTTATATCCATTCAAATATTTTTTTTTATATATTGTACGGAGTTTAATAGCATCAGACACAAACAATTTCTGCTGTTATTACAATGTATACCCTGCTCTGGTGCTTTGATTAAAAACGTATATTTTATCTGATCAATGGAAAGTTATCCAATTTGCCTTCGTTTGTTGTGTTCCTTCACTCAATGAACTGTTTAGGTATTATGTTAATAACAAATATATAATAAATATGGCAATAACAAATAATAAATAAATAAAAATATTTTCCAATAAATTATGTATCCTCCTTATACATATATAATAAACAACGATATTTTATATATTTCTAAGAATATTTAATATATTTTATATATTTCTATATAAATTTTATTATGGTAATACAATAAAAGCATAGTAAATAATAAAATTTTCGTTTTATTAAATAATATATTTTCTTTTTTAATTCCTAGTATGATTTGTCATCAATCAATTCCCCGAAAAGCAAGTCATTCAAGATCCCAAAAGAAACAAATCAAGAGTTCAATATTTATTAATTTAATTTTAAAACATTTGCAATTTCATGCAGAAAATATTCAAGCAACTAAAATTTCCTTCAAGACAAATTGTTAAGAGGACATTGATCGGTAAGTCGGTTTTTAATTATATTCTTGTAGTTAACCAGTAGTATCTTGGAAAAAGAACATATTGTGATTTTAAAAATTATTTTCTTGAAACTAAGCACAACCCAAGTTAACTAAAACTATTAAGTGGTCAAGTTTGAGAAGTGTGCATGTTTGTATAATAAGGGGAATTTATAAAAGCTATAGTGGCTACACGGCGACAGCATGTAACACGAGAATAAGAACAAGTATTTTATTTATAGAAAATACCACGTAAATTTTTGCGGTTATTTTGTAAAGAACAATTAATTATTATCGAATAAAACTATAGCAGCACTTAAATTTTTACGTTTTCATAAGTAAACGTTTGAATAATAGCTTATCGTAGACGTAGTCGAAATTATCGACTCCGTGAGATTTTGATAAAAAAAAATTTTGCAACATGCACGTGTGGTTGATTATATACTATATCATACGTTTTTGTGGTACATTTTCAAGTACCTTAATGTCAGCCGACATTAATAAAATATATATTGTCTAAAAGGTATTTCAATGTAGATATGCTCAAGATAAATAATTTTTCCAAATTATTAAAAAAATTGTTGTCAAAAAGCGTGGCAAATTAGCTTAGAAATCAAATCTATTTACATATTAACCTTTTGCTGTTTTTCTTTACTTAAGACCACTTCTTAGGAGATAACTCCTACTCAATATTAGAAGAGCTTGGATTTAGGAGTACAGGTAACACAAGAGAAAATTTGTTGCAGTTGTTCTCATTTTTAGTAGTGCATACGTTAGGGTTAATGTTTTTATGGGGTGTATAAATAGAACAACTGATTTTTGTTGTTCTCGTAAAATATCATGTGTAAAAAAATATGAAAAGGAATTTGAAATTTATTTGTAATTGCAGTCAGCTTAATTAGAAGAAAGAATTACATAAAGATATGTATATACATATCGTCACCTACAACCCAAAAGACTTTAAAAAGATTTATAATTTTTTTAATTGATTATTATATCAAATAACGAAAATACATCAGTACTAATAAAAAATATATTTTAAATTTTATATCTTATCCTTGTTGATTTTAAATGACGTATGTTCAGCAAAGATATAATTGAAAATTTCCAGTGGCCTTATTCTGACCACCGGTGCGATGCAAATTTTTTTTAAATGCACTTATGCCGCTTTCAAAATAAACGGATCTTGTATGTATCCATTTACATAAAAAAGAAGAAAAACTAAACTAAATTTTGTTCAATAATAATAATGTTTTTTCTATATCCATGCACAACAACAGCAACAATTCAGTGAAATGGTTGGACAGATGAGATCAAGAAATATATTTTTAGACGTTGTTATTTTACTTATTTCTATTTGAAAATATCCAACGAAAACATTTTATTAGTGCGATGCGAGTTTATTTCATTTTATTTATTTGCTAAGAAGACTATCATTTCTTGTGCGTGGGTTTGAATGTATTCATGAGCACTTTTCTCATTCCTTCGTATTGAAAAATAGTTTGAATTGATAATCAAAACGGAAGGCTAGGAAGTGGATTATGTGCATGTAGTTGGTACAATTTGAAATTGTTGTCATGTTTTAACAGCTGCTGTTTTGTGCATTTTCTTAAAGGAAATGCGCCAACCTCTAGCTTAATGGAAATTTATTGGAATCAATATTGTATTTGTATATAGATGATTGCATTATGCTAAAATGTGTTGCTCTAGGAAAGTGGTCTAAGCGAGTGGCGTGCATGATGTTCACTCGGCATGTTGTAAACACTTGACTGTGACTACATGCAGGCACTGTTGTTCGAAGGGGGATCACAAGAGTCAAACATCTGGTTGCCACATTACTTTTAGTTTTTATAACTGCGAATACGTGCAGGAAAAAAATACTGACTACACTCCCTATTTTCTTCCTTGCTATCGTTACAATATATTTAGATTTTTGATTCAAATTGTTTGTGGCTGGATTGTTACCCCCTCGATGGAATTTAGTTTGCCACACTGCAAGAAATTGAAGTGAAATAAAAAGTGTAAAAGTATTTATTTCGTATGTTTATTTCTTAAGATATTTTCTCAAAATGTTGATTTTAATTTAACATTGTTTTAATCTCTCAATTTATCTTAGTGTTTTTATTATTATTATTGTTTCTCGCATATAGTTCTACAAATTTACAATATCTTCTTCAACTTCATTATCAAGTCCATGTATAAATAGTTTCCGTTGTTTTGATTTGGTTTTAAACTTAAATGATTATAATAACATGTAATAATTATAATAAAATATTTAAAATTAAAGTGAAAAAAATAAGTTTGTTGTTTAATGGTACGATGGTGATTGTCAGGAGTGACAAATGCCGCCGTTGAAAGCAGCTGCTGGGCGTGTCGCTTAGAAGCACTTGCGGTGGACAATGCCGGGGCCGGATTCGTCGTATTCTTGTTTGGAGATCCACATCTGTTGGAAGGTGGAGAGGGAAGCCAAGATGGAACCACCGATCCAGACGGAGTATTTACGTTCTGGTGGAGCAATGATCTTGATTTTGATGGTGGATGGGGCCAAGGCAGTGATTTCTTTTTGCATACGATCGGCAATACCAGGGTACATGGTGGTACCACCGGACATGACAATGTTGGCATACAAGTCCTTACGGATATCTACGTCACACTTCATGATGGAGTTGTAGACGGTTTCGTGGATACCGCAAGATTCCATACCCAAGAATGAGGGTTGGAAGAGAGATTCTGGGCAACGGAAACGTTCATTACCGATGGTGATGACTTGACCGTCGGGAAGTTCATAGGATTTTTCCAAGGAGGTGGAAGCAGCAGCGGTAGCCATTTCTTGTTCAAAGTCCAAAGCAACATAACACAATTTTTCCTTAATGTCACGAACAATTTCACGTTCAGCAGTGGTAGTGAAGGAGTAACCACGTTCAGTCAAGATCTTCATTAAGTAATCGGTCAAATCGCGACCAGCCAAATCCAAACGGAGGATGGCGTGAGGCAAAGCATAACCTTCGTAGATGGGAACGGTGTGTGAGACACCATCACCAGAATCCAATACAATACCAGTGGTACGACCGGAAGCGTACAAGGAGAGTACGGCTTGGATGGCAACATACATGGCGGGGGCGTTGAAGGTTTCGAACATAATTTGGGTCATCTTCTCACGATTGGCCTTGGGATTCAAGGGGGCTTCTGTCAACAAGACGGGGTGCTCTTCTGGAGCGACACGCAATTCATTGTAGAAAGTGTGATGCCAGATCTTTTCCATATCATCCCAGTTGGTGATGATACCGTGTTCAATGGGGTACTTAAGGGTCAAGATACCTCTCTTGGATTGGGCTTCATCGCCGACATAGGAGTCCTTTTGGCCCATACCGACCATGACACCTTGATGACGGGGACGACCCACAATGGAGGGGAAGACGGCACGGGGAGCATCGTCACCGGCGAAACCGGCCTTGCACATACCGGAACCGTTATCAACGACTAAAGCAGCAACCTCATCATCACACATCTTGGAGTTTTTGTGTTGTTACTAAAAGGAAATAGATGCACCAAAAATTTATTAACTTTATTGTTTATCAATTATGTTCGGTTTGTTGTGAGTTTAAAACATATTTTAATGCTTTAACTAGTAGTTCTGTCATCAAATGAAAGAAATATTTTTATTTTGATTGAGAAATGTAAAATTAGATTGTCAGCCATTTTTATTTCTTTTTAAATGAGATCATTTTCAATTTCATAATTGAAAAAGGTTTCATGGCAAAACTTTTTTAAGTAGGGCCATCACTAAGGTGACTATCTCTACATACACAATGAATTGCGTCGGAACTGGGAAGAGAGGTTTTTCGAAGACAGATTGTGGACATTCGCGAAAAACCTTCCCAAACTGAAAGTGCTGGGGAAGTTCTCTCTCCGATCGAAGAAGAAATTCTGTCTGTAATGCATGCGCTCGTGATGCGAAACGCTAATGGGTTTTAGGAACAAGTTTCCTGATTTCATTAGAGCACGTTCCATGTTTTTGATTTTTCCTTTTCTCGAGAACCAACGTATGAAAATTTATCAAGCATTTATAACTTGCAATTGTTTTTATTACACATATTTTCTGAGTGCTTTGAAAATTAATTTTTTAATAAACACTAATTATGCTCCGAAAACAATATAAATTCTTATTCTAACACAAAAAAAAAAAAAAAAATCCTCGAAAATTGCCAAATAATTTTCAGCAGTCTGTTAATCCAATTAATATTAATTTTTCACAAATTAATACATCGAAAGTAATGAAAAATTTTCAGTAAAACACAAAATATTTTAGACATTTTCAATTTTGAGTAGTTGGTATTTTTAATTTTGCTGATTAAATCGAATTGAACAATATCTGCCTATTCTTTAAATAATATAAATTTAGTTTTGTTTTTAATTAAAGTAATTAACTTTCTTTTTCCAATTGTTATAATTTTCATAACACTCAAGATGGGGTTTTGAGTTTAGTTAATCTGAAGACAAATTTGTGCCGCCATTACGAAATTTGTATACACAATTTTAATTAGACAATAAAAATAAAACCGAATTTCGTTCGAAAATCAGAACACTTCAAAAAAGTTTCAACTCAATCTACTTCTCAAGAACATGGTTTAAAATGTTTAATGCATCTAATTCGTTTCAGCTGATCGTTTGAGAATTTATATTGAAACAACATTAAAAAGTATAAACTTCCAAACGAATTATTTTTATTTTATATAGAAAACCAGACTTGTATGAAAAAATCGTTTGCCTTTTGGAATAGAAAATTTGTTCCTTAAATTAATGCAATTGAATGTTTTTTAATGTTCGATACTTTTAAATTTAATACAGAATTTGTCAATTTTTAAAATTTAATACTTCAACATAAATTTCAATTTAAATTTTTAAGTTTGCAATTTCTAGTTGTTTATTTATTGAATCAGTTGAATTATAATTTTTTTAAAATTAATTTAAGTCACATAATTTTCAAAGCACTTTATTTAAAATCACAAACTTGTTCTCAATCGAGGTGTTCAATAAATATTCCACTGATTAGATTTATGGTTTATAATCCAAAACTTTTTGTGTAGTAATCCTTAAGTATGGCAAATATTCATTTGAATTTTCTTTTTATTTTATTGTAATTAATAGATTTTCTTTAATAAAATCACTATCATTTTATTATTCATATATATTTTTAAATACTGACCGTTTCAACAAAATAGAAAAACTAAGAGACTAAATCAACACTTTCGCTATAGAACTGCAAGTGCCTGCTGGATTCTGCTGTACTAATATTTATACCAGGCGTTGGAATCTGTATGTATGAACGCTTTGAAACATTAATTTTTAAATACCACCACCACCACCACCAACACAGTACCCATACTAGTTCATTCAAGAAAATATAAATAAACACATACTTCGAAAATAGCGCAGGCGTTGCATACTTAAAGGGGAAATGTATTAAAAGCAAAGAAAATTATTTAAAAAAAATATGAAAAATAGCATAATTCACATCTTTCCACGTTCCTTTTTCTCAGTTTCTATAGACTCTCAGTTATTGTGTATGATCTTTAAGTGAATAAATATGTATGGGAGTGTGTGTGTGTGTTTGCATAATGGAAAATTCTTAATGCATGATTTTTTAATTTGCTCTCTCCCCTTTTGAGAATCGTTGTTGTTTATCTCATGTTAATATCCTCCATGTGGAAATTTGTTGTTGGCTTTTTATTTAAATACCATACAATTGCATTTGGAAATTGTATGTTGTTTTCTTATTTCAAAAATAAAAATCTATATTTCTTGGTTAGTTTAATGTTTTTGTGTGAATTTGAAACGAATTCGAATAAGCGGCAGTGGGGGTCAAGGGGTAGGGAGTGGGCAGGCAGGCAGTCATCATTGTGGTATAACATATTTTCTTTTCATTTTTTCTGCTTATTTATAAATTTCGTTTTTATATATATTCTCTCTGTAAAAAAAAGTATAAAAAATCTGTGTGTCTGTACACAACTAAAAGCACAAGAGTGATGTTTTTTTCTTCTTCATATTTTCGAATTATATTGGAGGAATCTCAACCCATACATGGTTTGGGTGGAAATTTATAAGCAGCAGCGGGAAAAAAGAAACATTCTGTTTTATTTAGAAAATTTATTCTAAATAAATCGCCAAAAAGCAAAAAAACTGAATAAGAAATTTTATAACGAAATATAAAAAAATAATTTAACAAAAATTTCAATTTTCTGGAAATATTTTCAAATGGTAAAAATGTAATTTTTAAAAATTTGCACGTTTAAAGTATGAATTGAATATTATTCTGGCAGTTCCAAACAACTATTGACCTTTACTTGAAAAAAATGAAGTCTTAAGAGTATTTGAAATTGATGTCCTCAGTACATATTTTTATTACACTGTGTAACAAAATGTTTGTTGTTTTGTTATAGTTGACTTATTGGATATATTTATACAACGAAACGTTGTTGGAACAACGAATAATTTGTGTTGATAATATTTGCTTCCGTCAATGGACTAATACCAAAATAATCGAAAAGATATTGTTTTTGAATTATTGCTAAACTGTTAACAAAGTAGTATTAAAAATAAAGATTACTTGTAATTTATAGCTTGGAAATTCCCCTACAAAATTCTCCTGAACATGTGAATAGGAATATCACAAATTCATTCGCTGAAAATAATTTTCTTATGATCGTGCAAATGAACTTCTATGCTGTTCACTGAATAAAGAAACAATTTATTTCTTCCAAGGCCTCCAAGAAAACCAACGTTTAGATGCAAAATTATGTGCTGTGATTTATCTATTTTTTTTTTTATCAAAAATGTCTCCCAAGACGATCACTTCTATTGTAAAAAATTCAAGAACAACAATTCATTTTTTTATCAATATATAATAAGATTGGGAATTATTAAATCAAAATCCTCATGTTTGCAAAAACTCGTGGTATTTACTTTTGAATACTTATTATTTATTTACATAGACTTAGAAAATTATTAAAAATTTCTATTGATGCAGAAGGGGCCGAGGTAACGATACTTCAAGGTATGGTCACATTTGGGCAAATATTTGCTGCAAAAAGCGTAACCACTACCAGTCAAGAGTTTGTCAAGATACGAAGTTTCCAATCATAGTCAACATGACACTGGCTATAAGTTATGCGTGAAACTATTTGACTTAAAAAACACGGAACTAAATCGAAATACTTTTTCATTAATGTTTAGGGGTTACGCTTGTTTGGGCAAATGTTTGCCAAGTGTGACATTTGAAAAAGTTTTGTTTTGCAACATTTTTAGATCCAAACAACGATTTTTAGCAATTTTCTTTCACATTTATAACACTATTAGAGTAAACGAGCGTTATGTATATATTTATTTACCCAGCGGGAAAAGTAAGGAGTACGGTTGCCTTTTAGAAGGCCTACAGAGGCCCTCTTCTTTTGGGTTATATAATTTTTATACACGGCACTTCTTTCATAGACATCCTGAAAGCGAGTTTAATCAACGCCTTCTTCATTCTTATCCTAGAAGTTTTTCTCATAGAAGTTTTTCGTATCTTTTATACAGAATAGCTGAGGCGTTCTCTAATTTATTTCTCAGTAGTTACAAAATTATTGTGATTGAATCAAATAAATTCTTAAAAAAGCTTTCAAAAATATTCGATTCGATCGAAATTGGCATATAAATTGTATTGAAATTTTGATCGATAACGAATGCGTTAATTGGGCCCCTGAAGTAAGAAGATCTTTCGAGTTTTCCCGTTGGGTATGCGATTGTGTTTGTACATACATCCCAGTTGGCCACTTCATTGAGAGGTATTTAAAGGGTGGGTACAAGGATATAGTTACCCTTATTATGTTTGGAAAAAGATTAAAGACAAAAAACAAAATGACCTTTAATCGAATTTTAAGGCGAAAAACGCTAAACAAGATAAGGATGATTATGTCGTAGAAGACATCCTGTGAACATCTACAAACACATCGTTGATGAAAGTTTCTTACAAATGCCGCGGAAGTCACACCAGACTTATGAGTGACGATGTCGCTCGGCTTTTTGTTAAACTTTTCTCAATGAAAAAAATTTTGTTGAAGATAAATCGTACGACATTGTTGTCAGATAGTCACGAACGACGATTTCTTTCGAATTGGCGATTAGAAAAGGTGATCGTCAATGTCGTCTACGACGATTTGGGCAACTGGGATTTTTTGAATTTAAAAGTTTTATTGCAAATATACCTCCCATATGAAATAAATTTGTATATTTTGTGGAAAGTATTAAAATATATTCATCCATACATATGCACTACGTATGTGTATATACTTTTTAATACGAAATAAAGTAACTGAGAGAAGAATATTTTCCATAATAAATGTGAATAGTTGTTGCAAATTTATTTACTCGTATGTTGTATATACTTGATACAACACTTTGGATGTGTTTGCTTTTTCAAAATATATTTTATAAATAATTTTCTTGCTAAAAGGGATGGATTTTGATAAATGGAAGAGAGAAAAGTGGTTGCCCGTCGTTGGTTTGCTTGATGTCATTGTCATCTACACCTGATAAAAGTGTCAGCGTGAAGGCAAATAAATATCGGCTATTTTTGTCAAATGGCTTTACGATGATACATTTTTATTATAAATATATTTTTGAAATTTTGTATGTTTATTTCTTTGTCTCAGAGATGATATGATTTGTTTGCACGGTTTGTTGCAGGTATTCAAAATTTTTGCTTAATTACGTACTCATACTTTTATGGCATTCTATCAATAGCAGCGTCCCTTCTAAGCAATGATTCATTTTATTTGAAATAAATAATGCAAATCTTCAGCATATTTCCGAATATTATTAGCCTTATAATGCCCATCTTGCTGGCTAAATCATTATGAAGCCAAAAATCCATTCAATATGTAAAATATGCATGACATTTATCCGCCAGTGATGCGCAACCATCGGCTTATTGGAAAAAATCTGGGAATAGGTTGATTTAGAGGAGTAAATCCCCAAGTGCGACTACTTTCTGTGGACTCGCGTGTAGTGACGGGTATATGATCACAAATGAACAATAATAGAAGCCTTCAAGGTCAAGATTGTTCGTTTTATATCTCTCATAAGTCCAGCAACAGTTGAAAAGGTGTCCTGATATCATTTTCAAATTTTAAAATTTGAAATCTTGATCTATTGATATTTCGAAAAAAGACATTTTCAGATTAAAATCTTATTTTAGTGTTATTTTTTTTAAGTTTAGGTTTGGTTTTTGAGATCTCAGTTAAACCAGGTTTAGTTAATCTAAAAATAGATTTTTGAGTAGGAGCAGCACTCAGGGGACAACCCCTATATATGCAGTGCATTGCGCTGGAACTGGAAAGGAGGGGATAGTGTTAGGAAGACAGATTAGAAGATAGAAAGGTTTTTGTACCTGTTTTTACTTTTATTACTTCGTCGGTGAATTTTTCCTACAGATACTGACGAGGGAGGGTGCTGCTGTATCCTGCTCTTTTAGTACATGACGGTGTTAATCGGTCGGTAATGTTCAGCGACTTCGTCATTGAGACAAGCCAACAACAATTAACATAATCCTGCACCAATACAGATCAGAAATATTCGACACCATATTGATGACTGAGTGCGGAGTCGAACTCGGGACCTCAGGCTTCGCTGGAAAAATCAGAGTTTAAGACTACGTTAAAGTCTAAATTTAATCCCCATTTCAAACGCACGGCCTTAAAAACTCATCGGTGCCTAAGAAAATAAGCCCTCAAAATACTTTGTAACAGCGATGGTTAATACTATTTATGTTTATATATTTTCTGTGTACTTGAAACTTCAAAAGCATTATTCATAAAAATGATTTTCAATTTAAAGAGGTTTGTAAAGCTGATTTCTTTTTATTAATAATGAAGTAAGAATACAAATGCATAGATAATTTTCGTACATAAAATATTCTTATAACATGTGAAAACATGCAGCTTGTTGCGCAATGAAGAAATTGACGCAATTAAAGCCCTAATTAGACTCAATTTACCATGCCGTAAATCATTGATTGGAGTAAGTAGTTCTAAATTGTTTTATATGTTGAATTGAATATTCCATGGAACCCATGTAGAGCATCTTCAGTGAGAAGGAAAAGTTACGTACAACAACAAAGTTAATAGTAATGAAAATGTCAGCTGAATTTTGTGATCGATAAATTTAATAAAATTTTATCTGAAAATACAAGTTAAATAATTAACAAATAGATCCAGGCGCAGAAACAAAAAATAAAAGGCTGTGCTGGAAGGATGGCTGCGAAATATGAACGAAATGGCAAAACATATCCGGTAGTCAAATTAAGTGAACCAAATTCTATGTTTCAATATCTACAATACAATTAATAGTTTAATTGACTCAATTAAGGCACATATGTGAACATGATATTATTGCTTTTGTTGCTGAAAATGCTATGGAACCTCTTAATGGATCGATTAATTATGAACTTTTGTGAAATATAATTTCTGTTTTAAAATGCAGACAATATTTGAGAATATTTTCATTTTTGGAATTCCCTCTCCCAAAACTTCTATCGTTTATGTGACAAATATTATTTCATTCTAAAAAATAAACCATTTTTAAATTACAATAAATTGGAAGAAAAAAAGGCAATCCCAAAATTGTTGTTTTAGCTTTTAATCACAATTGGATTTGACGTTTTCCACTTTCTCGCGTTCTTAATGAATGTGTGCCGTGTCGTCCATTTGCCGCGTTGTTTTGACGAGTTCGTTCATCATGTATGAATGTCAGTGTGTGCATCTGTATGAGATGTTGCACTTTTGCGTTTTCAATTTGTTGCAACGCATCCTTAAAAGGTGCGCTGTTTGGATCATCATGTTGATGTTGTTTTTTATTTCTTCTCTCTTAATTTTTTTCAATTTACCTCAATCTGTATTATTTATGATTTTTTAATAAATATTCGTTTAATTTTGTCGGTGCTTTTGCCATCTTTTCTTCAAAAATTTTCAAACTAAAATAGTCATTCTTCTAAAGGAATTTGTTGTGTGTTGAAAAAGAAATGTGAATAAATGACAGGAGGAGTGTTTTCAATAAGATTTTAATTAGTGAAAAACTAATAGAGCGCAACACGAGAATAATTATTTGTATGATGTCTATTAATATATTTCATACTCTGCTGCTGCTGCTGCTGCACATCATTATTGCATTTGTTTTGTTGTTGTTGCTGTTTATTATTAAATAAATTAATGATATCATTATTTTGCTAAATACTTGTAATTTTATAGATTATTTAGGAGGTGCACACTTGGATAAATACGTCTGTGTGTACATCTGTGCATTGTTTTAAGACTTGATAGTGTAGGGCAACTGTTTGTAAAAAACCACCATACCCATAGGAAGAATCGATGCATCCATCTTTTCCATTTATGCAGCAAGTGAAGAAATACTGCCAACTAGTGGATTCAAAACTCAATAGTTATTTCTTTGTTATTGCGGTGGCACTTATGTGGATCAAGAGATATTTCGTTATGACAGAAAAGAAAGCAGCAGATGAACTTGCAAAAACAGAGATCTGCTGACATGTTGTTGGCTCTATGGGACGACTCTACAGTGGGGTAAATTCCAAAAATCTGAAAAGGTAGCGGAAGATTACAAGTTGCTAGTCGTACGGTATTCAAGGGGCGGCTAGTATTTGACCTGGCACTATCACTTAACACATGTTAGTTGTGGAGGCTATTCACCACAGTGTTGGATAAAACACGGGACGTTTTTTTACAAGAGGCCTAACCGAACGGGTTGTTTCTTAAGTATTTTTGTTTTTGCATTAAGTTGTTTAAATAGACTTACCACGTGACTAACATTTCTAACATTTTACAGTGGGAAAAAAATATATATTTGTGATGGAAAATAAATGAAATTTTGGTAATCTAAAAGTAAGCAAACAATCGTAAAAGATAAACACAAAATATAGTGCCGGTCGAAAATGTAAACCAGTTTTTTGGAAAATTTTAACGGTCAAAACAAACCCAGCAAAAAATCATCCGAAGACCGTGAAATGATTTGTTTATTCGGCGTGTGCTTAGCTTAACCCTACAAGAATTTCAAAGCCCTCACAATTGATGAGTTCCCGAACGCAAAATTTTAAGGCAGACAGATGCGAACACAAACATTAAGGAAACAAACCCGTCTGTCTGTCTCGATTGGAAATGCCTTAGGCAAGACCAAAAGGTCTGCCTTTTAATTTATGGCTTGCAAAAGGCGGCAAAAAATGTCGAAGACTATCTCTGCCCTAATCTGTTCCCGCCAACTGCGTTAGAATTACCGCATTTCTGATGTCAATCAGACAGATTGTCAAAAAATGTACAGTGGGCAAATATGTAAACATATTAATACTGATGGATTAAGTTCACTCACACAAAGATAACGCGCAGGTCTCTTAACGAATTCGGCCCAAAATTTTATTAAAATTCAGTTCTTTTTTTTTAAATTCAATTAATGATGTGAAAATTATGTTTTGCATTCGGTACCCATACACAAACACGATGCTAAATTTGAATTCGAATTTTCAGATGTAAACAAAATAATATTTGTGCATGTGTTGGAGTTTATTTTTCTAAAATTGTTTTCACATTCGTTTATATTTTTCGTTATTTTTGGAATTATTGTACAATTTTTCAGTACGATAATACGATAATTATTGTATCTCATGTTTGTTTGTGTTAGTTGGTTTCTTTTTCTAATCTGAATGTGGGTATGCTGTTCTCAAACACTCTATAACTCACAGGCTAAAATCATACAAGACACATAGATGTGAAAAAAATTCTAATTAGATTTCAAAACTTTTTTATGTTGATTTGGCGAGAAATTGTTTTCTTTAAAATTGAATTTAAATACAAATACATTTTCTCTCTTTCCGTGCACTCGCCTACACGTTGGTCCGATTTTTATAGTTTTTATATATATTTGATTTAAAATATTTTTTTTTTTTTTTTGGTTGTGAATTTAGAAAATATTTCTTAAATGTATATTTGAAAACAGAAACCATTTAGTGTAAACAATCACGGTTGTAAGCTAAATTTGTTGAATAATTTTTTGTTTATCTATGTTGATTTGAGAAAAAGTCCAGTAAATAAAAGAATTGAATTTCTTACCTGCAAATAGAAAATTACATAAATTTCAGTGGTGTGAAATCTGGGCAAATTTCTATTTTGGAACACAAAAAAGTTATTGCAAACGAATAACTCTTCCTAATAGTCACAAACTCCATATTTAAAATATATTTAAATAATTTTTTTGTGCATTAATTTGACCAACTTCAATCTGGTGTCGCGTCTCACTAAACTGCATATTCCGTTAAAAATGTCAGCAAAGCAAATGCTAATAAGAGGCCATTGAATGCAAAACTACCTGCTACTTGTGATAGAGTTAAACTTTTTAGCTGTTGTTCACAGGCGAGTTGATAATCCTGCGGCGCATGTCTAATTCTCGTGGCCATTTTTGCATGTGAGCTGATTCAATTACATGTTGCATGACTGGATTGATTTTGTGCAGCAAATGGAATTTTTCGGGCTTTAAAATTGTCTCCAAATAAACATAAACATTTTTCAAAACAATAGAGACTATCGTGAGGCATACGTGGTATGTACAGGAAGTGTTGACGCGAAGCGATTACAGCCTGTTTTGGATCTTTAGTGGCATGTTGCAGGCACTCTTGGATGTTGTAGCACATTGGAAATTGTTCACGTACATAACGATAGAGCTGCAATAAAAAAATATACTCGTACACTCACACATACATACATAAATATTAATTCACAATACAGCACCTCTCCCTCCTTGTCTTACATTTTCCACGCTGCCCACGATGTACATGCGATTTTGATAAATTTCATTTAAACGACTGACATATCAGATATAAAGTCTTGGGCGTTGTTAGTGTGCTGGCCAAAAAGCTCTGATAGATGTTGCCAAACATAAGACCCATGAAAAATATGGTCCCAAAACATAATTTTAAACTTGTTGGTATTGGCCTTAAGCTGATACCCTGACTTAGTATTAAACCCGTTGCATGGATATTAATGCGAAAGTAAATATTAATTGAATCTAAATGTAGAGATATGCGAATCGTTAATAACGCTATTAATACGAGCAGGAATGTCAGTAACCACGCGCCAACAACTTCAAATGTTGCCATGAAGTTAAAGAGATTTTGGGTATTCCTTGCTCTGGTCAAGTCATCTTGATGATATGGTGTGGCACTAGACACAAATTGACTTCATCAATTCCGCCGACAATCATCTCAATATCACTGAAAGAGGAATAAAGAGATTAGAAAGGCCGCTAAATATTATTATTATTATTATTATTATTATTATTATTATTATTATTATTATTATTATTATTATTGTATGACAACTATTTTTTCTAGATTTGAGTGTGTGTGTGTGTGCATGTGTGTGTGTGTAATAATCTTCTTGTAACCCCTAATTATTGAGAGAGTTTTTGCGGACCACTTAAGTTGTTGCTCTTTGATGTCCATTGGTAATCATATTCAGAGCTTGTTAATGAAATTCGTGCTCTGAAAGAGAAAAACCAGCCACCCTGAAACTTGTCGTCCAATCGTAATTTCTTTCTAAACAAAAACTAATTCTTACAACAATAATTTTTCTAAAACTTTTTTGAAAAATTGTATACTTTCTTAAAACTATTTTATTTATTTTAATGCGATACTTTTCAAAATAAAGTCGCTAAGTTTTTAAGAAGATACTTTTTTTAAAAAGGTAGTTATTTAAACGGTACTTTTTGAAAAGATACCAATTTAAAAAAAAGTACTTTGCTAAAAAGGTACTCATTTTTAAAAAGGCACTTTTTAAAAGGTTACATCTTTTAAAAATGTAAAATTTTAAAATACTTTTTTTAAAGTACTTATTTTAAAATAAAGTTGTGCTCGTATGAAGTACAGAACCTGAGAGACTGTCGCCAGAATTGAAATATTTTCCATGCAATCTGGGCCGTATCATCATCTGGTATTTGAATAAGATTAACACCAGAATCCCGAGCTTCAATGTGTAGCCGTGGAGTTAGAAATAGCCAGAGTAGCCAGAGGTGTGTCATAGTAACTGCTTTGCACGAACTTTGTGTTCAACTGAATTTTTGGTTGTACTGAAAAGGCAGCAAAGGTTTATTGCACAATAAATAGTTCGATACAAATTACTTACATACGAATATTATGTTTGCGTGGCATGTGTGTTTGTAATTTAATAACATTTCTAAAGTTCATAGTTGAATTAATGTTACAGTGGGCAATAAAAGTATAGTTGCGCTCGTAAAACCATCCTAGTAATAGTTGTAGTGGTCCAAACCTGCGGATATGTCTGTAGGTTATTTTGAAGCGATAAAATTTATTATTTGGAAGTAATAAAATAATTTAAAAGACGCTGGACTAAATGGTTTGATTTAGTAACACATTTTAGGACACGTTACATCCATTCAACGCCACGCGAGGAGTGATTGCTCCGATTTATTTTTGCGGATGCCATCGGCAATTCTGTTACTGGCGAATGCTACACGGCATTATTATCGTCCGAATTTATAGGAGCGTTTCTTGGTGAACGTGTGGTTTCAACAACCCGGTTTAAGCAAATTTGTTGACGTCGCTGTTGAAATATGAGCCCGCCCTCTTCTATCTTTAAAGTCATGTTATCTACTTTTTAGCCTTCCCGGGCTTGATTTCATATGCAACAATATTTACAAATACTTGTATTACATACTGTACCGTTGATAACATTGTCTCAATTCTCTACAGTTTACTGAAGCTATTAAAAGACAATCTAATTGATTGAAATCTTTAATTATTTACTAAAAAATTATATCCATTATGTTAACCTGATAACTTTGCATGTAAATGGCCCAAATTGATACCAGAATAAATGTTTGCAAAGATTGCCGATACAAGTATTCCTAAGTTGCTTCCGAAATGTATTTATTTTATATAAAAAATTCATTAATTTACCACGCTGCATGTGGTAGTTGTAAGTTTGTTTGTATTTGGGTCTAAACCACTCCTTTGGGGTGTTCGCCTTTTACTGTTTGCTTGAAGCAGCGGCAAAACAAGCTGGCTGGCATGCAGCACATACAAATCAGTCCAAGACAACGTGTTTGCCAACCAATGGAACCTTTAAGTAAAGCACCAACAAACTCTATTGCATGTTTCGCAAAAGAATTAGAAAACAAAGAAATATTTATGTTTAGAAAAAAAGTGTTGGCTATTTAATTGTGGAGTGTGTGGTTTATGGTATGACTGCTTGGCCGACCACTTTTACATTCTAAAATCATTAAGACTTTAATATCAACTTCTTAATAAGTTATTCATTTTATTATAATGGCAGTTTTGTAACTGATGTCGGGTGATTTATTATGAAGTGCTTTTTGCCAACCATGTTTGAGGTGTCCTTAACGCAAAAGTGATAAAGTGGCTTTTGTAAAGGCATCGATAAGTTTTTATATTAATGAAAACACATATTTAATGGAATGCCCAAATTTCATGTCCAATTTTAGTCTGTTTTTACGAACGGCCTTAATTTAGTCATTAAATGATCAATAATTGCTGGCTGATTCATCAGTAGAGACCAAAATTTTGTCTTAACGCCACAAAAAGTAATTCAAAAGTATCGAACCATACAATTTACAGGTCTGAAGCTTAATTCACCGTGAAAATAGGATCTTTTGTGCGACTTGTAAATTAGAGCATACTTTTTCAAAAAAGTACCTTCGCTAAAAAGTACCTTCTACAAAAAAAAAGAAATACTGTGCTTCTTGAAAAATTATATATGAAGAAAGTACGTTTTTCAGTTAAGTAAACTTAGTTTACTGAAAAGGTACCGAAAAGGGATACACTTTTGACTCTTATAATTCGGAATTTTTAAAAAGTGTCCGAACATATACGAAGTATTTTTTGAGAAGAACAAAATGTGATAAAAAGCTTTCCACGATACTTTATAGTTTACAAGATGTATGGAGTGATAAAAAGTTTCAAATGTCGAAATATTTTCTATCGTTTCTGAGATATAAAATCTGAGATATAAAATTATCAATTTCACTGTCTTTTGCCCCTTTTACCACCTTCGCAGTCGAATTTCCAAAAATCCATTCTTGGACCACAATCAGCAACTTTTCAAACAACTTTTACTTAAAAAGCTTTTGAAGATGTTGAAATTGGAAATGGTGTATTGTTCGAAATATATTATTGGAGTGCTGCTTTAGTTAATTTGTATGTTCATGTAATCGTGCTAAATTTGAATATCGTGTAAAGATTTTGTACGTTTTACAAACACACACACACACACAAACACACATGTATGTATGTATATAAAGAGTCCTGCACTAAAAATATTAGCAATAAATAGACTCTTGTATGCAAATAGTTTAAACGTTGACTGGATTTCCAGCAATTAGACGTGATTTTAATTACAATAATTAATATATTGTGATGTGTACGTAAATTGCTTTTGGAGAAACACCCTGTATTTCATGTTCGACTAACCGCTGACAAAGCGAAAATTGTTGGTTTGTCTGCAATCTTAATTTTGCGTTTAACAAATTCATGTGATTAAAACATGCAAATGAATCTCAAAAACTGCTTCATATATCGTTCATTTGCTCATATAACAGCATAACTCAAAAAATTTGAATTTTGAGTCGTCATGTTGTTCTTTAAGTTGTGTAAGAATCACTTTTTAAATAAAAATCTAATAATATAATTTTTCAATTGACTTGCATGCAAACTGCAAAGTCAATTGAAGTCGTTTTCTTCAAAACTAGTTGTTTGGGTAAATGAGTGATGTTCCTATGGGCCTTTCCACTGACATTAGCTAATTGAAAGTTCTTAAAAAACGTTGTTATATGTATGATATTTTCATAGAGAGACAATTAAACATAACTGATGGAAGAAAATGGATTTCGATTTATCCATCTAAAATTTAGATTCTAAATGCAAATTTCTTTTGCACGTTTGTTTTCGTAAACGCTCCTAAAGAGATTAAGCTGCAAATGAACGACTTCAGCATTATTGTTAAATATTGAATCCTTGCAAAGATCGGTAACCCGTTAGACCATCCATGGGAGTGGAGGCGGATATTGAATCCATTTTTAATTAAAAGGAAAACAAAAAGATATTTTATTGTCTGCATTTAAACTTAAAAGTAGTTTATAGTTTCCTGGCTAGCGGAAGAGTTGTTGGTAGAAGAGATGCAGATGCTTGTTCTTGCATGATCATAGAAAAAATGTCACGTGTGATTTTATAAAGACATCTGTGAGGATTATTTAAAAATTAATCGCATGCTTCGCTAAACCAATCAGTGCCTCAATTCTGTTTATTCTTCAGATAAAACTTAGCATCAATTGTAGGGCTAAAAATAAGAGCTGCAGCAGCGTATTCTTTTCTAAAAAAAAATGTAAAATATTTTGCACTCTTCAATACAAATTAACGTTTTAATTTATTTCTTTTTTAATTAATGAATTTAGTAGACTCTATTTAAATGCTTATTACGACGGCAAATTTTTGCTTAAAACAATTTTTTTATGTTGTATAACGAAATAAAAAATGAAAACAACTTCTGGAAAAGAAAACACCGTAACTTGGTTAATTGTCAAAATAAAATGGGTTTTATTTTGACTCTATTTCACTTAAAGTGTGTGACACGTTCACGGTGGCCAACATGGAAACACTCATACTCGTATGTAAAAAAGTTGTTGGTTTCAATTTAAATAATATTTAGCGAAAACTAATAAGTAACTAAACAAAATCAAAGTAATTTATTGAAATGCCCTCATTTTAATATATTTCGTGGGGTTTTAAATATTTGGATTTAAATAAACATTTACTTTTGGAAATAATTTGTTACCTCATAAGTAACTAATTTTATTTGCACACAAATTTATGGCATTTTTTTCCAACTCCCCCTATCCACGTTCGAATGTATGCAGTTTTTTTCGCATCAAATTGAACAATATTCTCATTCTCATTTTATGTATAAATTTCAAATTTGAATTTCCAAAGTAGAGGTGCACAGGGGTGGCTTGACCATATGGCGGGGGCGTTGTTAACCTGAATTTTATCCATTTCTGTGTCTGGACCGTACCAGACTTGTGCCTTCAAGTAAGAAATGGCAGCGTAATTAACCATGAAAAATATCGGATGAACGGTTATCTGAGGAGTAGAGGCTAACTAGTGCGCGTGAGAGTCAAAACTCTCGAAAGTGAGTACACGATCAGTGGTCTGGCTGCACTTAAAAAACAAGGCTTGATGTTAACTGATCTTGCACTTTGTTTTATTTCAATTTAAAAACATTAAGCGCTAAATAAAATATTTTTTTCTTGTGTCTTGGATTGACACTCAGGGGATTAACCCTACATATGCAGTACATTGTGCCAGAACTGGAAAGCAGGGGATAGGGTTAAGACGAGAGATGAAAACTGATTTTTTTTTTACTTTGCCGTTGAATTTTCCGCTACGGTTACATGTTGTGGGTTAAACTAATCTAAAAGCCTGCACTGGCAACATTAAAAATCATTCATAAATATTATCTTAAGCCACACCCCCTTTTTGAAACATCTGTTCTTATGAATATCTCATTAAAATATATAATAAAAAATTTTTGAAGTGCGTCGCTCTAGCTGATAAGTAGCAATCTAGCCCGCCAGGCTAAATGTCCGTCAGATACCGGCTGTTCCGCTTGTTGTGTTTATATTTAAATTTAATAAAAAGATAAACGCATATTAAAAATAATAAAATCAACTAAAATTAGTTGTTAGTTTGTATGATACAATTACCTGTAAATATGAATTCATTGTATTTTTTAAAAATATTCTTGCCCTTAAAAATCCTAAATTGAGAATTTGCTATCAAGAGTGAGTGGCATCAAATATTTCCTCTCTTTAAGTAAAATGTATAAAAATAAGACACAGCCTATTCACATATTCGCAAAATAGCTTCCAACCCATAGTGCATAAGTATAAAGCAATCAATAATTTATTTGACGTGTACAAATATTTGTTACTTATATTTTTTATCTGGTGTTAATGCACAATGAAAATTAAGTCAAACACGTTAATATCACACTTTCATACTCACCGTTCAAAAGAAATTCATTTAATTTATCATCCGAATCGCACGACGAATATGCGAACGTTTTTAATTGATTTGCAAGTGTTAAAACCAATTTAAAAGCCTTTAAATTTTTTTACTTTCTTTTTGCTATTTTTTATTTCTTGTTACAAAAAATTGTTCGACTTAAAGCAGAAGAAACTTACTGGTGTTATTTCAAAATCTTTATTTATTTATTTATTTTTTTTGGTATGTGCGGTAGGGTATTCAATTGAGCGAAGTTGTTTATTAAGCGATTAATTGCTTAAATAATTACTCGTGGCAAAAATGTAATCTGGTTAAACGATTAATTTAAATTTTGTCTAATTTATTAGTCTTAAAATAATATCAAATATCAGATTCTTAAATTTTTAATTAAAAATTGCAGCAAAATTTAAGCTTATTTAAAATAATCCTTCTAAAATAGTATGTTTGTCTTCAGAACTATTTATTTTCTTTGTTTTCATGGAGCTTGATTTGGAAAAAGATTCTTTCTGTTATTGTTCCTTTTAAGTAGGTTGAAAGTAAAGCGTTATAAAGCATAATCAATTCCTTTTTATTATTATTACAGTTAAACCTCGATTATCCGGCTCTCATGGGACTGGCACCAGCATGGATAATCAAAATACACGGTTAATAGAGATTATTTTAAAATGTACAAAAACATTAAAATTGGGAACTTAAAAAGGGGAAACACCGGATTTAGATATACATAATAAAAAACACTGCCCGGATAATAGATATAAAGCAGGTTTAATAGAGGGAAAAATTAAAAGAAACACATGCCGGTTAATAAATGTAACCGATTAATAGGGGCCCGGTTAATCGAGGTTTAACTGTATAATTATTTTTTTAAATTAATTCTTCTAGTTTCTTGATCTTCTTT
Organism: Linnaemya vulpina; assembly: GCA_963675445.1. Classification (NCBI taxonomy): domain Eukaryota; kingdom Metazoa; phylum Arthropoda; class Insecta; order Diptera; family Tachinidae; genus Linnaemya; species Linnaemya vulpina. Next base: position 4,701,182 of record OY776277.1, read on the forward strand.
TATTAATAATATGGACTAATATTTTTAAGCTTAAGGTCTTTTTATTTTCAATAAAATGATAAATTGTGTTTCAATATTTCGTCACTCCTTTGTGTGACTTCTTTTTATTTTTTTTTTTATTTTTCCTGAAAAAGTCACACAAAGGAGTAACGAAATATTGAAACACAATTTATAATTTTATTAAAAATAAAGAAACCTTAAGCTTAAAAATATTAGTCCATATTATTTTTTTAAAATTTTTAATAATATGATGTGCTTTTCTCTTTTTATAAAAGAAACTAAAAAAAAAAACCAAATACTCTAGAAAAACAAATATTCGAATTAGTCGTTGCTCGTTTGGAAACCCTAGAATTTAAATGCGGATGACAAACTTGCACTTTTTTGTTTGTTTTTGAAAAAAATGTCGATAAAATCAAACAGGGTATGCTTTTCTGTAACGAGTGCCATCTTGTAAACAATTTTCAAGTATAAAATTTTTAATAGATTTAAGACAAATTTTTTCATACCAATAAATTGATTTGCTTCAATCAACATCTAACCAGAAATAATACGGATAATGAATTATGTTCTTCCCGAAATAAGCGTACAAATTTTTTTCTTCTCGAAAATGTTTGCTTATGTTATTTAATCTTCCGTGATATGTGTTTTGTAATCTTGTGTGTTAAATTTAATAAAGTAATTTATTAGTTAACATAAAAGCCAAAATGTGTATTAGAAAAATATAAACAAATTGCAAAGATAAGCTTCCGAGATTTTACAGTTGATAACGGCCATAATGTTGAAACTATATCTGACAAATTAATTGTAATTTATTTACACTGTATTCAGCAATACCTGGAAATAATAAAATGTTTTATTAAAATGGATGTTCTGTGCAGGTAACGTACCGCGCGATTCTCCTATTTTGTGATCGCCATAATTGTCCTACCGAGAGGACTAATCGCAATGTTTCGTATAAATTCGACTTCAGTGGTTCAGTAAACGATCGACTAACAACCGTATGTAAACGAAACGTTAAGGAAGAAAACACGGTACTGCGTTGAAGTAGTTACCCACTGAGACTATGAACCCTAGATAGACGTGCATGGCTAACGATTTTATTATAAAGCTAACAACAATTTAACAAAAAGCATATAACAGAGATATATATTTTAAATAAAATATGGTACCATTCTATATTGTTTATTTCTTGGCTAAAGTATTTAAAACAATATGAAGTCCAAGATTCCGAGTTAGACTCTGCACCCAGTCACGAACATGGTGTCTAATTTTACTGATCTGGATTAGTGCAGGATTGTGTTAATTGTTGTCGGCTTGTCTCAATGACGAAGGCATAGCACTGGTCGTTGAACAGTACCACCAACGATTGTCACCATCATGTATTTAAGAACAAAATACAGCACCCTCTTCGTCGGTACCTGTAGCAAAAACTTACCGGCGAAATAAACAGACAAAGTAGCACTGTCTCCTCCATTCTAATTCCAGTTCAATGCACTGCATTTTTAGGGATCATACCCTAAGAGCTGGTCCTACTAACAGAAAAGAATTTTTTGCAGGGCAACTATTTAAAATGCAAAACAAACGCCATAGAAATATATGGAAGTTAGCACGGGATCATGCAAAATAAAGCTCCATACTTCTTATAATATGCGCAATTCCTGTTTCATCGGATATTAACCCAGTCTGATAAAAAACTAAGAAACTAACTACTGTGTATTCATAAATATTCTGTACTTAAAGTGTGCTTTAAATTATTGTAGTTTGCATGCAAAATTAATCTTCAATCCTTTTTAAAGACAGCAATATATTTTGTACGGCATACAAGGCGGTACCAATACAATTGTTATATTTTCTGACAAAAAAATTGAAAAAAATATCCTCAGCAAATCGTATTTTCATGTAAGTGAATAACGGCCATTGCAGCTTGCGTTGTAATAAACGAAAGAAAAACTCAAAAACGTTTTAATCAGTTAACATATATTTTTATTTGGTTTCCACTCAATCATTTTTGTATTATAATTCATTTAATTTGCCGGTCAGTTGTTAAAAAATTAATGGTTTTTAAAATGCTTTAACAAAAGTCTTGCAACAGGTTTCAGTTTGCGATATTTGGCAAAATTGTCCCAGAATTTAAAATATTTCAATAGTTAATTTGCAATATTCCAAACAGTAAGTGGTAGAAGTAGTACTACGTACAGTGCAACGATAATGTAAATATATTTCTATATAAATTTAATGTGTCTTATGAAATTGTTGCCGTCAGTTTAATTACACTAAAAATATACATATTTTCCTTTCACAAACTGTATCCCACTTTGTACGTAAATGTTTTCCAACATTCTTAACATTTTAATTAAACTTGTTTCGAAACCAAATCGATTTCAATGCGCTCCTTTCATTATTGTCTAATGCGAGTAGCGATAAAGTTTGAAAGAAAAAAAAAAAAAAAAAAACACTTTTATTTTGTGACATCCTATTTAAAAAAGTTTTTTAGTTTATTTGGATTTTATCATTTTATGATGAGTAATACAAAAAAATATGTTTATCGGTACAACAACAAAATAAAAATATTTGCCTGTGGTAACATTTTGCCTCACTTACACTGAAAAAAATCTTGATTAAATATTGATTGGCATATGTTTTGTTTCACATTTGATCAAAACTTTCTTATCTAGGATTTAACAGCCAAGATAACAGATTCGTTATGATTAGTTTCAATCAAAACATGTCTTGGCCATGTTGGACAAAATGCTTTTTTTTGTGCGAAAATACTGCAATAAAACCAATAAATGGCAGTGAAGGTCGAAATAGACATTTTTATGGTCACACAAATTAAAAAGAATGTCAATCGAAAACTAATTTAGTCTGGTACACAGCATCAATAGATAAAATAATCTAAAAATAAAATAAAAATATTCCATTTGAAATACAATACCAGCCGCCATGTCCTTTAAGTGACAACTACAAAATAAAACCAGAATTCACTTACGCATACATGTGACCCAAAAGAGTGGCCTGTGTGGTGTCTGTCGCTCAGCTTGGATCAAGTAAAGAACGTTTCAAACCATGAGTTTTATATTCAAGTTAATTGGACTTTAGCTTTTGTTATACAACTCTTATTACTTTGTACTGTACGTAGACTTGTTGTAGCTTTAAACTTTTCGTTTTGTAGTTGTTTTTAGTTGAACGCCAACCGAACGGCCGGCCAGCCAGCTGGTGGTTTTTGTTTATATATTTTTTTTGCCACATTTATTTTTTTTTCTTTTATAAAAGTTCGTTTTCGAGAACTAATTTAATTCATTACGAAATCAAGTATATGTTTAATAGAGGGCGATTTAAAATTTTTTATTTTCTTGATAATGTAAAGGAATGCAAAGTTATGAAAAAGAATTCAAAACTATTTAAAGGAATTTAGATATTTTCTCTGTTTTTATCAACATTATAAAAAGAATTGGTACCCGCTTAAAGGATGAGCATAAAACTGGGCTTTACCCTGCGGTAAGAACGTTTGGTACTATTTTCGGCCAGTTATGTGGCAGGCAATCTTGTTCCAATCGTTGCTTGGAAGTATCATGAATTTTAAATGAAATTGTCCAAATTAGATTAGAACAGGGAGCAAATTACACCACTCGTTATCGAACGAAATTATGAAATATTTCAATAGAGTTTATATAGAAATATTTTAGAATTTCGAATCGTATCGAATGCCGTAATTTGCCGCCTGATTTTACTCTCCCCATAGGCTTTCAAAGTAATTTTCTAAAAAAGCAGTAAAAATATGTTTATGTTACTGAAAATAAATTTTTTACCCTCTCCAAAAAAGTACCTTGTCCAAAAAAATCTGGCGAAATGAGTATCTTTCGTTGAAAGTGCATTTTCACCCTTTACAACTGGGAGCTCAAAAAGTGCCAGAATATATTCTAGATTTATTTTAGAAGAATAAAACGCACTAAAAAATTTTCTCTACTTTGTACCATAGTTTAGAAGGTGTAAGGAATGCAAAAAGTACCAAATATAATTTTAACCCCCTAAAAGTACAAGCGTATATAAAAAAAGTACCCAGCACGAATCAAGACATTTTTTTGTGTATGCTTCTTTGAGATATAAAATTATCTTTTCAAGCCCCTAATCGAAAGATACTACGAGGGCTGTTTGATAATTCCGTGACTTTATGAATATTCCTCGCAGTAATTTTGATAGCAACTCTGCGCCCGTTTGACATTCTCGTTAATTTCAAAGCAACACCTGATAAAAAAAAAAATATTCAGAAACAAAGTTTAAGAATTAAATTTGCAAGTTTTAAATTTATTTATAATGAGCACGAATTTTAAGGGAAACATTTAAGTTTATTCCCTAATTGGTTTCAAAAAATTATAAAATTTATGAATTTCCTTTTATTATTATGGCCGTTTTGTAGTATTTTTTTGAACTCGCCAATCATATTTAACAACCCGATCGATGACCAAAGAATGCATTCCTTTAAGAGCCCGTAGAGTTCAAACCCATGTTCTATGCTGTGGCACAATTGACATGCAAGATTTATTTTACTTGTATTCAAAAATATCTGCTGCTACAATTTTTTTTTAATATATTTTCATTTGAATTTTATTTGATGTTGATTTTGCATACAAATTCTGCCACTGATCGTACAATGTTAGGAATATCTCTGCTGATATTCATCGATCACGAGAATGTTAATAAAATTAATTACAAAAGTTTCAAGAAGACTTCCACAGCATTGTTTCAGAGGCCACCTGTTCCCATTTTTAATTACGTAAAAATAAAAAAAAATATGAAAAATGGTTCATCACCCACCAGCATGACTATTAATTCGAATTCATTTCATTGAATTAAAATGGAATTCGAAATGATTTTATTATGGAAATTATGGTGATTGTTGCAACATTTCATTTTCCTAAAATAGTTTATTGCAATTTTAATGTTACAACCCAGCACTGAAATTAGCACTCCATTTGCTTAAAATATAAAATTACCGCTGAAATTACCAGTCACTACACACAACATCAAGGTTTTCCATTTTTCTTTATTGTTGTAATATTTTTATATACATATAATTAATTTTTTGAAAAATTAAAATTAAATACTTTACCGTCCGTCGCGTACATTGTGACGGTGTATTAAATGACCGCATCAGATTACGACGACAATTCCACCCATTCGCAAAAGTAATAGTTTCCGTCATGCTGTTTTGTTTTTAAGAAAGCAAAAGAAGATGAAAGACGAAAAAAGAAAAAGAAACGCCACAACTGTCACTACAAAATCACCTTTTAGCCCAAACTAACTAAACTAAAGACTAAAACGAACGGAATGGCAAATTTATTGCGGCAAATTAGTTTCATGCGGACAAGTACACAATTAGAAATAATTTTATTTTCCGTTGTTTGTAACAATTGAAATGCCAACAGCGTATTTGTCTTAGAAAACGTTATTTGAGATTGAGAAACAAAAATTAAGTGATTTGGTAGCCAAATTATGGTCTGCTTTAAGACATTGACAATCACTTAATTGTTTGTGGTCTCATGTGAACACGTTGGAGTGGTGTTTGGGTGGGTGGGTTAGCGCTTAATCGTGAGAGCTGACTTATTATATAAACGAACTGTATCGACAGCAATTAATTTAATTGCTTGCTCAAAATATGGAAAACATGTTGCATTTTGAAAAGCAGCTATTTTTTTCCCTTTTGTCATGATGAATTTTAATTTGTCCAGTTAACATTGTGTTGAAGCCAAACAATACAAATTTTTTTATATAGTTAATTCGTTTTTAGTTTTTACGTCAGTTAAATGTACTGATTTCTATAAACATACTTAGTTATTTGAAAGAAAATGGGTCAAGACAATTAGTTTTTGGCTATTTCATATTTGATAATAAATTTTCATCCGAAAACACTGCAGTTCATGGGAAAACAAGTTACACGGTTGTCGGATCTAAGAATATTTTTAGAAAAAAAAAATCTGCTACAAAAATTGGCACTTTCATTTGTAGTAAAAACTTTGATTGCTCGCTAACTCTTATGCAATTCAAGATTTGTCTTGACTGGTCATGCAGAAATATCAATTTTCTTGATATATCGGCTAATAATAAACTTAATATCACACTTAACCTTGTACTGCGTCGTCTTATATTGCATACTTATGTACGATAGATACATAATGAAGAGTAAAAATTATGGAACAGTCACGATCTCTATTCTTAGCAGTTGACACGTTACATCTCAAATTAAGGCTACTAAAATCTGTGGCTAATAGCCAAAGGATTTTTGTATTTCCCCTTTTTTAAAAACAATATTTCTACTAGTCATACAAAATTACAAAATATATATTATAAATGGAAAGATTTTGTTTTGTCATATTTAAACTTTTTACAATATTTTTGCTAAGAACTAATAAAAATTATTTATATTGTACATATCTACGCAAAAATACCTTTTAAACCGTGAATGTTTTATCAATATTGGTGGATGATGCAAGACTTGAAAATGTACCATAAATATATGTCGTGTTTTTGTATAAGAATCGTTTTCCAAATATCTTATAAAAAAAAATAAAGTTCAAACTTATAAGCACTAATTAAATATTTTAAACCTTGAAAACTTCAAAAAGTCATCAACATGACACCCGGTCTGTCAATAACACGTTTCAATAATATAATTTTTTTTATCGAAAAATCATCTTCAGTGATGAGGCGCACTTTTCGAATAATTGGTGGTACGTGAACAAACAAAATTGCTCAGTTTGGGATGCAAGATACTCCGATACAAGATATTCCGATATCACACGGCGTACAAAGACAAGATGCAATTCAATATGCTAAAACTTGTTTTATTCAATCAGCTGATTCACTGAAGTTAACCGATTCAATCGTTATTCGTTAATAGGCAATTTTAAATTGATCGTGCAGGTAATGGCTTAGCAATTACGGTTAACCGATTAAATTTTTGATTCCTTTGGGATTTCTGCATTAAAATGCTTCATGACAGTCCGATTTTTCTTTTCATTATTATTGTTTATTTGGGAAAAACTTATTAACAAACCAACAAACAGCTTGAAGTTTCAACGTATTTAGAAATTTACATAATTTTATCCAATTAAATTAGAAAAGACATACAAATACTTAAAAACGAAAAAAATTAAATAAAAGGATTTTATTTAATGTCGCCATTCACGTTCAAATTGTTTTAAAAGTAATTGCGATAACAATAACACCAGCTGTCAATTATCCCTCTTGGGTCCATTTAAAAAAAAAAAGTATTAACTTGGGAAAAAATATATTTAAATTGATTAAAAAGCACACATTTATTTTATAACAAATTCTTATGCTAATTCTGAAAAAGTAAATCGGAAAACAATAATCTTATTTAAAATTCTAAAATTGTTTTTAAAATAAGTGATTGCGCTGCTACTTTTGTTCCAATTGTAGCCGACAATACGATTTATTTATTGTGTTTATGTTATAATTTGAATTTATCTCAACTTATTTTATTGAGTTTTTTACTGCCATGCGGATTTCATATTCAAGCATTTCCTAATATTTTCATTCCAACCGTTTAAACTGTCTTCTGCTATTTGGAATTGCAGGAAAGTTGCAAATTCATTTAATAAACTTTCACATGACTGGGAAAATCCACCGAAAATATTAAAGCATTTTATTGATTATGATTATAAGACAATGGTGGCATGTGGTTGTTGTCTTGCAGCTTAAAATTAACTCAAATTTGTTAATACGAGGTTTGAAAAAATACTGAAACAAAATTTATAACTATTTATGGGCAGTTTCAAATATTATTTTTAAAACCCAAGTGAAATTAATCTTTGTAATATTTTTGTCAAAGTTTCGATGGCTCTTTTCCGCCAGGGTCTTTCATTAAGCGCTTCCTGCATAAGATATCGAAGTTTTTTTATTTTGTTTTTGTTCATTCAGATAATGCTATTTTATGCGGAATATAAACCTATTTAAATATCAACCACGGCTTCTCTGGATGAAGTTGATCTGAAGTGTCCAATTCGCCATAACCTTGGTGCGCAAATCAAGCTGAATTCGACCAGTTTCATGGGTCAATGTTGGCTTTGGGGACCGCTGTGGCTTATCCGCATACACCTCCTACTTAAGAAAACCCCATAAGAAATAGTTTAAAGGCGCAAAATCTCATGATACCGGTGGCCAGCTCATATTCCCTCCACACGAGACGACCATGACCCCAAATGGCTAGTGAAGAATATCTAATGTGTCACTTAGCGCCGTCCTATTATAACCACATGTTGTTGATCAAAAGAAATTGGACCTACAGTGCTCGCCCTTGGCTGTGATGTCCTGGCCATAGAAACATGGACCGATGGCGCTGTCATTCCAAAATCCACAGCAAACAGGAGCTATTTCGGGATTCCATGGACGATCTGATGTGGTTTGTTATTATCCCAAATTAGGAAATTATATTTGTTCACGTACCTTCTATTCACCCAGAAATGGGCCTTCTCGTTGAAGATGACTTTTCAATGAAAAATCGCTGCAGAGCCCATTCAGCGAAAAAACATCGTTGTTTATGCCCAAATCACCAGGTCAAATTTGTCAAGTGTCAAGTTGTTGTGAATGCCTGGGGCTCTCTTGCATGCTCAAGAACAACGGCAATATTTTCGTCTAATCTTACCTATCGTTGACGTACTGATATTGGTCGATCGTTTATTGAATTAGTGGGCTCAAATTCATCCATCATAATAGTGCTCTCGGTAGAACAATTATGGGTACCATAAAATAGGCGGTGTACGTTGGTGGTACAGAACACCTATTTCGATTAAAAAAAAACTTTTGCACCTGTTGTTGTATGCCTTATTCGTCTATGAAGATTTGGTAAAACAGATTGAATTAATGACAACTAATTTGACAGATGTTGCTTCAACAAGACGCCCGTTATCAGCTGTCAAAATTCGGAAGTCTCTTTTGGAATATATTTTGTGTGAAGCTCAATTCTCGTTTCCTTCAGTTTCTCCACTGTGCCAAACTTTGATGAGCGGGTATTTAATCAGGTTTACTTGCCGTTTTTTTTTCATAATTCGTACGCGTGAATTACGTAATTTTGATCCATGACTATTTTATTTTCCTAGATAAAAAAATGTAGTTTATATTCCACCTTGTCAAGTGAGGCTGCCTTTTATAAATACAAATTTGTACAAGTGACACACAAAAATTTCACAAAGAAAAACTGTTTAAAATAAATAAGGCAGCTACAAACTTTTCCCAAATAAGATTCACGAAATCTGTCTTCGATGCGTTGTAACTTTCCGCATTACAAGCAAAAAAGGAAACAAATAATTTGATCACTTTCCAACTCCTTTCACTATTATGCCGAATACAAAATGACTTAATGTTTTATTTGCTTCTCTGAAAAGAAAAAGAAAGAATAAATTTATGTGTGTCAACTGTCATGCCCAACTTGAAACAGCATTTGAAATTCAATAGGTATTTTGTAATATGCAACCGAATCGGTAACTCATTTATATACTTAACAAATGCATGCTGCAGCATATAACCAGAACATCTTACTGTCCGCCTCGTATTGCATTGCGATGCAAATAAATGCCATTAAAGTAATTTTTTTGAAGCCTAAATCAACATTTGGACGGCAAAAAGTTGTTAACATTTAAAAGTATCCAAATTAAATGATTATTATCTGTCAAGCTCAAGCTTGACTTAATTCTGTTAAGTATCGTGTTCGTTTATCTAACAAATATTAATGATGTCAAATATTTTCAATTCCATGCTAAACAACTTCTTGAATAACCATAAATGATGTGCGCAACTAGCTGACGCTAGTTTTAATGGTTTCATTTAAAAAAGATCCAGGAAATCCAAAATTATATTTGCACTTTATTTTTTATTTATAGTGTTCACAACACCATGAGTTACATGTGTGTGTGTCGAGTATATCGAATTTCAATACAAATTTAGGCTCTTGTTTTGTGAGCATTGAAGCTGCTTTCACACGGCCTGTATTTTACATCTGACATGTCAACATATCAGATGTTTTTTTCTCTCTAATATTTGTATGTGAAATATTGTAGTATTCTTAAAAATATCGAGTGCTAAATCTTTAATATTTAACTAAGAAATCTTAAATTTTTCAACAACAAAAAAAATTTAATTAAATTAAATTAAAAAATTGTGATAATGGTTTCGTTATACTCGTATATTAAATTGTAAAACATTTTGCTAGAATTCTAATCTAATTTCTTTTTATATGGTGTTGCTTTAAAGATGTGTTTATCACATGTTCTTATTTTGGACAAGTTCCCTACATTCTGCTGACCATTTTTGATATATAAAATAAGTTTTGAGTTAAGGTGGCTGCGAAAAACAATACGATTTATTTATATAGGTTGGTTTTATTAGACAGCGTTGTTTTTGCATTAAATTAAGACATAAACAAATTAGGAAAAAATATATATTATACAAATTTTAGCTGCTGCTAATTGCTACTAACTTAGTTTCTGCTTTTTATAAGCAGCTGATTTGCTTGCAAATTTTATTGAAACAACGTTTTGTTGAAAATGGCTGTCAAACGGACTCAAACTATAATACAATCAAAGTGTGCGGCATTATTTCAATTTATACCTCCTACATCCCAATGATTGCAAGCACAGCTCCTTGAGCCAGTCAAACTAAAATGCTTAATAAAGTACTTTAAGCGTATTCAATTGAATTATAAAGATAATTCTCTCGCTTCTATATTTTTGACAAAAATTAGCTTGAAAAAACTATAAAATACACGCAAAATTATAGGCAACGAATTGAGTTATTATTTTTTTAAATAATAAAACAGCTGATGTCAAAAAGTTTGTCAGAATTAAATAGAACACTTTCGAATTAAAATTTTATCAGGTGACTTTGAGTTTTACAGAGCCAGTGCTTTAAAAGTAACACACGACATGTACGATGTTGCAGGTGGGTTTCAGTTTTACAGAGGCAGAGGCTTTAAAGTAACACACGGCATGTACTTATTTTGCAGTGAAAATTTTACATGTCAGATGTAATAAAATATGTCGAGTGTGGCAGGCCTAAATACTGTCCTTATTGGCAAATTTGTACTAAGTAGTTACCCTAGTATTGTTATTTATTTGACCACCACTGTACAATGCAGTAAAGGACCCACAGCAAAAGCTCTTTAACAATATGGCACGTTTTGTTAATGAATATCTAACATTCAATTTTTAAGGTTGAATTGATCGAATGGTTTCTCACATCGTAATTAATAAAGTACGATAAAGTTGAAATACAATATCCCGTAGGTAAGTTAAATACGCTTGTATGTACTCGTATGTGTGTACGTATCTCTGTGCAGCATAAAAAGTGCTGCAACCGCACTGAACATGTAGTTGGTTGGTTGGTTGTTGTAATGAATCTATTATCTGACGGTTCCATTCAGTTCATGCATTTTTTTTTTTCACTGACTCGCAGTGTTTTGTTTTAAAGGTGTTAAAATCGTTTTCATTTTTCGTAAAGTGGTCTAGTTGCCGCAGCATTTTTGTCGAAAAATTATTACCTCATTTTATATGTATTTTGCTTTTGGTTCATTGTAGATCACACGTTGCGATTGCTTTGCTTTGAAAATTTGTGTTATGAAAAAAAAAAAAATTATTAAGGAAACTGAATGAATTGTAAAGTTAACAGTAAAAATAAGTTTGAGGCCAATCCAAGCAGAGCGATCGATGGCTTATCATGGAAAATAATTCGTAAAATCTATTATAGTCTTAAAGTATTGATTGAAAATTGTTGAGAACGTTTTATAAATGCGAGCTTCCAGACTTTTGAAATGAGACTGTACTTATCTGAAAATAGTGACAGTTTCTCGAGCATAGCGTCATATGATCTTGACAATATATCTTTTTCACAAACTTTAATAGCAATTCTCACATTTGCTAAACAAAAATACAACTTTACGTTGTATATAAAAATTACTAGGATATTTGCTAAAAAAGGTTAAAATTGTCAAAATCAAAAAGGCCTCCCGCCAGATGCGTCTTTTTCTGAACTAACTTTGCAATTCAGTCCTCCCTTTGGATGGGGCCCGTCCTCGTTAGCTATCACAGCCTTATCATCTTTGCAAGTCCCTTTTGTTAATTCAATTTTTGCATTCCTTGTTCTTGCTCGGCATTTTTGTGCTCATCACCATTTTCTCTTCAAACAAACTGGAAATGCAATTCCAATTTAAATTTGAAGAACACAAACGAAGTGGGAGTGGTGTTGACAGGACGAATGAAGGAAGTTGATAACACATAATACGTTGCAGACATATTATTTACTACAATAGCGAAAAATAGGAGGGGGTACCAGGTTATGTCAATCTTCGTCAGTGTTATTCAATGATCAGTTCTTCTCTTTTCTTCCTTTCACTTACCTGTTTTAAAATATCTTTGCATCAAATTCAAAGTAAACAAAATAAATTCGGCACATGCAAAACGTGTTAAGCTCATTTGTAATTGCAGAAAAAAAAATCAATGAAAAGGAAGACATTGTGTTTGCTGGGTAACTTTCTCATGTGTATGCAAAAATATAATAAATAAAATATTGCCAATGAATTATAAAATAAATAAAATGTAAAAAGACACAAAATAAGCGAACAACTTTTCATCTAACGGAATGGAGCGGAAGAAAAATATCCATCCCTGATCAGCAAACTCACAAACAAAATAAGATGAGGAAGATCACGCAAACACTAATTTGTATTTAATCGCTAATCTCTATGATAGAGATTAACTCTTAATAAATCATCAAGAGCTTATAATGTGATTTACCTTGAGCGAGATTAATATTCAAAAGCAGCTGAACTTTCATTTTCTTATATATTTGGCCACACCTATTTCACATAAATTTTAGGAAAAATCTTTTCAGAAGTCGCCAATAAATCGCCATGTTGTCCAATCATAAATTAGGGTACGCAACAAGTTTGCAAATTGTCATAAATTGCGAGAAATCGCCCAAACCGATAAAACTTTTCGCGATACTTATCGCACTTTTTTTATTTTGAAAATTGTGTTTGAATTTTTTGCTTTTATTTTGGAATTACATGACTTGAATCAGTCCTTATGCCGCACTTTCCAAATAAAACCAAATAAATCAATTAAAAAAGAACTCAAAAATATATGTCGCTTTTGACAAATAAGTATAAGAGAATTTCGTTACAAAAACAAAATAACGTATTTCATCTGGACATTTATTCATCCGCTTCTTGTGTGTAACGTTAGCTGAAACAACTCTGTCCGTTTGATTTCAGTTTAATTAAGTGTGTGTGTGAGTGTGTGCTTTCTTGCTTTTTACTATCTTAAAGATTCGTTTGGTTTTCAGTTTGTTTTGTTTTCAAGTTTCTACTCTTATAAAACTGAAGGTTTTCAGCGGCGCTCTAACAGTCAAATTACAGCTATTGAACAATTCGGTCGGTCGCCCGCTCCTAATTTAAGCGGTTTATTTGAATTTAAACAACTCACAAACGGAATAAAACTTTGATATCAACAAATGTAAGGCAAACAAACACAAACCAAGTAATTAAAAAAATAATAATCATTTTCTGCGACAATTTGGTTAATTAAAACAAAAAATTTTTAGTTTTGCCATATAAACTGGATGACTTTAACAAATAATAAAAGACAAAATATTGCAAAATGTGGTTTGAACCAAAAAAGCAAAATAAGAGATGAAAAAAAAAAAATATATGTATAATAAATGAAATATATCTTTCGGAAAATCTTTAGTTCCTTAAGTCTGGATATTTGCATACTTCTGACATTCGGTGGCCGCATGAAAGTTTTAAAAACAGACAAGAAACAAGAAAAGTAACAAGAAAAGTAAAAGTAACGCCCGTATAACGAATCACGCAAAATCGTTGATCTTGTGCATTTAATTCAATGCGCTTTTCTCGACATTAAACAAAAATATTTCTCTTTTTTGTTTATTATTTCAAACAAATGGGGGATTCAACTGCAGTCATAAAGTCATATGTCATAGAAAAATATCAAGAGGAAATATTAGTGCTGCGTACAACTATTCGCAGTGTTCTATTTCGAAATTCGGTCAGCTGATAAGAACTTAACACATTCAATTCACAAGCTCGTACTATCGTTGTATGCGATGTCTAACCGTTTAAGAATACAATATTGTATATTTTTTGATATAACTTTGGCTGCAGACTATGTAAAACTATACAATTTGTATTTTGCCGCCCCAAGATTCTCGATATAAATTTATTTGTGTGTATAACCAAAAACTGCTGCTGAAGCTGAGCTGTCAAAATATACAGTGGCTGCCAGTTGTATAGGTTTAGCGAGCAAAAATTGTCACTTGTTTGGTTTTATTCTATGTGGTTTTATCTCTCTTTTTATTTTTATTTTTTGCTTATTTTTATGTTAAAGAATGCAATGAAGTGTACGGATATAAAAGTAACAATAGTTTCCCATTCTTCTATTATATAAGAATAAGAAACGCGGTCTCGACTAAAGAGTTTTAGTTCTAGAGCTATTTTATGACAAAACAGTAAACACACTTCATAAAAAAATAAAAAGTTTTTGAAATCTGTTTTAAAAAAATTTTGTATGAAAAATATTTAATAAAATAGATTTAAAACTTATTTGAATCATTATAAATTGGGGTTGGTTAATTTATGACTTTTGTTGTCTGAAGCACAACAACAGCGTTCTTAAATTGTTCTAAAATATTAAGACAATACGACCAAGTAGTGCACTGTGTGACGACACCAAATTTGGTTAAAGTAAATAAGTTAAGAAATGCATGTGACTTTCAAAAAGCCTTGATCTGATTTATTTTCAAAATTGGTAAAAACTAGATCAGGATACAAAAATTTAATATGTTCCATTAAAAGACCTTGAACGAGAATTAAATTACAAAATAATAATTTGTGATTTTTTATGAACAATTTTTGGTTAATTAAAAACAAAAAAGCAAAAGCAAAGAAAAAAGCAAGACAGTTTGTAGTTGTTTTGTTAACGCACTGAAGAAAAAGCAGTCAAAAAGATTATGAACTTGTGGTCTACTGGTGGCTCAAATTATGATCATTTTCCATATTTATTTAGGCCTCATCGGTCTCTGTTTTATTGCGATCGAAAGTTGAGAAATGTTTTTGTATAATCGTTTAATTTTGTTTTTAAAACGATTAAATTGAGCAGTGGAAATCTGTGGATTCACAATTTTTCAGTTAATTGGAAAAGGTGATAACCGTCAAGTAGCAGAGTCACCTAATCAGTGGTAAAAGAAAATATAGATGATTAATTATTCCGTTCTAGTATGACGTGTGAGCTTGAAATTAAATTAAATTGATGTTGATTCCTCCATTAATCCTTTGATTGTTCTTCAGGACTTAAGCTAGTCTTGGCTTATTTGTTATAATTTGATATAATCAAAAAAGCTCGATGCTAATAAATAAAATATAAAAATTTTGAAGCAAAATTTTTTATGATAATTTATTGGGCATGGTTTAATTCGAATTTATTTTTTGTTTTCTTTAACTACTTTAATAATATTTTCTAATAAGACACAATAAAATAACTCTGTTAATAAAAATAATTTGTCTTAAATCCTTTTACGAGTACGATATTTTTACATAATTGGTATAACGTAGGAAATTTATAAAAAATTAGATTTTCGATATAATATTATAATTTGGCATTTAACCAAATTGTTAGTGGCAGCTCAATAATGTTTACTTAAATGCTATTTAAAAGGAGTTTATATTAAAAAACAGAGAATTAAAAGCAGTTATTCTGTGATTCATATCTTTAATAATAAAAATAAATTCAAATTACAATTTTAAAAGAAACTCAGTGAGTAGAAAAGAACATTTTCATTGTTTCCAAATATTATCATCTTAACGGGACCACTAAACACACAAATACTGCCCATGTAAATAAGCATTTGTGGGTAAATTTGATTTTTTTTTTGTTATGGTTGCGGCACACAAAGAAATCAGTTAGAAAAATCAAAGAGGTTTTAGTTTTCAAAATGAAATCATACTGCCGATGAATGATTGTACCAAGAATTGAATTAATTTATTAATTATATCACATAATATTTGAAGTTTCAAATTTGTCAATAAGAATAAAACAAATAATAAAAGATAACTAAATTTGTTTAGCAAAATAAATGCAATTTTTTTTAAACATCAAGAAGTTGAAGTTGTGATTGATGAGTGTGAAATCGCATATATACGGCAGTATGTTTCTGTGGACCTCTTAGCAGCTGGGAAAAAAAATTGTATCTACTCAGTTTGGTTACTACCGAAAAACCACACCGTATAAATTGCAGCCACAAAATATTTAAATACCAAATTAATCTTTGCAACTTCTTAGAAAATGTATGAATTCCTTTACTGAACTGTGCTATAGAATTCACGCCAAAATTCTTCTACTAAAACCTTAGCAATAAAACAAATATGTATTTAGATTGAAAAGAATAGGATAAATATTAGACAATCTTGTACAAATGACTCTTAAACACGCCCACTTTTTGTTGTTGCAAACTGAGCAGCACAGAAAAGTAACAGAAAAAAAAATCAATCAACTGACATTTGCACTAAATATGAATGGAGTCTATTGCATTTGCAATAAAACCAACAAAAGAATAAATAAAAAAATATAAATAAATAAAATCCCAAACGTTTATTTAAAAGGTGCGGTTGTTATTATAAACGGATACTTAACAAAATACAACAAATAACATAATAAAAATAAGAAAAAGTTTGGTTGAATGCAAAAATCTTAAACTAGTTGGTGTTATTTACATACTTCATGTGCTAAGTATATGTATGAGAGTGTGTATGTAAGTTCATTCGCACATGTATGAGTGGTATACATGAGCTATAGAAAAGGTCAATTTGGGAAAATAACAACATGTTTTTATATAAATATTTGCCATTCACTGTAGCAACAACTTGACTTCATCATGGTGTGTGCATAATTTTAGGTAACAATTTCCTACTGGGCACTTCAGTTTGTTCAACAGTGTGTTATTTATTTCATGTGTAAAAAATATAGTGCAAAAACATTGATAATTATTGCATTTACATTTTCTGCACACATGGTACGAGAACGACAAACATAATACGACTGACAACAAAAGAATGAGTGTTTAAAGTTACGGCTGGCAGACAGATAGAAATAACTAGAACGCCGACAGACATGGTGTCCTATCAAGATTTTGAAATAAAACATTGACTTGGCCATAACAAGAATAGTTTGTAGCATTCAATGTATTCATACTGGATCTGTTGACTTCTGTGGTACGAAAATAAATACACTTGAACAAGAAACGAAACTAAGAAATACACAAAGAAACAATTTAATAACGAATCAATTTTTGCCATCTTTTGTTGTTTTTAATTTTTATTATATTCACATGTTGTTTGGGAACAAGTGGAGTTAATGTTGAAAAATTTAATCATCTGATACTGGTTATCTCATATAAAAATGCTGTACACGGCCAGCATTTGTCATAAGACACTTTTTCAAATGTTGCTCCATGTAAAGACATGAAAAAGGTGAAATTAATATACACGGATCGGATTTCAATAAAACACAATATAAATTACAACACAATGATATACGAGAACTTCGGAACGTCTAATGTATTTTCCTAGTTACAAAATGCATAATAAATAACGAAACTAATTTATTAAAGAAATTAATTATGAATTGTAAAAGAAAATAGATTTAGTAGTCTTTTGCTCCCAAAGCTAAAATGCTATTAGAAAGTATTATTCTATAATTTATTTTCAAACTAATTTGAAACTTAATGAAAATTAAATCTTAAAAATAAATTTGAGTGAATGAGTGAATCATCCTCGTAAAGTAGAACTATTGAATTGTCTCTCATATGGAGAAAATCATTCAGGATCTAAAATTAAACCTTGAGGAACATCAACGTCTTTAAAATCTCATAGTCTTTCTTTAAATCTAATCCGAGAAAAACTTTCTATTAGTTTAATTTATGAATAAATGCCAATTTAGTAATTTGATATGAAATACTTTTAAAGCTTTCTCCCACTTCGACGGTACAAAAACAGCCTTGAAGATTACAAACTAAATCGCTCTGAAACTTGAAAAAAATTTCAATAGTTGAATAATTCGTCTTAAATCCATTCTCCATTTATTGTTAAAATTAGTTTTTTTTTCAATTCATTTGCTCGAAAAGTTTTCCAATATTCGAAAGCAAAGATATCCGACGTAAATAGAGAACGTTAATATCATCTGGGTTATTCTGAATGGAAATTCAAAATCTCAAACGTGAATGTTTTGCCAGATAACTGCACACTGATTCGTCTAAAGTCACAAGTTCTGAAATGTTTGTGTCATTAACGGCTGTTGATTCTGCCATGAATGAATATCTAAAGTCGGGAAACTAAAAATCGCGTTTATAACCGTATCTTCGATTTGTAAGTTACAACCGGGAGGATCAGAACATGTTAATAGAACTCTAATCGCGTGGATTTGTCAAAAATGGTTTACAATTTGTCTTTACTTTTATAATTGTACCATAAGATAAACCAGGCTGAAATTCTTATTATTCCACCATGAGATAAACCAATTTTATATATTAACAGTTAAACAATTGAATATCTATGAGCACATGCATGCATGTATGTGTGCAGATACATAAAAAACCCAATAACTATTCTTTCATTATAAACTTTAAATGAAAATATAAATTACCGTTCGCAAATCTCTTGATTAATTAAATTTACCAGTTGTAACGCATAAACGTACAACTACGCAGATGGTGAAATTGTTATTTACTTCTTTTTAAGCCACCGCTGCTGCAGATAGAGTTGGACGGGCAAATGGTTTTTGTAAATTTCTTATTTACCAACACACATACATACACATGCTTACAAATGGAAAATGATTATGACCGTTGCGTCAAATAATTATACTGTATGACCTTAAATTATGCGGGCTCGTTTTGTTTCTAGTTTTCCCCGTTTGAAAAATAAAAACATACACACACACACACGAAGAATAGAGATACATATAAATCTAAAACATTGCCCGACATTAATGCAAAATAAAATTTTATTTGGAAGACAATCTAATTAAATTTGCCAGTACTCGAGCATGACTTTAACGAAAACAACGTAACCGACATACGTATATATGCTCTTGAATACATCTAAAGGGTAATTTTTTTAGCAACTTCCTTTATGACAACTCTCTTTTTGGCAGCTTAGGTGCTTTTGTATAACATGTTACTGTCAAACATGTTCAGTTTGGTTTATAATATAACCAGGAGTCGATTTATAAACAGATAACACTCGTTGATTATTGAATTCTCGTATCAAAATTCATGCAGAAAATTGTGTTCAGCGACGAAGCTCTTTTCTGATTGAATGGATACGTGAACAAGATAAAATTGCCAATTGCAACAACTGTCCATGCATCCCGAAAAAGACATCATTAAACCGCAGTTCTTTGAAGGCGACGAAGGCAGGAACGTTACTGTGAATAGCGAGCGCTACCCTGTGACAATTAAAAATTTTTTTAAATCATCTTTAAAATAAGTCAATGCTCAGCTAAGAAAGTACATCGTGCACAGCATGAGAAATAATGGCCCGATGGGGAGATGAGTTCGGTGAACGGTTTGTTTCACATTTTGGACCGCTCAATAGGTCGTCTAGATTGTGTGATTTAACGTCTTCTGATTTTTTCTGTGTCAAGGCTTATTTTTATAGGGACAAATCTGCAGCGGTTAATGCTCTGATGAATAGTTTGTTCGTAAGATATGTTGGGGAGAGTATGCGACAATTGGATCCATTATATGAACACCTTGAGACATTTATTTACATGAAGTCATTTTCAAACATTAAATTATATAAATCGTTCTATCGACTCAAATAAAGATTTCATATATATCTCTTAAGAAATCACCCATTACGAAGATATACATTGTATGTAGTTGAAATAAAGTGTATTATTGCTCGTATCGTGCTTTAACATCTTGCCAAACAAATTTTAAAACCACATAAATTATTCAAACAATCTTAACTGTCAATGTCAAGGTACGAATACATCTGTTTTTCTGAAACAGAGAATTGTGCAAAACTTTCCATGAGATATAATACGTCGCTTCTGCCAATTGAAATTAATAAATATTTTGGTGTGCTTTATCTGATCAGGCCATAGTTGACATGTTCATTCAACTGTATTGTTAAAAGCTTTCATGATAAATAAATTGTTCATTCTGTTTAAACCTGGTCAATAATTTAATGCAATGAATAATTGGTAGTATATATTGCTAAAAGAGTTATGCAAAAAGTGGGAAAGGTTTTGGGAATTATTAAATGTGTTCGATTAATTTTCAAGTACTTTTCTTATATGATTAGACTTCTAAGCTTTTTATAAACTTGGACTGACAGTATCACAATTAATTTAATAATTATTAACAAACCTTTCACAATCGTTTTTATAACAAATTTATAAGCTTAAGTTATTATAGTAGTAAACTTGTTGTAAGCTATTTGTGTATATGCAGTTTTGGTTCAGTGGGGTGGCTAAAATTTTTAAACGGCTTGAAAATAATTAAGTTCGTTTCGACGTACTTGTAACTCAGTTACATATTGTTTACATGACACTTACCGAATATTTAATTCGATTTAATTTTCCATAAATCGTTGTCGTTGTCACTCGTGCTAAAAAAATTTACTAGTACTATAAACATGCTTGTCAAGCATTTTGATAGTATATATTTATATAATTTTCATTTATTTTGTAAATGCGCTGGCCAGCTTAAGTAAGTATTCTATAAGAAAGTTAGACTTTCAGCAAATTTTCATAAATAAGAAAACTTGTTCTCTATTGCAAAAAAAAAAAAAAAAATTGATCTCTAGTCTTAAAAATTATTATATTATTAATATAATAAGGAGTTTATTGCAGACCGCCAAATGTTCGAAATAATCAACTCCAAATTTAAAGTTTGCTGCAAAAATTTAATTAAAGTATAAATATCTTCACGCTGTTTGTGAACAAATTTGAAAATTATAACACAATTTAAGCCAAATTCTTCGACTGCAAGTAGTCTGAAAAGCAGTTTAATAACAAATAAAGCGTGATGGGCAAAATGATTTAATCACTTCAACGTTCAAATATTTCCAAAACCGAAATTTAATAGTTTCCAGCTCATACGCGAAGCAATTAAATTGCACACGGAATTGAAAACGTTTCTTTTTATTAAATATTTCTTAAGGTAAGGAAAAAATTAAAAATAAAATAATTAATAAAACTCCTTAAAAAATATGGATACATAAAAAGAGTTCAATTTGCAGAAGAAAACTGTCCAAAAAAGTGCAAGTCAACGTTGGATGAAAATAAAAACCAACTTGCAACTGACAACATGTTGAAACCAAAAATTCAGAAAAAAAAAATCAAAGAAAAATAGTAAAACACAATGCCCATGTTATTTAATGAATGGAAGTGAGCGCAAGCAAACTCCATCACAGTCAAACGTCAAATCGGACCATGGAATGTTTT
The DNA here is from genome assembly GCA_963675445.1 of Linnaemya vulpina. NCBI lineage: Eukaryota > Metazoa > Arthropoda > Insecta > Diptera > Tachinidae > Linnaemya > Linnaemya vulpina. The sequence continues at coordinate 4,722,718 of OY776277.1, forward strand.
GCTGAAAATAACGGCCACAATGGAAAACCAATCGGCTCCACAATGGCCGTAATATATGGATTGTTTTAGCCAAAGTGACAACGACAGCAGCAGCATGTACAACTTTAAAATGCAAAATTGTTTGGAAAAAGTGGCCTCGTGTACGAAAGTATTAAATCAATTCAAGTTACGATCCTACCGCGTTTATCGAATACAATTAAAGTGTCTGGCAAATATTAACTTAAAGTTGTCATTCTTTAATGGGTCTGTGGGAATTGCAAAATGTCTATCCTTTTAAGTCATTTGCCGCAGTTTCCATTTTAGCTTGTTGAACGAAATATTTGTATGTGTTGTTTTTATTAAAATTTTTTGTTTCTTTTCAAGTACTTGAAAACTTACTTTGTTGCATGTAGCCCGATTACAATTGCCATCGAGCACAGTCTGTTTGTTTTATTTTTCTTAATTCTTGTAACTTTATTTATAAGTTAAATTTTTTGTTATGTATTGATCTGGCATTAACACTTTTGCAACCTAAAGGGCTTTAGTGACCCTTTCAATATGTATTGTGAAATTTATAGACCACAAATGTTGGAACATGTCTGTGCATGACGAGCGCTGCAGTGCGATAGTTACGATTTTTTTTAGTCCAAAATAGAAGAGTTGGACTTGACTGACGTGTGGTTTTAACAACAGGGTATCACATTCCGGACAACACGCGAACCAACGGTTCGATTTAGTGAACAGTTTGGGGCCGGTCAGTTGCACGCGTACATGGTGTGACTTAACGGCCTTGGATTTGTTTTTATAAGGGTGATAGAGACAAACCCACAAGGATTGAGGCACTGGAAGTCAATATTTGCGAGATACCGGCCCATATCTTGAAGAGAGTATGCTAAAATTGGACCCAGCGGACAAACCATTTAACAAGCATCGGCATTCTAAGGACTCCAACAAATATGCACGTATTTTTTCAGTCAAATCCAAAAACTCTTAAAAAACCACCCATTTGTTTTTATTATTTGCCATTTCTAATTCCATCACCAGAGTGAAAAAATACTCAACATGCCATGATATCTATTTCCAACTAAAATTTGGCAGCACTGCTAGTGAAATTGAAGCCTGAAGGTTTCAAACAGTTTTGTTTGATTGATTTACCGTTACTTTTGTGATATTGAATTATAAAGCCAACCTTCGAAGATAATTGAAATATGTGCACTGCGTCTATCTTATCTAAATCTATCTTCCTTTTTTAATAAGTTGGAAATAAAAAACATTTAATTACTATTGAAAATGTTGCAACTTAATCAATAATATCAGCCTGAATTCAATCAAAAAATATGCGTCCATGTTTGATTTGTTATTGTGTGCTGACCTAATTTCCGAATCTGTTGGGTCTTTTAAAGTGTTAAATTCACTTGCAATAATTACTTTTTTTAAAATGAAAATCGTTTTTACTGATATTTTATTTGCTGATTTTGCTCCAATTTTTGTGTGCAACAAAAAAAAAAAAGAAAAAGAGGAAAAATAAAACATTTTGTTGCACAAAAAAATAAATAAACAGAAAGATGAGATTGAAATCTTTCGCGAAACGAATTTTTTTACCAACAAATATTTTTACGAAACTTTAAAAGCTTTTTTTGTGAATTCGTATTGTTAATGTGTGTTGTTGCTGTTGTTGCTGCTGTTGTTATGATCGGACTCGATGTTGCAGGAAACAACTCACAGGGTTACAAATGTCATGTGGTAAATGTGCTGCACTGGCAGTTGGTTTTCTTGTCTATTCCGCGCCAGGCTTAAGCTTGAGTTTTAGTTTCTGATTTTGCATTAATTAAGGCTAAATTGTATATAAACGCACATGCACATGCACACGTTATGCACCAGTATGTAAAGCGTGCAACATAGTGTTGACTGTAAAAGTGGCTAAATGGCATTTGTCATTTTCAAATGTGAATTATTTTAGTGTGTCCCGTCAATGTTTGAAGAAAATTTTATCTCGAGCTTCAGCATCGCAAAAGGTAAAAAAATTTGCGTAATTTCACGCAGATTACAAAAAAGGTAATAAATTGAAATAGAATGACATAGTGAGCGCTCTACAGCAATAATAAAAAATTTTACCTAAAATAGATATTTGGAAATTAAAATTAATGAAAGTACGGGAAATAAAGTAGGAAAATTTTAAAATTAGAACTTAATTTTGCTGCCACACTTTAACATTTCGCATGGAAAATAATTGTTGTTCTATGAAACAGGGGATAACTCCGAATATATTTCTATATAATTTGCACTTTTATTATAGAGCATATTGTTCCATGATCGGTTCTGCGATGCTCTATAAATAGCATCGCATGCATAATTATAAATTATTTTTATATGAAAACTTTTCACAGTGTACAGAAATCAGATACTAGTTCCATAATGAAGCCATCCCTGGAAGTAGATCCATTTATACTTCGTGGGGCTTCTGTTGCTACTTTAACACATCTTTCCACTGATTTTGTGTCACAAAGAAAATTACCAGCTTCCAAACTATTTTCTTTTGCCATTATTTAAATGTACACTGAAAAAATCTGTGGCAGATTTAATAGCTCTGGAAACTGCCTCTCGTCCCACACAGTATCTGAGGTTTAGTCTGTAGGATGGAAGTTTAGTTTTTGCGGTTAAAATATCTTGCGGTTAATGATCCTTTCAGTATCTATTGAATGGGTTATTTCTCATCAATCATTATATTGTGACAAGTAGGTTTTCTGGATGACCGAATAAAGCAACAACAGATCTTATATTCTCTGGTAAAAAGTCTACTGTATATTATTAGTTGAAATATATATTGTGATACTTAAGGACCAAATCGGACCACATGTCTTAATCACTTAGCCGTATGCATAAATAGAGCAGCAACCAGTAAATAATTCATATCTTTAGCTGAGGAGTTCGAATTGAGGACGAGTGTAGCATTCAACAGCACGTGCAACTAATGAAATTGATTTTTAGAAACCAGTGCTCTGTTCGTGCAACGTAGCGCTCTCATATTACGGTCGTAAAAATCCTTTTATCGAGAAGACTATACGCAATGTGGAGGACAAATTTACTCCACTGGTTCAGCATACGATCGATCAATATCCGTTTGTCAACGAAACGCAATATCTGACCAAAACATCGCCTCAAACCGTGAGATGAGACAGGAATATCGGAGGAAGTGGATTTTGTGTTACTACGTGTAGCACAGCTCATGGGAAGGCATGACCACAGCGGTCCTCAAAGCCAATATGACGAATGCCATCAATGAAATTCATCGATTTATTCGTCCGCGTCATGGAAAATTGTACATATCCAGAGAAGCCATGGAGGAAATTGCAACGATGTTATATCTTCTCAAACGGATCAAAAATTTCAATGACACCTCACACACAATTTGTATTATTAAATTTAAAGACAAGAAGCTCTTTATGAAAAACACTTTCTTTTGCATAAATCCATCATCAAGCAGCAAATATTTCATGTGCTTAATTCGGGAGCTGAAGTTCAGAAATAGAGATTAATAAAAATTAAAATTAAAAATTTAGAAAATAAATATGAAAAATAATATTTCGCTGCACTATAATGGCACTGTACATTGTGCGTATTTGAAATGCATTTCATGCTGCATTTCTTAAGATGCACTTCAATGTTGCATAAGTCTGGCTTGCAGAAATGGATGCATGATAAATACGATTATTTAATGTGACGTTATGCCGACACAAACAAATAGAAAAAACACATGTCTCGCGTTATGTACTGGCGCTTACACATCGTTTAAATTACATTAAGGCCTGTGAAGTATGTCGATAATTTGTTGGCTGAATTATGATCCTGCAAAGCACGCGAGCCACACTTAAGTTAAGAAATCGGTATTAAAATTTGGGTAGATGCGAAACTTGACGCATGTAATGAGGCTGATTCAACAAACATTTTTCAAAATTTAAACATGTTAAACAATAAGGAAAATACTTTGTGGCATATACATTTTCTGTTTTATAAGCCCTCTATTAAAAGTTGTCTTAAACAAGTTGTAAAAACAAAAACAAACTGAATTGGGAACTTTTCTTTTTGCTAGTATTTGAATTTTGTCTCAAACTGGTCAACTAACACTTGAATTTGTAGAGTCAATCATTTACCCACTTCACTGTACACTAAAAAGCTGTTTTATTTCGGCAATGAAATTTCTAAGTTATTTAGTTTTTAACAGGTACCGCAAATTGCATTTATTTTCCAGATTTAAACCAAAAAAAGAATTAAAAATAAAAAATCAAACTAAAAGAGAAGGCAACACCGCAAAGTGATCTTTGTCGAATGGACTTTGCGTTCAGATGCATTCATTTTTATTTATTTTAGTTTTATGAAAAAACTCAACTTCGCCGACTATTTTCAGAGTTTAACTTATTCCCCAGAGAGTTAAAGTTGTTTCTCAATTTTTATTTATTCATCAGAAAATAAAAGTTATTTCTTGAGTTTTTATGTTGCTAAAATTAATACCAACTGATGATGCAAAAACTCTTATTTGATGAATTAAATAAATATTTTTATAATAAATGTTTTTATACAAATAAAAGTAAAAATTAAGAAATAACATTTACTTTCTAATGAATAAATGAAAATAAAGAAATAAAATTTTCCTAACTCCCCGCTAGAAAAATTTTTAATTTTCAAAAATATGGAATTTCAAAAATATATAACTCCAGAAATAATCACAAGAAGACTTTTAAAATACAGAATTCAGAACCGTATTGAGTGATTTTAAATATATTAGAAAAAATTAAATGCTCAAAAACTTAAATAAGAAAATAAATTGTCAAAAAAATTTAAGTCATAAATAACACTTTTTGTCGAAACCTCGAGGCACTTTTTTGCTTAGATTTTTAATATCCAAATTCCCGATACAAAATTTGAATTTTCTTAGATGACGGTTGTTGCATATTTAATAAGAAAAATTATATACACTGAACTAGAGCAAACGTAATAATTAAACGTTTCAACTCCATAAAAATCTTGCAACATAAATATTTGCCATATCATTCATGATCTCTCTGATTTTATTTATATTTTCAAATCTTACAACCAGAAGCGAATGCTTAATGCACATTTCGGAATATATAATTTATTTAAACACGTGCTTAACTGACACCAAAAACAGTAAAATAAAACGTCCGGCTGGCTACTGCTGGCTGTCATTATGAGAGATTCAATGTCTTTAGCGTCATAATTTTTAAAGGCTGTTTTGTTGCTAATCAAGTGTCATTAAGTTATGATTATAATTAATTAAAATACTTAGCAAACAGAAATGCAGAAAAAAAACGTGTTAGGGTGTGCTCTAAAAGATATAATTGTTTGTTGCTCAAAATAAAAAAAAAAACTTGAATAATAAATAATTCGATTTGTTGGAATGATTTTCGTCAAATCGATTTGACATGTAAAGGGAAAATTAATGATAATTAATCCAGCCATATTGATGGCTGGATTTAACAATTTGGTTTTGGAATCTCGTAAAACCATTTCATCAGAGTTCGTGTTTTAACGTGCAATTCTTAAAATCCCAGAAGTTTCCCACAAAAATAACGGCAACGCTGAGCAAAATTATCAAATCTTTATTTGTGTTTATAAGCTAATAAGGCCTAGGTTTTTTAATGACAATAAAAAACAAGTTTTATTTAATTTTTTCCCGACGTTTCGTCAATTATTTGTTGACTTTATCAAGGGGTTTGGGGAAATAAACTATGTCTCTTGAATTTTCATTAATTTATGTTAAAGGAAACATGAAGTGAAACTCTCATACTTAAAAACACAACATATCTTTTCGTTTAAAGTGCTTCAAAGGCGAGCCCAAAAGAGTCGGTTACAAATACACAAACGTACAGGTGAAAAGCTATAAAAGCAACTTAAAAAGGCTGCTGCATATGAATATTTGGCACTCTCCAATGAAAATTTTAAATATTATAATAAATCTCATATAAATAAATCCCAATTAGTCGTTGAATTTTATCTCTAAAATGCGAGTTTTCAAAATCTTTATAACATCGATATGTTTGGGTCACCCTAAACAGTGTGTTTGAATCATTTTTTTGTCATTTCAAACTTTGTATTTGAAAGATAAAAATCACGTTAAATAAAACTGTAAAAAATGTTGCATACAGTGGCAGTATATCATTAAAATACTGGAACATTTTGGTAATGAACACATAAATATTACACTTCATACGTACACATACATCCACACACACACACACACATACATACAACTACATAATTGTAAACGTGAGCAAACACTTATCTCTTCCATCATATTTTACAATATATTTTCAGACATCAAATATATTGTTGCCTAAAAAATTGTACGCGTCTTGGCCAGCCACGGGAAAGGAGTGGTTCATTTTGAAGCGGCAGCTGTGGTGGTTCAATAACTGTTTTATGAGTTTTCCAAAATATTTGAACGGTTTTGCACACTCACTGATTTGCATAAACTTTTTACATGTTTTTACATGTATGCTGATGATAAACAAGCAACATTTTAAATGACGATTATGATGATGATGATGAAGCAGCATTTGGCGGCCAAAAGCAATTGTTTGGGTGAAACTTGTTCATGTCTACCATCGTATCGAAAAGTTAATCAAAATAGGCACGGACAGAAGTTGGATGCAAACATCATGTTTGCATTTGTATTTATGATCGTGGCCACACTCTTGAACTTGTGCTGTGGCGTACAATATCAGCCGCAACCACAACAACTGCATACAAATCATCGTCTCATTGAAGCACATCGACCATCATCATTCCAATTGGTCAAACAGTGGAAACAGTTTACGTTTAATTTCTTGCCACATGCCCCCGTACAAGATTTGAACTTCTTCAATCCTTCAAATGTACTAACAACTGGCGTGGCTATAACAGAAGATCGTATATTTATTGCAACACCAAAATTGTTTTCTGGTGTGTCCTCAACACTGAGTTGGGTTCCAAGATCGGATTATGACGATTCGCCCGTTTTGCAGGTATTTTCTTGATGTTGATGTTGATACATATTTTGTGGGTGTTGTTTATTGCACGAAGTGGTTCTTAATTAAGTTAGTGGTTTGCTTGTGTAATCCATTCTACAATATTATTTATAAGAGTATATGATACATGCCATGACATGTATTTCCGTTTCAACCTCTATTACGTCTCTATTTACAGTAACGAAATTGAAAAGCAAAAAATAGATTTCAGTAGACAATCAAACGTGTGTTGTTCACTTGATGTTGGTGTGTATATTGCGAAAATATACAGCGGTCAAATTGAGGCATTCGACATCGGTCGAAATTCAATACAATGACGTAACATGCTCCCAGATTGTCGTGAACTACACAATCAACATCTTCGCCTCCTCTTCTTCAAACTTCGTCTCTTCAGTTTCATATTTGTAAAAGAGTACTAACAAAATGCTTTATGCAGACGAAATAATATCAATTTCGGGAAAAGACAGGGCGTCAAAAAATTAGTCATCTTGACGGAAGATGTTTTAATTTTCCCAAATCACGTCGCCATTAATTGTGTTTGATATTTGTGAAGTAGACGGCTGCTCCTTGCAAACACACAAACAATGGATCGCTATACTCCGTAAGAATTTTCAATAATTGTGTCGATGTTTTGCTACCAATGATCGCTGCATGTTATTAGCGCTGCGTTATTTTCGACTTGAATTTCCTAATCACAAAAACTGAGCAAAATTTGCTCCGATTCGGTGCTGGTTTCGATTAGAGTAGAACCAAAAGACGATCTTGAAGAACGTGACAAAGCGCACATCCTTTGAAACGTTTACGACTCTCAACAAAATCCTCGTTTCTGGGCCAGTGAAAGCGGCGTGCGATGGATGTTGCTGGCCAACGCTACAGAGCCATGAGAAACGGCTTCGTACTGCAGGATTGCAAAATCGGTGCAAGTTTTTAAATCTATATTTTTCTCTCCTTTTGTTGCGAAACGCTTTGTCATGTAGAAGTCGAAATAAACATTTCCATCACTCGAAATCATTTCTTTCTGTATATTAAAAAAGTAAAAAAAAAAAAAATTGTATAGCTAATTTTGTTCCACCCTGTAAAACAATTTTTTTTATTTATTTATTATAAAAGTTGCGAACAGTGTTGTACGTACGACTCGTAACAAAATTTAAAAAATAATAATAAACGAAAATATCTCTCTTTTTTCTTTCCTGTACAGGCCTATCCCGACTGGTCTTTCGCAACGACCGCTCGTAACGACTTCAATTGTAGCGACTTGGTTTTGGTTTCTGTATATCGCTTGCGTTTAGATTCCTGCAATCGTTTGTGGGTTTTGGATGCCGGTATATCACGTTCGCTCGAAGATTACGAAAAAACTTGTCCGCCAAAGATTTTAGTTTTCGATCTGAAAACGAATCAAGTCGTTCGACGCATAGATTTTCCACAGGGTGTGCTAAGAGGAGAGTCGTTGTTCACCAATTTGATTATAGACGAAACAACAGCTAAAGCGGGCACATGCGATGATGTTTTCGTTTACATTTCGGATACAGTAGAACCTGGTAAGTGAAATTTATTTTATCTCATAAAGCTTATAGTTTTTATTTTTTGTCTTATTAAATATTTATCCGTACATGGTATTTGTTGCACAAGTTTATAATTAAAAAAAATTATAAAAATACTTCACACGTTGTTAGATTGTCATTTGCGCAATGCACTGGATTTAATTGGCTATAAATTTATTACTGTTTGTTAGCCTTAATTGCTCGTAGGTCTTTGCCGGTTATTTTTGATTGCCAAAATATTCAGTAGTCGCTTTAACGTTGGCAAAAAGAACAATTGCTTGCTCAAGCAGCAACTTATGGGCGAGTTCTTTTTGGTGGTTATGTGCGCTACCATATTGACAGGAGTATGTTTAGTTCGTTATGTTATTTGCATAATGGTATGAATCGAATTCTTATCTTATTGTGGCTGTCGTTAACGTAATTAAAATTAAACGACTTCAATATTGAATATACCGCAAGTGTTGCCACTTTTTATCGATTTCGCTACGACTACGACAATCGTAATAAAAATTATATGTAAAGAATTGCGCAGTTCCAAATGAAAGTCTTTTATAACATAATTTAAAAATATTTTATTGGTTGTTCTCAGAACCTTTTGTGATTGAAATATGTATTTCCTATGAGATAAGTATTACCTTTTATATAATCCGGCAGATCTCCAGCCATCATAATTGAAACTCTAATAATCATTTCTTATTAGCAACAATGCAATGCAGGCATTTAGATTAGCCTAACCCACAATAATTTGTGAAAGAGTGCTTGTTTGTTTAAAAAGTTGTCTATATATTTTTGTATTCTGCTGCAGTGAATTCAGTGATTTAATTTAGTTTCAATTCTTATATGACTTCTTGCAACATTTGATATAGACTGTTAAATACAGGTTTATTTCTAGGTTTGTTAATAATTAAATTATTGTACAATTTTCTGTGTAAACTTGTAACAAATTTTATGAACTCAAATATTTTGAATGTCGATTGCCTAAATAGATGGCCATTTTGCTTTAGACATATTCATATTCAACCTGTTTAGAATTGCATGAGCGTGTTGCATCAGTAGCAGTGAAGTTGATCAAAAGATTTCAATAATCAATAAGAATTATAGCCATTGAATTAAATAGAAAATAATTGATATTTTTCTATGGTGAAAAAATCAAGCAGTTGCACGCTCGATCATACGATCAGACTTTAGAACCACTTAACTTTTGCGGTTTTAGTGGGCCATATATTTATTTTAAAGATTGTGTCGCTAGACGAAGTTTTCATATCATTCTTAAGGTAATTTCTTTATGACTAAGAAATCGCATTTATGCTTATGAAAACCCATGATTTTTCACTTCAAATAAGAACTTAATATTGAGCTAAGTAAATATTTAAGTGTATGACTTAAGGCTCTGATTGTTTACATTATAGACAAAAATAAAATATCCAACAATTTGACTCCCTTTTCTTTTAATTTTTCCTGCAAATCTCAAACATTTTGAAAGGCAAGCAACTCATGGAATCTCTGTACTTTTTTCGGCAAACGAATTATGTTCAGAAGAAAAACAACTTTTTGAATTTTTAAGAATTTAACTAACGCAAAGTGGATTACAAAATTAAGGTCTTAATTTGCTTAACATTCCTGTTTTGATTCTACAACTTATTTTCGTTTAGGTATCGTTGTCTACGACAGCATACGCGATACAACTTGGCGAGTCACACACCCGGCCATGTATCCCGATCCCGATTTTGCAGAAGCCGAAATTCTTGATGATCGTTTTGTTTTAATGGATGGTATAGTTGGTATAACATTCGATGCCAAAAAAGGATTGATATATTTCCAACCGTTTGCCACGGACAGGTAAGTTTTTCCTATATGATCAATTGGGGAAAGTTTCCCTGATCCCCAAAATAATCGTTAATATTTAATATTATGAAAAATTTTTATTTTAAATTTCTGCCATATCACAAATTGGTTATTATGACAAATTAAGTAACTTTTATTAAGCAACTTTTTATCTAAACAATTTAATAGTTTTTTAATTAAATTTTAATTAAATTCTATTTAAATACAAATTTCATGTATTTCATACTCTTGTTTAATTAAGTTTTTAATAGAGTACTATTTTAGTCAAACGGAGTAACTGATCACACACTGAATAATATGAAGAAATTACTTTAAAAATAAAACCGTTTGGGTATAAAAGTACGCCAAATGCAACAGCTGATTGCAAACAATTGTAGTAAGAAAAAAGTTATACGGTTCTAAAAAGTGAAGAAAATAAATCGAACTTGCATCTCGAACTTTTAGATCTCTTATTTTATATAAAATTCAGCAATTCTTTTAGCTTTGGGCCTTTATTTTGTATATAAATTCTTAAATGCACATACTTATACATATATTCATGAATAACGAAAATTTTGAACGAAACGAAACGAAATATTGAAAATATAAGTTTGAAATTGTGTAATAAAATAAAGCCGTGAAAAAATTGGACGTGTACTGCGCACCAGGAATACATCGAGAGATTGTTTATAGCAATTTATTTTGTTTAATAAATCATTCGAAAGTAAAAGCGGATTTCAGATTCTATTAATTTTTGTATTTATTGTTGTATTATAAATTTCATGAAAACCCTGAAAATGTTTCTTCTTCGTTTATTTACGTTTAAGAACATGCCATTTCATTTTACTGAATTGTAAGTTCATTAAAAATATTGTCAATCAAATATAACTCGAAGGATTCTAATTTAGAGTAAAAAACGCATCCAATAGTTTAAAAAAATTTAAAACGTTCCCATGTATTCAATTTTTAAAATCTGCCATGTGGCTTGAAAATACTTTGACTTATATTTTATAAATTCAAAAGTACAGTTAAATTTAACTTTTAAATACGATATAAAACATCACTAAAAATTCTAGCCTGAAATTAAAGAAATAAATATGTAAAATTTATGAGGACTTATCCTTTTTATAAAATAACATATTGGCAGTAGTCACTGTTCGTTCCAGAAGGTCTTGCGTAATTGCAAATGCAAAATATTTAAACTCTACACCAACAAAATGCATTCAAAATGCTCTTAAATAATCTCCTAATCAGCAAATGCAATGACGCAAGACCACGTGTACAAGATACTAAAGTTTTATGAGGATTATAGTTTCATTTACACAACTTTTCTAATTTCAAAGAATATTTTCAGTTACGCGCGATGTTTTAAGAGCTGGACCTATAGCCATTAATCAAGTATTGCCCGTTAAGTTGGTGGGTAAGAAATCATCACAAGGCATCGGCATAGCTGTCACACCGGATGGCACTTTAGTGTTTAGTCCCTCAACAGAAACTGCAGTAGCTACCTGGAATCCAAACACGAACGAGCAAAACATATTGGTCCAGGACAAAGATAATCTACAATTCATATCTGACATAACGCTGACACCCCATGATCCCGGCTATGTTTATGTCATATCTTCCAAATTCCATAGATTCTTTTTGAAAAATCTAAATGCGGATGAAGTGAATAACCGCATTATAAGAATACCGCTACCTGGACACAACATACCCGCTGCCACTGCCATACATCCAGCAGCCTATTCCCTTAAACCGAATGCCATACAAAGTAATCTTAATCCTTATTATCCGCTAACAAATTCCATACAAACGAAAGCAAAAGGTATTGATAATTTCTTTAGCAGATCGCCAACGGCCAGCAATCATCCTTATAGTTTTGAAAATAGTGGTTTAATAAATTATTCTATTAAGAATCCATTTACAGCTCTTAATCAAGGCGAAACCTTTCCACCACGCAAAGAGCAACGCAATCAAGATCAATATTCGTTTTTAGAAAGCTTAGCAGCCATAACATCTGCAGGACCATCAGATTCTGCCACAATTTTCAATATACATCCCAACAGCGGCAGTCGAGCAGGTTTTTATTATTCCAGATCAGCGCGTGCCAATGACGAGGCAGAAAATACAAGCCAACAGTGAATGATTGCTTCCTAAATGCAAAATTTAATCTTGGCATGGTGTTGAGTAGCAAGGCCGATTATTAAGATCTGTACATCTCTACAAGAAAAATATATGTATGTCGTAATCTTTATATCGAGCATTTGCTGGAATAGTGGTTATGGCTCTGTAGCAGCAAAGGTTTGATATGTGGTCTTTGACAAGCACTGCAGTGTTGGCGGTGTAAGTAGATGTCGAGACGCACAGACCTTAATAATCGGCCTTGATGTGTGTGTAGTTGTATTGTCTAATCAAAGTGCAATTTTATGTACATAGAAATGTATACATAATAAAACTTTTTTTATTGTATTATAATATTTTTTAACTAAACAAATTTATATGCATGTTTTGAGGCAGCAGTCAAGAAAACATGTTATTTATTTTCGATTAAATGTTTGTATTTGTTTATAAGAGTGTGTAAATAAATTATTTATAAATACATATAAACATAAATTACGAGTGTGTAAAATTGTGTGTTTTATTTAATAGAGTCGTTCGATTACAATTCATTCATTCATTAGTAGAGTCGCATTAAAAAGCAAATGCTTTGTTTATTAGCATGGGACAGCACGTTAATCAACATGTTAGTGCGTTAGCATAGAGCAATCGTACGGCAACCTTTGCGCGAGCAGTAAATTGTAACGCCTGAAAGTATGTAATAAATTTAAACGAACAAAAATAATTTTCTGCAAAAAGCATGCGTGCTGTAATTTCTGTGTGCCTGGTATTTCATTACAAATTGAAATTGAACATTTCGTGAATTTTTCGCAAAGGTGACCAGGTGTCAAATTTTTTTTTTGCCTGAATATGCAAACTTAAAGAAACCAAACTGATCGCTGACTTATTTTGTTAACAGATTTATAACAAGAGACTAATAAAATTTGATTTTTGCAGAAATTAATTTTTATGTTAAACTAAGTCATTGTAAACTATATTTTATCAATATATCAATATTTTCTGAGCACATTAATCGGGATGAAAATTATTAATAACACTAGCAATTATATTAAAACTTGTTTTATATAAAATACAAAGTTGCTCTGTCCACAAAACTAATAAAACACATACAATTTCATTCTTACAAATTATTGTTTTTATTGTGTATCTGTTTAATGATTATTACAACTCAATTTAAAATTACTGGCTAAAGATTTTAAAGCTGAAAACATTTTAATGCTGCAGCAAGTTTGTTTGACATTTAAAAGAAATCGTCATTATCGAGTTTGGGTTATTTCTGCTTATGGGTTACACGAAGAGCCGTTGCTGTGAAATATATAAAAATTTACAAATTATTGAGTTATTTATAACAAATTAATTTTAATAAAATACAAATCATAAACTATAACACAACTCCATCAAATGGTTCAGATTCGTTTTCCTTCTTATAAAAAATGATTGTTATGAGAGAAATTAGATGTATAATTTTTACAAAAAAAAAAGATCATTTGGTATTAGCCGATAATGTTGTAACAATTTGTCTAACAAAATGAAACAAAATACTTTTTTAATGAATAATCTTTAATATTTTTAAATAATAGTACTTAATAATATCTTTCATAACTCTTTCAAATCAATTAAAAATATGCTCCTGAAGAAGCAACAGGGTGATTTTCTAAGAGCTTTCGGTTATGAGGCGACATAATTATTTAGATTATTATTTTTTTGAAACAGATATATCATTTTCAGTGGCGTTTATATCATCCCGCATACACTTTAATTTCAAAAGAAAAGCAATCGTGTAGGCATTTTGTAATGACAAAAACTCCGGCATCTAATTTCACTATTTACAATTTGTTACTAGTAATTTCGAATTGTTTACAAAAAAAATATATTTGTATAAAACTTTTCCATAGCGACTGTAGACTAATTGTTCAGTTATTATTGAACAGTAAACAAAAAAAATTTTTAATTAATCAAAATTTTTTAAAGCATTTTTAAAAAATATTTTATCCTATTGAAAATATAAACAATAAATGAACAATTATTGAATTATATTAAATAATCAGCAATTACTGCCAGAAATTAAGTTCACGTTTGATGTGTAATAAATGATTATTTTAAATGAAACCCAAAAGAATAATAATAATTTAAAATTTTTTCCCAATTTACAAATTGGTTTGAAAATGTTTGTCATCACCAGTGATGTTAACGAGACCATTATTAAAGTATGATAATTTAGAACGTTTTTTTTTTTGTAAATATTTTTTCTTAAATAGTTTTATCGAAAGGTATTGAAACGTGTGCTATTTAAGCGGTTCTTACTGTAAACAAGAAAAGCACAACATTTAAGGGGAACAAATATTCAGAACAGAGGTATAACTGCCAACAGTTCTTATCGTTTTATTTAATTAGTACTTTGACTATTCCCACAGAAGTTCGCTTAAGCATCAAGAATGTTTTTAATTAATTCCAGTTTATTCATGTGCTGCAAATAAAAATACATTGTTTTATTACTACCACCGGTAGTACTTGTAGTGGTAAAAGCGGTATCAGTTATCCAAAATTTTCTTGAGTTAACAATATCATTTACTTTTAACTAAATGGGTGTTAGTGTGAACTAAAAATATCCGCCCAAGATAAAACTAAGAAAAATGTTGTAGAAACGATTCAACATTATAATCATGCCATTTCGCATCAATCATTTCGAAATAGTTCTGCAAACTGTTCAGTCGTGTTTCCAATTAAATTTTTCTTTTTTACTTAAATTTTTTTTAAGTGGGAATAAAAAAAGAATTATCTTAAACATCCTACAACGGCAAACTGAGGCCACTAACCTTTAAGGTAATATGAAATTAATTTTATAACTCTAATTTGAATTATAACATTTTTGTACACACAAATCACCATTTTGCGTTGTCTGGCGATTTTGACCGAAAAATCCGTTTATATAGTAAAACTTAACTATCAATTCTAGCGGAAGTTATTATTAAAAAGTGTAGAATTATTAACTTTTATTTTATTATTTTATTAAAAAATTCCCCACTGTGCCTAACAAGTCGGAAGAAAATTTCTTTGTCACAATTTACATTTGTCCCATGTTGATGATAGGATTGAGTGGAAATAGTCGAAAAATAATATCATTAACTACTTATGGGAGTGGCGCACCGCTTAGAGAAGTTGGGATTGAAAAGAGGGACAAGTTGATCCAGTACTTTGTGTAATCGGCCAAGTACAATTATTGCATATTTTGTATGGAAGTGGCTCCGTCAAATTGCTTGCAAAGTTCTGACAATTGAACTTTGTTTTGCTGACGTGGGTGGCACCTTTGGTTCTTCTAGCCATTCCATTGTGATGCTTCCGACAATTAAATTTAATCTGACAATTTAAATTTAATCAGACCTGTTGAAATTTGGAATGCAAAAAACGTTGACGTTTTTGTTTTTTTTTTTATGAATATGCACTACATATAGAAGAGGTTTTTTTTCTCAAAAATGACCATGACGTTTTCGCTACATGCGCAAGCTAATCCTTTAGATGCATTAATTTTTATTTGTTGAAAGATAAAGCCAATTTTATGGATTATCTACCGAGTTTTATTGATTCCTCAGACGATAGAAGTTATTTTTCTTGATTCTTATTTATTTCTCAGAAAACAAAAGTTAAGTTTAATTAATATTTACCAATTTAAGATCAAATTTATCGCTATATTTCATGCAAAAATATTTATTCAATAAAATAAATAATTTCTTAAATATTTTTCGTTTAAAAATTACAGTTTTCCTAATAAAAAAAACGATCAAGAAATAAATTATATTTCCTGAGAAATAAACAAGACTTCAAAAATAGATTTATGTTTTTAAGCGAAAAATAAAAAGAACTTTTATTTTCTGACGAAGAAATGAAAATCAAGAAATAACTCTTACGGACGGTTTTTGTAAGTAAAACGACACTTTTCGTTTCGGTCTTCATATTGAAGACAAAAACTAATTAAATTTTTTTTAACTGCTTCAATATAAAAATGCAAACAAAAATTTTTATTATAATATGAAATTTATTTGTTGGATGGTTAAGCATGTCAATCATGAGTAGATATCAAAATTGTGGTTGAACTGTGGATGTTATGCACCACTATATAAGCAGGGTTGGGAAAGTCTATACAGTCTTATTTGTCATATGCAATGAAATTTTACAATAATTCAACACATAAACATACGCTTGTGTAGGAGAAAGAGTTCTGCCTACGCGAGATAGAAGTGAATATATTGATGGGAATCACTTTGTGACCCAAAGTGATTTATATCTATACATCCACACTAACTAGCTAACGCCTTAACAAATAATTTACATACGTTGTCCATTCCTGCTACTCATAATTTGTTACAGCCTACATGTTTCTTTTTCCAGCGCGTGCGATAGGCAAATAAAAGCTTGCGTATCACTATCTATATCACTATCTACATATACATATCACTATCTATATTACAGACATTGCTTAGCTACCCAACAAATAAATTTCATATCAAAAATTTAAATTTTTTTACAATAAAAATATAAATAAAAAAAACTCAGGAATTAAATTTTATATTTAAAAAATATGATTGTTGAAACAAAACTTGTATTTGTTACGGTCCCTTGATTAAATCCAGTCATTTGTATGGAAATACCGACTTTAAGCTCCTAAAGTATACTTTATTTATGACTATGATTATATTTAATTTTATTTATTA
The DNA here is from genome assembly GCA_963675445.1 of Linnaemya vulpina. Classification (NCBI taxonomy): domain Eukaryota; kingdom Metazoa; phylum Arthropoda; class Insecta; order Diptera; family Tachinidae; genus Linnaemya; species Linnaemya vulpina. The sequence continues at coordinate 4,739,914 of OY776277.1, forward strand.
TATTTAAAACCGTCTCGTTTGATAAAAGAGGTGAACAGTCCAGATAAGCTATTTTATATTTAATCTTCCTTATTAAATCTGCTTGGATTTTTGTTATTTAAGGGATTAAGCATCAAGTGCACAAAATATATAATCTGATCTTAATTGTTGACCTATTTTACCAAATAGAATGTTATTTTGATATTTTTACCAAATCTTCTTGGATTTTTCTTAATTTCATCATTAAATGAGTGCGAATATATGGCATTATGACGAAGTTTTGCATTAACAAATTAATCTGCACATAAAAAATAAAAATATTAAAACTGAAAAGAAAATACCCGTATGACGTCTTTTAATTTTATTGTTTATAAAGTCTAATACTTTGTGTTGCTGCGACGCGTTTAAATTGCTGCGAACTATTTTGCAAATTCGGTGAAACACTTTTATTTTGCAAAACGTTTTTATCTTGTTTCTTAAGCTCTTTTACTAAACAAACTGTTGTTAATATTATATTGGCCGTATTTGCATGGCGGCACTGTCAGCTTACTCTTAAAGTATACTTTTTTATGACTACTATGATTATGTGTTTTTAGTTTTAAAAACCTTTTTATCAAATTCTCCCAAAGTTTTCTTAATTCTGTATGTGTTTCAATGTATAAAATATTAAATGCTCTGTGCGAAACAAATTGTTTTCCATAATAAATTCATAAAAATGGGGAACGAATATGAAAACTTAAAAACAAATTGCGAATATGACGAAATTTCTCAGAGAATTGCCTACATGATATTTTTTTAATTCTATTTTTTCATAAATATTTTGTGTACTTTTCAGCATGCAAACAGAAATTAAAATAAATAACAAATTTAAATGAGAATTGAATAGACAATTAATGAGAAAATATCATCGTGTATGTTTAATCAAACGCAAATATTTATATGAAACAAAACAAAATATTTTTGGCTTCACATTTACGCAACGAATAGATGATATAAGACGGGTACTTGGAGAAATAAAACAGTTTAGTTAATTATTTAATTTAAATGTGAAATAAATTTCCTCTCTTGCAGATCATGAATCTTCTATACTTGACTTTAAGTTCTTTATTAGTCCTGGCTAATGGCTCGAGGAGATGGAAGCAACTGCCACTTGCAGGCCACAGGGTAAACCTATATCAGTGGTTACAATTAGAATTTGGTTTTCCCAGTGAGCGGATCAAACAACAAGCCCAGAGCAGTGGAAATTTGATCCCCGCCAATGCCATTCCAATCGATGTTCAGCCAGATTATCACAGTAAATTGTTTGAAAATTATTATATTGTTTTTTATTTAATTTTGACATTTTCTCTTCCAGGTAAAAATAGTTATCGAACATTTGTAACCATACCAAGATTTCAAAATGGCATACCCTATACCTTGGCCACAGTCTCAGCACAGATGGGTAATAATGGCCCCGTGCTGCAGCCATATCCAAATTATGAAGCCCACAACAGTAGGAACGAAACTAATTGTGACGCCATAATCTCAGCTTTTCGTGTTTCGGTATATGATTTACAAATATTTAATAAGATTTTTTCAATTATTTTGATTCGCAACAATTCAGAATAATTTAGAATTGGTTTTGTTGTAAATGTATTTTATCATACCCAAAGACATTTTCAATATTCAAATTAACTTGACGAATATAATCGCAATAGATTTTTTATCATCAACTAATTTATATGAAAAGTTGGTACTCCCAATTACTCACATGCCTCTGCATGCTGTAGGGATGATATGGCGACCATCGAAAGCAGTGACTATTACAAACTGCACTTCCTATATTCATGATTGAATTTCGGAAAATATATATGAAATACTAACAGAAATTTCTATTTCTATTTTAAGATCACCGAATGCAATCAAATGTGGGTAATTGACTCGGGTTCGTCGGGCGCAGACGGCAAATGCCCTCCACAGTTATTGTTGTATGACTTGAATACCGACCGGTTGATACATCGTTATCGTTTCCCCAAATCTATATACACACCAGGAGTTTCATTGTTTATTACGCCTGTAGCTGATGTTAGAGATCCTCCACCACGCGGCAGTTGCCGTCGTACCATGGTCTATGTAGCTGATGTCAGCAGTCATGGTTTGGTCGTGTACAATTTTATGGAAAAGAAAGCCTGGCGTGTTGAAAATCGTTTTATGTACCCCGATCCAAATCATGGCATGCACTCGGTAGATGGTAAAAGTTTCATTTTAATGGATGGCATTTTTGGTATGGCGACAGATAAGCAAAACTTGTATTTCCATCCACTGGCCAGCGCAGAAGAATTTGCGGTTCCTCTAAGAGTGCTCGATAATAGCGGCCTCTTTGAAAATGGTGTAGAAAATATGGATGAAGAATTTCGGCGACTCGGTAGACGAAGCAGTCAGTGTGCAGCCTCGGCTATGGATAGCAAGAACAATCTATATTGCGTTACCCTGAATCCCATAGAATTGTTAACATGGAATGTTGCTACTCCCTACGACATGATGCATGTCAGAAAGTTGCCCATAAATACAGCAGATTTGCAATTTGTTAGTGGCATGAAAGTGGTACGAAATCGTGCCGGTTACGAAGAGTTGTGGATGTTATCAAATAAATATCAGGTAGAGAATTCTTGTACACAACCTTTCAATTGCAGATAAATATTTTCTTTTACTTTTTTTTCAGAACTTGGCAACAGGTAGTCAGGATTTCAATGAACTCAACTTCCGCATTGTAGTTATAAGTTTGGACCATTCAGCGCCCATTCCACTCCGTATACATTTCCGCAATATGATAACATTCTGAGACTTGTATTTTCATATACATCTACAGTAAATAATGTAATTTGCTATTTTTTTCAATAACAAAATAAATAAGTAAAGCTGCGTTGACACTCTTCAAATATTTAGCTAAAAAAGCGTATAAAAAAACTAATGAAATATATTTTGATTCAGATACACAATTAAAAAGAAAAATAATTTTAAATATAACTAATAAACGTGTCATTGAAACCAGTTTAACTCAAGAAACACTTGTCTGAATGAAAACGTTTTTCAACAGTATTCAGTGGTTACGCTTCTTTGGCTAAATATTTGATAAGTGTGAACGTACCTTAACTGTCTATTTCACAATATCAAAAGTGTTTTTTCTTTCGTACAATCGCAAAATAAAAATAATTCATAATATTTTATTTTGTTGCAAACATCGTTGTACGAACGAAGTAATTCTTTCGATCTCGTGAAATAAGCAGTTAATGTTCAAAATTATATAAATCATCCAAACGACTTTGACATCAATTTGAAAACGGTTTCTGGGTTTTTATGAAAACTATAAGCCTCGAGTCAATGGATTTTTTGTTTATATTCTCCTGAAGTGACTATTTGCTATCAGAAAGTTTATAAAAATTGGCAAGCATATAAAATTGGAACACGAACAAGTCCATTGCATTTTTGCTATTATTCACGTAATCGAGTTTTTGCTTTAATCGGTTACTCGCTAGATGGGGGAAGTTCACGATGTACCAGACATGAATTTTCATTATGAAATTCAAGTACTTTTCGTTTGTAAGTCGGTTCAGTTTTACATTATAGACCAAATTGAATCAAATTTCACACAAGAAGAGTGTTGCCAAAAAGAAAGTTGCTAAAAAAATCACCCTATACAAACTAAATGATTAATAGAATTGTAAGCAAGTTTGGCTAGAGAGAGTGAGATTGAAAATGAAAGAGCTCCAACTGAAATGCAAATAAATAACTTTTTTACCTCTTTTTCATTTTAAATGCTTATTTAATTATGTTTAGACATTTTTAGCCCCTAAAGTATGTTTTAAATAAAAATGTGTTGTTTTAAAGTACATAATTCTTATTGAATAACAATAAAGTTTTGCTTATTTCCAAACGCCGAACTGAATTTCGAAATAGCACGCTAACTTTTAACGGGTTGTTCACAACAGTTAAATTCTTCCGTGTTACTAATTTTTGTAATTTATAATCTCGGGTTCAGCTATTTTTCTTAAATCGTTGCTCAAGGTTGAATATTTCTTTGGCGAGCACGCAAAAGATTCGTATTGAACAGGTTAAGCAAAATGTGTTGTTCGTGTTCTCTTTTTTAACTCTATTAAATATGTACATCTTATATATTTGTTCTATTCACAAAAACAAATTACACATTATTGAGCCATGAATTGATAATTAATCCTAAAGTTGGTATTATAATATACACACTTCTATTCAAATTACAAACTTGTAAAGAATTTTCGTTTTGAGAGATCTTTTCAAATTCAACCCCCGCAGCGAAGATTTCAATTACAGAAGCTTTGACACGATGCACGCAAGTAAGAGAATAACGCACACCATCTCATATACGAAGATGCTGCACATTGTCAAATGCATTGCCGCATTTGTGCAGTGACCGCCTGACATTTGTGCACAAAGAAAACGAGATATTGAATATGACCATCCCATGATCGTAAAGGTCAAATATTGCCAAACATACACACACTGTAATTTGGCAGTGGACAGCTGAAATAAAATGTGGGTCAACTTGTGAACAGGTCGAAGACGCCGTCAACACTATTTCGTGCACTTTGTAAGCTGGCGTTCATTAAACGCATGTGGCAAACATTATTAACGAGACGTAGCGAGTTTTCGCCACTGGCAGTTGAAACGATGCAAGCCGGGTTGTGAATTATAATAGCGTTTGATTGAGAATCATCAATGCGAATTTAAAAAATGTTCACACCAAATTGCTAAAGAGATCTGCTAATAATTTGGCATTAGCAGCTACTAAATGCAGGCATACAGATTAGCTGAAGCCCCAACAAATAATCGTTTTTGAAACAAAAATTCTTCCAAAGATCTGGAATGAATGAAATGTTTTTTACTCTTTAACTTTTCTTACGTAAGATAATTAAAAAGGCAAAGTAATCAGTGAGTTTTTGTTATGACTTTGATGTTTATTTTTAAGCTTCACATTTATTAATGTGGAAGTTTGAAATAAATATCTCTAGTTATTCTAAGAAAGTTTGGGTAAAGGTTCTCTGGTGATCTGCATTAGCCCCAGTGAAATGCGTATAGGAACTTGCTAAAATAAATAGTTTTTGAGATAAAAGAATCAGCACGAAAATAAAAGTTAAAGAGTTAAAACGGCAATTCCCAAAAACATGTAAATGTTTTTTAGTTTTATTCACGATTGTAACAACTTTCTTTTTGGCTCAGTTGTTTCCGTGTAACATGTGCTCGTTAAACATGTTCAGTTTGGTCTTATAATTTAACCCTAAATCGACTTACAAGCGAAAAAGGCTTGCAGATTATTGAATTCTACTCTCGAAATTCATGATCGATGAAGAAAATGCGCCGTGCACTTTTTCCGTTTTGTGCGACCTTCTGAGGCAGCTCTTCCGATTCTTGTGAGTAAATTTCGCGCCTAATATGAATTATTGGACATTAAACCTTTACCAGAGGTATACGCGGAATGCGGACAGAGGAAATATTGCTGACCATCCGATTCACGTTAAAAGAAACTGGCAATCATCGACCTATAGAACTCGCCGTTGACAGTGATGGACTCAGTAGAAAATCTATGCCAAACAGGGACTTTTTCGGGGTAAATGCACCCCGAAAAAGTCACTCTTTTATCTCTTGTGGATCGCAACCGTGTTGAATTCGACAATTTTCTTTGCTCACGTACCGCAATTCATCCAGAAAAGGGTCTCAACGCTGAAGATTATTTTCTATGAAAATTAGGGCCAGTTGCCAACTGCTCCCGAGACCATGCAGCGAACACACGTCGCTGTCTATACTAGTTTACCTCCAGCTGCTGATTCGCCAAGTCGTGATCTTCGAAAATCACACTAATTTTAATAATTTAAATTGTTACATATTTTTGGGAATTGTCGTTTTAACTCTTTAACTTTTATTTTCGTGCTCATTCTTTTTTCCCAAAAGTTATTTATTAAAATTTCAAAGTGATCAATTGAGGGGTTTTAGCTAGTTCCTATGCGCATTTCACTGGGGCTAATGCAGATCATCAGGGAACCTTTACCCAACATTTCTTAGAATAACTAGAGATGTTTATTTTAAACTTCCACATTAATTAATGGGAAGTCTGAACAAACATCAAAGTCATAACAAGAACTCACTGATCACTTTGCCTTTTTAATTTTCTTACGTTTTTGTTTAAAATAAACATCTCTAGTTATTCTAAGAAATGTTGGGTAAATGTTCCCTGATGATCTGCATTAGCCCCAGTGAAATGCGCATAGGAACTAGCTAAAACCCCTCAATTGATCACTTTGAAATTTTAATAAATAACTTTTGGGAAAAAAGAATGAGCACGAAAATAAAAGTTTAATAATTTAAATTTTTTTGCAGATCAAAGTTTAAATATCTTCAAATATTTTTAATTTAAATACGAATCAAAACAAATAAACGTTTCATACTACACATTGATTTTCGGCTGCCGTGACGTCAACTAAACCAGCTCGTTTGGAGACGTTGTCAACGGACCTGCGCAATGCACTTGCTATTTCGTATTATTTGTTTCATTGGAGTGGTGTAGCGAAAATTCAAGTGAATTAAACACGCCGTTTATTTTCAAATAAATGGGAGAGAGTGTGTGTAACCAATTTTAGCACACAAGAGAAAACTAAGCAAAAAGGTTTAGAGCCGACTCAAGATATTCTTTGCTTGTCGCATCATTCATTTCCAAATAGCTTTACAAACTGTTAAGACGTGTGTTTTCAACTGATCTCTACTATTTAAAGCTTGAGTTGAAATTTTTATGTGCAAATAAATCGTTAAACAAAATAATTTTGTTTACCACCCAAAATAAAATACATCAGACAAGGGCAGCAGCATTAAATTGCTAATCTCCTGCGTAGTAAGAAATAAATTTTATTTTATTACTTTTTTATAATCCGACACACATTGTCGACATATTAATAAATAAAAAATTCAGCGTTTTGAGCAAATATTATTACAGCGTTGAATTATGTAAATTAAAAGACAAACATGCCGAATTAGGCAAAAACTTTAAAAGAAATCTATTGTGAAAGAAAGTGAAAGTATTTCAAGGAAATTTGTGGTTAATTTTTGTAAAATAATCCTGCTTTGGCCGAATAATTGCTAAATCATGTAGTTCTTATATTTTTAATTATGTATGAATAAAAACAAATTGGGAAAAAAATATATATAAAAAACTGTTCGCGGGTGAATTAACATGAATTAACATGAATAAATTGACTCAAAATTGTTTCTGTTTTCAATACAAAAGTCCAAAATAAACATTTTCATTTTATTTACCAAAACAGGCTGTTAATTCAAGTATTAAAAATTTAAATGTGTGAAGCGTGTAGAATAAAAAAATAAAAACATTCAGTCATAAATTAATTAAATCGTTTGAAAACGTGTCAAAAAATCTACTTGGCCAATGTAACAAATATTTTAGACGAATTTAAAAGAGATTTTTAAATATTAAAAAGTGATTTCTGTTTAGAACTCGATCATATTTTATTGAAATATAAAAAAGAAAATAATATTTAATATCAATTATAGCAAATATTTCAGCTTCAATTACTATTTCATGTGGATTATTGCTTTTTGCGAGGATTATAATATTTGATGAAAATAAATTTTGCATTATAAATTTTATCTGTTTGTTAGAAAGCACTTGCACTGCTTTTACGCGATAGAGGCGTTGAAAATGTGGCCACCCATGAGAAGAAAATTTGTAAAGAGTTAAAATTTGTTGAACTTTAATATACTTAATCGGCATTAATGACAACAGTCAAATGCTACTTTTTAAAAGATATTTTACTTCCTAGTAAAATTTTCTTTCGAATATTTTTTTTGTTTCTTGTTTCCATGCTCAAAATTTATCAATAAGGAAATAAAAATTATTGGAACAGTTTCGGACGCAAAACCAAATGCTCTTTCAATACGCTGCATCCAGCTATAATTTCCTTTAGCAAAAGTTAAAACAATAACTGTTATAAATTTATATTTTCTAAAGAAATTCTAAATTCGATATCTCTTTCGATTAAAAAAAGATTTTAAAATAGATATTTAAATATTTTTAAACAAAAAGATTCGAAATGTTATTCTCATTAATCAATGAAGCCAACGAAGATCTTTTGCACAACATTCCACAAATTTTCATTGGCAGAATTCTTTTAGTGTAAAATATATTCCACTATAAAAAATATATTAATAAAAATTGTGATGTCTTGCGATTTACCGATGTCTTCAATGGCAACTGATTTAATTGCTTTCAAGTTGCGTGCAGCTCAGATAATTTTAAAAAAGCAGCGTTTGAGTGAAAAATTTGCACGCAAAAGTTTAACGTGTGACTGCAGAGTGAGAAAATTTTGTATGAAAAATTAGTTTTCAAATACATTTTGAAAACTAATGAAAAAAATGAATTTTTATGAATTCGGCAGTGAAATTTACTTCTTGGCCATATCACTGATGTATTGTTTTACGGGAAATAAATCATTAACGGTCCCACAAAAAGTATTTCGTACGCAAATTCGATTCTCGGACAGTTTTCTTGGACTCAAGAAACTGTAGTTTGATTTTTTTACTTAAATACACCAATTCCGAATTAATAATTTAAACTGGCAAATCGAAATCTTACAATTGAAAATTTATAATTTGAAAATACTTTAAAAATTATTTATTTTGATAACATTTTTTTCTTGTAGAACATGAACTTTTTGTATTTGGCCTTAAGCACTTTATTAGTGCTGGCTAATGGCATGAAAACCAGAAAGCAAATGACATTTTCCAACGAAAACAAAATCCCATATCAATGGAATCAATTGGAATTTGGTTTTCCCAATGACCAGACCAAACAACAAGCCCAGAGCAGTGGAAATTTGATTCCCGCCAATGCCATTCCAATCGATGTTCAGCCAGATTATCACAGTAATTTATTTAAAATCTTTATATCTTTTTTTCATTTAATTTTCATATTTTTCCTTCCAGATAAAAATAGTTTTCGAACATTTGTGACCATACCAAGATTTCAAAATGGCATACCCTATACCTTGGCCACAGTCTCAGCACAGATGGGTAATAATGGCCCCGTGCTGCAGCCATATCCAAATTATGAAGCCCACAACAGTAGGAACGAAAACAATTGTGACGCTATAATCTCAGCTTTCCGTGTAACGGTATGTGATTTTCAAATATTTAGGAAGATTTTAAAATTATTTGGATAAATCAAAAATCAACAATGAATTATTGAATATTGGAAAACACGAAAAACGTGTGGATACTGGCTGCTCTACGATGTCACTCGATATTGTTCTGTCGACAAAATACATGTAAACAAAAACAAATTTTTATTTTATCGACATCGTGGGCTGGACCGTCAATCTCTACTCTGATACGAAAAGAGAAAAAAATAACTTTTTAAGGAGGAGAAACTCAATTCATAACCAAAGACCTTTTCAGTATTTAAATTAGCTTGAAGAATACAATTACAATCGATTTTTTAGCATCAACTAATTCATATAAAAAGTTGATACTCCCAACTACTGACATGCATCTGCATGCTGCCGGTATGATATGGCGACCATCGAAAACAGTGACTATTACAAACTGCACTTCCTATATTCATGATTGAATTTCGGAAAATATATATGAAATACTAACAGAAATTTCTATTTCTATTTTCAGATCACCGAATGCAATCAAATGTGGGTAATTGACTCGGGATCATCGGGCGCAGATGGCAAATGCGCTCCACAGTTATTATTATATGACTTGAATTCCGATCAGTTGATACATCGTTTCCGTTTCCCCAAATCTATATACACGCCTGGAGCTTCTTTGTTTATTACCCCTGTAGCTGATGTTAGAGATCCTCCGCCACGCGGTAGTTGCCGACGTACCATGGTCTATGTAGCTGATGTCAACTATCATGGTTTGGTCGTGTACAATTTTATGGAAAATAAAGCCTGGCGTGTTGAAAATCGTTTTATGTATCCCGATCCAAATCATGGCTTGCACTCGGTAGCCGGTGAAAGTTTCATTTTAATGGATGGCATTTTTGGTATGGCAACAGATAAGCAAAACCTGTATTTCCATCCATTGGCCAGCGCACAAGAATTTGCGGTTCCTCTAAGTGTGCTCGATAATAGCAGCCTTTTTGAAAATAATGTAGAAAATATGCACGAAGCGTTCAAATCACTCGGTAGACGAAGCAGTGCTTGTGCAGCCTCGGCTATGGATAGCAATAAAAACCTATATTGCGTTACCTTAAATCCCATCGAACTGATAGTGTGGAATGTCGGGGCGCCCTACAACACGATGCATTTCAAAAAGTTGCCCATAAAATCGGCAGAATTGCAATTTGTTAGTGGCATGAAAGTGGTACGAAATCATTTGGGCAATGAAGAGTTGTGGATGATTTCAAATAAATTTCAGGTATTATTATTTTCCAATTGTTTGTAACCATACAAGTCTCTAACATAAATGTTTTCTCAGAAATTGGCAACAGGTAACCAGAACTTCAATGAAGTCAACTTTCGCATTGTGGCTCGAAGTTTGAGCAGTGCAGTTCCCACGACTATATCCAATCAGGATTTACACAATACGTTGATTTTCAAAGATTGAAATCATTTGCTGGCGCACATATTTAATAAATAAAATATTTTGCTGTTTTTTTTTACAATTTTTTTTCTTAGTACAACAAACAAATACAAATAAGTTCAAGTATTAAATAATCATTAAATTTGTTTTGATATCGTACCAGAACCTGAACTGGATCCACATTCTTATTGTGGTTTTATTTCTTATCAGCAAAATTATGTATTTTGATTAGGGAGACAAAATAGCGGTTCATATAAAATCGGCATGCAAGATAAGGCCGAAATATGTTTGGCAAAAACATTAAAAAAATAAATAATAATCAGAAACCGTAAGAGTATATTTTACTTTAAAAATTACATTTGGTAATTATTTTCTGAGTTTCATATATCGATTGCAATATAAAAACTATTTTCTTTGTTTCATTTATTCTTCAGGAATTATGTTATTTCTTGAAAACAAAAGTTATTTACTTTTTGATTTTTACTAGTCTTAACATATATATATATATATATATATATATATATATATATATATATAGTTGGCTTGGCTTTAATTTTTTTTTCTTAGAAAAGAGTAAATTTTAAAATTCATAAATTTAATTTTATTTAATATAGTAGAAATACATGAATTTAATTTAATAAATCAGATTTTTTGCATTGGATTCTGGCGATAAGTTTGATCTTAAAACGCTTAATATTAATTTTAGCACAAATATGTTCTTTCATCAGAGACCTGCTTTTATGGAAAGCTTGTGCTAATCCATACAAATATAAATACTTGAATATTTTGTCATTTCAAAATTGAGTTTATTGTAAGCAAAGAAAATACAAGCACCCAAGAATAACCTTTATTTTCCAAAAAATAATTGCAACTCAGAATATGATCGTTAGAGTGTTTTTTTTTAAATAAAATTCAAACGGACAAAAATTACAGGACCCAAAAGTAGTCCATGTAAAGAGGATTAATTTGGCTGCACTTCTGGTTTGGTGTAACTTTTTTATAATTTGGGCAATAGTCATTATTTACGATTCCTGATAATAACATACGCATATAGTTCGAATAATTAATTTGAAACTTTTTTCTTTCAGAAAAGAATTTGCATTCAGCACATCTACAAACAAATATCTTTTAAAGCATATATTTGTCATCGATAATGTTGAGAGATGAGATACTTAAAATTGTGCCACAAATATATGTGTGGCATATTTATACAGAAACGTAGCGGACTTATTTACTTTCAGTTTCATATATTTGCACGCACTAAATAGAAGAAACAAACGTTCCTTTCACATTCATTTATGTGTGCAATGGATGTGATTTAAATGTGTGACCAAATGTTAAACGCACCGTGCTCTGGCTGTAAAGGAATTTCAACAATGAGTGGCACTAATTACATGATTTCAAACTCCATTAAGAATTGCAACAATGATATGATATTCCTCTCAATGTTATACAAGTTATTTCTAAACTGTAAGAGTTATAAGACACTTTTTTTACTTGGAAGTCCAGACGATATTTAAACCGATTATACCTCCTTTTGAATATTGTTTGCAATTTATATGTCATGCAATTTTGTATGAACTGCTTTATTTAGCTTAAATATAATCTTCTATATATTGCATCACTCAGTCTTAAATAAATTTTGAAGCTGTTAAGACGTGACTTTAAATCATCTAAAATTCGGTTTTTGATTATTGAGTTATTTTATTTGGAGAACAAACAAAACAAAAAAGAAACCGGTTTATAAACTAAAATAATTTATGCCGCAATTAGTAGAACCTCAACTTGGAACATCAGACGTCACTCCAGATAACTAGAAATGTAAGATCTGTATAATAACGATTATCTAGACTTCTCTTTGTCGGATGTACATGTATTTTGCGTATTTATTAAATCGTAAACAAAAACAAAATGATATATTGACGAATTCCTAAAAGAGATCATGAATTGAAATTTAATGTTTGCAGAGGGCAGAGAGTTAAAAGAAACCCTTTAAAAATGTAGTCTGAAGTGAATGTCTACAATTGGGGCGAAATGAGTAAGTTTCTGTTGTTAACATCAAACTAAATTTCGGACCAGAAGTCTAGTTTTACGAGAGCGCAACAATAGGGGCAACAAACTTTTATTATTTTCTCATATCTAATTTTATATGAGAATCTATTTACATATAGATTATTTTATTTTTATTATTATTGTTATTTTTTATTTATTTTTTTGTTCAAACTATAAGATTTGAAATGCGATGTTACAAAATCCCATTTCACCTGTTAAGGTAAGAACACACTATTATCACATGCCATTATTTAGAAAGAAAAAACAAACCTCACGTACAGAATATCCAATTGAACAGAAACAAAACAGTTGATTTATTACAGAAAAGAACGTAGAAACTAACTAATTCTGGCTTTAAGTTTATGAATGAGCGCACAGTTGCGATGTCTCAAAATGCTACAACGTTTTTCCCGCCGACTATAACAACTTATGACGTTATATAATATAACAAAATAGAATTGTTATTTTACAATACATAATTATTATCAGATTTGTATTTTTTTTTTTTGTTAGAAATATCTGTCACAATCTGTAACGCATTCGAAAGAAATTCCTTCCGAATTTCAATATTAATAACGAACAAATCCGAAAAGTTTATTGTTCGAATTACGCAGACTTGCTTTTTTATTTTTCAGAAATAAGTTTTATCTGATTTAAGTTTCTATTCAAGAAATTCAGCATTTTCGCAATACCTTAGATTAGTGACGACCAAGAATCGCTTTAATTTCACATTCAGTGTCGGTTTAATCTAAAATACGCAAATAAAAGTTAAATATGAAATTTTATATCTGCCAAAAATAAATAAGAATTAGAATTTTACAAAACATTCGGGAACCGTAAAATTAAAATACTATGGATTTGTTACGTTATCATTCATTAAAAAAAGGGTTGCGTTTACATATAAAAACATTATTCAGCTCTAAAGTTGGCTTGTTTTTTTTTTCTCTTTATAAAGGTTATCACCAAAATATTTTTTAATAAACAAATACACATATTTATTTGTGGATTACACCAAAATTAAACAAATCCAAATAAAAGCAAATCAATATAAATATGTACTTGTATTTGTGAATTAGGTTGGCCAGCATATCAGATATGCTGGCTGTAGATAGAGCTGCGGCCACACGTGCCATTTTTGTTTTCAACCTTTTCACACACCTGCAGGTCAATATGCAGAAAAATTTTAAGTTATGACCGGATTTGCAATATATAATTTACAATATATGATTTGCAAAGCGAATTGTAAGCCAGTTCGCATAAAAATTTATAAGTTCACAATTCCGTATAGTAAACGTCTTAATGGATATGCCAAACAAACTACACAAACTGCTTGACAAACACGCACTTTTCTCTTAGATATAAGCGATAGATAAAAAAATTAGTACGCACACTGTTAATGCTGCGACATTAAGCCGAAAGAAATAATTTGATTTGTTTAAAATTAAATCTAATTGAAAACACTTTTTGTTTTTGTTCTCCTTCCACGGCTTCACTCTGCAAAATTTTCACCCTAAAAAGCACAAACTGTTTGACAAAAATTCAACATGTCTGAAAAGTATTGAAAAATTGTGTTAATTTCGTACAAACATTCTTCATGTACTTTTACTTGCGATCGATCGAGAGCCTCCACAAGTAAGTCATCAAGGTATCAGTTGGTCTATGTATCTCGTTTTTAATTAAAAAAATCATCATTATCAAGCCTAGTTTATTATATAAAACGATTGGGGTACTGGCATCCACGCGTTTTAATTTTTCTTGTTAAGTTAAAATGTAATTTATACCAACTAATCAGATCGAAACACTGATCTAAAAGAAAGACCAGATAGATCGCTTATTCTGATAAAAAAAAAAGAAACTGATTACTTTTAATATATTGTTCTCTTGAAAGATTTTTCTTTTTCAATTATAATTTCAAATTCAACGTTAAACGAGACAGCAGCAAGACTTGTATGAACTGGGAAAATATAAATAGATGTCTTGATGTCACGTGCGACTGTGATTAATATTATATTAGAAATAAGTATTAATCATATTTGGGTAAAATCTAAACCACTTCAGAGAGGCATTTGCGTATGATATTTTAATATTAGACACATTAAAATAGAGCTGAACCGCAAAGGCATTTTTAAGAAATTAAAAAAGAAAAATATCACCGACCGATTGGGGAATAATTAAGAGCTACAAAAAATAGTTTTGATTTTTGCTTGTTTTGTTTCACATGTATATGAGCTGACGTTGGACATAATGGAAATGCCCATACTTTGTTTTTTTATAGTTAATATATACTTATTTATAAGGGTATATTAAAACTTATTATTTATATGTTGTTACAAGCGTAGCTGCACTGTTATTCAGGGGTTTGTAAGTGGGTAAATCCCCTTCCTAAAAGAAGCAATAAATAATGCTTTCTTTAATAAAAGTAATTTTCTATTAAAAGAAAACAATATGTATGTCACAAAAATTCAGTTTGCAAACAATATTGATAACAAAAAATAAACCCCCCTATTTGATTGAAATGTTAAACCACCATATTCATAAAAAAATCTATTTGTGTGATATATTTTGAATGAAATCCACTTCGAACTCATATTCAGTCGTATGAACGCAAGGGAAAGTGTTTAAAATATTAAAAGCGAACTGCATACGAATTATTTATATAAAAATCAATTTATTATTATCAAAGTAAGTACAACAGAATTAATTTTGTATAATTTTTTTTACAAAATGTGTCAAATACCTGAAAATCGCTCTGAATCATCTGTCTATACTACGCATATCTGCGAAGATTCTATGATAGCGAAGCCTATGGCCGATAGATATTCTAGTCTATTTTCGACTTTGGTCTATCAATATTTAATTGTTTTTCGCTGTTAAAAACATTCTTAAAAATCTTGCGTGAAAGAAGTGTAGCAGAGAATATTAAGTCTGGTACGAAAAAAGTCAATGCAAATGCAAAATGTGTCAAATAAAAATAGGAAAAAAGGGTGGCTCAAGCTGATCTACGCCAATGTAACGTTAATTAAAATATTGTGAATACAACTGTGATAACAATATATTTATTTTGATTTTTTTCATTCTTTCTGAGCAAAAGATCCACTGTACTTTTTTTTTATATAAAAAATGTTATAAATTCTTTATTTTTATCCAATATTTCGCTACCAACAATGTGTAGCTTCCTCAGGGATATTTTCAACAACATTGTTGTTGAAAATATCTTTTGCTCAGAAAGAATTAAAAAAAAAAATAAAAATCAATAAGATCGAAGAAATTAGAAGAACAATATATTAATTTTTAGCGTTCTAATAATGTTGTATTTTTTTCTAAATTTCAAATATACGAAACCCCTGAGAAGTCAACAAACAATTGACGAAACCTTGGGCACAAATTATAAAATAAAATTTATTTTTGTTAACATTGAATACGTTAGGCCTGATTAGAGTTTAAGCAACGATTAATCATACACTTTAAAAAATTTTGTTATTTTTACAGATCATGAATCGTCTATGCTTCACTTTAAGCGCCTTAATTGTGTGCACATGCCACATGCAATTAACAGCGCAATCCAGTGTACAACGTACGACGACTCTCTATCAATGGAAGATGATGGAATTTAATTTTCCTAACGATGAGGCAAGACGACAAGCTGAGGCTAATGGAAATTTAAGCCCAACTAATGGAGTTCTCATCGACGTTCAACCTTTTTATTACGGTAAGCTGTTGTTGTAATGAATTCTTTTTCCACATGCACAACAACAATTTTCTTTGTAGGCAAAAATCGTTTGAAAACATTTGTAACTTTGAGACAGCGGGCTGGCATACCCTATACTTTGGCTACAATTTCGGAAAGGCAGGGAGCCAATGGTCCGTTGCTAGAGCCGTATCCAAATTATGATGCACATGCAAACAACAATGGAAAAATTTGTGACGCCATGATCACCTCAGCTTTCCGGGTGGCGGTAGGTTGTACGATTTTAGTATAACGTTTAATTGATAATAATTTCGTGATCAATGATGATTTTTTAAGCTTGAGATCTAAATAATGCTTGACATATTGAACATAAACCCGATGTCGCGCAATTACTTATGAAACAACAACTAACTCTTTCATTTTTCTTTTGCTTTAAATTAAATTAAGCGAGTGAACGATGTCTAGTGACATCGTGGAACAGGCAGTAAAGAAAACCGTTTTATAATATAAAAAAGATCTCAAGCTTAGAACATTAATTATTATTAATAAAATAACCAAAACAATCTTATTAAAAATTTTCTATAAAATTTTGGGATATTCGTTGCAGATCAACGAGTGCAATCAAATGTGGGTCATCGATTCGGGAATAACTAACTCTGAAACGCATTGTCCGCCGCAGTTGCTACTTTTCGATTTGAATAATGACCAGCTAATACATCGTTATCGATTCAGTACAGATGTGTATACCCCTGGTGCCTCGATCTTCATTACACCCGTATTGGATGTTAGAGATCCTCCGCCCAGGGGCAGTTGCAGGAACACCATGGTCTATGTAGCCGATGTCAATTACCATGGTTTGGTGGTGTACGATTTCATGCGTGGTAATGCCTGGCGCATAGAGAATTTGTACATGTACCCCGATCCGAATTTCGGAGAACATCATTTGGCCGGTAAACATTTTGTTTTAATGGATGGCATATTTGGCATGGCAACAGATAAGACGAATTTATATTTCCATCCACTGGCCAGTGAATCGGAATATTCTGTTCCACTAGCAATAATTGATAATAGGACGCTGTTTGAACATGATGTGGAGAATATGCAAGAAGCGGTCAAGCCACTGGGTAAACGTAGTAGCGCATGTGCCGCCTCAGCTATGGATAGTAACAATAATTTGTATTGTGTCACCTTCCAACCCATTGAACTGATCAAGTGGAATGTAAACAAGCCATACAACAGCAGGAATATCCGAAAGCTACCCATAAACCCTGACGAATTGCAATTTGCAAGTGGCATGAAGGTGGTCAGAAATCATCAGGGCAATGAAGAATTGTGGATGGGTTCTAACAGTTACCAGGTAGATGAGAAAATTATTTTCTAACAATATTTCCCTGTTTTTCAAATGTTATGAACTTTTTGCAGAGACTGGCTACTGGCAGCAGGAATTTCAACGAAGTTAATTTTCGAATTGTGGTGTTCCAGTTAGCGGCCGTCGATCCCACTACAGCAAATCAGGATTTACACAACAAATTGGTTTTCAAACCCTAAAAACAGTTAAATTTTTAAATTGTTTTTCAACCAACTATAGAAAGATATTAATAAATTTTTAAGTCTATTCTTTTTTTACCCGGGTTTGGTCAACATAACAAAATCTTATATAAATAAGACAAGCAAATTTGTGCTTGGAGACTTCGAAGTATCAGTCGTAGGTGGTGAATAATAATATCTCATTTTAGAGTTATTTGTGTTTAGATTTCGTTTAATTTTATTCGAAGGATATCGAAAAAATATCGACTTTTTCTAATGTCAGAGTTGAAATGGTTAAGACATTTAACAGTTTGTCTTGAATCCTACTTGTCGCAGCGATTTCTTTAAGACTTTTTATTAGTATTTTTGAAATCACACTTATCGTTAAGATAGTTTTGGCGAAAGATGTTTTTTTAAACATAAATTATAAATTTTTGTGATATTTTTTAAATTGGTTTAATTCTGACCTGCTTTTAGGGGATGACTCCTACATATCGCTCATTTACTTCAATAGTGTCATAACTCAAAAATGCACAATTTCTCTATATATCGTTCTTGTCATAGTGTAAAAATTGCATTCAAATATTGTTACATACTTTACTTCTGAGGAAATGTCAGCAGATTTGTAATAGTTTCCACAAAAGCGGCACCGGATTACTTTCCTATTAAAAGCAGAAATCCGCTGTACCAACAACAACAAAGTCGACAAAGACTTAAACAAATAAAAATTTCTGCAAAATCATTAAGAATTGCCTCAATAAAATCGTTAGGAAAGGTCTAAACGAAATCGTTAAAAAATCATACTGGGGTTTCGTTCCAATTTCGTAAATTTATATCTTTACGAAGTCATATCAAACTCTCCAAAATAAATTCGATACGAATGCCGTCATATCACCGATTTCATACGAAGAGGTGTCTTCGTAGAGATGCAACGTTACGAAATCGGAAGATTTAGCCAACTAGTTGTTACGAATTCTATATTAAATCGAAATATGTAGTTTGATGGGAAGCCTTAGTGGTCAATGTAGCGATTCAGAGAGTGTTAATTTGATGTGGATTTCGGAATGATGACATAATTGCCTCAAATAATTTTTTATTCACCTGAATATGTCAGTACAGCTTGCAACAAGATTCTTAAATTTAAAATAATCGGTATTTGAAACAGGAATGGACAGACGTTTCGGACTTGAGACTATACCGACGTAATACCGAACAGAAAACTTTTGTGCCCCCCCCTTCATATTTTTATGCTGGAATAAGTTAGACGACAGTTGTTGGAAATACCGAATATATTTTTTTTTATATTAGACGTACATACTTAAGCGTGTATCTATGAACTTCCTTAGTTTACCACTAACCAAATAAACATGTTCATTAATCCAGATATTTTAAAAAGTCTGTTTTTAAAAATAAAAATATTTATCTAACAAAACAAATAAATAGGGAAATTTGTTTGCGCAATAAAAGTTGACAGCAACGTTACCAAAAACGTTTTATCGAATATCATCAACATTTAAAAATGAACTCCCAAGAAATAACTTTTCCCCCCGCTATGAGTAGAGGTCATTCCCTGAATGCCGATCCTAGTTAAACACCATTGATTTACTGCAACAGTACAACAACAAATTATTCCAATTATCAATGTAACACAAGTATAGTAACGAAAAGATTTTCCCTTTTTTTTTTGCATCGCAAATTTATATGCTGTAATAAATAAAACAACAACTGAACCAAAATTTTGTTATAAACGGGAAGTAATAAATAAAATTGTTATTTGGTAGAATGATCATACAAAAGAAACTTTGGAAATTTAATGCAATAAATACAAAATAATAATAAATATTTATCAAATAAACAATTTTATGTTCAAACGCATTAAAATTGCAATTTATTATGTTTGCGAAAATTTCTAAATTTCCAAAGGGAAGACTAACAAATGGCGCACTTTTATTGAACGATACACAACTCAAGAAAACAATTCGTAATCAGTATGACAATAAATACATCAAGTAATTTTCATTTTTTAATTAATTAAAAGCTAATTAATTATATTGTATAAGTTTCTCAAATATTTATTATTATTTATTATTTTGTAAAATGTTACACAAAAGCTGTTTTGTGCTATTGTTTTCCCCCCGGCTCAGTTGCTAAATATAATTATTATTATTCTTTAATTAACATTTAAGAGACTGCAGACTTAACATTGGAAAGA
Organism: Linnaemya vulpina; assembly: GCA_963675445.1. Lineage (NCBI taxonomy): Eukaryota > Metazoa > Arthropoda > Insecta > Diptera > Tachinidae > Linnaemya > Linnaemya vulpina. Next base: position 4,759,983 of record OY776277.1, read on the forward strand.
GCTACCCCAAATATATTTCTGTAAAATAAATTATAAATCAATAAACAAATAAACAGCCTTGCAAATTTATCTATTTACATTTTAGCACTGAAGAAAATATTTAAGCTTTTTAACAAGATTTTACTTTATCCTGTCGTAAAAAAATTTATACAGCTCCGCTCATAAGAAAAAGAACAGATGACGTTTATTATTTATGATTTTCGTAGCTTTTAAATTCTTTTACGTAACATGTGGATAGTTTCATGTCAAATCGGCAAAGAGTTGGCCACGATCTATTTCGATTTGAATGCAATTCGGTCAGAGGCTCTCTCTCTCTCTTTTTTGTGGTACACTTTAAGTATTTTGTCGTGCCGTAATACTGATATAAGTATATAAAGTTGGAAAGGTATTTATATAGAGATATGCACATTATAAAATGTGTCTTTATTTTTTAGGCATAAAAGTGTTTACAACGCATTTTGAATTCCTCCAAAAAATATATAACAAAATCGTTTTATTTCGTTTTTGTTTTGTAATTGCAAGCTCATGTTTAGACACAAGGAGGTAATAAAAAGGGCGGACTTGTTTAAAGTCTAAACTAAATGTGGTTAGGACTTTAAGCGGTTGTACAATGAGAGGGTGTGCAATTTCATATTGTTTCCCCTTTACATTTACAAATTAAACCTTTTTCTTATATTTCAGTATTCGTAATATAAAAAGGATCATATACTTCTATATCCATGTAGAATTAGCATTTATTTCAACTTTATGCGTCAAGTGCTAGAGTTTTGAGCAACGTGGCGGTTATACTCAGCCAGAACAGAATAAATTCCATTTCCGAAAGGTATTTAAAAACACGCCAGAGCCAATAATAAATTAACAGCCTATTCTACGCTTGCCAGACGAATTATTTCTTTCATATTAAATTTAAAATAAAAACGAAATTAAATGCCTCTTTTCTGTATAATTGAACGAAAAAAAATCTCTTACGACACCCTGAAACAGGAAGTAAATAATATTATGTAATTTATTTGATATACTGCCTCAATTAGTTGACTAAAAGTCGCTTTATTTGTTTCGACTTAAAAATGTTTATGTGCGTATCGCAAATATGTGCAACACCAATTGATAAAATTACCTTGTCAGTTTATAATAAATAATTAGTAAAATAAACTTATTAAAAAATGTATTTATTTGTTTAAAACATATAATAGAAGTGGCATTTAAATAATTATTCATCGCTTAATCTACCTGCTGCATCTATTCGTATCAAAATAATCAAAAGCTAAACTCAAGCCTAAGTGACGCACAGTGGAGGATGTTGATCTTATAAATGAGAATAATATCTACCTAAAATACTTTTCCCATAAATCACATGGTGATTTAAAAGCATGACATTTTTTGGGCGAGCAGTGCAGAGGAGAGAAAAAGGGTAGAAAAAACAATACAATTTCTTCCATTAAAGTTCTTTCTAATTGTCATATTTTATTCTTTTTCTACTTTCAGCATATTTATATAAACTAATCACACACAAGAAAATCTACTCTTTAAAGAAAAATTAGTGGTTTTTAAGAGCTTTTGAATTTGATGAAATGAGAACACACAAAGTTTGGAGAAATGTACAACATCTTTACAGGAGTCTTTGGAACAATCTATTGTTTTGACATATTGAACGATATCGAATGCCGTAATTTGTTGTTGTTGTTTCTCTTTCACTACTGTATTATATGTATTTGAATGTTTTTTAATATTTTAAAATTTATATAATTTTCTTCACAAAAGACTCAAATCCATACGTTGCTGCTTGTGCTCTATTATTAATTAATTTCCCAAAATTATGTGCAAAAATTAAGTGCTTTTTTGAATCTAGAAGTTGATAACACTAAGAATCGTCTAAAATAAAATTACGGAGAAAATTCAAAATTCAGCGGCACCTGCTTACGTGCTGTGTGAATTACAATCGGAGTACTTGTTTAGAAAGTGCAGGATTATTTCCATTATTTTTGCACACCACCCCACAGTGCAACACTATCACTAATTTAAAATAATTAATTCTTTCTTTTAATGTTACGAGTAACAAAATATCAATGCAAAATTATTGCGTTATTGAAAATTTCACTAAGCCAATTCAATATCTATTCAAACACAAAAGTTTTGAAGATAAGACTAAAACCTGTTGCTGGAGGGGGAATATCTTAACATGATGCTGGCCGAAAGACTCAAAGACTTGTGTTTTTAATTGCAACATGAATTGTATCCGGCAAGCAAGTGAGAATATTTTTAATTATAATTATTATTTTTATTATTATTATTATCTTCGCTTTAAGTTAAATTTTAGTTTTGTATAAACAGTTAATGAGCAGGGGTGTGAATGTACATCTTTAAATCACGTGTGACACTCCCAATTGTTGTTAATAAATTTAATATTATTTTTCAGTTACCCAGTTTTCAAAATTTATTCAGAAAGTTTATTAAAACGCTGCACGAGAGCGTGAGTTGATGATAAAGTCAATATAATTAAAGAAATCTAAACTTACAAAAAGATGCGCAAAATTTTAATTAAACAGTGACAAAATAATAATTTGCATTAATTAAAAAATGTTTTATGGGCAGAAAAATATAAATAAACAGTTTATTAGTCAAAAATGATCTGCCTCAAACAAGGGAGTTGCCAGGTTGTACACAAACAACAACGGATATTTCAATCTATTATTCATTTTGCTTTTTCATTCTTTTCATCTTCAATTAACGCTGGACGGTTACTGTTCGTCGAATCGACCAAGTTTATCTATTTTATATTTTTATTATTATTATTATTTGAACAAAATAATTAACTAAAAATACTTTCGTTAATTTTTAACTTCAAAAATTATTCCGCTATAATTGTTTTCAAAAGTTGTTCGTCGATTCAAGGAGGAGTAACCGTACTGTAAAAAAATTAAGAGTAACCATTCAGGGTTAAGAGATTTTCTAACTTATAAGAAATAACAGGGGATTGGTGGTAAGAGCCAATGCAAAGTATCTTTCTAACAATTTAGTTGTTTATTTTTTCTTTTTTTTTTTTGCAGAATCAGCACTCAGGTGACGACCTATACGTATGCAGGTGACAGATGAAGGCAGGTGAGAATATATAGAATTTGTTGTAGCTGCTTTTGCTTTTTCACAATTTTTAACAAACAGAATTTATCATGCCTGATCTTGAATATATAAATTGATATTCCTTTTCCCTTCATATACTGATCCTTTGCAAATGAAAAATAGCGTCAAAATCATGGCAGCATATAACCACATTGGATAACGATCGAAATTTGCACTCAATTGTTTTGAAATTTCGAACGATATTATATGCCGTAATTTGTTGTTGTTGTTTCTCTTTCATTACTCTTTTATATATGCACATGTTCTTTAATATTTTAAAATTTATGTAATTTTCTTCACGAAATACTCAAACCTTTTGTAGTTGGACTCTTATATTAATTAATTTTTCAAAATAATTGGCAAATTTTAATAGTTTTAAGTGCTTTTGAAATCTAAAAGTTGACAACACTGAGAATCTCTTGGAAATGAAAATAAAGAGAGAAAATTCTATTTGATTAGTTTATAAATTACAATTTTAGATATTTATTATTAAATTTCATAACGCCATTAATGGAATCTACAGTTTTAGTAGTTGGAATCGTGCATTTTTAATTTTTATCTCAATTATCTATTCACAGTGCAGCACAGAAGATCTAACGGCTAATTGTTATTACGAAAACTGTATTTATATTCAATTAATTGTGTTGTTCAAGCTGACAACATGACGAACAGTTTATTCTCCAGTAAGAAAAGCAACTCCAGTCTTCAATCACGCCAAATGTGTAACCACAGATAGCAGGACATTATGTTTAGTAACATGACTAACAGATTTTAATTATTGAAAATCAGTACATTTCAGTTTTCAGTTTTTGCTAAACATCGAAAAACTTATAATTTATATATTTCTGGAGAGAAAAGCTCATAAATAATTGAAAACTTTGGACATGAGTTTCAACTGTTTTTCTAGTTCAATTGATACATCAAGAGCACAATAAAATTACCACGGTCACGAGATTAAAAATTAAATTTTCAAAAAAATGTTCATATAAAGTTCGGATGTTTAAAACATTTTATTTGAAGTTTATTAATTGGATATGCAATTGAATACGTAATTTTTGGTAATTATAATCAGGTTTTAGCTCTGCGGTGTGCATGGCTGGTTTCCCAAACGTTTGTTTTCAATATTTGGCATATTGCGTATAAATATTATTAATGCCTTGTATATGTATGTGTGTGGTGCAACTAAAGTTTTTTTGCCGGCATTGTTGGCTTCTGTCTGTGCATTAACAGCAACAGTGTTGATTTTGGGAATAAAATAAGCATGAAAAGATTATTTAAATATTTGTAAACATGTTCTGGTGTTATTGCAAATTTCATGGGGCGCTGCCCATCTTCGCCGACACTAAACTAATTAGCCAGGAAAACCAAGGGCGTGTTTATTTGCAGTCATGTAGGATTTTTCGGTGGTAAAAAGTTCCACCATTTCATATTTACATCTAAATTAAAATAAAAAATATAAAGACTTTTTTAACGTTTATATATAGTTTCACGTTTCGGACCTGTGAATTGGCCGCTAGTCTATTTTCTGTGGAGATATGTGAAGTTGCAAATCTACAGTGATTTGCACGAAACGATATGGTTATACATATTTAAGTAAATGTGTGTACGTGTAATAGAAAGCAGATTTTTTATTGATTGTAAAGCAAGTTTAAAATGTTTTTGCATTCGTTATTCTAATAATTTAATGAATTGAGGATATCTGCATAATAATACCTTTCAAACAATATATGTTTCATCAATATTGCTGGACATTAAGACACTAGAAAGTGTACCACAAATATGTATGTGTGTGGCATTTTAGTGCAACATGAGTGGAAAAGGCGATTTCTATTTTAATTCCTATGTTCTTAAAAATTAGTGCTTTTTTTCTTATTTTGTAGACGATGAAATTGCAGTCTTCTCAAAAAAATTAATTAAATTTATTTGTTATTACTTGGGGTCATGGAAGCAGTCACGGCGGTCATCGTTAATAAATCATTGGAAAATATGGCTCACTTCGAGAAAGGGACCACATAGTTTTTGTACTTCAATTTTTGTACTTTTCACGGTAGTAACCATTCAAACAGTTGCCTCACAACAAGCAATTCATGCTGTTGATGATTACCCAAATAAATTGATATCCAAATGGCTTAACCAATTAAATTTTTATTTTTTAAGAGCTTTCAGATTTGATTGCTGCGTTAGTCTGCGTTAGTTAAAACTGCGCGGGTTATATGACAAATGCTCCAAGTGTTTCCAGCAGATAATTATAAAATAAATATATATTTAAAATCTTTTAATAAATAAATTGATCGTAGCTAAAATAAAAATTTGTTTGGTAGTGAACACAACCAATGCAGCCATTCACGCGCCCAACTCTATTGAGAATTATGTGAAGTGAGTACTTATACGAGTGTTTGTTGTGTTTTAGAAGAAACAAAATCATTAAACTGAAATTAGAAACAAATGAATACAATCGCAGCAGGCGGAATCATTGACCATTCAATCCAGTTAAGTGCAAGAGCCATAAGCAAATTTTGACTGTTTCATATATGAATTTATAACACAAATAAAAAACCGAAATAAAGCTCGTTACTTTATAGCTGGATGATGCGTTTAGTAACTTTTCGTTTGCCAAGAAAGAAACATTTATTTCTTTGTATTCCATTGGAAGCAAAAAAGGGCTTAACAACTTGAAATAATCAAAAGAGTCAGACGTGTAACGCAAGTGAAATTTGCAAACTCAAAAATATTTGACAAAATTTTCAACAACAAAAATTCAATAAAAACAAAAGGGCAACAAAATGTGAGTGAAGAGAAAAAGAAATGGTCTGAAAAAAATCTGCTGCAAGTTAATAGGAAGAGAAGAATTTTTATTAAAATGAGAAAGAAGTTCAATAAATTGAATAAAAGTGACCTGAACAATTAGAATTTTAATACATTTCGAACATCTACTAAAAGTAAAAGTTTCTTGTAATTTTAAAATTATTGTGTGAAAGTGAATCAATTGCAAATCAAGAACATGTTTTAAGGAATATAAGAATTTGCAACTTGTTTTTATAAAATCAATTCCATTATTATCGATTTGATTGTATTGTTTGTTTGCTTGTTCAAATGCTAAAACTCAGGTTTTGTATTCTTTATGGAAATAATTCGTTATATTAAGACCAGCTCGAACGAATTAACTTCAAGTCATTCGCTTGGCTGCACTTAATTTATAGAATCAAGAGTTTCATTAAAATTTTCGTTAAATAAGACATGCCATGCCGGTTATTTAAAACGCTGTAAAAATATTTATAAAATGTTTTTTTTTTAAACAACAACTATTTAAATTTGACAAGCGAAATGTGAAGCACATGTAACGATAATTGCCATCATTAGCCTCCTTAAATCATTTAATTATCCAGTTTTATCTGGACATTATCGTTCAGTATAAACTACCGCGAAATATAGTTTTTTATGTCTTTTCTTGTTTTAGGCAATTGAATTCTAGTCTCTGGCTGCAATTACTTTTGCATGTTTTGAATGCTGCTCAAAACGCTTATGCGTCTGACAATGAAGCCACCGCAAATGTATTAACGGAAAGATCTGCTAGAACTGGGCATAGAAAACAAACACCATTTGATCGCTATAGACAGCTTCTGTTAGTATACGATGCGAAAAATTTAGAATTCGCTTTTCCATCGGAAAGTATACGGAATGCAACGTTAAATAGTGGTCAGTATGATCCAGACGTTCCCATACCCATTGATGTGGATGTTTACTATCGAGGTTGGTATGAAGATGACAAACGTGTTTGCGTTACTCTTTCCAAATTAAAAGTAAAATAAGAAATAAAATCGTTCATTAAATACTCTTGACCATTCAGAGGATGAGCAGTACAATTTAAAGAAAAAATCTAATTGTATTATTTGTAAACTTTGCACTTTCAGATAGAGAAGCCAAGCCCAAAATATTTGTTACAATACCTCGATTCGGAACTGGTGTGCCCTATTCCTTGGCTCTGCTCACGGATGAGAAACGGGCAAATGGTTCAGTGCTACAACCATATCCCGATTATTCATGGCATAGTTCCCATGGGAGAGATTGCAACGGCTTAACATCGATATATCGGATACACGTAAGTTTTAATCTACAAAATCAAGTATCAATATCTCAGAGATCAATTTTGTTAAATATATAAAAATAAAACTTAAAAATAGGAACACAATTTTCTCTAAAACTAAAAGAAATATTTCAAACATTTTTATGTAGAACCGTCTTTATATAAAATATTTCAAAATTCGGTCCATCAAAAATTTTAGAAACTTTTTTATAACTTGAGGTCCGCGTTTAAAAAGAGAATGATTTTTTAGCAACTTTCTTTTGGCAACACTGTTATGACAGCTCGTCTATAATTTAAGCATCGACTCACAAACGAACAACGCTTGCAGTTTATTGAATTTTCCATGAGAATACCCGTTAGGCCCACTGTACGCCAATTCGCTATACCCATTTACAAAAGTCTAAGTCTCTTTAGACGTCAGAATCTTGTTAATTCCCAAACTTTCTATTTTATTTCTAAACTTCTCTTTTTGTCTGAAGCATATTTTTAACCCCTTTGACTTTATAATTTTACAGATTGACCCCTGTGGGCGTATGTGGATTTTGGACAGTGGAGAAATTGGATTCGTACAGTATTGCCAACCGCAAGTGGTTGTTATTGATATACGAACCGAAACGCTGATCCATCGTTATCGTTTACCACAAAGTGTTTTTCGCATTGCGGTTAGTCGTTTCGTTACAATTGTTGTGGATATTGAAGATCCGCCACCATTTGGTATCTGTTCTAAGGCTTTTGTTTACATGGCGGATGCAACCGGAACTTCTTTAATTGTTTATGATGTTCTCAATGCAAAATCCTGGCGTATAGAAAACAAATACACTTTCCCAGATCCCGACTTCAGTGATCATACAATAGCTGGTGAAAGTTTTGAATTAATGGATGGCGTGTTCGGTTTATCGGTAACGCCGCGGGGTTTAGGCCTTAGACGACATCTATACTTTCATGCTCTGTCCAATGATGCTCAAGTCGCGGTGCCCATTGATGTTGTTAACAACTCCTCCAACTGGAGTCATGGTTTAGGCTCTGCTTTAAACGAATTTACGTTACTCGGGAGAAGAGGCGTGCAATGTGCCGCTGCTGCCATGTCAGCTAATGGCATCTTACTATGCGGCTACCTAAATCCTATAGCGTTGGTGGGTTGGAATATACGTACTCCGTATGCGCCACGTAATCGTTTAAACTTGGCTGAGAATCCAGAGACCCTGCAATTTATCAGTGGCCTGAAGGTGATACGTACGCCAATGGGCAAGGAGGAAGTGTGGATGCTGTCGAATCGTTTGCAAAAAGCATTCACGTTCAATATCAATTACGGAGAAATCAATTATCGTATACAAAAATGTGGTCTGGAAGAATTGCTATCGGGCCGACAATGTCAATGGTAAAATGCTAACGGAATATAAACTGACAAACCTGAAGCGTAAAATCGAGTGCAAAAAAAAATTATAACAAAATTTGCTTGTACATCAATATTCAATGCACGTGTAAACACTTAAACTGTGAAACTTTTCTCATTTGAACTTTTTTTTTTAAATAAATTTATATCGTTTGTGACTAATTTTTAATTTACAGTAAATTAAATTCATTGAAAAAAGAGCTGTTGCATGCAGAGAAGGGAAAAGCTGTTGGTAAAACATTTTGTTCAATTTCATGGTTGTTAAATTAACGCCATTTTTTACAAAGTTAAGTGGCATCGCATCGTGTTCGTCTTTTCCTTTAGCTTATTTGTCTTAAATCTGTTGGCTGTTGTTGCTTTTGTTTTGTGGTTTTTCATTTCTTATTAAAGAAAATTGTGTAGAGACTATTTCCTCTATACGGTAGGTAATTTAAAAAAAATGTGATGTTTATCCTCATTTACAAGAAAAATAAAAACGCACACACGCACACACACAATTGTAATGTAGACCTTTCTCATCTTTTGACATTTTTGTTATAACTCTTAGCAACGCCATACAATTACCAAATCCAAAAGGCTTATACTACAACAGTTTATAAAACAGCCATAAAGAATACTCGTACTTCAAAACATTTTATGATAACAACCAAATATGAGGACCTCCATAATTTAGCAACAACATCACAATGGAGTATATCATTCATATTGATGTTACATCTTCTAAAAATCCAATTTTATTCAGAACTGTAACAAGATTCTGGAAATAAAGTTTTATCTATAAATAAAAATAACTGCGGCCGGTGATGAGATGAATACATTTTTTGGCGACGGCAGGTAGAACAACATCCAATGGCTGCCAATTGCAAAAGTTTAGCAAACTAAATTTTTCACTTGTATATTTTTATAATAATTTGCAAGAATTCCTCTGAAATGTTGGTGAGTAAAAATATTATTAAATTGCATTTACAGAAACACCCATATGGATTGTTTACAAAAAAGAAATAATAATAAAATAAACCGATGCGGCATCAATGAAAAGGAATCAATTGTTCACAGCATCACAAAAACACAATGTATATTGATCTTCAAGAATAAGAAAAAAAGTTCCTGCCACAGAGACAACAAGCAGTGGAACATACAACTACGAGCGCAATAATATCACATTCCTATTGACTGGCACTTGTATACATATCGCCACCCCAACAAGTAAGCAAGTATGAATACTTCTTGTACATTCATTCTTGCTAATACTGTCGTAATTGATTGAAACTTTGGACAACCATTTAAAGGACTCTCATAAATCTAAGCAAAGAATATAATTTTCTAATTCTTTTTCTCTCTCTCTCTGGTATTATTTGTACTAACCAAAATTGCTAATTAGTAAATACGGTCTTTTGGATTTTGGCTGACGATATAATCGTATATCACCAAGACAAAAAACTATCAATCCGATAGGTATTGTACCAATACGGCTAATAAGTGAAAACAAAACATAATAAAACGGGTGAAGAAGCAGGCGAAGGAGTAAAGAAAGTCTCACTCGCATGTGTAAAATGAAAAATAAAAAATGAATGACTTTTAATTTAAAAGCCTGCAAAACAAGAGGTGTAATTTAAGGCATTAAGATAAATTTATCAAAAAATTAATAAATGAAGTCTGTATTCATGTAATAAATCTTACTTTCGCTGAGGTTTGTTTGAATTGAGAACGATTTTCCATCATCCCATATGAAGCTGGGATCGCCCTCTTTACTCAAGACGCAATATAGCCGAAACCGTTTTGCCAACTCCTTTCTCAGACTACAATTTCGAGAATTTTTCGTCGTGAATTGGCCCTCCACCCGTACAAAATTGAGAATTATATAAAAACTCGCATAGCTGGCTATAAAGACTTTCTTTTAATAACACAAACAAAACAGAGGCCAAATTACCGCACTCGATATCGATCGAAATTTCAATACAATTCAAATGGTTATTTCGATCGATATCGAATGGCGTGATTCACCCCCAGATTTACATCAAACAGAATTAATAAGATTTCAAAAAGTAGTATGTATTTTTCTTATGTAATTCTCAATTATTTTTTCCGATTTGGGAGAGAAAAATTTAAAATTTCATCAGATTAAAACTTTTAGCTGGGAAAAAATTTTAAGTTTCCATAAACTCTGGGTGAGCGACGCGAATATACCAGCCCCTTTTGAAGATATAAAAATTGATTTCTCCACATTTATAAACTGCCGAATACCTTAAAATCAGTTAAATCGAAAGATTTTTAAAGGAAGAGAGCATGTAATTATTAACTTTTTCATAAAATTCATAATTCACATTCCAAAATATAATATTAAGTGGCGCACGTCGTCGAAAGCTTTGTTTCATATGTTAAACACAAGCAAACTTAAATAACTCCACTTGTAGAAACACCCGTTATAACAACATTATTGTTTGGTAAGAATAGAAAACAGTCGTAAGATAAACAGCCGCAGATAAGAGCATAAATAGTCAATTAGAAGTTGTTAGCGCCTTAATACACACAAGATCTTCACGATTTTCGGCTGGTAGTGGAAGTTCGTGTGATCGAGACAAGTGCACAATATGTTTTATGTTTATGTAGTTCTCGAAAAGGCAGATACTCTCTGTCTGTCTGTTTGTCCATTTCTGCTGCTGCAGCATGATTTACGCGCAGCAAAATCAAAATTGAATGGGGTTTTTTAAGATTAAAATTTTATATTTGTTTTCATTCAAACAGACAGCCAGACAAGACCAAAAAAAAAAATAATAAATAAATAAAGAGAGATTAAAGGAACAAAGAAAAATATTTTTAAGGGATTTCCTATGCGTCTGCTTGACTGTTGTTTGTTCAAATGTCTCTCCGTCTCTCTTGCATGCTTTTATTATGTTGCATGCTTTTATGTCTGGTTAGAAAGATTGATGCTGCGGCTTAGATGGATGATAGTATTTGATTTGTTGGTTAGTTAGTTTTTTGTCTGGCTATTTCTTTCGAGTTCATGTTGTATTCTTCTGTTTCGTAATAAAAATCTAAAGTTGAAACTTACCTGATTTTCAGTTGATATTTGTTAAAGGTGTGGTAAAGACGTGCCTCGTTTGGTAATTTCCTCTAATCGAAAATATGTGCGGATTTGCAGTCTGTTCGCTAATAAGCATTATAATCCTTTTTATCACGTTGTTCGAGAGCCAAGGAACTGTACTGCGCCAAAGGCAATTTTATACGCTACACCGATGGTCTCGCGGCATCAACATGACATTCCCAACTGTAACAGATAGAGAATTTGCTATTAATAATGGCTTTTACAATGCAAATCGCATACAACTGCCGGTAGATATTGACGTGGAATATAGAGGTAAATTTCGAAATAGTTTGTGATTATTACTGATATTTTGAATATAAAAAAACCTTGTAGACCTGTGCTACATGGTACGTGGTGAAAATAGAGGATTTTCAGATTGTTCGGTTTATTACATGCAAAAATAGCTGCATTTGAAATAATTTCAATATTAAAAAAAGAAGTCTCCTTAACCACATGCGTCCTTCCTATTACGCCTTACAAGTGTTATCTACTGCTTGCCTGATCTCATTGAGTGTAAAAATTCGAAACCCCTGACATGCACATAAAAAGAAGTTGTGTTTCTAAAATTAAATTGAATTAGTCACATTGTGATTAAACGAGCGGATTATTCAGCCAAGTCGGATCCAAATTAAGTCAAATTAGTATATTACCCGCTACTTCGGTGGCGTATGTTACTAATAAATCCTAACCACCGCGAAAAACAGGACTCGTTTAAAAATTTACCTTCTCCAAAAAATCTTTTGAAATAAGCATCTATCCTTAAGAGTACTTTTTAAGAAAGTACCTTTATACACATGGTGTAACAAAAAAAGTACTGAAATGGAGTACACTTTTACTCCTTATAACGGGGAATTTTTCAAAAGTGCCAGACCATATTCGAGATATTTTGCAGAAGGCACCAAAAAGGTTTTTGTTATAATTCATAAGATGAATAGATGCAATAAAGTACCAAATTTAATTTTTGGACCCTTTTACCTCCTAAGACCGTGTTTTCGAATTGCGGATTATGTTTAAGCTTGATTTAGCGTAGTCTGAAATTCTGAGTTTTCCGATAACATGTGACTTTCTTTTATTATTTCATTAAAGACGAACATTTGAAGCAAACCCAAACTGTTCCGACAAAAATTTTTTTTCCAACTTTTTCCTTGTCATTTGAATTTATGCATTTGAAAATCCCTTCTTGATGGATTTATACATCGGGAAGGGAACCCATATAAAACTTCAAAGTTTCTAGCTTTAGTAGTTTGGGCTGGGACATGATGAATCAGACAATCAGATTAAAAGGCAGTCAGTTACTGAAAAACTTCACTCGGAAGTCCCTGTTTTAAGAGTTGCACATCAAGTTGTTTTCAAAGTGAATTTTTGTCCTCAGCGCATGAAAACTGATCGCTTGAAAGACATCAAAAAGTTTGCAGTATGACAATCTTTTAAATTCTTTAGAGAGCTTGGGAAAGGGATTGCTCACCTATTAAAAATAGAGTATTCAAACCACTTCTTAAGGAGTTGCAAATTAAAAATTTTAAAAAAAGGTGGGGCAATGTAGAACTTAAAATAGTACTAAAATTAAGTAACTTAAAGTGGAAAAATTAGTGTATACACACAAATTCAATTATCATTATGTTCGTAAGACGATATAAAAAATGCAAGGATTAATGCAGGAGTCAATATCAATTTAATTTTCAACTCACACAGGAAAGTAGAATAGCGTTGTTTTCGAAAGCCGCTGCATATTCTCATCAGCGATCATTGTTAATTAGCAATCATGTTTTCATATTACCCCAGATTGAGAAAAGTCGTCTTGGAGGCATTTTAAAATCTTTTACAGACACCCAACTTTCCTGTTACAAATACAAACACACTCATAATTCCCTATTTTTATTGTTTTTTTTTCTTCTAGAAAGTAATAAACATCGAATTTTCCTAACAATACCGCGCCTAAACTTTGGAACACCCTATTCATTAGCCATAATAGCCGCAGAGGATCGAAATATCACAGACAATCCAAGAGTCGAGTCCTATCCGAGCTATGAATGGCACAAGAGTCATGGATTAAGTTGTACCTCCATAACGTCGGCTTTACGAATTTATGTATGATGAAAAACAAAGCAAGAATTATAACATAAAAGACCCCCTTTCTAATTTCCTCTTTCTTTTCTTTACACCTAAACTTTATAGATTGATGAGTGCGACAGATTGTGGGTTATAGATTCAGGACAAATTAATTCGCTGCAATGGTGTGCTCCTCAACTTTTAGTTTTTAATCTGAAATCAGATGAACTAATACATCGTTACAAGCTGCCAAGTAACAATTACAAAGCCGGCATTTCTGTTTATACAGATATGATAGCCGATGTTAAGTCCAGAAAAGAGTGTAAAGACACTATAGTCTATATAAGCGATGCCTGGGGTCATGGCTTAATTGTTTATAATTTATGGAAACAAAAATCCTGGCGCATAGAACATAATCTAATGAAACCGGACAAAGAGCTGAGAAATAATGCACAAGATGGTATATTTACGGTTAGTTTGAGTCCGAAAAATAATAATTTGAATGGTAATTAAACTCGTACTTATTCCAACCGTTTCGTTAATGTTTTTTTTTATTTGTAATTTTTTTTTATTGCAGAACGTTATTTGTACTTCCACTCCTTAAATAGTTTTTATGAAATTCGCATACCCTTAAAATATGTTAACAACGAATCGTTGTGGTACTATCCTAAGGGTTATGATTTGATTGATAGTTACTTCACTATTTTGGGTTCCCGAGGATTGCAGTGCGAATCCGAAACTATGGACAGATATGGGAATTTATATTGCAGTATTCTCGGTTCGAACGCTTTAATCAGATGGCGAGAGGATAGAAACTATACGATGGATGATTTAAGTGTCGTGGCTTATGGTCCACAGCAATGGCGTTTTGTTACGGGCCTAAAGTTGAGTACAAATTCTGAAAACGAACAAGAGTTGTGGGCTTTAAGCACAGAGCCAAAGGTAATATAAAATTGAAAAGTGTTGGTAATGTGAAATATCACTTAAGCCTGTTCCCTGATATCGCGAGCTATCGTTCGGTCAAACAATTTTCAAAATTTGTTCGCCAACTTGCAACGTTGGCGAACGGCCACATGTTTAATAAGTACACAGTATCCGTTATAAATCTGATTGTCAAGAATCCGATCTCAGTGGCTTGAGGCCCTTAAAATGTTCTATGGAACATGTGGCGGGAGCGACATTCACTCCCTTTGAGTTGAGCCAAAAACAACACAGGAACGAAAGATCAACAATTTTTTAAAAACTTATAAGGAGTTGTTTTTGTACCCTTATGGAAATATGCACTTTATAGTACACGGCATTATTTTGTTTCCATTACATGGAGTATAAATTTCTTCACTTCAAGAATAGATTTTTAAAAAAGTTTTGGAATTTTTTAATTATTTGTAAATTTTTAGCAGCAAATTGGGATGAGGCATCAGTTTACTTTGTTTCAGTTAAAAATATTTTACAAACAATTTGCTTCTGTTTTGCAAAATTTCATTTAACATTGTCATTAAACGAGCACTTAAATCTTTTTACATTTTCTATTTTTGCTTTAATTTTTTTATTTATTGCAGCTTTTTATCAGCAATACAATTCAGCATAATTTAACAATGTACCAAATTATCGGCTGTCGAGTTCGAAATCTTCTACGATCAGAAGTTTGCACGATTGGTATTAAGAATATAAATTAGTATTATATATTTAATAAAATTACTTTTGTAAATATTATAAGTTAGTACCTACTTAATAAAGAGATCGTACAGATATTTGAAAAAAGTTCAATTTTAAGATTATAAAAGTTAGTTCAATTAAAAACACCACAGAATTAAGTTTATGAAAAACACAACAGCTATGAATGCGAATTAATTAATACAGGTGACCTTATTGGCGCAGATGATTCTCAGCTGTTTGATTCGCCTTGAGCCATAAAAAACCAATCCTTCAAAATTTGCTGACTTTTCCGAGCAATCTAAAATTTTGTGTTGAACTATTTAATGTTTGGTTGAGTAATATATGACTGTGTACTAAATGATTTTCAAATAGACATCAAATATTTTTTAATTCTCAAACAATTATAATTGTTAAGCACATCACATTTATAATTTTTTTTTACAATTGTTTTTGAAGGATTCGTTTTTGAAATAAAGCGAATTGCGGTAAGGTCACCTTTATTATTGCGCCTTGCCAATGAACCGACTGCAAAGCGTAAGCTTTGTCTATAAAAATAAAGCAATCATAAAAACATTTCCTTCAAAAAATTTTCTAACAAAAAAAAAAGCTTTTCTTTAAAACACGGACAATGTTCTACACAATACTTGAGTGAATAAAATGAAAAACCAATTTCAAAAAACAGACCCATGCAATTTATGTTTTACTAATTGCTAACAGCACATTTAAATAAAACGGTAATAGTATGCACGCTACCAACCATTTCATATATTTATACCCTTTTGTAGTTGGCAGTACTTGTGTTACTTGGCAACCACAACTGTCAGCTGTTTATGTTGACACATCGTCAAAAACAAGAGAGCATCACAAGAGTATTTGCAGAATTTTATACTTTTAGAATTATAAGCGTTTTCTACAACATTCCTTTTATTAAACAAGAAACAACACCTTAATTTATACAAAATGACAAATCTACAGCGGTGGTTATTGTATTTAATGTTATTTCTAGTACCATATTTCGGCATAATCTTTGCAACAATTAAAACGCCGGGTCTAGAAAGGTTACTATTTCCCTTACAACTGTTGCCTTATATATTGGTTATCATGTTTGGGGTAAGTATATGCAATTGCCATTAATTTGACCAGGTGTTAATTCTTTAAAACATTTTAGTTATATGCAGCTGGAACAGTATTATATCGCACTTTTACGTTCAACGATTGCCCAGAAG
This sequence comes from Linnaemya vulpina, assembly GCA_963675445.1. Lineage (NCBI taxonomy): Eukaryota > Metazoa > Arthropoda > Insecta > Diptera > Tachinidae > Linnaemya > Linnaemya vulpina. The sequence goes on from OY776277.1 coordinate 4,776,593, forward strand.
CTGCCAAAGAATTACAAGAACAAATTCAAGAAGCCCGCAAGGATTTAATCGCCAAAGGATTTAGATTTCGTGATTAGATTGTTAATAATTTTATAAAACTGATCTAAATGATTATTATAGGGGAAAGTATGTACTACGTACTTACATTTGTACATACATACATAACTTGTACAAGTTAAACATTTTGTATTGCATAAAGTACATTTCATGGAAATTGCATGTTAATATTAGTTGTATTAAAAAATTCTATATTTAATTATAACATCCATTTTAAGTGAATTTTTTGGTGTTACAGTCATTAAAGTAGTCATGTATGTATGCACAGACGTGAAATGTTGTTTAGATTTTTATATAGAAAAAGTAAATATTAAAATTATATACTATGTGGATAAGCAAATGCTTTATTTCCATTACAATGCGGTTTATGTAAAAATTAATATGTGACCTTTTTCCTGCTGATATTCTGTGAATTACCAAAGTAGATTGGTGTTGAATTATTTTGAAGGAATGCAGGGCAATACAATTTGCAGAATTTTTGTTAAAGAAAACACTTTCTTAAGCGCTACAAAATTGTTTTATTTTTTCATGAACACTACTGTGAATGGGAGCCCATTAGGTACTTAGAATCTAAGTATCTAATGTATGTATCTAAGTCTTAGATACATATATACACACACATATATATATATATATATATATATATATATATACATGTATATATACATGTATGTATATATATATTAGTTTGCTTAGAAAATGTTTGAGTTTCTTTTAAGCATATTTTCTATTAAGTCTCTCACGTATTCCAAAAGGATTTTTAAATCTATAATTTTGAGTTTTGCTTTCAAGGGTGCGATTTTTGGGTTATTCGACTAATAAATATAAAAAATGCATGAAAAGATAAAACCATACATACATATATGCGTGCATTCTGTGCATGGATGCATGCACATACATATGCCCCTATGTATAATATATATTCTTACATACATATGCACATATGCTGTGTACAGTTTATTGAAAAGAAACTTATTGAGAATTCAATTGAAAGAAAATTGTTATATAAATAATAAATTTTAATATTGTTAGTAATTCATAAGTTCTAAATGATTCTTCATCAAATTAGAAATTCACCGTAAGGTTTAGAAATACTAAAACTTCATTAAAGTTTATATTCAGTAAACTAAAATTTAACATTTTTTAATCTATATAATATTTTTGCATTTGTATATAAAATACTTTACAAAGTAAATTTGTAAAGTATTTGGTGCACAGATGCCAGTGGGTGACTGGGACCATATACCGACTTTCTATATAGTATTACATATCGTGAATTTGAAACAAAATCTGAAAATATGATTCCTCAGAAGCGAAAGCGCTCAAATCCAAACAAAAACATGTCTGCAATAACTTTCATTTCAAATCACAAACGGTTTTGAATTTATGCACCTATTTTTTTTTTGGTATTCTCAAAATCAGATTTTAACGTAGTGTCCTAAATTAAAGACTAAAATCAGATTTACTTTTTTAACGTTCTATTTCTTTTTATGTACATATATTCTAAAAATTTATCAAACAAAAAAGCCGGGAGCGACTTTGTAGAGTTAAAAAGAAAGTAATTAAAAACATACAACTTTTTCATAAACTAATATATTTTATTACAAAAGCAAATTAAGAATAAACAATTTTATGTGTGTGCAATTGTTTTACCAAATTCAAAGAAAAATATTTAAAAAAAGTCAACTGATTTTATATCTTTAACACGTTTCCGTTGATTTTAAATAACTTCACTACGAAGAAATTCAGAAAACTAGCCTAATATGTAAGCAGTTAAAACAAAGTAATGCTGCGGCAGGAGGGCAATTTAAAAAATTTAGAAAATGATTCAACATACATATAAATATACGTATGTATATGTACATAAATACATATGCATTTAATATTATTAGCAGAAGTGTATTTTTAATTAAAGAAAACAGTTCAGTCTTGAGTTTAAGTCTCTCATTTGTTAATTCTTTACGCTTGCAGCTTGCTAATCAAATAGAAAATGTTTCCATTTGGAAGCAGCAGCAGAAGACAAGGGTGGAGGAATTTCGTATTCGTGTTTTATCTCAATTAAAAACAAAGAAAAACTCAAAAACAAGTTTGCTTCAGCCGAACCCAGCCCAAAATATTTTGAGTGGAGTTAAATTTTATGTGAACGCTATTATTGTTTAACGGCTGAAACAATCAGTTGATATTTTTACGTCAAAGTGATCGTTACCAGTTGCGGCTTAAACAAAACCTCTAACAATTTTTAATTAAGCAAGTAACTCGAACAAAGATTTTTCGTTTTAAACACTTTTGGAAATAGATTATTTTTAAAGTCCTTAACATCTCCATAATGAGTCTGAAAGTTTTGGGTTTATTTGTGGCCTGTTTAGCTGTCGCAAATGCAGTCAAGGTAATGTTAATACAAAAATAAAACTATTTAATTAAAATAAACACGTCTTAAAAAACAATAATATTATTGGTATTTGATAGACATATACATACATACTTACATACATGTGTATGCATGGGGGTCTGTATGAATGTTCATTTGTAAAATTTAAGTGTTTGGTTTTCAATCACCTGTGTCGTCTTAGTTATTTACTTTAAATATGTATGCTTGTACTAAATATATATACGTATGTATGTGTGTACCCTATATATGTATGTACTTAAGTATTTATGTACGCATTTTGTTTGGTGTGATCACTCTCATGGAAAATAACCAAACAACATGAAGATTTAGAAAGCAAAATTAACAAACAATAACATTTTTTTAACTTGTATATACTTGCCGGTGTTAAAGACTTTTAACGCTCCCGTTTTCAATGTGGATCGCAGTATACAGTTGTGTCTGAACAGTTTATTGACCTGTCTTTTCACTACCTTTAATAGGAATGCGTACATTTAAAATGAAAATAACAACTAAACCAAACTATTAGAAAAACTGTACATACATGCAGTTGTAATTTTAAAACATACAAAGGCATGTACATATGTATGTATGTACATATCGTTGGCATCAAGTATGAAGGTTTCAACTCGCCTAATTGTAACTTTACAGCAGAAGGTATTGACCGTAATAGAAGCTGTAATTATGATGGTATAGAATTGAATGTTTGCGGCGGAGTATATTTTTGTAAAATGCATTGAAATCACTGAACAAATTTATTTCGTAAAAGTCACATGTTAGGGTATTTCTACTTGGGACAATCGATATACACAAATGCACAAACATGATGTTTGTTTTTATAAAACCAGTTTTTTTTTCTTTATATTCCTATTTGTCATAGTCGTTATTGCATCAAACTCTATTGATTGCAACAGTTTATTTTAAAAAAACTGCAACAGTTGCATTTAGGATATTAAAAATTCAAATTTATTCAAAACTGTTATATCAAGGTCTAATAATATAACAGTATCTGACATACACATACATAAATATGTATATGTGTGAATGAATGCCTTTGAAAATACAAGTCAAAATCTGTCTTATATTAAAATTATATCTGAAATCTATAGATTTTGTAATATTTGCTTGCACAATACGAAAGCTGAAGACGCATAGATTTAAAATTACAAAAATAAAAACATCTTAAAAAACGTCAACAATAACACTGTTGTAGCCTTTTAAGTCATAATCAGAGTTAGCGATAAAAATTTTTTAAAAGCAGCACAGTGTCCGACAAAAGTTTGAGAAAAAAAAAGGAATTGGGAAACATACAAACAAAAACACTAGAATATATATTTCTGGAAACTTGTTTTTCATTTAATGTCTTATTACTTTTTATGATGCATTAAATTATACTTGTATTTCCTTTGAATTATTGTTAATTATTCATTTTTAGACAAAGTCATTATAATTTCTCAAAACTTTTATACAATCTGTTTTGATTGATAATTAAAATTAAGTATTATTATGACTATGCATTCAAACTAAAACTCATCTTATTTGAAAAATAATAGATATTATAGATTCATCTTTATTTTTTAATGACAAAAATGCTAAGTTTTGAAAGTTGGCTTTAATATCAAGAGAAAAAAATTTAAATAAAGATGTTAGAATTATCGTTACGAATAAATAATATAAAGAAATATAATCTAGTCACTTGATAGGATATAATCTTGCAAAGTTTGCAGGACTTGCAAGACTTACAGACTGCCTTGCTAAAAGTAACAAGATCATTTCAGACTCTAATCTGTCAATTTTTTTAGCTTCAAGTATTTCTTGGTTTTGATAACTTTTCATTTCATAAAGTAATTTGTTCCATAATAATAAAACCTCATAATTTAATATTTCGTATTTCAATAGTCTTGCAATTGAAAAAAATTTTATAAATATTTTATATCAATATGTGAGAAATAATTTAGTAAAACATAGTTTAATAATAAGCGATTTGCGTTAAAGTTTCTCGGCTCTTTCTGTTAAATATTTAAAGCACTTTGTAAAGCTTTAAAAAACTTTGTAAAAATACAATATTTCGAAAATTTTATACTTATTTTTAGTTTCAACGTCTTTTTATGTTTTTTTCACTCGATTTCCTTCTGGCGAAAATATATATTTAATCGGAAACAAAATTCTAGAATAGATTTTTGTTTTAAATATATTTTCGTGACAGGACGATATTGAGTGACATCCTGGGCCAGTCAGTATTTAAATGCTCAATTCTCAAGCCTTATGGTATCTTAAAGATTTTGAAAACACAATTTCAAAAAGAAAATTCTCAAAACACAACCAAATTCTGCCCCTCCCACGATGTCGAAAATACTTTTAAATTCGTTTTTGTTTCACGTGTAATTATGCGACAGTATGATATCAATACAACTTTCTGTTCTAAAAAATGTTGAATCCTCTTCCAGGGGTTCGTATTTTTTTAACAAAAACTCTTCTGGGCAGATGTATGTAATTTTTAACAACAAGGCTTGGCAAATGACTAAACTTTAAAAATACTCGTAATTATTTATATTGAGTTTGTATATGAAGCAGATCACACTTTTTCATGACATCAGAAATATTTACGGAACGTTTAGGAAAAAAAAGACTCAATTTGTATTTTTCCCATGTTTGTTTTGGTCATTTTGCTTTGACTCCATCTGTATTGGATCTGTATCTTGTATGCTTTATTTCTATATATTTTTTATATTATTGTCACATGTACAAGGTGTGGATGTGTATGTACATAAGTTTTGATGTTATGAATAAGCAATTTAAAAGAGACATGACTAAAAAGCTAATCCTAAAAGAGAACAGAAGTAAAAAGTCGTGTTTGAAATTTCAAAAATGCTATAAAATAGAGCCACAATAATAATGTTTTTCTTTCTTCTTTTATGGAAATAAACAAATATTTTATTGTGTTTTTATTCATTTAAATTCAAAAAAACAAACAATAATAATTTTTATTGCATGTTTTCAAAACACAATAGCAATAATTTGAATGCTTTTATAACGTTTACTATGAGAAGTGTTGAAAAACCCAATTAAAATAATAAGTCGGTTTAATGCAAAAATATATGTAATTATTTTTGGTTTCAAATTTAATACACTCATTATGGACACAAACATTTTCATGTACCATGAAAATTATGAGTTTGTTTTGAAAATATAATATTTATATTCTGTTCATAAAATCATCAGTTCAATGACTGTTTAAAGTGTTGTGACACTCTTGTATTTAATAGACTTTCTTTTGGTGAATACATTTATTGCATGTTGTGCTCGGCACTGATAATTAACATTCAATTAACAAAAATAAGCTAATTGAATTTTTTTTATTAAAATCTGTAATCGTTTTTAATTACTTATTTCGAGACGAGTGTATGAAAAGATTACATTGTCAATCGCCCTCCTACAATGAGGAATGACTGACTTTCCTTGTACAGAGATGATGTTGTCGTTAATGTAAATGATTTTTATCTCAATATGAAAATATTTCAGGTAGATTTTAAAGCTCAAACTAATCTTTAAATTGATGCATTAATAATATGAAAATATACTAGTGAGTATTTTTTGCATTTAATTTTTTGTTTTAATTCTAAGAAATATTTAGATTTTTTAAATTCTAATAAGAGGATTATTCTTAATAATTTCCGCGTTGGAAGTGTATAACTATTCATTTGCAGAACTACAATAATCACGTACGTGATCAAACTCGATTTTCACATAAATCGTTTTGTAAAGGATTAAGGATATTTCCGTTTGAATTATATTGAAGCATTTCATATCGATCTATCAGCCACGCCACAGAGTTCGGAAAAGGAATTGAATCCATATTTTAGTGTGGATTTCGAGATATCGAAAGAACTCTTGATTTGATAGAATTATATTTAAAACTAAAAAATTTGTAAATTTTTTATTATTTTTTTGTTAGTATATTTAAAGCTAAAATATTTAAAAAATTCTTTTTGCTTCAAATATAATTATACAAAAAAAAAAAAAAAAGAATTCCTTCTACTACATGAAATAGCCAGTTAGTGCCTCAGAAAACAAGACAATTTCTCTAAATTAAATCATTTTTAATAACATTAATTAGTTGGTGAAATAATAGAAGATTTCATTCCGGCAATTTTTTTTTTCTTCTTTGTTTTCTGGGTAATTAATTTGATTTCCGAACTGAATCGAGTTCTGTAATCCGACTGAATATTTTCATTTGAGCTCTATGGAAATTTCGAAGAGAGAAATATTTCTAGTCTCATTCGAGATTTCTCGAATGATGTACAGTTTATTTAAGAAACATTTTTATTCACGCCTTTCACATTTTCAAAGATCAGAGATATCTTTCATAATAAAATATATTGAATTTTTAATGGAAGAAAACAATAATGAGGAAACATCACTGAGCTAATTCAAGCACATCATTTTCATTATTTTGCGCAATATTTTCAGAAAGTTCTTAAATTTTTGTTGTAGAAATAATTTTTATTTGATTTTTATTCATTAATTTTTCACAAGTAGTTGTTATCTGAATTCTTATTTGTTTGTCAAAAGTATATTTCATATTATAATTTTTATTTTTGTAAAAAATAATTGTTATCAGAAATGTTTGTTATACTCTGATTTGACTTTTATTTATTCGGACAAAAAATAAATTAATTAAATCAGAATGAACATCGCAAATTAATAATTACATTTTTATTACGGTCTCTGATCTTTTCATATATAAATATTTTTTTAAAGTGTATTTCGTTTTGAATAAAAAGCAATTTAGGTTTTTAAGCAACCATTAGAAATTAATGGAGACTACGTCTGTTTTTGTTTCTCTCTTTACATTCAGAGGTAACAGCGCAACTTTTGGTATTGAATCATAATACAGTCAGTAGTCCATTGCTTTGAAATCTGTCGTTTTTTATGTTCCAGATATAAAATATCTCAATTTATTGGTTTCCTCAATCCCATTAGAATGTTGTAGCCTTAAATATTTCAGGTACACAAAATGTTAATTTTGCTTTCAAACATAAAAGATGCAAATTTCGAAATAAAAACTGCATACATGTAGAATATTTTTTATTGTTATTTTTGCTTCAGCAGCAGTGAATATCGTAGGTGTGTGCATATGTGTGCGTGTGTGTGTGTGCTGTTCGTACTGATAATGAACAAATTGCACTGTTATGCAAATAAGCATGTTTGTTGATTACCGCATTTGTCATTCGAAGATTTGTACTCCCTTCCACCAACCACCACGGTCTTGCTAAGCATTTCGTTTATTCTTTTTTGTTTTATTGTTGTATTGTTCCAGGTACCGGTAACCATCTACTATGAGTCACTTTGTCCGGATAGTGCTAAATTCATCACCGAACAAGTTTACCCAGCTGTAAAGGGTGATTTAAAAGACCACGTTGATATTACTTGGGTGCCATTTGGTAAATCATCGGTAAGTTTGTGTGTTGTGAAATCAAGCGATCACATATTTAAAATTTCGATTCTTTCGCTGTCTTTTAGTATTCCACTCAAGGGTCAGATGTTATGTTTAATTGTCATCATGGTCCGAACGAATGCTACGGCAATAAGGTGCATGCATGTGCCATTGAACACATTCAGGCCAATTCTTATCAAACTGAGTTTACACGCGAATCATTGACACTAGATTTCATCAACTGTATGATGAAGGCGGGTAAGAATTTCCCCGACAATGTTTATCCTGGCAGCAAGTGTGCTCGTGATAATCATATCAGCACCTGGGAAAATATACAACAATGCGCCAACACCACTGAGGGCAGCCAAGCACTGATGAGACAGGGACAACTTACTATGGCTTTCCAAAATCCTTTGATGAGCGTACCCACTGTGGTTTTCAAACAAGTGTGTACTTCTATTTCCTATTCTATTCTATTTCTAATTCCCTTTTATTTTTTATTTTCTATTTTTTAAATGCAGCAATACGACATGAAAGTCAATGAACGTGCCCAAAACAATTTCGTTAGTGTCTTGTGCAAATACGTTTCCCAACCTTTACCTAAGATCTGCGTAGGTAATTCAGCTGTAAGCATTGCTGCATCTCCTCTATTGGGTCTTTTGGCTTATCTCTTCGCTAAGCTTTTCGTTTGAACTTCTGCAAAGAACCTCTTTTTAATTTTCCCAAATCTATCGAATACTCTCTATTGATATTCGATATTACTTTTTTATGTGTTTTGCATTTTTGTTTTTAATTTCAGAAAATCTAAGATCAAGTTAAATATCTGCTTTCCGTCCTAAAACTTGAGTGTATATAAATAACATTGAATTAACATCAAGATTTTCGAAATAAATATATTTATATGACATACAATAAATATGGAATGTAGTTTTGCATTAACGCCCAGTGAGTGGTTTCCGGAAGTTTTCACATCGAGAAAAATTTTATAATTATGAATAAATTAACTATTGGAATATTGTCATTGTGCTATTATAATATGAAATTTATGTGTTGGGTGGTTAAGCCATGTCTATATGCATTTCCTTGGCGCTTTATACCAAATCGGCAGTAGACTTTGACCACAGTTTTGAAAAGTTTCAAACTTCTCAACCTATTAAAAGACTTCCAAAAACCATCTGAGAATTATGTTAAATAAATTAACTATAAAAATTCACAAAAGATTTCAAAAAATCACATTATAATAAGTGTAGTAGCAAAGACTATAGATTTATAAATCTATGGTCTTTGGTAGTAGTCTATGAAACTTATACAAACCAAAACCCAACAAACAACTTTTATTCGATATGACTCTATTTTTAATTTTCTGCACCTTTATAATTATATTATAATTATTTATAATTATGGTTATTCGGAATGAAATCATTTTTAATATCATGAACGGAATTGTCAATTCCTTGTCATGCAGTGCAAATAAGTATTTGAAATTACATTTTCAATATTTATTGAAATTCGATTTCAATAAATTTATTTTAGAAGAAAATCATTAAATAATTTTAGAGCCCGATTTTGGAACTTTTTTCATTATTTTCATAAAGTTAACAATAAAAATAACAGGCCGATATTCTGTCATATTATGCTGGATTTTGGCTTGATAAGTAAATATAGCGTTGCCAGAAGTTGAAAACATTGCCAAATTATTGGCATAAAGAACGTTTAAACCTTTTTTTTTAATAAGAATGCAAAAACGAAATCAAGCCTATTCCGAACGGAATGTCAGATCATAGGCTGATAGATCTATTTTTTGCCCAAATGGTTATTGGTTTGGCTGCTTTTAAAAAATTTAGTCTAGTGAGATTTTCGAAATACTAATGGCGTTTTCTTTTCTGAAAAACATGTAACATTTTTTCTTTTCTAAAAGGAGCAATTTGGAGGAGTTTCAAAACAGAAATTACTTTTCGTAACAGATGTTGGATAAATTTCTAATAAATTCCTTAATTTCATGTATCGGAATGTTGCCATTTTCTGTTGAACAGTGTAAAAAATGTTGCACTCTTTTCTGGAAAAGAAATCAGCATAAGTTGAATATGATGTTACGTATAGACGGATCGCATGTTACAATTCTGATATAACATGAGAAATAACGTCGCATAGAAGGATATTTTGCCAAAAGTCTATGAAATAATTCCAGTTTTTCATGTCACCGATTTGAAATCTTGTTTTTCCGTCCAAATCATGTAAATAGTTGAGAACCTCGAAAGGCATTTCAATTCTATTAAAGTACTCTGTTATAGGACCTACTTTTTTCCCTTGCATTCGTTATATATTTCATTTAATTATCTATGAAGTAGATCCTTTTAACTGTTTCAAAGTGAAATCTTTGTCATATTTCCACACTGAAATGTTTAGTCTAGTAGATATTATTCTTTGATATTTAATTGCATTAATAAATATGTACAAAATCTTATGTTTATTATATTAATCTAACAAAATAAATCCAATGCCTTCAATGGAAGAATACCAACACACGCATAAATCGTGATTATCCATATTTAATAAACTTAGATTTCAAGTGTTATTATGAAAAAACAAGCAACTAAAATTTAATTGTAGAAAAATAACAAGATTGTAAGTCAATACGGGCATATCATATCGGCAACGTCAGCATTTGACAGGTAAACAAAGAAATTAACACCTTCTGTTTGTTATTTAACATCTGGAACTTCGATTGTCAGCTGTTTATCAATTGATAAGTTCTCTTGGTTACTGTTGTTTTAGCATGGAGATCAATAAAGAGCCACAAAACTAACAAATATAATTAATAACGACAGTTTAACCAATAATTGTTATTACAAATTGTATATTATATTTATTATTTTTTTGTTGTTGAAAGTTCAACTGATTACTGCTGTTATTAATAATCCTCTTAACATTTTTAAAGATTTTGCTTGACATTTTTACTCCACAAATGTGTATCATTTTATTTTAATCAGCCTGTTTGCCTATTAATTTCTATCCTTTGAAAAATTGTTACATAGTTTAGCCATGTTTACGGTGACCACCAGGTTAATGTAAAAACAAAACAATTCTATTTGTCAATCTCAAAATACATTATCAAAATACTTGCAAGCCAGCTCTTGCAGGTGTACTTGACGTCACTTGATATCGAATATTTGAATTGATGTGACATATTTTCACTAGTATTATAAAAATGCTTGTCAAATATTTTTCTGGTGTACAGACATATTTTCGAGTGCAAAGCCTTCTTTATCATTTCATATTTTTATTGTTACAACAACACATTCTTAAAGATGACCTTAAACTCCATGGCTCTTAAGATCAATTTTGAATGTTTTAAAAGGTTTTAATAAAATATAATTACTTTATTGAATTATCTAAATAATGCAACTCAAATTTGTCAGGATTTACTTCCTGCTCTTTTTATTTTACATATAATTACTTGACTTCAGATTCATTGCTAATCATGAGCATTTGATGGGACGGACATTTGTGCCAAAAAATATTATGCAGAACAGAATGTTGCGCAAACAACGTTGAAATCGTGTGTAACGAACTGTTACAGAGTACGAATAACTGTTAAGAAGCAGTTTTTATTAAACAGATTTACCAGTTCTTATTATATAATTTCATAATCATTTTAAAATGTGTAAAGGATTTATTAAACGGATTTTTAATATCATTATTGTGCTTAAGTTTACCTTTTCTGTAGAATTTGCGAGATATAAAATGAGCTTTAAAAAAAAAATATTGAAATAGTGGTGCTATTGTCCGCTATAGTACAGAGCATTTGGTCACCGTACACATAACTCAAGTGTTATTTTGGTTTTGTGTTTGATAAACAAAAATTTTACAGCAGCACTAGACAGTCAACAGCTTGTTCAATCTTATCGATTTGGTTAATCTTTAATTGTTTTATTGTGAAGTTTATGGCAAAACTGTTATCTTGTTTATGAGGCAAACAAATATTGTTGCCAGTTGCATACGCACAGACATACTTGTGTACATGCGTACATACCTGTGTACAAACGCACGTAAATATCTACATGTAGAGTGATCTGATTAGATTATTTATTAAGATTTCAACTGTAATTTATATGGAGTAATTTGCATACATTGTCAAATGTGCGGGAGGAAGTGCGTGTGTTTATCCAATTAATCATGAAAAATAGCTTCGCAGTTAATAGATTTGCAAAAGACTTTAAAATGGTTGGAAACAGGAGTTCAATATTGGGTTCGGTTTGCTAATGTTCTCTCGTACATCAGGCGGTAAAAATTAACTCATTGCAGAGCTACTAAAAAGATAACAGAAACTAAATTGTTGTTAAACGAAAATATACAAAAAAATATTTGTATTTATGACCGCTGTAGACTCGGAAACGGTCCAACCGGTTTAACTAAAACGGCAACAACGAGAGAATTGTTTTAGACAACTCAAGTTAGGCATGAGGCACATTCGAACTATTCCCTAAATAAAGTTCTAATAAAATTAAAAAATTTTTCAAAATTTATGTTTAAGAATTCGTCACTGTAAAGAGCCACAAAACTATTATAAAAGCGGTGTATAATGCAGGTTCTCATTTCTAAAATATGCAAACAAACAAAGATTATTTTTTATTTATGTTTGTACGTGTACATTTTGCATACATTTAATTCAAATTGTCCAATAAATAATATATATTTTAGTACAATTAATAACTCAGTTTTAGTTATGAATTAAAGCATCAATTAAAACAGACCACAATTCGCCCCAATTCAGCTAAAATGGCGGCTTAAAAATTACTTTAACTTTCACATTTCTTTTAGTTTAAAATAAAAAAGAAAATTAAATGTTATCCTTAAATAGGCCATACAAATAGAAACCGCTTTTAGATACAACGTACACACACACACGTGCCATCTCCTAAAAGCTTAAAACGTCCAAAAACATCAATGAAAAGGAGAAATTTATGTTGCCGCATACTATTTTAAAACGTAATCAAGTAAAACACATTTCCCATAAGAATAACTTGGAAAAATCTACCAACAGGTGCCAGTGAGGCCCACTTGCTGGAGTAAAAAGCACTTATTCCGCTTAGCAACTAGAAATAGTTTTTTCGCAAGATTTTTTTTATCTTTTATGCAACTGAAAGTCGGAAAAGTTATTGAGCCAAAGATGAGGAATTGTATGAAGAACTCTAAACCCAGAAAATTTTAAAAAGAGATTGTCGTTGTACTCAATTTGCAGTTCCCGGTTTTTTCGTCATCTTTTCCTAGGGACCGGAAAATGTGTGTGTGCTATTTATTCATATAGGGTGTTTCTTATAGAGTGATACAAGTTTAAATCATAATAAAACCTAGCAAAATATTTTTGATATCAATGAAACGGTCTTTATTGGATAGAAAATGTTGTGACATTAATGTTTAAATATGATTTCGGCCATGTGGTCGCCATGGCTGGCGTGTACAAGGCGCAATCTGGAACACCAATTATCACAAACAGTAACGTTCTGACCATCATCGTTTTTGAAGCCATATGGGCCAATGACTCCGCCAGCCCATAAAGCGCACCAAACAGTAATTTTCTGTGGATGTAATGGTGTTCCGACAAAAGCTTGTGGATTCTCCTCAATCCAAATGCGACAATTCCGGTTATTTACGTGCCCATTCAACCAAAAACGGGCTTCATCGGAAAATAAAATTTTGAATGGGTGAGTTGGAGGAACAAACCCTTATTTTGATTAAAAATTTCCACAATTTGTACGCGTTGCTCGGGTGTAAGTCGATCCATAATGAAATGTCAAAGCAAACTTAACAAAAAGCAACTATCAGCTGTTAAATGGGTGGTCAAATAAAGCAGTGATGCTAACTCAAAGCTGTATCACTCTATAAAAAACATCCTATAATATCACAATGTCCTAATAGTTAAAAAACAAATTGCTGCTGGAGTGCAGAGAAAAAAATTCATTAATTAATAAGCTCTTTTCATAGATGCTTATCAACCATGATTCACTACAATCGTACTTTTTTTCGGTACAATTCGCATAACTAAAAGTACTTCTGCAATCCAGTAATAATTTTACTTCAATATTATTTCCAGTTACAACTTATTTTACTCCCATACAACTTATTCTACTCCCATAAGTGCCAAAACAAAAAAAGAACACGAAAATTTCTTTTTGATCGCACAGATTTCTCAAGTCCAATATATATTTAAAGCCGACAAAGTAGTTATTTGAAGCCCAAATACGGTTGGTTAAACCTATTCGACTTAATAATTAAACTATTATCAACTTTTACAAGTGCATCCATCACCAGGTCGAAGAGCAGTTGGTACATTTTAAAAATTTTCTTATGGAATTATTTATTTAATACAAACATTAAATAAATAAAAAGACAAACGGTCTCAACGCAAGAACCTTTAAACGCCGTATCCTTAATAAGCGGTTAATGGCGCATAAAAAATCCGTTACACAACGAACTTGAAACATTTTTGCATTTATTTCTTTATTTATTTAAATAAAAATAAATTTTAAAATTTCATCCATCTTTCATATATTTCCTATTGCATAATATTAAATTAGTAATTAAATAGTAATTAATTAGGGGCGAAAAGAGTAAATAAGAAAGTTGTGCCATTTTGAAAATATCATTTATTTATTACAGCTGATTTTAACTGTTCTGCCATAAAATAAAGAGTAGAGATATGAAAAATATTCAGATAGAAATGAGAGTTTGGCATTTCTTTAGTGTGTGTGCTCATGAAAATATCTTTATGTATGTGTGTGTAGTGTGTAAATTATTTGCTTAGACATTTTCAAGCCCTAAGTTATGCTTGAAATAAAATTGTTTTTTGACATGTATTTTGTCATAATACATATCGCACACTAAACCACAAACAGTCACAACTCTATATAAAAAATATTTTTAGAAAGTCGCTGCGTATAAAAATAATTTCCAGCGATAAATTTTTAGTTTCAAGAAGTATAATAACTTAATATAATTAGACCTATAAAATCAGACAGTTGAAAGCTAATGCAAGTAAATATTATAGACAAATAAATTTTTTTTTAATGGCCGTAAGAAATTATATTTAAAAAATTTCATTTTGAGTTGTGACTCTTTATGAATTAGTGTTCGATATGTACAGATAAACAGTGTTCTGTCACTTATCGTTCAACTGCGTTTTACAAAAACACACTAACTGAAGACGAGGTGGTCACAGCAATCGGATAACTTCGTGCTATTATGTTATGACACAAGAGTTAATGAATACATTTCACTTTATGTAATTTACCGTACTACACTTTTACAATGCCATAATAGAACTTTATAATTAAACGATAAGAATGCTTTTTTTAAAAAGAGATCGAATATATGACCACTTGCACCAGGAACTACTCATTTTAAACTAGACCAATAAAACTTAGTCAGAAACACTTGATTAGCAACACTGACATCCCCAATTTTTAACTTCATAAGCAGCAGACCTGTCAAAGAATGTTTTATCTCTATTGATATTTTGGTATGACATGAATGTATGACAGTGTAAATGCATATAAATCACATTAAAATTTTAAGAAATTAATGGATTTATAAAATGTGGGAACTCAAATTGCATTCATTGCAAGCTAAAAAAAACAATAAAATTTATATTGCAAAGAACTCCTCGATTAATCGGACTGTTGACCAAGTGATTCGTACATATTTCGTACTACTTTACAGCGCAGCTTAATAAAAAACATTGATAAACTGAATTACAGTTAAATTTGCTCTTTTTTAAAAGAACGACAAAAAGGACCCATACCTTGAGGAGTTAGAGGGTTAACATATTCTACAAAAATGTTCTGCGTAACATTTTACATAAATTTGCTAAACACATTTTATAACTAAAATATAAGGATCACATGGATTCTTATGCCGATTAACGATAAGAATGTGCCAGAGCTGGGACACTTTAATGGCCACTCAAATGAAATTCAGATGTAAACTTTCAAAAAGCCGATACACCGTGTCTTTTTGTTTTGTCTCCTCTATCAAAATTTATAGGTCGGACCTTGTAATTTTGGAAAAAATTTGATATTGTTGTACAGTGTTATTTTCATACAATTATGTAGTATTTTGTAATTTTGAAAAAAATTTGATATTGTTGTACAGTGTTATTTTCGTACGATTATGTACTATTTTTATGGTAGTGAAGGCGTAGAGGAATTTTTAGTTTAAGCGTTAAATTGAATGAATTCAATTTATCAGTTTTATTAAAAAGAAAAAAAGCATTCTTTCACAGCCCTGCCAGATAACAAGCAACACTACCTACGCTTCGTTAGGAGGAATAATTTACACACATCCAAAGAAATAAAAGCCCACATTTGCATTTCAATTCAACCAACAACAAAAATCATAGCACCAGTAAACCAAATACAATGCACACACACACACACACACACACAAGCAAAGGAAACATAAGCACGATTACAACAACACGACTTGTTTAGTAAACCTTCGTAAAAGCTCTTCACTTCTGATTGGCTGTTGCTTCGGTCATGAAAGTAAAACGACAAGAAAAACAAATTGCAAGAAAACAACAAAATTAATTAGAACAGCTTTTGCAGAATCCTGCAAACGTTATTGTTGCTTTTGCCTAAAGTCAAATAAACATGTCATGTGGAATAGAGTGCCGAGAAGATATAAATGAGCACGGCAAAATGGAATAACGGTCATTCAAATTTCGCCACTTGGCTAAAGACGTCGTCTATTTTTGTTTAGTGTCTCTCACATAAAAATTAAATAACTAAAACGAACTTTTAAGATCAAACTGTCGTTTGCAATAAATACGTGGTCCAGTTTGGTTAACAGTGAGTAACTATAAATTGAGTGAAACAAAATTTCACAAAAGTAAAACAGCAAATACATTTATAAAAGCAAGTTAACACACACGCCCACACATACATAAAATATTATTTATTTTAAACAAAAATTGTGCAAAATATAAGAGGTAAGCAAAATATTAAAATACAGTTTTTATTATATTTATTTTATTATTAAAATTTTTGGAAATATGTAATTATTAAGCTAAGAATCATTATTTAGGTTCCAGTTCAAATCCCCGTATTAAAATATAGTTTTTGATTTGTATTATATTTGAAATTTTTCTGAGAGTGGAACATTTAAGATATTTATCAGATTAATTGATCGTTAATCGGATCGGTAGTGATTTTGCGACCACTATCAGGTTCCTTGTTCAAATTTTCCCCTTTCCAAGGTGTTACTAGTCAATTATAGTCCATGTTTTTAACGAAATGGAATACACGAATCAAGTATTTTTATATTTATTTTTGAGTTAAACCACGTTTAGCAAGTACGAAAATCCTAAAACCTGATGATCTTTATAAAAAATATTTCATTTTAAGGTTGCCTTTTCTTGAGCTTTATATCCGTTTAATAATATTTCAAATTTGATACAAACTAAGAATTATTTCTAAACTCACGGATTTGATCTTGGCCCTAAAAAAGATTTTTAAAATTAATATTTAAATTTATTTATTTATTTAAAAAATACTTGGCAAAGTCAATTTGCAAACTATCAGGGCACAGATGCCGACCGTGTTGTGACCATGTGCCGGGGATGTAAACCCATATTTTTATCCGCTACTATGACTGACACGACTTATGCCTTCACATAAGAAGTAGCAAACGTAGTTAAGCACGGACAATTTCTCAGAGGAACCATAAAAATGTACAGTTATCTGAGTTGTAGAAAGAGAGTGAACGGTCGATTGATGGTCTGGCTGCACTTAAAATTTAATTGTTGTAGATCTCATAGATTAAATTTAATTTGGCAAAAACTATGAAATTTATTAATATTTAATGTATTCATGCTGCTATTTTTCAACAGCGTAGAAGAGATAATTTTGTTTAATTATATAAAACCTCCTTAACACTGTTACATCTAGTCTAGTGTATGGGTAATTCCATATCAAATCGACGGCAACCCTTTGAGTTGGTTAGAGACTCTCTTTCGTTTTATTTAGAATTAAAAAAAAAACGGAATTATATAAAAAAAATGCTGTCCCAAAGTCATGTCATATTGAAAATTTTACACGTCGAAGTTGCTCCTTCTTTCCAATATCTCCAAAGCAAAACAAAATCAAGATATTTTACTATAAATCAGGCCGAAAACGTTTCATAATATTTTTCTTAAGTTTGAGGTCTTTTTTAGCTGCATAAGACCTTAAAATGATAACAAGATGTTCTCCATCATTGACCGCTTTCTATTGTGAAATTTAAACAAAAAATGTGCGTGAGAAATCAAAGACCCTTTTTACTAAATTAATAAGTTGATGCCATTATGAGTGGAATATAAATGTCCAAATTTCCTTAATTCTGGCGCACAAATTAAGATAAATTTGACGGATGCCATGGATTATTTTGGCTTCGACGGCCGCTGTGGGTTATGACTTATTCGCATACACCTACGACTTAAGAGAACTAAAAGAAATATGGACCGATGGTGCCAGAGTCTACATCAAACCGTTATTTTTCTGATCTTATGTGGACGGGTGTTGTCCCAAATTTTGTTTGTTCATGTACGCCTATTCATTCAGAAGTGGGCCTAGTCGCTGAAGATGATTTTTCGATTAAAATTGGGGTCAGTTGCCAACTGCTACAGATACAGAATCCATTCAGCGAATACACGTCTCTGTCTATAGTCGTTTACCTTCTTGTGGTTAAGTTTGAACTTTTAAGGATGAAGGCCCAAGTCGCGATACAAAATTCGGCAAATTGGGGTCTGCAAAAGGCCGACTTCTTGTATCGGATTCCCCTGCACACTCTCACGGACAGAGGGAATGTTTTTAGCAGATTTTGCTTTTCGTGGGCATGCGGTTGTCGGTCGAAACAAATTTATTTACCATATTGCCAATAGTCCTCTCGGCAGGACGATAATGGTCACAGAAAAATGGGTGCGGTACGTACGTTGCCCAAACAGTCCATTCGATTTGATAAAACAAATTCATTATTTACAAGTTTTATTGAATTCTGTATACACGGGGAGTAAGTGATTTGACAAATTAATTTGATAGTTGTAGCTTCAACAAGATGGCCGCTATCAACAGTCAAAGTTCGGCAGCCCCTGTTGGAATAATTTTTTTTATTGAAATACGGTGGAGAGTTTCTTGATATTTTTTATATATGAACTGCGACAGGTATTCGCCGCGGATGCGAGTTGCATAGTCTAGTCGATCAGTCCCATTTGGGTGTACTGATTTCCCAATAAATCTGGCCATATGGTGTCAATGTTGGCAATACTTCAAGAGTTACTTTGTTGTCGGCATAAGTCAAGTTCCAACGATTTTATTAGAGCCCATATTGTCCACTAAAATAATTAATAACATCTCTGTTTCTCAATTTATTCAATAAAAAAAAAATTTTGGTGGCAGCCCAGTAAAAAATGAGCAAAAACACAGAGTTGAATTTCAAAAGAAATATTTAACAATTTTATTCAACTAGAACAAAGTCAGTTAACTGAAGTTCTAATTTGTTATTTGCAATTGTGTTATTTATCATTATTATACAATATTTATTAACCAACTCCGCTGCGAAAAGTAGAGCAACAAGTGAATTAGGCCGGAAAAACCAGCTGCAGCTGACGCGTTTCATATTTGTTAATTTATTATATAAGATTCGATTAATATTATTGTTTATTATTTGCTGTTATTGTTTTTTAAACGAAAAGTATTGAATACGATATGTTGTTTGAATGGTGTTACTCAAATACTTAAAAATTTTAAAGAGTTCAAATTAAACCCACAATAACTATTCAGTTTAAGTAAATATTTAAATAGAAACAGCTGTTTTCAGTAGACAGGAAATATAGTTTTTAAAGCTTTTGCTAAATAGCTAAAAATAAAAATGTTTGTGTTGGTCTCTATAAACAAGTTGACTGGTACCGAAGTAGGTTAGTGGATCGCGCTACAAAGACGTCAAATAGAGCGAACGATGGGACCATGAATAGGAGCACTTCTGGAAATAAAGTTGCCACCAAATCTAATTTGCCAAGTATCGATTCCTGAACGCCCAGTTTGGCAAGTTGCGCCGGTCTTGTGGAAACCAAATGTCGTTGATATTTAACTGATTAATTCTTGGGGGAACAAATTCAGATCAAACAGCATGGTTCGATAGCGCTCGCCACTCACCTTAACGACCTTCATTTCGAAAGACATAACAATCGATGTCGGCATACCCGCGCCAACGTGTTAACAGCAACAAATGACTTGACCACTTTCTTTGCTCCAAATACGCCAATTTGGCTTATTGACGTGAACTTTTAAGCAGAAATGCGTTTCTAGGCTAAAAACAATTATTCGATAAAACTGCAAGATTTCGGGCAGTTTCAAATGACCTCAATCAGAAAATACGCAACGGCAATTATGGTCGTTTGGACTTAATTCATGCACGATTTGTATTTAAGACACGTTGGGCAAGATCTTTAAAATATGTCGATATTTGAATAACCAAACGATGATAGAAAGAAGAAGAAAATAAGTTTTGAGTTTTCTGTCAGGACGATTTTTGCACATGAACAATATTTCTTGCACGGTTATTGAAAACATATTCAGCTGCCAGTCTGCTATTTTGAAAAGTTGTTTAAAAAATTTGCATTTTAAATAATTTTGCTGTACATTTAAAACTTTTTTTAATCAATATTTTTTTATTGGAAAAGCAAATACTATTCACTGATTGTGTTTAAAGATCACTTTCATTGTTTTAACCCTGGATGGTTACTCTGCATTTTTGTATGAACAACTTTTAAAAATAGTTTTAGCGCATCCATTTCTAAAGTTAAAAATAAACAAAAATATTTTTGCTGAAATATTTTATTTAAAAAATATATATATTAAATAAAAAGTAAAATACAACATAAAAATTTGTTGTCTCTTAAAATTTTATTCAAATTTACTCAATGAAGAGTAAATGAGCTTCGTCGATTCGACAAACAGTAATCATCTAGGGTTAAAAGAAAGCTAAACTTGATGGAACTACAATTTTGAAGTTAAAATCATAATAAAATTTTCATATATTTCAAATAATAATATTGAGCTTGAGGCTTATTTTTATAAAAAGTTATATATTTATTATTTATATCTCGATATTTCGATATCCTCTGGATATCTTCTTTAGGATAACCAGAAGATATCGAAATATCGTGACATAAATAATATATATATATATATATATATATATATATATATATCTTTTTATAATTTTTAAATATACATATAAGGAATCAAAGTCTGAAAAACTAGAACAATATAACATTTTCAATTTTCCAAGATGATTTTATGTTGTCAGCAGCTCTACCTCAAATGGTTTCGACGCTTGGTTCAATTTTAGCATACTCTTTCCAAAATATCTGCCGGTATCTCACAAAAAAATTACATTATCCGTGACGGGTTTGCTCCTATACACATGAGGCTTAACATAACCCCAAAAAAAAAGGAGTGTAAAAAGGCGTTAATCTGCACGATCAATTGATCGGTAGCAAACGTGAAATAAACTGTTCACCGAACTCGTCGGCAACAGTTTCTCACGGTGTGCACGATTCACTTTCTAAGCCGATCCCTATTCATGGTTAAATTATAGACCAAACTGAACATGTCTAACATTAACTTGTTACAGGAAAACAGCCGAGTTATCAAAAACAGTGTTACCAAAAAGAAAGTTGTTAAAAAGTCATTCCTTAGATGCGCCGCTCAAGAAGTCAATCTCATAAATTCCATACCGATTCTATACATTAAAATGTTTTCCGTGGCTCTGCTACAAAGAATATACTTTTAGAACTGGATGACCTCCAATGACGCCTTTAAAAGGCCTCCAATAACGCCAAAAGATTTCAGATCTGTCGCTTAACATTGTGGGAACTAATTTTTTCTCTAAATTTTCTTGTAGTCTTTTTTATTATTATTGACGTGCTTCTGACGTAGAAAACTCCATTTTCATTTCAAAACAAAAAATACATCTTCACAATTCCATACACAAAAAAACATCATAAGATATTTAGTCAGTTCGTTAAGAAGAGCCGCGGTAAGGCTGGCAAAAGGTCGTCGAAAAAGTTTCAAATTGTGTGAAAGAAATAAAAAGTTTAATTTCTCATTTAACATTGAAACTCGTTTTATTTGCCAAATAAAACCAGCGGCCTTTTTTTGCCTTTTTTGACTCCTCATTGAAAGGATAATTTAATAAAGATAATTTAATTACAACCACAACAGCTTTTTATTAACGATAAAAGAAAGTGTATTTAGTAGAAACACTGCAAGAAATTATTGCCCCAAATGAGTTTCAGCGGACACACGTTTAAGTTTTTGCTTTCAAAATTCACTTTAATGAACAGATATGAAATAGGCTGCCTTTAAATTCATAGACAATTTCATGCCAAAAATTCTTTCGACTACGGCATTAAACACAATAACGACAGCAGACTACAGACTACAACTTGTCAAAAATAGAATCCATGAGAATGATTATTTTTACGGCCACAGGCAACACGGCTACTGATTGTTGCCAATGCTGTTTTTGTAGTTGTAGACAAATTAAACTAATTTCTATTTTGGTGAGCGACAATGTGTGAATGCAGTGTTGCCAGTGTAATATAAATAAATTCAATTATTGTAAACTTAAAAATATATTATTTTATTATACAAAAAGAAAAAACAAACTTTATTTCCAAGCCAATGAAATGATTTCTTGTCATATACTGTGCACTTTAAATATATTTTATTGGAATAACACTATTTAAGAGTATTACATACATAAAAGCGGCTACACTGGCGTATGAAGAGAATTCAACTACAAACAACAACACAAGGTTATTGATTTGGTGGTGTCGTTATAGAAATAATTAAGTAGCTGACTACGAGGTGACGATTGTAGCCAACAACTTTTGTAGTCGGTGTTCGTGTAGCCTGCTGTCGTTATTGTGTTTAATGCTTAAGAAATATACGATTTAATGAATTGCAAAACATCAAATTGATTAATTTTTTTATGTAAAATAATCCCAAAAAATTTTAAAACCGCGAAACGAAATTAAAAAGACTTAAAATGTTCATATTTGTTTTCTAAGAAAATCACAATATAAAAATGCACTTAAATTCCTTTCAGTGTATCCTTTATTATTTGTACAAATTCCCCCCACCAGTCTTCCTTTCTGGACAAACAAACTAAAATAAACATCCGTTTAATGTGTAGATACAAGACTGCATATAAATAATGCTGAAAATACTTGCTTTTCCCGTGAGCTGTTAACTGTGCCAAAACAGGAAGATAAAAAACGTTAAAGAAGAAGTTGCAATTTTTGAGTTTTGAATTTGTTAACAATTGAGCCACAAGGTAGGAAGTGCACTGCATTTACAATCACAATCTTATCTTTTTGTGTTTCTACACACGTGAAATTAAAGTAGAAAGAATCAGTATTTAGATTGGAAAATTAATTAAAACGTTGCAGAAGTCTAATCGCCAGCTTTGGAAATTTTGAGATTACAAATCAGTTTTAAGCCATTTCAGCAAACCCGTTAAAATGAAATAATACGCTTTTACTTGGCTGATATCGAAAGGACTTATAGAAAGGAAATAATGCACAACAGGTTTGACACTAAATCCTTAATTTTTACAAAAGAAACAATTTTAAAGTTAAGGTACGGTCACACTGTGCAAATATTTGCCCAGAAAAGCGTAACCACTAAACACTAACCCCCTTATTCATAAAAATTATGAGAGTCTAATAACAGCGTTAATAAAACAAAATTTCATATGAAATTCGCTCTATTACACTCTTATAAGCCTCTCATTATTTTCATGAATAGCGGAGCAAAAAAGAAACACATTTTAATTTAGATACGAGTTTCTTAAGAAAACCAGTTTTATAAATTTTTTTTATATGAGTAAGACCAGCACTCAGGGGAAGACCCCTACATATGCAGTGCATTGCGCTGGAATTGGAAAAGAAAGTGATACTGTTAAGAGGATAGATAAAAACAGGCAACAGAATAGAGAATTTCATTGCAGGAATTTTTAGTTTTTTACTTCGCCGGTGAATAGTTTTGCTACAGGTACCAACGAAGGAGGCTGCTTTATTCTGCTCTTCAGGACATGACGGTATTAATCGCTGTCAGCGACCAGTGTTATGCCTTCTTCATTAAGGCGAACCGACAACGGAATAATCCGTATCAAAATAGTACCATAAATCTTTTGAAGGGGCCGCTCTGCTACAAAGTCAAATAATTAAAATGCAAACTCGTATCAGTAGATACGAGATGGTTTACAACAAAATATGCATTCTAAGTAAAAGCTTATCAACAGAAAGCCATTAAAAATTAATCAAAACAAATTACAGGGAGAGCTTTGAACTGAAATTAGTAATTCTAAGTTTAAATAACAAGAGATTTCCGAATAAGATATACTTTTCAAAACACCTTCTTTTTTCCATAAGATGTACTTTTTCCATAAAAGGTACTTTTCCAGTGAGAGCCACTTTAAAAAAAAAGTTCTTTTACAACGAAATATACTTTAAAAAAAGGAATTTTTGAGAAAAGGTACTCTTTTAAAAAAAAGTTCTTTGTGAAAGAAATATACTTTTAAGAAAACGAACTTTTTTAAAAAAGATACTCTTTGAAAAGAAAGTAGTTTTCGGGTAAGAGATATTTTATAAATAAAAGGTACTTTTTTAGTAAAAATAACTTTTCCAATAATATGTTACAAAGAAAAGGTACTTTTTCAATACAAGACACTATGAAGTAAAAAGATACTTTTTGTATAAGATAAACTTTTTCAATAAAAGTCATTTTCTTGTTAAAATACACTTTTAAAAGGTACTTTATGAATAAAGGGTAATTTTAGAGTAAGATATACCTTTTGAATAAAATCTACTTTTTTTAATAAAAGGTACTTTTTCAATGACAGGGAGTTTGTGAATAAAAGAAAGTTTTGGAATAAAAGACACTTTATAAACTAAAGGTACTTTATGAATTAAAGTTACTGTATAAATAAAAAGTACTTCTGGACTAAAAAGACACTTTATGAAGGTACTTTATGACTTAAATCTAATTTTTGAATAAAACATATTTTTTTTAATAGAAGTTACTTTTTCAATTAAACACACTTTTGGAATAAAAGGTATGTTATAAAGCTGATTTTTTTAATAAAAGGTACTCTTTTAATAAAAGTTGCTTTTTTAATAAAACACATTTTTGGAGCAAAACATACTTTATGAATACAAGATACGTTTTAATAATGCAAACTTTGAAAAACGTACTTTTAATGAAAAGTAATTCTTCAATAAAAGATTAGTTTCCAATAAGAGCTAGTTTTTGTATACAATGGTACTTTTTAAACGGAAGGTACTTTTTAGAGCTTGCCGAATGAACTGCATTTTTCCTATAAAATTGATTTTTCCAAAAAAAAACTAAATTTTTTATAAAAACAACTTTTTCAATACAAGATACTTTGCGAATTAAAAGTACTTTTTAAATAAATAAAAGTACTTTTTGAATAAAATGTACCTTCAACAAAATTGTTCATTTCTGAAAAGGTATTTATGGAAATTTTCACAAAGAAACATAAAATTCTTTGACAGTTAGACAGAATCTCATGGGATAAAATAAATTTGGTAACTCGTTTTTCAAAGGGTGCACCACCTTTTAAGAATCAATAATATAATTTAAGAAAATGAGCTGAAGCTTGTTCCTTGTTACTTTATTTTTTATTTCTCGATTATTTATATTTGTTGTTTACAATTTAATTTAATAAAATAACAAAAAATAAATTTTTACAAATAAAAAATGCAAAACGTATTCAAACCATGTGTATATATCGTCTCCCCAAATGCAAAATAGCGTGTCATCATTTTCCAAAATATAATACGAGAACAAAAAACGTTATAAAATGAAAATCATTGAAACAAACTTTCCAACTCTAGATACAAATAAAACTGTTTAATTTTCATTTAGACTTGAAAATTTTGCTTAAATTTTCCAAGAAGTTTCTATTTGATAAGCTTATTTGCTTCTCTTTTAACCTTGTGAAAAATGGTGATACAATATTTTGCATTTTAGGCGACGCCACATTCATCGTCATGCATTTTGCACTTCATTACGAGTATAAGTAAATTATATTGGAATTATTGGAAAATTATCAGGCTAGAAAAACAACCACATCTCGTACATGTCATTATTACGTTTCGCTTTAACAATAAAATAAAAATTTATTAGAATTATGCATCTGGCAGCAGCAAAATTAAAAGGTGAACAGTGGGAAATCGATGCTTTTCTTGGTTTCTTTTTATTCGAAAATTATTTATAATCGACATCAATTGTTTATGATCCTGAATTTATTAAAAAAAAAACTCAAGCAAATAAAATGATTAAAACAAGTGAAACAGTGACTTTTTAATTTGCTTAAAGATTTTAAAAAAATTTATAAAAGCAGAGACAAGCAAGCACATGCAGATATTATTTTCGCCATTCACGTTGTATGCGAACGATGTGTTTTACTTTTCGTTTGAAAAAAACTATATTTCAAACTTTTTTGACAGGCATCGAAAGTTTTATAACAAGCCTATTAGCAAGAAAAATATTTCAAGCTTCTTTCAATAGTTTGTAGCGGAGTATTCGTTCAGTGGCTTCAAAACCGCCAGTCTGGCAAGGCTGTCAGCTGTTATATATCTGCAGCGTTGCCATTTGCCAAGTTTTTCCTTTTTTTGCAAGTTTTTTCTTATGTTTTGTATTTGTTAGAAAAACACGTTTTTTTTTGTTAATAAAATATTTTTCATAAAAATGATATCTAATGTATTGTCGTTTATTATTTTGCCATATTTAAAGAAAAGGTTTTTTTTTATTAAAAAACAGTTTTTTGAAAAAAAATATGGTAACGCTGTATATCTCTCATCTGAAGTGTCATTTGCTTTACTCAACATTTTTGCCGAAAAAGAATACCGAAGGTGTGCGAAATATTGAAAGAAATAAAATTATTTAATGATAATAAAACCCAAGAAGAGTTTTATTTATAAGTTTGCGACCCACAGCCCGAACAAGAAGAATTGAATACCAAAATAAGGTCGAATATTATATAAAAATTAATTATTTTTTGTTATTCTGTTATTTCGTTATTGTTTTTTACAATTTATTAGGGTGATTCACACCGGCCTTGTTAATTCGTTAGTCGTTATTCGATAGTTTTTTACGTGTATTTTGTTTTTGTAAAATTAACAAATTATCGAACTGCCGAGTAACAAAGTACCAGTCTGGCAAGCTTGGTAATTTTCTTGTTACTCGGTAACAAAAAACAACAGAAAATTTTTGCAAAAGTAAGTAATTTTTCTATTTTTTTTTTAACAAAATTGTTGCATTCACTTTGATTATTAACTAATTTTCAGTGGAGCCGCTAAAGAAAATGCGCAAGCGGGAAAAACCTCTTCGACATGTAAGTACAATGAGCAAGTCATCATATAGCTCGTCAATGGTATCCTCCACCAAATCTTCATCATCACTAAATACGTCTTAAAAGAATTATAAAATTAGTTCCATGTCTTTCTGATTACCTATTTTAAATACTTACCAGTAATAAATTTTATTTCCTCCAAAGAATTTTCAATTACATTTTTTACTATTTTTGTTTTTGCACTTTCTCGAGGCATTTTTGCTTTTTAATAAATTTAAATCATCTGTTTTGTAGCAAAAGTTACCGCACTACTGAGATAGAACAAAAAGTGTGTTCACAGTAAAGTGTTTCAACAAATTACCAACTAACAAATTACCGGATTAACAGACTCGGTGTGAATACCCCTATTGTAATTTTTATTTTATTTTACTATTTTATTTCATTAAAAAAATTTTTTTCATTTGAATTAAATTCAAATTTATTAAGAGTGGAATAGTTGGAGCCATCATACTGGCAGAACGGATCTGTAGTGATTTTGGGGCCGCTATACTACGCCTTAATAATTTTGAATATTGCCAGATTTTTATTAATTTTCGCGAGCAGAATTATGTAAATCTTTTTCATAAAAAATAGTTCACGATGACGGTAACGGTAACCCAATTAAATGTCTTTTAGTTTAAAATATAATATTCATATTCGGATTCATATTTGCGAATATCAAAAACAGACTTTCGGCACATCACTAACCGGTACTCTCATCTATATTTTCTGATTTCATAATAACAACAATAATAATGCATTGCACTGGGAGGGCTGGTCCTACAAAACAACCGCAGACATTAAAAGTTTTTGGAATTTTTAAGCTTTCAACTATTTACGGCCAAGGGTTTTCTATTTTTCAAATCGGTTAGAATTTAGGCCGCCATCTCACAATATGATTATTTATACCTCAGAATGACTTAATATTTGCGCCACACATCTATTCGCATCACAATGCATTTGACAGTTCATTATCAAGCGCTTTGAATGATTGTGACGCCATAAGAAAACTGTTGACAATTAATTCCCTTCTGTTTATTTTTAAAATGATCTGAGTTGCCAATAAACTAGTTCATGCCCTGAATTATCAATATTTTAATAAAAACAAACCTAACGCCTTCCTATAAACACAAATCACAGCAACAAGAGCAAAAATAGAAATAAAAGAAGCATTAAACAAAAGCAAAAGCAGAGGCTGGGAAAATAATAATAATTATATTTTTTATTAAACTCTCACCACTTGGTAAGTGGCGCGAAAGTGCTGCGATGTGATGAGCCAAGAGGTGCAGGCCGGGCAGCAATTTTGTTATTTTTCGCTTTATTGACTACGACGACTTGTAATAAACAATTAAAAGCAAAAATACCAATAAAACGTATGAAACAAGTCATATTTATCAGTAACATTGTATTATTTATGGAAGTTTGTATCGGCTGTGTGTTTGCAAATCGTTGTATTTTTAATAATAAAAATTGTGGTCTTAAAATAGAAAAGTCTTAATTTTGTTAGAGCGTCTGGTCGATGATGCTCATGTGCTTTCATATATTTTTCTTCTTCCTTTTAAGAAATGCACACGAGAAGAGTTAAAAGTTGAATGATTTTAAAAACAACATGTACAATTAAATAAACCGGAAACAGGAAATGAAATGATATTGTCTAAAATTGAAGCAAAGATGATTGAAAATCTTGATCAAATGTTGGCAACCTTTTCGAAAAACAAACAAAAACATTCTTAGTAATTCAATCTTGCACAGTGCTGCCAAATTTTTAACAAACTTATTTATTTAAATTTCTTTTGCAGTCACTGACAGTGGGACTGTTTCTTGCAAATAAATTCGCAAAGATGTAGTATTTGTGTATGCTTAATTCATTTTCATTGAAGAAAAAGAAAACGAATATATCTTCAAATATATTTGGGGTATTCAAGTGCTCATGTCATAATATTTTACACTAGTTTACTAGTTCAAAATATTTTTATTTACTTCAAACAAAAAGGTGCAATACACTTCTTTAAACAGTAGCAACAGAAAATATTTATACAAACCGCAAAAAGTTCGCATATTTGCAAGCTGGCTAATATTTTTTGAATATGTTCAAAGTCGAAAACTATTGCGAAAATTGGCAAAATTTATAACAAAATATTTGGAATAGAGGGCACGTTTTAAAGTT
Organism: Linnaemya vulpina; assembly: GCA_963675445.1. Classification (NCBI taxonomy): domain Eukaryota; kingdom Metazoa; phylum Arthropoda; class Insecta; order Diptera; family Tachinidae; genus Linnaemya; species Linnaemya vulpina. The sequence goes on from OY776277.1 coordinate 4,806,101, forward strand.
AATTAATGTCGATTTCTTTTCTACTAAATAATGCAACATTTTTCACACTTTTTAACAGAAAATGGCCACATTTTGCCATTTCCAAATAAGGAATTTATTAAAAATAAATCCAACAATTCTCACGAAAAATAATTTCTGTTTTAAAACTCTTCCGAAACGTCACTTTTTAGAAAACAAGTGAAAAATGTTGCATGTTTTCTAGAAAAGAAAACGCCATAAGAAACTTTCAAAATAATATATAATATACATATAATCTTGACACCCGAGACAATCTTTTCACCATTCTGCTAATTTTAAAAGCAAAGCTAACGCAACATGGCTTTTAGTGCTGTTCTAATTTGTTTTTTTAATCAGCTTAAGTGAAACCGTGGGAGCATGTGAACTGACCCGAAGGAGTCATTATTTCCGTTTTTTTACTTCACAATAATTTTATCAAACAAAATTCGAACGCTATTATCTCTATTGTTAAATATTAAAAACATTATAAATGATATTTAAAAAACTGCCTTTAAGTTAACGTCCGAGTTAGCCAACTTCGGGAGACGCCCTTGACCCAATCCCTTCATATTACGAAGCCATAAAGATATCTTAGACCCCATTTACACAATGATGTCAAAATCGTTCTCTATTTATCTCTAAAAGAATCTTGTATTTGAACAGTGATTTTTAAAAAATGTGTTTGTTTAGAGTTGATTTTCTTGAGTTTAATTTTTCAATATTCTGAAGGCCAGAACAAAAATTAATGCATGATGTTTTTTTCTCTTTTTCTTATACGCCTCCACCATAAAAAAAACCCACGATGTTTGCTCACGCTTTTAAATCATCGTGTGAAGTGGGTGCAAAGCCGTCCGCCAGCTACAGAATTATTTAAACAAACAATTTTTTAAAATTAGTGTACGAGAGTCAATCACTCAGCCTTTGAAATCAAACCAACATGGAACTAAGTTTTTTTGTAGGCCACAATCAAATCCAACCAGACTTAATAGTAACCAACTGATATCAATAATTTAACACACGATTCAAAAACTGTTTCCTTAAATGATGAATCAAACGTTGGATGTAGCAAATTCCATCTCCTTGACCACGTGGTATTTCCACTTAAATGCGAATGCTTTAAAGTTACTTGCACAGAATTTTCCAGGCCTGATATATAATCATGTTCTCTGCCAACAACAACAACAATCTGAATATAAAATATTAATTTAATCTAATTAAAAATATTTCTATATTAAGCTCTCCCAAGCCAAATAAATTTTCATTCGTTCGGAAATATTTCGAAAATGTGCAACGTACTTTATCGAACTAAAGAGTTTCGCTGAACTCAAGATCGGAAAACATTTTAATTTTTGTACAACAAAAACCATAAACGATCCTGTGGCAGAAAAACTTACTGAAAATTTATTTCTCCATCTACAATTTAAGTGAAAACTATCTGTGATGTAAACGAGTACCTTATAAATACGAAACTATTTATATTATGAAACACAAATGAGATTTTTCAATTGCATTTTGAAATTTAATATTATAAATAATTTAAGGATAAGAAAAGTGCAATATTATCAATTACTAAATTTATAAAGTTAATTTATCCATAAACAACTTAATTGAGTGATTATCTTGTGGCTTTTAATTAAAAAGTAATTCGATTTTTTTTACTGAAAGAATTTTACAGGAAATCATAAGCTAAGGTGAGTTAAAGCAAAGTGAAAAACAACGATAATTAACCCCTTACGGGGTCAACAAAATAAGTTTGATAAGAATTTCATACACATGGTTATCAATTAAACAGAAAATTATGTTTTTTTATTAACGAACAATAACAAAAACTTTAACTTAGTTACAGTATGCAACAAGCAAAATGGCACTGCTACAGTTTTTGTTATTGTAGACTAAATTTAACATTTTATAGATGAGTTCTTTTGAACTTTTCATGCTACACTACAGATACGTCAGTCAACCTGTTCAAAAATTTACAAAAACGTGAAAACAACTTTTTTTAATGTTTATGATAGCAAAGAATGGTTTAAACTTTTTTGCCTAGTGTTATTAGCAATTTAGCTACCAAAACAAGCCCCAGACAATCGCTGCCCTTGTAAAGATTATTTACCGCAAATCTTGTAAAAATATGTTTTCGTCATAAGAACAGAGTGGCACTTTTGTAACATTATTTCGCCAGTATCTCATGCGAAAAACTTTTATATGTTTGACATCATTTCGCACGAAATCTTCAACAGGGTATCAGCCCAAACAGAAAAAAGTTATATAGATCCAAATGGAGATTTCCATTGTTCAAAATTATTATTTTTGTAAATTTAAGTTACATATTTTTTAATTTAATTAATTTGAAACAAATTAATTCATAAATAGTATTCGTTGAATACTTTTGCACCGCGCTGTACTCATGCCGCAATACCTATTTTCGGTCCCAAAATTTTTGAAAATTGTTAGACTGCAAGTCTAGCATCGTTGAATTTGAATAATAAAATATTTTTAACAAAAAACAAATAACTAACGTTTATTTGTCTAGATTTCAGTCTAGATTTCTATTTATTCCATTATCTCATGGGGTAATTTGATTAAATGTCAGCCACATTTGTGACACATTTTCAAAACATTTTGAGTGCAAAGATCGGGCAAATAGCATTTCCGAATAAAAACCAGCAGAGTTTCATATATATTTAACAAAGTTGCAATACTTTTATGTCTTACAAAGCGAAAGGCATAAAATCTGAAACGAAAAGAAGCGCCAGTCCCTCATAAGCGCTTTGGCATTTAAAGGTTTAACAAACAGCTCTATGTAATATTGAGCAAATTATTTGCACTGCCTTAATGGTTAATTAAACAATAAATTGCTAAAAGGCCAAATTAATTTCGTATTCCAATTTAAACTACACTTAATTATGATTGTACAAACAAAACTACTTCTAAGAATTATCAAGCGATTTGCATTTCCAGTAAAAAACAAAATAAATTAAAGGAATCATCAAAGTTAAATATAAAAATAACTTGCCGGCATTTATGATGTGAGTAAATATACTCTTAATAATATTAAAAACCAATGCCCAAAGGATGGCAAAATTAAAGTCATACACCCCCACACGCACACACGCATACACACACACACACACACACACACACCCACACACACACATGCATACAGCACGCATACGCACAAAAAGTATTTGAAAATAATTTATCTGACTTACCATAGAGAGATTGAAACGAATTAAAAATTAATGATTATTATTCTTCAAAAAGAAGCCTGCAAATAAAAAAAACAAGGAAAAGAGATGTATTTAAAAATTAAATTATATAGATAAAAAGAAAATAAAAGCAAATATGTAAATAAATTTTATTTTTATTTATAATAGAGATGGACATGGATGATCTGATTGATGTAAATTTTCCCTTCAATTGGGTTGAGTGAACATAAACGTAATTATCTTATAAAAAATAGTTTGCGCTGTTTTAAACCTGGACTGATTTTGTTAACATGCAGACAACTTATTTATGGCGGCAAATTATCAATCGATTAATTAGTTGTATCTTGGCAACACAGATTTTAATAGCCGCATAAAAATAATCGATTAATTCGTTTAATTTTTTTTTATACATAAAAAAACACTAGAACAAAATTCAATTTTATCAATTTTTAACGAATAATTCTTATAACTTGGATGTAACGATACAGATTTTTGCCGATACCATACCGATAGCGACACTCAAGAAGACATATCGGCGGTATCGATACCGATACCCATACTGAATGTGAATTCAAGTAGATAAAGTTTTCCACTACACAATATCGCAGTGTTACATATTATCGATACACTGGCGAATTTCCCGCCACTTCGTTAGTGCACCCAACGAAATTTACCGTCCACCGGGAAGCAGATTTATAAATAAAAGACAACCAACTCTCGCTTACCAACTTAATTCTGTACCACATGATTTTAATTCGCAATGTCCCACTTGATATATTTCTTTGTTTTGGAAAAATATCACTCACTGAAATAATTTCATATTTAATAAGCGAGTCAAATGATGTATATCTGATTTCCGTCAACAGAATTGGCAATCATTTCTGCAAGACGTGGTACTTTTTTATTGCTTATCAATGTGGGACTTATTTTTGTTGGTTCTGTTTCTAAGAAAGCATCTTTTGTGGGACTTATAATTGTAAAATATAAAGTACTTGTCCAAGAAAGTACCTTCTCCAGAAACTCCTATGAAATAAGTATCTTTCTTTAAAAGTACCTTTTCAAAAATGTATGTTTTAAGAAAGTACCTTTTTCAATTAACTAATAGTTTGACTAAAACAAGTTACCCAAGAGCGGTATACTTTTACCTGTTATAACTAAGAAATTAAAAAAAAGACAGAAAATATTCGAGACTTTATTCTGAAAAATAAAGCGCGCTAAAAAGGTTTCTGCTATGTACTATAGCTCAAAACATACATGGGCTACAAAAAAGTACCAAATTCAATTTCTACCCCTTTTTAACCCCCTAAAAGTGCACATATCAAAAAAGTACCCAACAGGTAGCGAGTTATTTTTGAGTATTATTTTTGGACCATACAAAGTTTTGAAATTTTAAGTACAGCTATCGTAGTTTCCGAGATATAGCATAAGCGATTTCACACTTTTTTGTCCCTTTTTACCCCCTTCATAAAAGCATTTCCAAAAATACTTTCTTAGTGGATCTAAAATCGGAAAGAGGACCTACACACCAACTACCAGGTCTCTAAAATTAATCGTTCAAGATGACCAATGATATCCCAGACAGTCAGTCATTCACGTTACTCTTTTACATGTGAAAATATCTAAATAGTAAGATTAATAGGATTAATTAAATTGTGTGTTTAGTTTAATTAATTTTGATAATCTATTATATATAAACCAAACACTTTTTACACTTTTCAGTATTTTACAGTTGGTGTAAGTGGATGTCAGCAAAATGCTATTCAACTGATTCAGTTTCGCTTCGTGCAATTCAAATAAATCACTAACCAATTAAATAGTTTTGTACTGAGTTTAATAAATTTATATATTATAATTGTAGATACAAATCTGTTCATAATTAATATATAAAATGAAAGAATAAGATAAAAAGAAATACTTGCATTCACATGCATACATGCGAGCTTATAAATCTTTACTTATGAAATTTATAAATCTCCTTAATGATTCATTAATACAAGTTAATACACGCATTTACATTTGGAAATTTACCATCGCACGAAAAAAAATCTTTGAGATACATTCAAAGTTGGAGCAGTTTACATTCAAAGAATTTAATCAAAGCATGAATCAATTGTTTTTTGCAAAAATGTTTGTCTCTTCAAAATTCCTGTCACGTCTAAATTGACTTTTAGTAAATGTTTGTTTTACAACAATGAAACAAAAACACACATACACGCGCACACGCACACACACTCACCATGTAAATACTATGTGTTCCTTCATGCCTATTTCATACGACAGATACATTTATTTAATTCATATTCAACAGGTACGAATGAAACTAAAGAAACTTAATAACAGTATTTGTACAATAATTAAAAGAGCAAAAGTTACCAGCACTCTTTCCACCCACTTGCAACTTTAAATGTTTTTTTTTTTGCCACGTTTGTGTAATCAGGACTTTAATAAGGCCTCTGTCTGCTGTGCCATTATTTTCCACATGTTGCACAGTTTTTAGTTTCATTGAGAGTACATCAATCAGCTATTTGAAATTAAATATTTGGAGTTATTAGAAGAGTCATATTAAAACTCAAATTTTCATATCTGGATTAAGTTTAAACTTAGTTTAACTTAGTCTGGAACTCTTTTTCCAACGAAATGTGATTTTCTTTTACGATTTCATTCTAGACCAACATTTTAAGCAAAACTAAGCTGTTCCGTCAAACAAACTTCGTAATGACGGCGCAAGTCCGTTTTCAGATTAATTAAACTTAGATTAACTGAGATCTCGTAAACCCAGTCTTAAGAGCACTTTCCAAATTTGTGTATTCTCTGGTAACTTTTATTTTAATTCTTTATGACATTTTGCGATTGAAGCCTGCAAAGTTCTTTACCTGCCGCCCACGATTTTGGTGCCAACAGATTATTTTCTTTGGTGATATGGAAAACCACCCTTAAACACTCTGGTCAACGATATGCTGAGGGAAAGTTGTCGCTTGTGTAGTCGTGGACTATACGACGCAAGAAATCGTCCCTTGTGTAGTCGATTTTCTGGGCATATATTTTTGAAAATTTCGTCAACGATTTGTTTGAATTTTGTCAATCCATCATCCACGATTTTTCGTTATCTTGTAACACCTCGTGCCGCATGTCTTGAACACATGGTCATCTGGGTATGTTCTCGTTAAAGTTTTAATCGCATTAAACATTTTATTGTTGTTTGTTTTAATCGTTTCTTAACGAAATTTAACTTGTTGTCAAAAGTTGAATACTATTAACGGATTAGTTTTCTACTGCAATAAGATTTCTTGGGATTAAAAGTCACAAGAATGTTGAAAACTTTTCGAAACGAAAAGTTCGCAGCAAACTGCTCACTCCTTTTGCATTAGAATCAAATGCTGAAATACAAGTAAATTAAATGTAATAAATAATCTTGAAATCATTCAAAAAGCATTTAAAAAGTTTCGAGCCTCAGTGGTCGTCAAGTTAGCCAGATGTGGCGATTGCTGGCCAAACTTGCCCAATTTCATCTGTTATGGGGATAAAATTTTTGATGTGGCAACATGGGGATTTTTTCTGCGATATAAAAATAATATGACGAAGAATGTGGCATTTTTCCTGTAGGAAAACATTTTGAAATGGCTTCACAATTTGTTTGATAAGTTGTTATTTACTTTGTGTTACAAAAAATATTTGACTCATGATTTAAAAACATCATCATTTAATCATATTATTTTGTTTTCATTTTCTTTCAGATTCCTGCAAACATGAAACTGTCAGTGTCATTCTTTTTGATTGTCATCTGCACGATGTGTTTGGCCGCCCAACAAAGTCAAGCTAAAAGTAAGTTCTCCCACAAAAAAAAACCTTTTTAAATTCAATCAATTTAGAAAAGCTGCATTCTGTATTAAAAGGATGCGTTTTAAGCTGTATTATTTTGATTGAGTTACTTTAATGCTACTGGTATTATTTCTATTTATTTTGTTTTTCTATCAACGGTAATTTAGTTGAGGAGTATATTGAATTGTTCATGGAACGGAAGCACCCAGCATAAGAAATTGTTAGTTTTAAAATCTCAAAACACTTCATTCCAAATTAGCTAATAAATAGAAAATAAAGAACACTTCATATTAAGCTTAAAGATTCCTGAGATGTAACACACAACCGTGTGTTCATTATTTCACATTAAATTTAAATAAAGTTCTATTTTAAGTGTAAAATTTTTTTAACCCAAATCACTCAGACATTAAAAGGCATACAGCATCCACAGGATGATTATGTTATTGTACGTTTTTCCTTATTTTATTTATTTTTTTTTTATCATTCAACTGTAGAAAAAACATTCACAACTGACACAATAAATGCAAGGCACATGAACATTCAGTCAGTCTTTCCCAGCAAAAATAAACGTTTGAATAAATTCGTATTTATAAAATTGTTGAGTAGACACTCCTTCTTCAATAGCAATTTATATTCTGTTCGCACTCGGGCCCTGATTTTGTAAATCACTTTGAATTCATGATGTTTCTAAGTGCCATATCACACTATGACTCTTTAGTGCGACTTTATAGGCAGACTTTTTTATTTTGTTGATGCGAGGTGTTAAGAAGCCAGTTGGGAACAATAAAGTCAGGAAATAAAAATTTCCGGGGAAGATGCAAACTAAGTGAAGACATGATTTTGCACTAATTGTCAATACATTTTTCTTTTAAATAAGTTTTATTCTTCACCCGTTAATATTTTAAGATATTAGATAGGGGTTTTCGTATTTTCTGTGACGATGTATAAAAAAGGCATGGGGAATCAGCCATAATGTGAATGAGTGTGACTTTTCATAGTGCGGTCAAAAGAAATGTTTCAAAATAAGGCACGCTAAACGGCATAATATAAAATGACACTAAAGAAGCAAAAACCAATTTCAAAAAATATTTAAAATTTGTTTTTTTTTTGTGCAAAATTTTTTCTGCAAATAAAAGTACAAAAATTAATGCGTTGCTTTGGTGGAAAAAAAGGAAGCAGAACTGCTGTAATATACGTTGTCAAAATAGGCTATTTTAATAAGCATCATATTACATGAACGCACCCATTATTATTTTAAGATATATAACACGCAACGAAAAACATTCAATAAATTATTATTTATTATTATTTATATATATATATATATATATATATATATATATATATATATATTATATATATTTATTTGTGAAATAGTACGTTTTGCTGGTTGTGGGTTGATCTCTTTGACACTTGAGTGATTGGAATGTTCCAATACAAGAGCAAATCGATCATATTGAAATATCAATCGATAGACTATGAATTTTTTTATTACATTTTGCATGTGAAAAACTTGACGATTCGAGAAGTACAAAAGTAAACAAGGCGAAGAAGTAGGATTTTCAAGCATTTGCAAATTTAAGTTGCTAAAAATATTTTCGAAAGTTTCCACAACAATTTCATCGATTTTTTATATTTTTTTGCGTAAACTTTCTGATTCATATTTTGTAATGAATGCATATCGCTAAACCCATGTAGAGAGGCTCTAACTCAGGCAATTGAAAAGTTACTATGTAGAGAAACTGTAGTATCACAATACAAGTTGTTATTATCAATATTATTTCAATAAATTGTTGTGACTTGATGTGTGTATGTGTGTGATTCTATGTGTGTAAAATGTGTATACATATTGAAAAATGAGGATTATTACCGTTGTCGAATCGACTCGACAGTTTGATAGAGACTAAAGGAAAACATGTATAATGTGACTTAAGTCCTTTCTACATGAGACCAGCCATATATAATGTCATATACGAGGTCATACACTTAAGCGCCTAAGCGAAAAATTCGAGGATCTTCCCTTCTTGATAAAAACGAAATTGCTGCTTCTGCAGCAGGACCTAGTCTAGTCATTGAAGATGACCCATGTCTGTTTTAAAATTGAAGCCCCGTTTCCTTTACTTTTCCTACTTCTTTAACTACTTTATTAAATATTTCTGAAAATATTTCTTAAGTCTGCCTCTTTGCAATTGTTTGCTGGGACAGCAAATGAACTCAGTTCGAGCAGATGTGGATGTTTGTTGTACGAGTGCATGTGCATGTGCGTGTGTATTTCACATGTTCATAATTTACTACAACAACAAAACAATACACAACAATGAAAAAAGAAAACAATAACAGCGACGTAAAATGAAAATTTCACAAGTAACTTCCGTTTTTTGTACGGAAAAATTGACAGCACAAATAGAATCGGTTAAAATAAAGCAAAGAAATTAGCAACAAGAATGTAAAGGAAGGATGACAATGGGTTTGCCAGCATGAACTAAATATCAGTTTGTATGGAATTTCACAGGTTTTTCATTTGAGCTTTTACTTTCGGAATAAGGAAAATATTGTTATATAAGCGAATATGCGCATAGTTAATTTGCAGCAGCAACACCAGCCAGTTGCAACAAGATAAATAGCAAATTATCATATTTTCCTTAAACATTCTCATATTTATTTATTTATTTTTTGTCTTGTACATACAACCAAATTTATATGTAAACCCGTATGTAAAAGCGATTTGGCATGTATCAATTCTTGAACCGATTAATCAGCACACGATTAACTGTGCGATTAATTAGAAATTTGCGGTTAATTATGGTCGCTTAACCCACTAAGCAAAATTGAATAAAGTTATTCTGCAACTATTAGCCAACTTCACGTCCAGACAATCGCCCATATTATGAATGACGACGTCGACGTCACATCAATACGGCAGCAAAAAATTTTCACTTGTCATTTAATTGTGGACAATAATAATCTTATTATTAACAGCCTTTGGGTATTCTCTAAGGCGTATAATATTAATAGAACATGTTACCAGGAATCAATTCCGCTCGACAAAGACTAGACAATTGACAATTTTTTGCTGGCGTGTTGATGTGACGTCGACGTCGTCATTCATAATATGGGCGATTATATGCAACAGGACACTTTGTGCCTATTTTTGTAAATCGATCGTGAAATCGGTCGTTAAAGTGGTTTGAGAATTATTCCACAAAAAAAAACACTTTTGAAAGAAGTTTATTTTAGAAAGTCACTAGCTTGGATCGATTCGATGAGGCCGTTCACACACACACACACATGTAGACATAGTGACTCCATCAAAAAAGTAGCCAGGAAAGATATAGATATAGGAGTTCTAAACGTCGAGATCTGATGAGAACAAAATTTTTGCGCAACGGGGTAAAACCATAAACAATTTTTGAAAATTTTAAATTTTCCTAGAAAGTTGTTAAACTTCGTTTAAATATTTGAAAAAGTCCTGTTTCTAAAAGATTGATTATGGAGATCTCTGGAATATATTAAATTATTTTCATTAACACTTATTTATCAATTCCCCTTTTGTTTTATTTAGATCAAGCATTATTATTTCCCCTTTCACACACATCAGGTTTTCTTGATCAGTTTTTTTTTCAATTTTCTTTTAAACCTGCATTTACGTCCATACGCGAACATTTTGTTTCATCATGTTTCATTTTCTCTGCTTTCAACTTTATATGCTTTTTGATATTCTGCAGCCAACTTCAAGTGTGAAGTTCACTTAAGTTTGATGGTACAGTCAGGTTTGTACCTCTTTTCATTCTCTTCTCCCCCTTCTCCTACTATAAACTCAAGACTTGATGAGTCAAACTTGCTGTGTGTGAAAGGGGACTTATTGATTTTTTACTACCAAAATCTAAAGAGAATGAATAACACGTATATTTAATACACGCTGATATATGCGGAAGAAAAAGTAATAGTTTTAATGAAATTATTTGAATAAACCATAATTAGCAAAATTACACTGTTTTATATCATATATAAAATTCTATATTGTGAAGTTTTACTTTTATATAAAATTCTATATTGTGAAGTAAACGATTTGTAAGAAAATGTTGCCGATCAGTTTGTTTTAAGAGCCTTTTGAGTATGAAATTATTAGCAGAAGATCAGAAAAACTACAGATTTGTTTAAGTGTACGATCACATACAAAATCAAACTCACACGTGATTGAAGCAATTCCTCTGGACTCTGTCCATTTCGAATTCATAAATATTGTTTCCAACTCAATATATTATCATGCAAAAAGCATTATAAATTGAATACATAACGTGAGTCAATCATCTGCAGACTCCCGCAAATTATTACGAAGTTTTAAGTCACAGAAATTTGTTGAACTTTGGGACACAATCATTGCCTCCAGGTGATAAGCTTCAAATATGTACTTTGATATTAAAATTATTAAGAGGGAAAATATAAAGTTTTATAATAATAATAATGAACCGACATTGAAAACAGCTCATGAAAGCTTTGGCCAACAGCAAGCATGTGATATATTGATACAATAACTGTTATAAGTAATTTAAAATTAGATATTCCCTGTAGAATAAAATGAATTAGAATAAAGTGTTAATAGAGTTATTTGGAGGATTAAAAGTTAAAAAGGGAAAGCCTAGCGTCCACCAAACTGTTAATAGATTTGAAATAAAAGTCCAGGAGCCAAATTACAGCTTTCTATATCGATGGAAATTTCAATGGAATTTATATACAAAATTTCGATCGATATCGAAAGTCATAATTTTCTTCCAGCTCCTGATTTAAGCCATAGAAACGTTGCATAAAATGTTTTCCATATCCCTGATTTATTGCACTCCCTAACCCCAAATCGTGGATTTAATTGAGAAGCAGGAATGCAGAGTTGCATTTGGGGATGCTTTTCATACTTTAAATATTTTGGAAATATTTTTACTTACATTATTTGTTAATTAAATTCAGCATGATATTATTTAAATTAATTGTAATTAAAACAATGTTTTAATGAAATATTCCTCCTGCAGTTAAAGTAAAAAGTTTCTCTCGATGTAGCACTGCGTTCTTTAATCGGTTAATCGCTCGTTTACTAATGCCCTTAAGGTTCAATTAGACGAGTCGTGACGCGCACAGTTGCTCTACTTTCCCTTGCAAATCCCAAACAGCGTGTACACCTTCAACGTTTACCTTAAACACTCTGATATATAAAATATTCTTTTATTTAGATATTTCAAGCATTTAATTTTTTTTTTTTTTTAACCGCTAAAATTTTGCATAAATTATGCTTCAATTAGACTTGTTTCATCATCATTGAAATGAAACTCATTCAAACTTTTTGAAAGTAACAAAATAACAATAATAACATCTATTAAAGAGGAGCTCTTGTGAGTTTTGATATATTTTTCAACCTGCCTTCCTTTTTTACTTCAACAAATAACCCTTTTTCGAATTAAAAAAATAAATATTTTTGCCTTTAAGTAAACTTTTATAATTTTCTTCATAATCGTTTTTTTTTCATTCTTGTTGATTAAGGGCTAAAATGTCTTTGATTAAAGATACTTTAAATAACCTTCTACAATAATACCGACCGACTCTCATCCAATTTAATGTGTATTTGAATTATTTCCAGAAGGCTGTAATGCATACGGTTATGCCTGCTATGGTGGCCATGGCAAGCGTTCATTGCATACACAGCAGGGCGATGCAACAGGCATAGAACTAAACGATTTACAAGAGCGTCCAGAGACGATGGTGCAATTTTATCCGAGTGAAGCAAATGTATTAATAGATGGAGATGTGGACGCAATACCAAAATACAAATTGATTAAAATGATGAAAGCATGGGTAAGTGTTAATGAAAATCGTATGCACGCATACATAGAAAATGTTAACAAATTCGTTCTTATACTTGCAACACCTTGCAATAGTCAGATTATTATAGTGACATTGAAGACAGACTGACATGCGTGACGACAATTTGAGGTGAAACATTCGATTTTACAAAATTCCCCGATTTAACTTTTAGAATTTTCATATAACCCTAAGAGTTGCTGTTGAGTACAAGAAAAAAATATTTTGCTTTTAATTATTCAAAATCGACAAAAATTTACTAAGAGACGACATTCAGAAATAGTCTGATGATTTTATTACAACAGATTTTGGTAGGAAGGTCGTTAGATTACAGGGCTTTCATTAGGGAAGTAGCCGATATCAATAGTTCAATTTTGCCGATATATTGATATCAGCGCTGGGTCCAATTTCGGCATACTCTCTCTAACATATCGGCATTTTTATCAAATAAGACAGTTTCATAGATAACTAACAGTTAGTGTCATAGATTCAAATACTATAGAGAACAGTTTAACTCAATTAGAAGGTTTTTCATTCATTTTTAATGTTGTTATGCTTTTACGAGCAAATATTTCTCAAGTGTAAACGTACCTTAAGTTAAAAAATTTCGTGAAAATATCGAGACTCTAAAACGGCCTGCGTAAGGCAATTTCAAAAGAATCGACCATATTATGAATGACGATGTCGACTTCACATCAACACGGCAGCAAAAATTGTCACTTGTCATTTAATTATGGAGAATAATTGCTAATTATTAACAGCCTTTGGTATTCTCTAAGGCGTATAATATTAACAGAACATGTTACCAGGAGTCAATTCCGCTCGACAAAGACTGGACAATTGACAATTTTTTGCTGGCGTGTTGATGTGACGTCGATACAGGCGAATACTTATCTCTTGCGCTGGAATTTTATATAATATATATTTTACTCTACTCGAGACTTAATTTTAACTTGAAATTGATTCAATATGAGTTTGGGTATTATTGTTGTATAGGCCAAGACGGCGTATTGTTATCCCTATGTGGTAAAAAAGAAAAGCATTATTTTGTGCCCAGTTGGTTACTACGTACACTTATATTTAAGAGCAAAATTATTTTAAAAAAAAAGTTTAGTTGTTCATAAAAAATATTTTTCGTTTCAGTTTGGTAATGCCCACCGGAGAGCTGCTGCTGAACGGATGGACGAATTTTATTATCCCTTTTCCGCTGAACTATTAAATCGAGACCATAATCAGGCAACCAATACCAATTCCTTCAAATAAATTTTTTTAATATCCATTTCCACCATAAAACTTAACTTTTTATGAGATTTAATTATAAAAAAATGTCTATCTAACAAGCTGTAAAACTAACCTCACATCTGTTTTAATAATGAACATTTAAATCTAAATATAAAAGATTAACTGACAAAATGAAGATTTATTTAAATCTTTGCTTTGAGACTAATTATCTGTATAAATTAAAACAAATCAAAATAGTTACTAACAATATGTAAATAAAATATGTTATCGAAAAGAAAACAAATACGCTAATAAATTGTCACAAATATATATAAAAAATAAAGAAATTTTCTTCCGGGGCTGGGAAAAAAATTTCAGTTAAAACTGTTGAAACAGATTTCATCATAATTTTTAAATGACAACACTACTCTTTCACAAAAACCTATCTGAAGAAAAGTACGTGGTTATTTTTACTATGTATGTATGTATGTTTTAGGGAAACAAAGCACTACTTAAGTTTAAAAAAAATGTATATATTCAACATTAAAACAATAAAGGAACTCGCAAGGTCAACAAAGTCTTGAGTAACGAGTAATTGAGTAAATTTAGTGGTTTTAAGACTGCCGGTCTGTCAAGTCTGTCAGCTGATAAATATCTGAAGTGTCATAATATCAGATTTCGAACGGAGAATATTTAAACGCCATTAATATATAAAATTCAAAAACCAAACACAACATATTTATTTAAAAATATTTGTGTATGTACAATAAAAGAAAACTGAAATAAATTGAATAGCAACAAAATGAGCTCGTAAAAACATATTGAATAATATTCAAAGTTACCACATAAAACAAATAAAGTTTAAAACATCCAGGACGACCTTGTGAATTTCTTTAAAATACATTACACAGTCATTAGAAAACACTTGCTCACATATCCATCCATATACAGGTACACACATACTCTGCCGCTAAATTTATAACTAGTTACGTTTTGGGACAGTCCTATTATTAGTTGCCAGGAGACTGTCATTCAGTTTTTGGTGTTTGTATAGATAATTAAAAAAAATTCTTTTACAATACAAATTGTTGTTAAAAATTCGGCAGGGTCCATAATTTAACACAATGGGCCTTAAGACGTCCGGATGATTTCTCGCTAGTTTGCGGTCACCCCTTTCATCCTAAGAACTTAGTCAATTGTGGAATTAACAAATGCAACAAAACGTGTAAACGCAACATGACCAGGTTAATGAATAAAACAACTATATATGTAAACCATTGCAAATAATACAAGTGGTATAAAACTACTTTGAGAAATTCTAGTAAAAAACTATAAATTAACTTGTATTTCATCTTATAACTGTATAAATATTAACTCGTTGGGCTCCTGTAGCTACCTAATATTCAAATTGTTAGTTTAATATATGAAACAACAAGTAACTACATAGAATATTTCCAACCACATACTAGTTATTTTATCTGCAGGGTATGGTATATAGTAAGTGCATACATATACATTTATGAACATATGTACGTACATGTCAAATCCTAAATTTTAGATACCTTTGCAAAGCAACTTAAATTATTCTTTAATTTATAATTTCTAAGCGAGATCAATGATAAAACAATAATAATAGTAGTAATAATAATAATAATAATAATAATAATAATAATAATAATAATAATAATAATATATTCTATTTAATTAATATGTTCTATTCATAATTCTGCTTTGTTATGTATGTAGATTTTAAGTAACATTCAAAAATAAACACAACATAAAGCATACGCACCTTAAATATTGCATGGACTCACCATACCTTATGTATTTTATATAACGATCAAATGTTTCATACATATACATATATGACAAAATTGTTTGAAAACTTATAAAATAAAAATAACAATAAAAATATCCTGTTCTGTATTTTATGTGATATAAACGACTGAAATTACACCGGAAATGTTGTTACAAATAAATAATTATCTACATATTTATAACAATAATAACACAATGTCATGATGTAATAAATACAAGGTGGCATCGCTACGCCAGATGGCTGTTTTGTGCTTAGCCAAGGCGAATCCACTAGTCAATTCGCCTTGTGTTCATCCATTGTTGCTGTAGCGACACCACCTTGTTATTCCACCCACCATGCATAATACGGAGTGTTTTGATATCACACGCAATATTGAATAGTGCTATATATTATATAATATAAACATATATGTGTAAGATATTATATAAATAATAAAAATACAAAGCAAAATATCCTATTGTTTTTATTTATTAATATGTATACAATTGCACCGAGCAAATTACACATGGCCCGCTTAGTAGCGCAGGGTAGAGGGAAAATTTTGAAGCGTGCCCTTAATACGAATAAGTTTTGATTATTTATTTCAAGCAAAACAACAAATATTCAATTATACAGGTGTGCATAAAACTTGCGATTACAAAAGAGATGTCCTGTATTTTTAAAATTGTAATTCCATATTCATGTCTATATATAAACCTCCTGCCTGGATATAAACCTCATGTCTGTATATAAACCTCTGTGCAGTAATATTGATTTTGTATTAATCATAGTAAAATTTTTTTTAGTACATCATATGTTGGATTCTATAGAACTATAGTTATGCTCACAACAATAAAAAAAAATCTCTTATTTATATCGTCTCTCACATAATTTCAATCAGCGTTCCCAGCTTAGGGGATTTATCCCCGAATCGGCGATTTGTTTTCGTGAATTGGAACATATATGTTGATGATCTTGTAGCTTTTTTCGACATATATATATATATATATATATATATATATATATTGGTTTAGTTTTAACCACGAATCTGGCATACAAATTTTTTCCAAATTTCATATTTTCATTACACATTAATGGTAGATACCTCCCGTTGCATAACAGAGATATCATAGCCACATATCATATTGTTTATATGTAAGCAAAGTCGCATGATAACAGCATGGCTGATATATTTTTTTCAAAATATTAGCCCATTTGTATATATATTAGGGATGAAAGATCTCAAATTAAGAGAGACAATTTTACAACTGATTTGAAATGACATTAAAAACACAAATTTTATTTTTATGCCTTCAAATCGCATAAAAATAGAACTCATAACATTTGGTTGACTGTATGTTTTATATAATTTTATAAAAACTTAACCCTATTAATATTCCCCGAATTTCTGGAAATGTAATGCATAAAATTGGGACTTAGGTATAAAATAAGGCTGTCAACACTGTTTTTAACAATTTGACATTTATGAAACAGCGAGCAGAGAATTACCTCCGCGTGTTTTTCTTTTTATACAAACTGTAAGATATTCTGTTGAATATTAAATAATTTTAAAAGTAAAGTTCAGTGATAATCCATCTAAAGGATAAACTAGAGTAAAATGGAAGTAGATACAAAATTTAAAGAGAAACAACGTGATAGCAGTTTTATATTTCGACGGAATCGTTCTTTGGGATATGTAAGCAATCATATTCCAGCCGTGGTGCGTTATATACAAAGACGTAAAGACAACTTGATAACAACATGTATTGGCCGTTCTTTTCAAGTCTACACTTCGAATCATTTTCGTTTGCTTCATGTCAGTGGACAACATCCGGCCGATATCACCGCTATGGCTACAGACCGATTTCATATTTATACAGCTTGTAATAAATGTATTTATGCCTGGCGTGCTGGAAAGCATATAAAACATATGTACAGAGGTCACACTAAAAATGTTCATCTTCTTTTGCCCTTCAGTAAACATTTAGTTGCCGTAGATGAGGCTAATGTCATGATGGTTTGGGATATCATCGAAGAGAACGTTTATTTGGAAGTACCCTTTAATGCGGAAGAATTTCAAATAACTGCCATTGCTCATCCACCGACGTATATTAATAAAATTGTTTTGGGTTCAAAGCAGGGTGTATTAAAGATTTTAAACCTAAAAGACAATCGTTTGATTTATACTTTTAAGTGTCACTCGAGTCGTGTCACCTGCATAGAGCCAGCTCCAGCAATAGATGTAGTAGCTATTGGTCATCAAGACGGCACCATTGTTGTTATGAATTTGAAATATGATGAAACTCTAATGAAATTCAAACAAGATTGGGGTGCTGTATCGAAAATTACATTCCGTACAGACGGGCCACCAATTATGGCCTCTGCTAGTACGAATGGTTATATTGCATTTTGGAATTTGGAGGAAAAAAAGGTAATTTAGTTTAAGAAATGATAAGCATACGCACACGTGGTTTTTAATTCTATATTTGTTAATAGATTGCTAGCCAATTGCAAGCTCACGGAAATTCAGTCACCACTGCCATATGTATGCCAAACGAACCATTGATACTTACAACATCTCCAGATAATTCAATGAAATTATGGATTTTCGACTTATCAGATGGAGGGGCACGTATGTTACGCGTTCGAGAAGGACATACTGCTCCACCACTTTGTATACGTTATCATGGCAGTAATGGCCAAACAATACTATCATCTGCAGAGGACAGTTCTCTGAGAGCTTTCAGCACAATATCAGAATCTTTGAGCAGAAGTTTGGGCAAAGCTAGTTATAATAAAAAGGCCTCGAAGAAAAAAAGTTAGTGTAAAGACACCTTCAGAAAATAATTAATTAATTTGTTTTGTTTTAATAGATCGCTTTCAGCAGGACAATCATATTATGCCGCCTATCATAGAGTTTACAACAGAATTAACGCGCGAAAAAGAATGGGATAATATAGCAGCAATACATATTGGTACCGTACAAACAACAACTTGGTCTTTTCACAAAAATCGAATGGGTCAACATCGTTTAATACCAGAAAAGTTCACCAATAAAAATCGTACAGACTTTAAGGTCGAAACGACATGTGTTACTCTTACCCATTGTGGTAATTATGCAATTATAGGTAAGCGAAACCATCGACGTTTAATAGCAATGTACATACCTTAATCTATTTGTAATTAATAGGTTATTCCAGTGGTGACTTAGAACGTTTTAATATACAGTCTGGACACCATAGAGCTAGTTATGGCACACCTGCCCATACAGCTGCTGTGCGTGGAGTTGCTTGTGATAACTTAAATCAGATGCTAATTTCCGGATGCAGTGCAGGTTTATTGAAGTTTTGGCATTTTAAAGAAAAAGGTAAGTAAAATTTATATATATGTATGTATACATTTTTTTCTCTCTTTAAGGTCTACATTAAGATCTGTAAATGTTGACACTTTTTAAATTAATTGAAATATTACCAAAAATTTAATTTTTTCAGTTAATAAACCTTTTGCTATAAAGCAGTTTAAAGATGGAATTTCAATAATACGTTGTCATCGAGAAAGTGCCATGATTGCAGTCGTTTTAGTTAACTTTACAATACTCGTTATCGATATGGACACGAAAGCAGTGATACGTAAGTTTGAAGGTCATTCAGCAAAGATAAATGATGTTGCTTTTAGCCCCGACAGCCGTTGGCTAATATCAGCCTCAATGGATGCCACCATTAAAATTTGGGACATACCCTCATCCTACATGATTGACCATTTTAGAGTAGAAAAGCCTTGTGTTTCTTTAACTATGTCGCCAACAGGAGATTTTCTAGCCACTGCCCATGTCAATAATTTGGGCATTTATTTGTGGGCTAATAAAATGTTGTTCAGTCAAATATCTCTACGATCCATTAATCCTAAATCAGAAGCGCCATATGTTGGACTACCATCAAACGTTGTTGATGAATTAAGTTTAGAGGATGCAATAGATGAACTTTACTTTAACAGCGACACAGATGTAGAATTAGGTGAAGAAATCGATTTAAAATACGAAACTCCTGAACAGTTGTCCAGGGAATTGATAACAATGTCTGGTGTTTCGGCCTCTAGATGGCAAAATCTTTTAGATTTAGAACTAATTAAAAAACGCAACAAACCCAAAGCGCCCCCTACAGTGTCCAAACAAGCTCCATTCTTCTTACCTACAGTTGCTGGTTTAGAAATGAAATTCGATGTGAACGTTGCGAAATCTGAGGATGACTTGGAATCACGAACTATTCAGTCGTCTTCGTTTAACAATCTAACAAATTTTGGTAAATTATTAGAAGCTTCAGCCGTCACTAAAGACTATGAAAAATGTGTGCAATATCTAAAACAACTAGGACCTTCAATGATTGACTTTGAAGTGAAATCTTTACATCCGATTGGTGGTGGCACAGCAAAGGCAATGGTGGAGTTTTTAAAAACCATACAATTCATGTTTGAAACAAATAAAAATTTTGAATTAGCCCAATCATACTTAAGCGTATTTCTGCAATCACATGGCTTAAATTTAGTGGAAATGCCAGAAGTTGTGGCCACTTTAGAAGAGGTGTCGCTCCTACAAGAAACATCGTGGAAAAAATTGGAGGAGAAACTTATGTATGGAATGGGAGTGGTGGCAGCATTGAGAAATTTTGTACAATAAGTGGTGGAGTAGTAATAATTATATTATAATAAAGTTAATGTTAATCAATTATTTTTATAAAAAAATATGTTAAAGTTTAAAAATTCTTAATCATATACATATGTATGTATATGAACTTGAATATTTTTTCGGCAGCTGTTATTGTAGCTTGTTGAACAAGATCAATAATAAATGCGACAGAGAGGTACAAGCAACATTAGGGTTTGCATGTCAACAGAGATATGTATACATATTAAGAATATTAATTTTGTTCTGTTACAGTTCGCAATAGCTATAAATAATTAAAATCCTATTGCAAAAATATTCATGCAAGTATTTTGTTTTCTTGAGTAGCGTAACGAAAAGGAATATTGCCGAGGCTGGGTATGCAAATAATAAGGAATAAATTAAATTGAAATTCACGGGAACCCCTATAAATAACAAATAGACTTTAATTATCGAGGACGAAACGTTTGCTTTGGCGACAGTAACCACAGTGACTCATGCAATAAATATGACCATAACAAATGTCTATTAACATTGATTCATATATGTAGTTTAAAACTAACAAATCAGTTAATAATATAACAAGTACATCCAACCAAAGATTAACCTTGAATAGGTAGAAGTCATATATACGTCGTATTGAAGTTTTTATTGAGTATTAAAATTAATTGCCATACTTGTGACAAAATGAAGCATCAGCAAGTCGTAGTTGACTACTGGAATATGTTAAAGACATCATGTACCTGCCTGTTGCTGGCCATTTCAGGCTACGTACTCATTAAGTAAGTTTTAAATTAAATTCATTTGTATTTTAAATCTAAGATTAACTTGAAATCATAATTGTGTATTAAAGGATGATGCAAACTATATTTTATCTTCCATCCCACTTGAAAAGAAACCAAAAACGTTTAGAAGAATTAGCAGCCAAATATGAGTTAGATTTGGAAAGAGAAATATCAAAGGGAGAAAAGAACGATGATGAAGATGTATTAAAACAAAATGAAAAGGCAGAAAAAAGTGCAATCGATGAAACTAATAATACTAAAGATAATGAACCTAAAAAGGTCAAGTAGTTGAAATATATGAAACTGTTGCATTTTCGTACTCATTTCGCCCTATTTAATTAATAACAACATATTAATCAAAAATATCTATCATTATCTATGTATCAATAATAATAATAAATATGTTACTTACATAATTTTGCTTAATATATTAATAAATTGTTTCCACAACAACTGGCATATCTTCAGGATCATCGTCTAACAAACCCTCAAATAGCCAATTCATAGATTTATGTAGTTTGTTTGATAATAGCTCGGCACTTTTATGCAAGCCACTAAGATTTAAGTTCAAGAGCAACGAACGTACATCCTTATACACTGTATTGCGTTCTGTTGGTTCCATAAGCTCTTCCGGCAAGTGGGGCAATTGATGCATTAACACTTCAGTATATTTCATATATAGCAAACGATAGTTGTGTACAGCTTGTTCAGAATGGGAAAGCAAAGCCAGCACTTTGCGCCAATAATCTAAGGACTCAACCGAATGCCCAACCAAAAAGAAGGCAAAAGAGACTTGAATCTCCTGTATTATGTCTTGTGGTTGATTGAAGTTTCTTAGTAATTCATCACAAGCTTGTATGCAATCTAAAGAATGTTTCGATATTTCGGCTGGTGTAGAACGAGCTGGTATACGGTTTGGTACACAACAAAACTTAGGTTCCGTTCCCTCAACTGGCTTTAATTGGGGTAACAAATCATTTTCATCTACTACTAGTTTCGCCTTCATAGATGTATGTATATTAACTAAAGGACCTCGTGGTCTTTCTATATCTGGGCACGATAGCAGGTCACAAGTTGTTCGAATTACACCTGAAGCAGGCGTACACCTTGCTACACATTCTTTGGTAATAGTATCAGTCAATTTCCGCCAATCGTTGTAATATCGATAGTCATATGGCGCCAAAAAAGTGTCCAACATTTTTAAATTTTCTTTTAGACGTTTTTTCTCTAGTTCTGGCTCTGCAGTTCGTCTTTCTCTTAGCTCCTCATTAGCAACATCCCATTCTTTTACAACCAACTCTTGCTCTTGAAAGAAATACTTAAAACCCACCCTTGGAGCTGTATCCCCATACGGTCCAGTAGCTGCGCACCAAACATAATGAGGTCCCGGTGGTATCATTTTTACTCCGCGGAAGTTATCGTCAATTACATACGAACACAAGTCAATGCCGAACTCAGTACCCTTAGGAACCCCAGTAATACACAATACTCCACCTTTGTTGAAAAGTTTCTTTGCTATTTCTGGATCCATATCCATTCCTGAGTTGTCATGATTCATAATTATATTTCCTTGAATTATTTGCGTTATTTATATTAGAAAAGATTTCTTAAAATTCGGCGTTTGCTATAAATTACAGATACGAAAGAATATGTACAATATCATGTAGCTGCCAGACTGTTTTATTTGAAGTTGATATATAAATCAGCATCATATCAACAAAAAGTTGTGACAATATATTGGCCGTGAATCGAGAGTCACATTAAACTTGTTAATTTCAATCAGCTGTCACAGAAATACCGCTTTCTTTGATTCACTCGGAAGTGTTTGCATATATATATATATATATATATATATATATATATACATAGACGAAATTGTGTACCAACAATAAAAGCCAAAAGGATATAAAAACAATGCCGTAATGCATTCATATCCGGTGGAGAGCTTAGCCCATAATTACATAACCCACCTTGCTTTGCTGAAATTTTTAAGCACACAATATCACCATTTTAAGCTTTAAACACAATAACGACAGCAGGGTACACGAACACCGACTGCAAAAGTCGTTGGCTACAATCGTCGCCTCTTAGTCAGCTACTTAATTATTTTTAAAACGACATCACCAAATCAATTAACATGAGTTGTTGTTTGCAGTAGAGTTCTTCCGTAGCCGTGTTGTCTGTAGTAGTACAAATAATCATTCGTATATACGCACATGTATTCTATTTTTGACAAGTTGTAGTCTGCTGTCGTTATTGTGTTTAATGCTCTACTCTGCTCATTTTTAGTCTATTTCCGTTTTTATACGAATGTATCACTTGGAAGTTAATAAGAAGTGTACAATATGTTACGCATCCTCTCTTGGCGCAACTTTCCATTTAATTTATTGTTTAGTTTTTGGATAATACTACCAAGTATTTCCGCAGTAAAATTATTTTGAGTTCAGGAGCGTTTTTGCGAGTAAAACAAGAAAAACGAAATTTCCGGGTTATTACAATTTAATTTTTATTTCCTTTGAACTAACAATTTTAATTGTAAGTATTAGTATCATGTTAATTAAGCTATTCAGATATACTTGGTTGAATTTTTCTTCGATAAATTAGTGACAAATTCTCACATACATACTCGTACTTACATATCAAGTCTCATTTACACAAAAGATAGAACAACAAAAATGTATTACATTTCAGCGGTGTTATAATTTTTAAAGAACATGTTGATTATAAATTTTTTTAAATTCATCTCATTAGAGTGCTAGATTTTTACAACGAATTTGAGAAACTGCGAAATTTCAGGAAAGCAAGCAAGAACTTTTACATTTTGCTGGAAGTGAAACACCTCGAATGGTGACGTCAACTTTTCTTTCTAGTTTTATTTTATTTTCCAAATTTCAAAGATTCTTGTATAATTTTTACGAAATATATACACTTAAGAAGTATCGTAAATAAATATTTATTATTGTTGTAATCAAAGTACAATCAATCTAAAAACATATTGAAATACAAATCTAAATTTGACAATGTTGCCAATTGAGAGAAGTTGATTACAATTATATAGTGCAAAGATAACTCAATGTATTATGATTTTTAAATAGATGTTACGTGATCTGAGAGACTTATTTTAATAACAAATACAGCATGTGTAGGTAATTAACAATTAAACGTTGAGTTCTTTTCCTTGTTATTATCTAATCTGATGTAAGTTTTTTTTATGTATTTTTCTCTACATTAATTCATTCATTGTTTCTCTTGCTCTAATATTATGAATTATCGATAGTAAGTTTTTCTGAAAAAGCTGCTTTGCAATAAAAATATTTGTTTTTTGTTTTGTTTTTTAAGTATTGTGTGATATTCTTCCAGCAGATTTACGTTTTTGTTGTTTTTGATAGTACGGTATGTTCATATAATTTTTATTTTCATATTTTTTAAAGGAATTTTGAGAGTTAGTGTAGTAAAGTTTACATTAGTTGTTGCTGCTGCTCTGCTTTTGCGTAGATTTGCTTTTAAGATGTTAGCACGCATTTACTTGCACGTTTAACTTGTGGCACATTGTTGCACTCTGGGTCCTTCTTCATAACGTTCATCCTCATCATATGCCATACGATGATGCTGTTGATCTCTGCGTTGTTTAGGGTCAAAGTCAACCTGTATATAATAGAACATGGTACAAAAAACTTATCGTATAAGAAATAAATAGTCACATTTATATACATATATGTACATTATGGGCCATTAAGTAAGATCTACTACAGAATCTAGTTAATTATTTTAATTCACCAAACAAATTAATTTCATATCACACTTTTACGTTAATATTACGCCAGATTCGCGTGGAAACGTCTGATCACAAGTACACACTATTCAAAATGCATGTTTCGAAAATGACGCTTCACTCATAAAATATTAATGCTTCACCCATAAAAAGTATCTGTATGAATGCTTCATCCATAAAAAGAAGTACCTTGGCCCTTGAAAAATTTTTTATTTAAAAATATCAGAAATAAATATAATGCTAAATTCTGTGCGATATCATTCGCTTTGTCAATTATTTCAATTACACCTAAATGTTTCGTAAATTAACGCATCTCTTTAGTTACTTCGTGGAACTTTAACAAAAAAAAGTGGGGGGGGGGGTTGTGTGGGATTCCGACACACAAAAAATAATTGTGTTTTACTTACCATATTGACTTCTTCAGCATCAAGTGGAATGGTTATTTGTGGTCTAGGTGGTAAGCACTGCTCTAATTGGGGTATAACGGCGGCTGGGATTGCATCGGGGAAAATCACTTCAAACTGTATGATTAGAGACCCCTTTTCTAATGGATTCTTATAGATGGGCATACCTTCATCCAAAACACACTTGGTTGTTGAATGTTTAATAACTTCACCTGGTAGTGATGTGATTACAATATCACGATCATCTAATGTCTTAATCACACGCTGAAAACCACACAAGGCCTCTACCAACTGTATTGGCATTTTCATCATTAAATCTGCGCCAGCGTGCACAAATGTGTGATGTTGTTTTTCGTCTAATAGGATGATGATATCACCGGGCTGCGAATCAGGTTCATGATCACCTTCCCCATTAAATATAATTTTCTGTCCGTCACGCATTCCTTTTTCGATGTGAACTTCCAGAACTTTACGTTCTCGTACTGTTTTACGACCAGCGCACTGCTTGCAACGGTCCTTCTGGTCAATCAATTCTCCAGTACCGGCACACTTGTGACACACCTTCTCGACGTGTTGGATCAAACCGGTACCTATTTGTTGTATACGGGTTTCCAAACCGGTACCGCGACACTGCATACACTTCTCAAAAGCTCCCTTTTTGCCACCACGACCCTCACACTTATCACATATTACGTTCTTTTGCAGAGCTAATTTGCGGGTAGCACCATTGTACAACTCTTCGAGTTGCACAGAGAGCTGGTGAACAACATCTTTGCCACGACGTTCCCGACGTCTGTTTGTAGAAAAGCCGCCATTAAAGAATCTTTCAAAGAAATCCATAGGATTACGGAAATCGCCACCATCTGCACCACCCTTCTTTATTGCAGCCTCGCCACCCTCGTCATATATTGAACGTTTGTCGGGATCTGAGAGGACTTCGTACGCCTGGGAAATAGCTTTAAACTTTTCACCTTCATTTGGATTTTTGTCAGGATGATATTTAAGAGCCAACTTCCTGTAGGCTTTTTTCAATTCATCGGGTGTGGCGTTGGGTTTTACTCCCAAAATATCATAATATGCGGTTTCCTTTACCATTTTATATCTTGCTTTTTATTTATATGTTAGTACCAAGATCTTTTGACTTTTTTAATAGATTCTTTATTTTCTTGCTGTTATACACACAAAAGATGTAAAAGGGGATGAAAAGGATCTACATATTTAAAAAATTAAAAGCAAATATTAAATAACATATTTATATATAAATTTACTATTCATATACATATTACATATCTACAAATGTGGGATACTACAAGTGTTCCGTCCAATATTCCTTACCAGCGCATTAAACACAAACTAAGTACTCGCTTCTAACACGAAACTCTGTCACAATATTTTTGTTATGATACGCAACACTAAATTGCAATGCGATAAGAAATCAAGCCCTTCGAAATTATTAATACAAATTTCAATAATATTTTTTCGAATTACACTGTACTCCCTAGGAGCATTATGTTACAATCCAACATATGTTAAGAAATGTATTTTTAACTATCGTGTATTTATTAGTTGTCTCTTTGCAAAGCCAGTGCTGACATTCCCATATTCTCTTTGAACTAGATGGCAACTTATTTTAAAATATCTATATGCTAAAAACACATGAATACACATTTAAACATGTACATATAATTATGTATGCAGAAATTATATATATATATATATATATATATATATATATATATACATACATATATATACATACATACATATATATACATATATATATATATATATATATATATATATATATATATATATATATATAATACAAGGCACTGACAACGAATAAGGCACAGCAAAATTTCAAATAAACAATATAGAAATGAATTTTCTATCGATTTCTACACGTGAAGATATGGAAATGCAAAACCGATGTAACCAAGTTCTTTAATAAAACCATTAATCTCAATGACTACACCCGACAGCATGTAAAACGGCACTTATTTATTTATTATGAAATTGAATAATAAATTTTGTGAAAATGGAAAACTATCGAGGCAATTTGCTATTTTCTTATTTATAGCAGACAAAGGCAGGTGCTTTTTAAAGGGAAAAACTATGGCAACCAAGTCGTACATAAGTAATATATACATATATTACCGATTTGCACAATTTTTCATAACATATTAAAGAAATTTTTTTTACTCAATACCAATTACATAAAATTTGTTTCAATAAACTTCCTTTATTGCACTATTTATAAATAAAATGCACGATATATGCTCAAGTCTAGTTAAAATTATTCAGCAAATTTTGTGCCACTTGGTAACAATTGTAAAACTCACATTGTATGTACATAGTGTGTGTAATTATGTTTTTCGAAATTACATATTTACCCTTAAGAATATATATTTATGTAGATACGTACGAACTATTTAATAAGATTTCCTTTTAGTCAAAATAAAATCGGAAAACAACTTTAAAAATTAACATTTCTCTTTGTGAAAAAATTTTCCTTCTATACATATTACATGTACATACATACGATGTGATAGTTTTGCTTACATTCGTCTACTTTGCACTTTGACTTTTCTGTAATTCAACAATGTATTTATCAAATATACCGTCCATTTAAATATTTCTAGTGTTATATTTATAATATAATGAAAAATGTATTTCAACTCACACAAATCGATCCGTCGCGCAGTAATTTTATTTCACGAATGTGTATTATATTTTACCGTAAAAATGGCGTTGATTCTTCTAGAA
Organism: Linnaemya vulpina; assembly: GCA_963675445.1. Classification (NCBI taxonomy): domain Eukaryota; kingdom Metazoa; phylum Arthropoda; class Insecta; order Diptera; family Tachinidae; genus Linnaemya; species Linnaemya vulpina. The sequence continues at coordinate 4,834,373 of OY776277.1, forward strand.
AATGAACATGTGTGTCGATAGTGCAGGTTCTTCATAGCTGCCATGTTTTACTTGCCCAATCAAATTGATTAGTAACGTAGCATTTACACAGGAAAGTTCCTTCATGGAAGTCGTAGTGCGATACATATTTTATCACTGACCTGGACACTTTCTACTCAACCGCAAACAATTCTCGCATCATATATATGAACTTTCAAGATTGTCATTAATAAAACACTGTAAGCATTTTCATATTTCCAAAAAGTTTTAACATATATATATATATATATATATATATATATATATATATTTATATGTGTATTGTTAATTACTATGAGAAAATTTTCATCCTAATATTATTAACAAATATGATTATTACATTTTTCTCCATGTATATATGTGTGAATGAATTCTTTGGTAACTCCAATTTGGTGGTATTATATATATATATATATATATATATATATATATATATATCTTATCAACGTCGATTTTTTACAGAAATATCTTGAAAAGTAGTTTCATCTGTTACTATATAATATATATAATATAGTATATAGATAAGCTAAGGCGGAAATGATTTGTACGTTTTTTGTTCTGGAGAATACATGACCATATATATATATATATATATATATATATATATATATATCTGGATATCTGAAGATGATATCCAGATATATGAAGATTTTAATGTTATTATAGTGTTAATATGTTAGACTTAGACAATTGTCTACCTTTCTTAGCTGGTAATGCAAGCTGAACATAAATGGTATTGCAGATCACACCATGCGTATAGGTAACACTGTGCTCTCATATAACCACAGAACCCATATGTAGATAGTTTATAGGTTATGGTGGTAAGGCGTTTTAAGTAGGATAATATAGTGAAATAACTAATTAAATTAATAATAAAAAGTGTCAGAAATAATAATCAAGCAGGTAATCTCCAAACAAATATGCAGTTTTTACAAACATCAATAGTTAAAAAACGAGGAGGTGCTAGTCCTGGCTAATGGCCTGTGTCCATGGTTTATTCGTGATGCCAGAAAGACCCAAGCCTATGAAAATCAATTTGTTGGCATTACTGGTATATATAGGTTGTGTAAATCTTTATTACCTTCTGTACGAATGCATCTCCATTCAGTAGTATATGCATCCCCTAGGATTTGTTTTGGACAAATAGCAGGAAGGAAGTCTATATTGGAGACAACACCTTTTATATATTAAACATATCTCCTGTATCATTCAAATGTGAAACATATTAAAAAGCTTATGTATTTATGCGCTTGCGAGGTGAATTATATATAATACGACTTTAGTTTAAAAAACATGGTCTCTATATAGTACCAAAACTAGTCTGTTGCACCATGTTACAAGTAGGTGTTTGCTTCCTTGTGTTTGGATATTCACGCATTCCTAGTTCAGACAAATGTAATCGTCCTTACAATATTGCCACCTAGTTACAAACGCCTAGTAAAAATGTTGCATTTCAAAGAGTTGTATTATAAATGTAGTGTCCCATTTGAAATCACAGAGTTGCTTGAGATGTATTATCTTTACGAAAGACAAGTGAAAAAGAGACCAAGCTCAAAAATAAAAATGGCGTGTCAAAAACAAAGCGTCTTTCTATAGGGTGATTGTGATATTTTTACTTGTGAAATTTTCATGTCAGTGTTTTATTAATCTTTAAAAACAGTTCTAAGTAGTAATAATACCATTTGCACACGTATAAAGAGAAAATTAAATGAATGAAGTAGCCTATGAACAAGTTAAATTGTGTAGACGGCATAACCTCTAAAATCAGTGACATAAATATTGAAATGAAAATGAAAGAAGAAGCAGAGACAAGTAGTAAATTGCCGCCTAAAATAATAATGGGTGGTGTTGGCGGCTCGTCGACTATGGCAGCAGCAATGTTGAAAACCACTAGTTCATCCACTATTCTTAATTCATCATCCAACTTCAGCATGAATACCAGCACACCGAGCAAACTACAGAGTGATGAAATTCTAAGCGCGCTGTTGCGGATGAATAACTTTGATTCCATATCAAGCATAAAAGATGAATCTCTAGATATTGATCTATCCGCATGTGTAACTATAAGTGCAGATCCGTCGGGAATCATTGGAGGAAACAGCTTATCATCATCAGACTTTTGGAGAGCTTTGGATGAGAGTGCACAGGCTTCACAGTTGGACGTAAGTAATAACAGTCTTAACACAACAATTATGGGTGGTGGAAGCAGTAGTGCAAGTCGTGAATCATTACAGATATCACCTTCCGCATCAAATAACGTCAACTCTATTCTCGCGATTGATAAAAATGAAAACAAGATCACTGTCAAGAAGGAACAAACAGATTTTAGTGGTACTTTTCTTAAGCCTTCCACAGGAATTTCATTTTCGCCATTAAAACGTAGTATCAAACCTCTCCAGGCTGAGCAACAAGCACGAAAAGAAAAATGTGCAACCAACTTGCCAAAATCGGAAATAGGACCCCCTTCTCTATCACCAATTATAAGAGCCCACCAGACATTTATAAGATCACAAGTGGAACATCAAAAGCTAAACAATGGTAGCCTTGGAACTCAACTAACATTACAGAACCGCAAACGCCAAAAAGACCCAACGTCGGCTGCGAACCAACCTCCTCCACTGGCTGCATTAGAAACACCTACAAAATTCAAGGAACCTGTAACTAAATCTTTGCCGTTGCCAGAACCCGTGTATAAATGTCTGGATTGCACAAATCAAATTTTCCGTGACAGTCAGGAACTGTCCAAACATGCGAATCATCGCCTAATGTACAAGTGCTCGGAGTGCGATAAAGAATTTGATCTCGAGGCATCACTGAAAAAACATTTGAAAACACATCGTCCTATTGATGCACGTAAAGATGCTTGGAAAAAATGTCCGGATTGTGGAAAGTGGTAAGTTAAAGATATTTTATTATAAAAGTGTGCTGAAAATTTTGCAACTAAGTTTCTGGGACTAAAGATTTAAAATTTTAAATGTGATGAGCTATCTAGTTTTATTGAAGCTTCTTAAAGCTAAAAGAAATTAGCAGTATTACTCTAATTGGTCAAGTTTGTTCGGGTGAAATATTTAAAGTTTTCTGAACGTGAAATATATATTTGGCTAAAATAATGTTCTAACGCAAAACTATACTCATACATATAGCTGTCTGCCTTGGCCAGATTATTTTCTAAATAATGATCACTTTCTTGCTTCAAATTAAATGATGGAACCTGGTCAGTGCAAAAACCAAATTTGGCGTTAAATTTTATTTTGAGACATGTTTAAATATTATTTGTATTAAATGCTCTATGCAATAAAAACTTCCATAATTCGTCTTAGTCTTAATTGCTAAAAAGTCTACGATCAATTTCGGCAAAATAAAATTGTTGGGTATACTAAATATTAATAAATATGTACTATTAATCTAAGAAAATTCTATTTCAATTCACTTTTCAGCCTTAAACTAGGAAGTATGTGGATGCATCGTAAAATACATACGGAAAATAAAAAATATGGGTGCGAGATATGTGGACAGAAATTTGTACAGAAGATTAACTTGACCCATCATCAACGCATTCATACCTCAGAAAAGCCATACGAATGCTCAGAATGCCAAAAACGTTTTCAAGAGCGCAGCCATCTTCAACGTCATCAAAAATATCATGCACAGACGCGATCATATCGTTGCGAGAAATGTGGGAAAATGTACAAGACTGAACGTTGTCTTAAAGTACATAATTTAGTACATCTGGAGCAAAGGCCTTTTGCATGCACCGTTTGCGACAAGTCTTTTATCTCCAATTCTAAACTAAAGCAGCATTCAAACATACACACAGGAGAAAGGCCATTCAAATGTAATTATTGCCCCAGGGATTTTACAAATTTTCCGAATTGGTTGAAGCATACAAGACGCCGCCACAAAGTTGACCATAAAACTGGTGAAATGTTGGAAAATATTCCTTCATATTGCTCTAAGAAGTCGACACGCACGCCAAAAGAAAAGAAACCCACCGAATTAAAAGCAGCTGCTGCAGCCACACCACCTTCAACAAAGAACAATAACAAGAATTCGGTAATAAATCAAAAGCCCTCTGATCTCACTAAAATAATGAATGCAAATGAATTACAACAGCAGCAACAAATATTAGTTACGTATTCATCTGCAATCACCACAACTACATCTTCGCAAAATACCGCGCCCACTGCTGTGTTTAGTACAATTACTCTTACAAAACCAATCTTATCGGTAACTACGGTTAATAGAAATCAGATGAGTACCATAAACGGACCACCTCCTTTAGCTAAAGTTCCAACCAAACGCAAGAAAAAGCAAAACCCTGTTGTTACTCAAATCTCTAAGGCTGATTCTAATACCATCTCAGTGGTAACTCCAGCAACAACTTCGACAACAAATTTTCTGGTTGCTTCTTCGCCAGCCCACAAAAATGTACCAAATGTCAAAACATTTTCTGGTAACGGTCCACCACCTCTGGCTATGGTATATAGTACTAAACCTATTAACGTAATTTGTACAACACTTTCAGCAACTAATACCGCCAATACATTGAAGACATCTCATCTCCAGAAACAGCTTCCACAACAACAAACTCATACTAAAGTGGAGAAAGCTAAAAGAGAACGAAAACAACCCATGCCAAAGCAAGTTCAACAAGTCCCTCCACCATTAATTATAAAAAAAGAATTTATAGAACCAAAGTCGGAAATAGTTGCTCAATTACATGATCATCAGCAGGATCAACAGCGTTTACAGTCACAACAGCTGCAACAGCAGCATCAAAATCAAACCAAAGTAACTTTTACCGATTTACATTGTTTAAGCATCACTTCAGCTGAAGAGTTAATAATGGAACAGGCATTAGAGATGGAAGAATGTGGTCTATTCAAAGCAACCCTACCGACAAATATTGATCATCATGTCATGACAAATTTTGCTGACACCGACAATGCTATATCTTCAGATTCTATGGCTGATTTACACTTTAAAATAAAAGAGGAACACCATGACATGGATTTGAAAATAAAATCTGAAGAATTTGGTAAGTTTAAAAAAAAATTATAGAATATTAATACTCAGAATTTTAGCTAAAAGCAACAAACTTAGAATTAAGCTAGTTTTATTCATTTGTAACTAATGAATAATTTTTATTTTTATAGATTCTATCAAAAAGAAATCCATATGCTCTTCTCTGGAGTCCTCACCATTTTCTTCCCCTGCCTCTATGGAACTCGCACCCGCATCTACTTTAACATCCAACGATTTTTCAACAAACAATTTTTACTTACCCCCGTTTACTATTGCGAATAACCAAGCAAACGCGTCAATTACAACAATGACATTTGAAGACTCACGTAGTGGTATGCCAACGTCCCATGCATTTTTGCCTCAAATCGTTACTACCAATGTTAGTGTTCCTGATTTGATACAAATTAATAATAACAGTCAGAGATATTTAAAAGCCTCCGCTGCAGCTACTAGCAGTAGTAATACAAATCCATCTTTTATTAACCAACTATACTTGCCGATTACGGTCAATGCTGGTCCTGTGCTAATGAAATCTAACCAAGTTTTACCCTCCGTAGATACGTTGTTGTTTTCAAATTCCAAATTGGGGCATTTTAACAGCCGTAATTTACCAAAACAAGCCACAACAGCTCAACCCAATTTATCCTAATCCAAAGCTACAACTTATTGTCCATAAATCTAGTTAAGTTGTTAATTTTTACAACTCTTAGTTCTGATTAATGTTGTGTGATTTTGTGTAATTTTAAGTTTTTGCAATTAAGGTTTTACATATTATTTTCATAAAAACTATTTAATTATCGATTAAAAATACTATATAATATATCTGATATTTTTGGTACTTTGTTCAGAGACGTATCATGCCGACCTAATTGTGCTAAAAGGAACAAAGAATGAAATGTAAATATACCTTTTGCAACCAATGTACTTTAGATAATAATATAATCAACTTTCTGTAGTCTTAGCAGTGTAGCGTATAAAACTATACGTAATTTTTTGTAAGAAAAAATAAAATGTTTAATTAAAACTTTTTATGTGTATTTTTACTGCACTATGTTACTAAGAGTTTGTTAGTTGCTTGTACAAGCCATTGTATAGATTAATAATGCTTGTTATGTTGACATTTATAAGTTTTAATTCAGGTTTTAAGTTTAGTCAAAATAAAATGAATCCTTGGAAATAAGTGGATTTGTTTCTAATTGTAAGCACTTACGTGACCAACTGTACAACAGCTGTTTCCGCTTGTATATGTGTAAAACTATGTCATGGGTTCTACAAGGAGTTATATCTTGAAAATATATATGTTAAAATCATGAATAATTTCTCCAAAGTACTAGGAAGACTATCTCATTGTGTTCTCACACTGACATGGTCTTTATAAACGTTGACTTACCGTAAAACTGGTATTACCATACACCGTTTTTTAAAATAATTCTCAACGTCACGACAATATCAAAAATAATACCCACCGAATTTTCGAAGGATTTGAAAACAGTCGGTTAGTGAAGAGAAAGAAAATAACATTAAAATTAACTTCAAACCTATTATTGGTATCATGCACGTTTCTGTCTTAGTGCTGCTAGGCAAAATTCTAAAAAAACTGATGATGCTGCTTGGATTTTCTGACACTTCCGCCTTATATTAAATTTTTATTTGGAAGAGTTTGGTTGGTATATAAAATAATATCCATTTTTGACGGCATAAAGCAAATGGCTAAGTTAACACAATAAAAAACAGCTGTTTCACTGATTGTCAAATGAGCGCTTAGTTAAAAGAGATATAATTTTGATCACAATTGTTAGATCATCTGTGTTCTGTTGGTCTAACTTTAGCCTTGGCTGTGATAACAATCTTAAATAGCCGATGGTGTTAATGAGAGGAAAAATATATATTGTTGGAATATATAATTTATATTTATGGCAACCAATATGTTATGATTGAATGGCCCTGCCCTTATAAAAATTTTCAATATAGCAAACTATATATGAAGACATATCCATCTTGGTTGTTTCAAGCAATGCTACATAATATTCTAAACATATATAGGCGGCGATAATGTATCGAGTGTGTATTGAAAACAGCAACACATTCAAAATCTTTTACGGTTGTCAACATAAAAATATATCACGTGTCGACCATTTCAACTTTTTGGATTAAAGTCAAAGCACCTGGTATTAGTATCAGCTGTAAAATAATTTAATCATGAAAGGACTTGTTAAGGCGCCATCTGATGGTCAGCTTGTTGTTCCGAGATGCGACAAATGGCAATTATTCTAGCGATTTTGAAACTTGAGAGGTATTATACGCGAAAAGTTGCCATCATTGCATTTGCAATACGGCCTCGAATTTTGTCTGTGTTCCAAATTATCAACTCGACTCCGCCTATTTGCCTTTGTTTTTGGAAATTTGACGAGAAAATTTAATAGTTATTGCATGTACATTACAAATTTGAACAAAATAAAAATAAATTGATATATAAATAAATAAAAGTGTAAAAATACGACGGAAAAGCCAACTAAGCAAAAAAAATCTAAGTGAGCGTATTATTCCCTGTAAATACGTAACGAAAGATTAAGAGGAAGAAAAGTATGAGTTTTTTTATTGTTAGTTGTTGGCATAAACATGAATCAAGTTTAACGTAAAGGGGGTGATGTCCGAAGACTATGCGAGTACTACACTTTTGCAGTTGTGTGGGGAAAAATAATTGTCAAAAAACATTTTGACAGAGTGCTGTGTGTTTCACAAAGAAACAATTTCAACACTAAATATAAGCAGGTTGATTCATTTGTAAATTGCTTTCATATCACAAAGTTATCATCGTTTTAAAAGGAATATATTTGGTTAAAAAATTTGTAATAAATAAATAAAAACGTATTTACTGGTGATTAAATAAAGAATTACATTTCGAGAAATAAAGCAAGAGAAGAATAAAATAAGTACATACGTGATACATTTCTTAACTTGTTTGCGAAGAAAATAAATAGTAAAATAAACAACTTGTTCAGTGATTTGTTTCTTTTGCGTTTTGAGGTAAAACAAAAGAAAGATTGCGATTTAACATGTTTCGTTGATGTGTGCTAAAAAAGGAAAAGCTATAACAGCAACATTTGCAATTATAAAGTGATCTTCATATGTAATCAAATCAACTCCTTTGTGTTATTTTTTATTACAAATAATTACTGTTGCTGTGTTTGCAATTCCGTCAACTTTCAATACAAAATGGAAACACTGCTTAAATGGTTAAATAAGCCCAAGGTAAGTCGACTTAACTCTCTACCACACTTTACGCCACATAAAAGCAACAATAAATACTTGAAATTTTTGTAGTAAAGTTGTGTTTAATTGTAGACACAGTATGTATGAATAGATGTGCATTTGCATATGTATGCATGTATAGTGTTATTCGCAATAGTGTTTGTGACCATATTGTATCTAGCAGTGCTGCTAAAATTATCTTTAAAATTTAAACTTTAAATGTAATTGCATGTACAGATGTTTGTATGCATGTATCAACCCATTAAAAAATCCCAGCTTATATTAATACTCCTATGACGGGATTTTTGAAATGCATGTAATTTGTAAATGTTTGTATAGATATAACGGTTTTAGAAGGATTGAGTTGGCGTGATGACAATCGATTCTTCGTACCCATCGATTATTTTGATAGATGGAAGCTTGGTTGCAGAAAATAAAAAAGTTGCATACGTCTCAAATACGGTTAAATGTGTATGTGTACATCGCATACATGCTCATGTGTTATGTTATAAATGTGTATATCGATTGAGTCAAGTAGAAAGGCCCTAAATTGAATTTATTACGAAAATGAGTTTCACACAAAGAAATGTCAGGAAGGTTTAGTGCAATACTAGTTATCAAAAATAATGATTTTACAAGCTTGTTGATAATTGCAATTTTTATTTTGATCAATACACTTGCTGTTGTATTTTAACTCTCTCCTGTAAAAAAATGAGCTTTGAGGGACTTAGTACTTGAGAGCAACGATATGTGCATAAGGAAAGGGCTAGATATTTTTCCCTTTTAAAAGTTATATAAAATGCACGTGATATTGTGATTTCGAAAAGATTTATTCAATTTCAAGTTTGTAAAAGGCGACATAGTTGCAGCAATCAATCTACAGCGTTGGGACTTTGTATGGAGGGAAGTGCGAATGGATGATAGATATCTGTCTTTCTAGATCTATTCACAAGTTGATAGCCTTCCAAAAACATGTATAATGTATTCCTCAAGAGTTCGTAGCGAAAAATGTGTAGTTCCCGAAAGCGAAGTTTAATACTAGATGTACATATTTACAAATGTATGTATTAAAAAGCGTTAATGATTTCGTAGAAGTTTTTATTTAATTTAGTATGCTGTCACATTGTATTTTTTCCTACAGCTGATTATAACTTCAAAAATATATTTCACTACACAAAAAATGCAAATGAATTTGTTTTAGCCACCAAAACTTAATATCTCGTATACATACTTTTACATACATATCTATGTATATCTAAATATATATAAATAAATGTATTAAAAACGCGTGTTTACATATAAATTTTATATTAATATATGTATGTACGTATGTACATATATATATGTATATGCGTACCAGAAAATGTGGGTACACATACATACATACGTACATACATACATACATATTTATGCACTTTTGCATGAATGTGTGTATAAACTTTGTATGTAGTGCAAAATTTACTTCTAGATTAATTGCGTATTTCGTGTTTATATTTATTTGTTGCTTTTATTTTTGCATTTTTATATATTTTATTTACTGTTTTATTACTGTTGTACATTTAATAATAAAAGGGCAATTGCAAATGCAAGTGTAGTAGAGTGAGAATGAACACAATGAATGTGTGAGTGTATTAAAAAATCTCTTGGTTTTGTGTGAATATTTACATACACAAACAAATTGTAAATTTTAACTATATAAATTAAAATTCAATTTCCTTATTATATTTTAAACTTGAGGTTTTCATGCAAAATTTTATATGAACACAAGAGAGTTAGTAACTAAGTAAGTATGTATGTATGTAAGTACGTGCATACAGACTGTAGAACACATACTACGTAAAATGATACAGACTTAATAAGTACGTCATCATACTTGCACCCACCTGTTTGTTTGTCATACATGTATGTACAGTGGCTCGAAGTAGTTACATATAAGTTAAAATGAAAGCATTGTTAATATAATAATATGTGAAATGCATTTGATTTCTGTATAAAAATAATATCAAACATTGAGATGAATAATATATTCCATTATATCAATTATATGTAGGTATTTAAATAATAGAATTTCTTTACATACATTATGCGCCGACATTTGGTAAGCTAAAGCAATATAATAAAGAAACAACTTTTTAACGCCTTGCCACAAGCCGATCATACACGTGATCAGCTTTAAATTTATATAAAACAAAGTATTAACGAAAATTTCCATTCGTTTGAAAGGCTTTTTAATGTAATTATGTGTGGAATAACACATCGTTCAAAAGTTCAATTTTCTGCGGCTCTGGTGCATAATAGATTTTTAATTCGAGGGATGGCATGGATTATTGGTTTTGAAGACTGCCGTCATTTGTGGCTTCAATTCACGAGAAAAAGTGAAATCGTACAATGTTGGTAGCCAGTTCGCAACACCTCCAAGTGAGATGACCATGCCCTCAAATCGCTCGTGCAGAATATCCAGTCTGACAGTGGACTCAAATTTAACCAATACGATTTGAATAGTTTTCTCGGTAGTACCATTATGGCGATCGTAAAATGAGCGCGGTATATTGTCCCATTTTGATAAAATAATTTTATTATTTGCACGTGTTGTTGAATGGTATATCCCAACATGGTAATTTGGCAAAACATGCTGAATAAATGGGAACTTGATAGATAAAGCTTCATCAAGATGGCCGATATCAACTGTCAATGTGCGAAAGTCTCTGTTAAAAACTCTTCGACCTCAGGCAGAAATAATGTAAAAATATAAATTTTAAAACAGTATTGACTCCTTTAAAACTGCAGTTAAATGAGTTATGGGCTTTCTACATGAGGATGACAATAAAATTTTTCCTATCGCAAAACTTAAAAATTTACAAAGAATGTTTATAATTTTCAATTCGATAATATTCAATGAGCCACTTAAGAAATGGCAATAAATATAAATACGCATGATTACTGATGATGAAAGTGCAGCGGCTTTCGAAAACAGCTGCATCTAGTACATCTAGTATGTCCTAACTCGCCTTAAGCTGCTATTCTTTGTGCATATCGTGCCGCGTATAGATGACAATTTCTAAAAAAAGTAAAAACAATCGAGCAAAAGTTTTGAATTATGTAGGGATTCGTAATTAGCAAACAAATTTTGAATTTTTAACGATACATTGCTTGTCATATTGTGTGATTAGAAACTACGTAAATTTTGTATATTTGTAATTTTTTTTGATAAATAATATATAATTTATAAAAGGAAATATGAGAGAAAGATTACATAAATTAAAAAATAAAAGCAAAAGTTGTGTACGTAAAGAAAACCATTAGACACATATCCGAACAGCCACTGCTGAATATTAATCGCAGTTTTCTTTGATAACGTTGTACGTAACCAAAATACATACATACATATAATAAATTTATTCAAAATATTATTACAAATTAAGAGCGGGATGTTTGCTGAATTATATTGTTTTGTAGTCTTTCTGCAGTCTAAGGCAACAAAAATACCTATAAACTATGGCTGTAATATCAATAAATTAAATTATGTATGTATATGGTTATACTACAATTTTAAGGTAACAGTTCATAAATACAAAAGTAGAGTGTAAATTAATTTTTCAGGTACAAAATAATTTAACAAAAATAAAATTAATATCCCTTAGATGAAAAAAATCATTTGCAAAAGTACCATTGCGTGTTTAGTTAGTACAACAAATAGCTTCTGCAATATAAAACAACATACAGTTTGTCAGATCTAACAATATTTTCAGTAAATTATGTCCAACAATGATCTTCAAAGTGTGTGATAGCCAATTCATTTGTTACAACGTTGCCATTGTCAAATTTTACCAGCATATTTTTATTGTCCGATAAATAAATATTTGTTTGGTATTAATTTTTCCTCTTTTTTACCAACAACAATTTCTGATAATCGTGTGAATAAAAAATTTTTGTTAATAGATAAACTTGTCAGCCAATTAACAGAGCAATGAAATTGTAAGAACTTCTATAAAGTAGAATCGTCTTAACTAAACCATGGCGAATGCATTTTTGAGAACCACGTGAACCAACTTTGTTTTTTATAGGGATTTGTTATTTTGAAAATTAAAGTCCACTAAGAACCATGTAGACGGACAATCACGCAGCAAACAAAGCATATGTTCATAAAATTATTACAAAAGTAAATAGTATTTTATTCTAGGGAATTCAGTTCATGTTATAAATGACAAGAAAATTCTCCATTGACTTTCAATATATGTAGTATCGGACCTAAAACTGCAATATAATATTTAGGCTTATTAAAATATTATTAAAATTTTTATGTAAACCGTTCTATTCAAGCAATGTAACAGAAATATGACAGGAGATTTATTAAAACGAATGGAAGTAACTGTTAAAAGCAAATTTTAAAATTATTGAAAAACGACTACAACTAACACATCACACCACTTTTCCTTTAATACCGTTGTTGATTGTAAATCAAATTTCTTCTATGATACATTAATTAATGAGTTATCTTTAAGAAATCATTGCTTGTCCATTGTAACAATTAGCCACTGTACGTATGTACATACATATATATTTATCTTGGCTCTGTGTGGGATATTTTAAATGCATTTAAATATTTACTTGCATTTTAATAAAAAACTCAAGATTAAAAAGGTTTTAATCATAACCATGTGATTAATGTGGAATTCTACGTAGTTTCATTTATTTTATTAATCATATTGACCAAAATAAGGGTAATACGAATAATCGGCCAAGTTTTGCTTTTAGCAATGGGAGGGTGATAAATATAAAAGGGGTTTAACTAGTGACTCATGCATTAATTTTTGGAAAACCTTTCAGATACTCAGATATACATACATACATGCATATATTACTGTCTTATACTCAATTTTGTAAGCAGCTATGAATTTGTTGCACACACTGACATCCACTTATAATTATAAGCATGTGTACATACAATTTAAATTTAATCTATTTAATTTCATGTCAAACTTTTAATGGTATTGCTTTATATATATTTGCTTTCAAATTTTGTAAATGTTGAAGGCATTAACATTCATTTTGTAAAAAGTGGAAATAACTATTAAAAAATTTATATTATAATGTGCGCTTAGTTAGTGAAGTGTTTCTTATCGCAAGCAATTGAACTAAACGAATTGATAATTTTTAGCTCGATTAAATGAAATTTTAAATATATAAAACGTGGATATCGCGTATAACGTAAATATATTTATGTAGCGCGATTTTTAAATATTTTTAATTGCCTCCTTTTTCACATAACGCATGTTAACAAATTTTAACCATGAAAATTTAACCTTTACCAAATCTTGTAGCTAATATGTACATATATCTTCTCGACAATTTGAGAGTCATTCATTTCCGACGAATTTTATTTTCCCTACTTTGCAATGAATCATTCCAATGCAGGGGTCGGCAACCTGTTGTGCCAGAAGAATCAAATATTACATTTTTACAAAACATTTGCGGAGTTAGAAAATTTGTTTCTTGCCAATTATAAATAGTGCTTGGATAAAGCTTTTTATAAGAAAAAAATATCTATTCCTAAGAAACAATTGAGAAAACAAATTTAATGGAGTTTTCTCTTTCAATAGAAATGCAACTTTGCATTTTAATTTGTTAGATAATTTCTTATCCTGCTTTTAATGGCATTCATGAAAGGGAAGGCTTCCTAGCGTTAATAAGTCGACTCGAAGATAGTCAGCACTCTAAATGCCAACTGCTTCAACTCACTGTAGCAATCAAGAGGAGTAGTTTATGCGTCGGAACAAAACTGCTCCAGCTCGCCGCAGTTATTTTAAAGCTTTGTGATTTGATTTTCCACATCAAAAAGGTTTACTTCTTAAATCGATCAATTGTATTTCTAGAGATTCAGTATTAAGTCCAAATGACGTTATTATTTGTGTTTCCTAGGGTGGTTTTTTATTTATATTTTTTTAAAAATTAAGCAATTCACCGATCTAAATGTTTTCTGCAACTGATGGCGTGAGGACGGTGCGTTGAAAAGTGATTCAGAACGATATTTTTTATAAAATAAATAATATTTTCATGTGGATCTAAAGAGTCGCAGATTCACATGCAAAGGGATGCATGTTTATCACCGGCCGCAGGTTTCCGGCTCTGGTTCCAATGTATTTGTAATGTTATATAGACAGGTTGTGTTTATGTAAATATACTGATCAAAACTGATAATTGTTTTGAAATAATAAAAGTTTTATTCATAAGTTGAGTAACAATAATCTTGCATAGAATTATAGAAATAATCCCACTTATTGTGTAACGTTAACGTCAAGATATAGGAAAAATTGCACATTTACAGTGTTGCCATAGCTGAGACAGAAATTTGGCTAAAGTCTAAAAAAAAAAATTTAAAAAAAATGGCATATGTACTTAAATAATTTCAAACTAAGAAAGTTTGGTTTAAAGAAAAAAAATGGAGCAAAAAAAAGTTAGAAAAATAGGACATGAGAAAAAATAATCAAACGGCAACACAGTTTGATACAATTCCCGTATCCTATTTTATGCTGACATTGCTACAAATAGAAACTTTTGTCACATTCAACTAAGTCACATGACAAATGGTAACAAAAAGAAATACACATGAATACTGCTGATGTAAGTGTAGAGTCTTTCGAAAACAGCTGTTCTGCTCTGCTGTGTTGTTGAATAAGTTGAATAAGAAAGAAATAATATAGAAACTGATGTTGGATTTCCCTTGTAGCTTGGAATATTTATTCCTCCGTGCTCTGAAACTAATGTTGACTTTCCCTTGTAGTTTGGAATATTTATTCCTCCATGCTCTGTAACTATTTGACAACGTCATCTCAAGACAATATCAAAAATATAACTATTCTGTACCTAATTTTTACAGCAATTAACAATTTCTAAGGGCCTCCTGCTATGTTCGAGGCTCTAGAGAGTAGTCGCAGGCTCTCAGAAATAATTTTTTGTTGTCCACAAGGGGCATTTAAGTGTCTCATTTTTTATATTGTCTTGACGTGTCTCTCGCAGTTACAGAATAACAGAAATTATGAGTTTCTAAATTAAAAACACTCCTATCAAAATTGCATTTATTATAGTAATAAATAGTTCGATACAACGTACTAAAATTTAAAGAAAAATAGTTTTCTAATCATGATATATTTGTAAGCTGTAGCAAATAACTAAGTAATATTTACACAATGAAATACGATAGTGTTTTTTTTCATAAACATTTTATTTGTTTTTTTTTCATAAATCTTGCCGCGATATCTTGGGTTAATACAATTACATACAGATATGCATATCTCTTAGTTACACTGTTGTATCTCAATTATTAGAAAATGTTATTGTTTGATTTGCTTGACATAATGTGTCCTTTGTTTTACGTTTAGCAGCTAAAGGTCATTAAGGCAGATTACGTTAAATAAATGAAGAAAAATGCGAAGAGGCTGCATGCATAGCGAAAAAAGATAAATAAAATAAAAATTTTAAGGTCAAACATTTTAAATAGGTCTTTAAGCAGGAGTAATGCTATGAAAAGATAAATACAATCTTTTGAAGAATAAATTCTTATACTAACAAAAATTGTAAAATATTGAGATCACAAAATATTTCGATATTTGATAGCATATTTTTTCGTCAAATTTATTAGATGGATATTTATTAGATGGATATTTAAATGTTGTAGTAAAAACTTCTTGCTTTGTGTTATTACAAACAGCGACTTATATTGTTTTTACGTTATTCTTAACAGTAACTATATCAACTCAAAACGGCCAACCTAACAGATTGCAAGAAATTCATCGAATTGGAATTCTCATGCCTTTTGTTAAATTCATCATGAAAAGAAAGGCACAAACTTTCTATTACTTACGTCACTGTCTATTACTTACGTACTGTTTTGCTTAACATCTGAATCAAAATATATTTCATTAGTACGCATTTTCTGCCAAATATTTGTCTAGTATGACCGTACCTTTGTAAGTAAGAAATTCTTATATAAAAATATATGTACATATATTATATATTTTAATGTAAAATAAGAAAATTCAATTTTAAATGCGGTAACTAATTTCAATTGGGAATTATATTTTCGATGAAATGTTGTTCGATTTACGTATTTAAACTCGTTTACAGCTCGTAATTGACTAAATTTCCATTTAATTGCTTTGAATTTCTAACGCAATTAGTTTTATTATTAACGCCAGTTACTCGTAATAATAATTCTCAACAAAACAATAAAATGTATTTTTAGAAATAAAGTTGTACGTACATATCGATAGTATGAAGTGGAAAGCCCCCATTCATGTCACACAAATACACCTCGTCAAAAAATTTTAAGTATTAGTACTAAAATTAATAATTTTACAAGCAATTAATAATAACAGTTTCTCTTCCGCCTTTGCCTTCTCCTGTAAAATTACAATTATTTGAATTAGGGCCTTTATATTTGAGACCTACGATATGTAAGTAAGAATGCTATATATGATATAAAAAACTATATATAAAATAAAAAACTATATAAATACTAACAAACAATTTTACATCGATTTCTAATATATTGTTGATGACTTTTTTCACTTTAGCTGGCGAAATGCAAATGTTAACTTTTTCATAATATAATAATATGATTCTCTTAATTATAATTTCAGGCTGATGATAAATCGTTGCTGGCACGGTTCTTTCATGCAGATCGGGCTCTAGCTGCTGTAGCTAGTGAATTAGATAGTTTTGATGGACGTGCTGAGCCCGACAGATGTTCTCGTTTGGTATCCAGATTACGGCAAGGACAAGTTTGTGTTATTAACTGCACGAATTAAAGTTAAGAGTAAATCAAAATATTTTTATTTTTTTTTTAATTTAAGGACAAAGTATTGGCTATTACAAATTTAATAATCGAAGAATTGTTGGGCGATGAACGCGATCAACGAGCATTTCGTGCCAAATTTCCCGAAGAAGTTTTGCAGGAAAATTTAGCCGGCCAATTATGGTTTGGAGCTGAATGTCTTGCCGCTGGTTCATCCATAATGAATCGTGAGCAAGAGAGTAAAGAAATGCGTCCATTGGCGGAAGCTGTAACGCGCAGTCTAAATAATGTACGTTTTTTGCTACGTGATCAATGTTTGCGTAATAATGTGCCGAATAGCGAACGCTTGAATTTGGATAAAAATGATGCAGCCACCGAACAATTGTATGAAAGCTTAAAACGTTTTGATCGTTTGTTTGCTGAATTTGAGTGGCGCTATGTCAGCGCGATGGTGCAAGTTAAATCAAAAGAAGAATACGAAACTCAAGAATTAATATGTGTCTTATGTTCGGAGACTTTGCAAAGAGCCTTAAAAATAGGTCTCTTAGAGCAAGACAAAGTTGATACTTTTGATCCGGCCCTAATGTTTTCTATACCAAGGCTCGCTATTATCGCTGGTCTCGTTATATATCCCGACGGACCTCTTAACATGGATATGCCTGCCGAACAGTTATCTGAATTGTTTCGTCCCTTTAGATCAATTCTTTTAAAGGTTCGAGATTATTTGAGAAATCTAAATGAAACTGAATTATATTGCTTGGAACGTTTGCTGTGTACAAATGAAGAAATAGGCTTGAAGGTAAGCTAATATAGATCTACATAGATATGCTATACATAGCGGATCTTCAAATCAACGCATATCTGAAAATATATATTACAGTCAGTCAAGTCACACAAAGGAACTTGATTCCTCAGAAAACAAAAGAAGGAAACTAAATTTTCGGAATGAAATATTTTTAATGAAATTAACTAACTCCGTTCATGGTAATTATGAATGTATTCCAAAAAAATAATTTAGTTATCATTTGCTGAGGAACCAAAATACAGAGTCAATTCTGTTTCCGAACAAATTTCAACTCGATGACAGGGCTGAATACTTCTGCAAAAGCAACGAGGAAACCTCTTTGCTTCTAATGTAATTTATGTTGGGTATCTTAACATAGTTTTCGAATTTTTTATGTAGCTAAATTAGACAAATCCAATTTCTATACACAACAACAATTTTTTACATAAGTAATATCTGAAACAAACGAACGTTGACGTGTATATTTTGGAATTATTTCAGCTCTTTCTTGTCCCTTAGAGCAATGAGCTTAATATCCATTTTGTTAGACTCATAATAATCTTAAAACTAAATAAAATTTATGAAATAAAATATACAAAAACTATTAAAAAAATATATTTGAATTATCACTTTTTATAAAAAGGTGTTTCCTTAAGTATATTTTTTATATTTTTTTATATATATATTGTTCAATAAATTAAAAAAAGAAACAAAGTTCTGATTGGATAGCATATATCGTCTTTAGCAGAGTGGTAGATAATATGTTTCCGTTAATACACTACTCTTCTTATCTTAATCCAATATTTCTTTCTTTTTGTATCTATTCTAGGATACGTTAAACTCTAAAGATTCCGCCTCAGTAACAGCTGACAATAATAATGCAAAAAGTAACCAATATAGTGAAAATTCTCCACAAGAAAATGACGAGAACTTGAATACACTTAAAGCGACCACAACTACCTCTAAATTGCAACAAAAGTCAACAACATCGGTATCCTCATCATCATGCAAAACACTCAGGACAAAACCAACGCGTAGAGCTGACAGTCCTTCGCCTGCACCGTCTACAACTAGTACTTCGTCATCATCAGATGAATGTTCTCCCTACAACACTCCCGTATCATCGCCGCCCTCCTCACCCAGATCCTCACGTTCATTGCTTTCAACAACATCAGCGGGTGGAGAAAGTAACGATACTACCTCTCCGGACAGTTGGATGCAAGACTATGGAGGCGACGATAGCATTGAAGAAAAATTAGACAATGATATTTTCATGGGGGCATGTGATGAAGAAGATCATTATGCTGACGATGATGATTCAGATGTAGATGGTGATGATGACAATGACAATACGAAAAACAAAATTGAAGCCAATTCCGAAGAGGAGAAAAGCATTTACTCTTTAGAACAGATTATGAATCTTGAACTGGCATCCGCAGATTGTATTACGGGCTATTTAATTTCTAATACTACACTGGGAAATTTGCTACAACCTCAAGAGGTGCCCTTAACAGATAATTTTATAGTTAGTGATACTGATTTGCCTAACAATGAGGAATGCAATCATAATTTATGCGAAGAACTACCAAGTACCAGTGCTAATGCTTTGTCCAATCATCATTATGATCAACATGATGGAAATAATAATAATAATAATAGTTCTGCATTAGCTGTTTCGAGTTTATTAGAAAATCCGGCTACAAATCCTTCAGTTGAAACAACAGCAGGTGAAGAAATTTCTTTGTTACAAGAAAGTTCTGTTACCAGCCCTTCGTCGATAACGACGACGACGACAATAACGTCATCTCACTCAAGAAGAAGACATTACAGTAACGATAAACAGCAACATTTTCAGTCTCATTCTTCCCAGCAAGTTTGTAATAAGGAGCACTCCAGATCTCATCGTCATCATCATCGACATCATCATCATCATCATCATCATTATAATCATCATACGAATTCAACTCCAACTACCAACTGCAGTAGTACAATCCAGCTGAACCAAAGTCATCATAGATATCGTGTTCATCATGGTCATGGTCACCATCATCGACGAACTCATCGCCATGGGGCTGATAAAAACAGTACAACGATTTCATGTGATAAATGTGTTGGTGAAAATAGTGCAACCAAAGAAGATTCTGCTGTAGAAAATAGTAAAACGACGTCTTCTTTTGGTATTTTGGATATAGAAACTCCCTCGTCATCATCATCTTTATTGGAAGATAATAAATCGATTGTTAGGACATCAGGGAGAACGAAATTCAAGTGAGTTTTAATATATTAGTTTTCCTTTATTTCGCTTGAGATATCAATTTACTAAGGAAAGTTGAAAAAAGAGAACTTCCTTCTCTCAGAATGTGTTTAAGAAATCACATCTCATTTAATTGATAAATTCAGTCACAATGAGATCACTGCTTGCCAATCTATAAATCATTTATAGAAAGGAATCTTACTCTAAAATTGTTAGCAATTAAAATTCGAACTTGTATAGATATATATTTATAACTCTTATGTTATCAGTCAAATGTTTTTGCGCGGAATTGAAAATTTTTAATCAGTATAGATAAATTATCTATGATAAATAATAATTTAGTCACATTTTAACCGATTTCTATGAAATAAAAGTCTGTTTTTGCATGTTTTATTATTGTTATCTTTTTGTTTATACTTTTCATTTAAGAAACACGGAAAACTTACTTCATCGCCTGTTTGTATGCATTGCTGGCGTTGCTGACCAACTGCAAACGAACTTTGCGTTTGATTTGAGGCAAATACTGCGCAGTGTATTTCTTATGAACATGTCAATGACTCAAGAAGAATTAGATATACCAGAAAAGTCCAAAGACAATGAACTATTTGAGTTCAGAGCCTCTGAAAATGATGTGATACAAGAAAGTGCTGGATCAAATCAAAGTATTTATTCAGCCGAGGAAGTCAATCCTGAGGGTGATAATCAATCGAACAGTAGCAATAGCAGCAATGGCAGTAATGTAAGTTCTAATATAAGTAGCATCAGCAGCAATGATCCCAATTTGGCCCATCGCCATTCTACGGGGGCCACGGTTACTGCTACTGGTTTAAATAATGAAACAGCGACAGTTAATCAAAGGCAACAGATTGAACGTAGTCGTAGTTTAGACAGTCAAGATTGTCCCACAACAATTGTCGCTCAAACCCAACCAAGACACCACCAATCGCAAACGCAGCAACAGCATCTGCACCAGCCTAATCATATATTCCGTAATCGTTATAATTCGACTGGTAGCAATTCACCCTCGATGTCATCTTCGGAAAATAGTTCGCCAATATGCGAACGCTCCGTAAATGTTAATTCAATGCCACAACAACAACACCAGCAACAACAGCAACAGTTAACTACATCATCCCCGATACAACTTTCCCCACCCGCCTGGATACCCGACCAAAAGGCACCACGTTGCATGTCTTGTAACACTCCATTTACTGCATTTAGACGTCGTCATCACTGCCGTAATTGTGGTGGTGTTTTCTGTGGTGTTTGTTCTAGCAACTCTACGCCCCTACCAAAATATGGTCTCACCAAGGCAGTGCGCGTTTGCTGCTCTTGTTATATCCATGTCTCTGCACATAATCAAAATCACCATCACCGCCACAATCACCACTCACAGTTAGTTAGTCAAACAAGAACAAACTTAACCAACAACGAACCTCGTTTACATCGTCCTGTGACCACTACTAGAGCTATTGATTAGTAGAGAAATGTTATTAAAAAAATTGTGTTTGTATTCTTTTTAATATTTTAAATTTTAACCCAAGGGCTTAGAACAACAGTAATCGAGAAAACCACGCATTTGAAAAAATGAATTAAATGTGTTCATACTATTTTCATAGCTTTATTTTCTCGAGAGATAAAAAACTCAGTTTCCTAAAATAATTGTTTCAAATCTAATTTTTAATATAATTTTCCAAACTTTAAGTTCGATTTAGTTAATATGTGTTTTGATCTTGTGGAGTACTTGATTACTGTAGTAATTCCCATAGTTTTAACAAATATATTTACGTTTACATAATTCTTTCTTTCTCTACATGAAATGTCTGCGGTGTAAAAATATTTGGTCATTTTAATTCATACGTATAGATTACAGAAAATGTTTAGTTTATCGCTTAGGAAAAGGTACATATCTAACTGATATTTTACAACGCAGTTTTCTATTTGTTAAAATTACGACCATCTATCTGTTTTTGAATTTCAATTATTGTTAATTATGAATATTATTGCATTGGTTTTATAAATTATTATTAAAAAGGCGGATAAAGTGATTTCGACATATATACGTTTATAATTAGTTTTTTATTTAAGACAACTTCAAGTTTTTATTTTTGTTGAATGTGGAAAATTTTTAATTTCGGGTATCGAAGTATTGAAAAATTTAATTTCCAACAAAACAGACAAATATTCATATAATTTTGTATTAATATATGGATGATATACATACATTCCGAAAAATAATTTTTTTAATGTCCAGTTTGGCATCTCTCTTGAGAGTGGTAAGAAGAGAAATAAAATTTTGTTCGGAACAAATTGAACTGTACTGTAGTATGTATTTATAATAAAAGCAGAAATACTTGTTATAAAAGTTTTACGTTTATGTATCGTTTTCACTAAAATAAAATTATATCAAAGTAAAAAAATGTCTATATGGAGTTTGACGAACTTCAGTGAAAAAAGACCGGGCGCGCCATTTAAGAAGTTTATTTAGCATAAAACTTATTCGAAGGAGCAGTTGACATATGTTAATTTTCAAACTCGGCTTTATTTATTAAATAATTAAAATCGCCAATTGTGAAACACCAAGAATATACCAAAGCGTTACCACCTTGTAAAATTAAAACGCCACTTTTGCTCACGATTTTAATATGGCAGTTTTTGTTTTCCATTACGATTCGTATAGGAAAAACAGTAAACTGAATTTTGTTCGAAATCAACGGGTGAGTCCAGTTTAAAATATAAACTAGACTCATCCGGGACACTGCATGTCCCACAATGTTACCACATGTTTTTTTTGCGCAATTGCTTTTAAAATAATAGCAAATTTTTATTTTGTTATTCAACAGAAGGAAATATTAAGTGATGTCGTGGCGTATTCAGTTAAACAAAATTTAACCATAGTAACAGGCCTGCTCTTTAGATTGCCAAATTCCAATATAAAAAAGCGCAAGACTGTTATTTTACTTGTTTTCCATGTTCGAAAACCTCAAACAAAAGCTAGTTTTGCTCCAAATCATGCCGAAGTCAGGCTGATTTTTTTATAAGAAAAAAAAAAAAAAAAAAATTTAATAAAAATTGTATGTGATTTGAATTCATTTTATTTTTCCGCCTTTACAATTATAGAAACAAAACTTATGTTTAATAAATTAACTGACTTAATAAATTTCCTTTAAGACAACGAAATCATAAAGATGGGTTTACACAATCAAAAAATTTAGAACTAGTAATTATTGTCCTTTGCAAGTTATTCTTGTAAATAATAGTTTTTCGTCAAAAAACGATTTTCGAAGAACGTGACAATTAAGCTTTTATAATGAAAGTATATTTTAAAATTTTGATTGAAAATGCATTAACATAAAACCAGTATGCTACCGCATATCTTCAGTCGAAAACACATTTACCTTGATAATCAGTCTGGCAACTCCCGTACCCATGTACATTTTATCTTTAGGCAAATGCAGCGTTGCCAAATGTTCAGTTTTAACTGATTTTAGCAGTTTTTTAGAGTGATGATAAGTTTTTCAGTTTTTTTTCAATAAAAAAATAAGTTTTTTTACAATTATTTCAGAGTATATATACGAGTATATAATACTAATTTGTCTAATATAAAGAAAATAATAATACACCAGATGATGCGTTACAGATTGAAGATGCTGCACCCCGTTCAAGCAAAAACCCAAAAAGAAAACTACAAAATTTTAATAAATCATGGGAGGGCACCCATTGTTCAAGGATTGGATCAGAAGAAATGATAATGGTTATGCTTTTTGTAAGCTTTGTAACTCTGAAATAAAATCAATGGGTGGGATATCAGATTTAAAGATGTATAATTTAAGATAAAAACAACAAGAAAGTGCAAAAGCTATACAAGTTCATTCTTATGAACTTATTACGTATATTGTTACGTTTTAGAACTTAAATAAAAAAATTAAATGAAATTAATTACATACATAAATATGTACATATGTATATGTTTTATAATTTTTCGGATAAATTTTTTTTGGGGTAAAAAAATGTTAAAAAGGATATGGCAAAATAAAAATATGGATATAACATATGTATTTCAATTATAAAATTTCTATTAAAATGCCCAATTCGAATAAATACATCTTCAATATTGGCACCGCTAATACAACATATCCAATAGCTTGTTAAACCCTTCCCTATCCCAGTGTACCCAGTGTACTTTGGTCTTATTATAAGAACTTGTAATAAAACTCTACTCTACTATATAGAGTTTCATATGTAACAGTTAAGTAACTAAATTTCCGCTACAGCCATATCAAAAAGCGTGCTAAAATTGAATTTGAAAATTCCAAGCCGAAATAATGAAAATAGGTAATAAAAATAGGCATAAAAAAATGTCACGAAAAATGCTAAGAAAAGTATGAATCGGACGAAACAAACGGAAAAAACCCGTGTATAATTTTCAAATCAATTTACGTTCTGAAGTTTTCTTAAATAATATTTCATGTAATTTTATATGTTTGATAACGTTCTCGCTCATTTTATATAATGATCACATGCAGCCGATTGTTTATTTTTAAAGAAAAAGAAACGTCGTAAGTCATTTATTAAATAATTATCATTTCTCAAATAATATTTGGGTTTTGGGTTTAAATAATGTTTTTAGCTTTAAATAAATGTGTTATTTTCTTTATAATTTCTTTATGTTTCTTAAAAAACTTGTTTGTTTTCTTATAGCTTAAATAATTTAATTTTACATTGTTTCCTTTCAGCTTATTATATTATTTTTATATGTAATAGGACTTTACACAATAAGAAAGTGTGTAGTAAAATGTTTAGTATATTTTATTAAGAAAAAAAAAAAACGACAATAGAAAGAAAATGTATAATCAACAAGCGTATATTATTTACTTTTTTACGTAAGACAATTTAGACAATAACAAATTTGAATTTGTTGTAAAACTTATTAAAAAGAAATACATAATAGAAGAATAATAAAAGTCTTTTTTAATTTTGCAAAGTTTTCATTATTTTGATACTTGTCGAACTTGGATTCGTCTAGAAAATTACTTTATGAAAATATATATATGAATATATGTATGTATGTATCGCCTGTATGGCGGAAACCGCCCCTTATTGTTATTTTTGTTTTAATTTTATCTTGTACCTTCTCCTCCTTATCACTATAGTCCTCGATAACAGGTACATATATTTTGTTTTCTTCGTATTTGTTACTGGTTTTCACTATACGGCCATATAATGAATGAACATTCTTGGCTCAAGATCTTTTTTCCTTTTTAAAATAATTACCATTCTCATGCATACTTTTTCCCTTTAAAAATTTTCCCTTTTCCTAAATTTGCAATCGTGAATTCATGTTAAGTTCGCCTGATCGTTAATGATTTTTTCCTTCGAATTTTTTCTTTTACTTGAGTGATGTTATTTTTACTGGGGACCAGAGAAAACTCTTCTTCTTATAACTCTAATACACACATATTATTACATCAAATAAAAACGGCGTTCATTACGTTATTTATTCCTCTTTTTTTCAATTTTAAAAAACGCTTAAAAAATTTAGAAGTTACGTGTCGGTTAATCTTTATGAAATTTTGTTGTGTAATTAAAATGTAATTCATTTGAGAGTTCTCTCAGTTTATTTATTAAAAACACACTGTATTTCTTTGCATAACCCACTATTATGTTTTTAAAAGCACATTGTTTTTATTTTAATAATTTATTGTCTATCGCCTTGTATAAATAAATTGAACTAAATATATTTTTGACAATTTAAGAAAAAATACATACAACATACATCATATTTTTCCATAAATTTTATAATAAATTAAAAGATAAAAATGCCACCGAAAAAACCCACTGCGCCTGTAAAAAATGTTAAGGCCGGTGCCAAAAAGACAGGATCTAAACGCAAAAAGGATAAAAAGAAAAAAGAGTCTGTTGCCGAAGTCGTACTCCCAATAGAGGACTCAATGTCATCCATATTGGAAAAAGATTTGGATTTAGTGGCTGATCTAAACGAAGAGTTTTTCGCCAAAGCTAATAAGGTAAAAAGTATTGTTAATACCAAATGGCTTCCAAAATAATAATCCGATTGCAAGAGAGTCCTGCTTAAGCCGATTATTGTATTACTGGGGTGTTGAAAGTCAGGCGTAACGTTTAACTTTTGACGCGCAAATAGTAAAACCACCATAAAAGCACTTAAAGATCATTGAACTATACAGCAGGGTTGTTAGATATTGAATTGTTATATCGTTGATAAATGTTTTCTATTATATAATAAATTATTTCTTAATATTCTTACATCAAATCATTAAGGACAAGCAAAGAAATATTAACATATTATCTGAGACCTTTTTCAGCTAAATTTAGTTTTACATAATTTAGTTATTGCCCAGGGCATTTTTATGTAGATATTAATAATAAAAAAAATTTCTCTAAAAGCATTCTTAATCTTGTCATAAGCTTTTTGTGGGCAACAAGTCCTTTTTGTTGTCCTCTTGAAATGTAATGAAAGATCAAAGCCGTTGGGTGTAAAAAAAAACGGGCTGAACTATTGCTGAGCTACATACTTTTATTTTTGCTTTAAACTAACAACAACAACAACAACAACAAGGGTTTGACAAACATTGGCGAACTGAAATCTTTTGGACCTGATTTTGCTTTTGTCACAAGCCTCATTGAAAAATCCATGTTTGTACGCATGAGTACAAGTGAAAGAAAATTACAAAGTTAAAAATAAATTTTAAAATAAACTTAAAGCTAATAAATCAAAGCACAAGTATCATTGACAATCCTGATCCTCAGCGCTTACCCAAGTATTTAATTATTTTTTAATCTATGTACTTTAAATTTAAAAAGGTCATACAAGTGTTAATGCAAGCAGGTCGCACATTTGAGGCATCCAAAATTAAGGGCTTCGTCGATATAATTTTCAAACTGCATAGCAAATATGTGGAAGAACTTGAGGAAAATGAAAAGCTTAAGCCGCAAGTGGCTAAAGCGGATACGAAACTTAAAATGGCCCTGCAGTTGACTGCGGACTCGGAAGACGCCATGTATCATTTAAAGGAAGCTTTAGGTATGAATATAATTATTTGCACATTTCCATGCAAGTGCATGGAACAACAAAATATAAGTTTTTTTTTATAAGAAATGCTGGTTCTTTTTTCTAAAATATGTTTTTAGTTTTTTTGTTGCAATCACTCGTCGTATCCTGAAAATATTCTGGATATTTTTACAGTCCGATCATTGTCCGTCTTTTGTTTTAAACAATTTTTTCCACCCGAACTGGTTAATTGATTGTCAATAATTTTATTTCAAAATAGCCGAAGCCTGGCATGAATCAGACTCTGCCCTATCTCGCGAACAGGATGTTCAGGAGCAACTTCAAGAAGTTCTCATAAGATGTGAAAAGTTTGAGCGCAAACAAAGTGCTGATAAACAGGATGAAAGTAGCGAGTAAAAACTAAAACTATACAAAATTGTGGCCTCATAATTAAAACATATTTTGTGAATTGTAGCTGCTCATTTTTTATATATTTAGAAACAATTTTATGTGGTCCCCTGGACGTGTAATAAGCGACCAGATGTTGTGGCTAGAACTCGTTCATTAGCTGGTTTTATGCAAAACTCGGTGATCAATCTGGATGGGATGGTATGCTTTTTGTATAAGTCCAGCGAAAGAATAAGTTCGACTCAAGGGCCATATTAGTCTTGAATCATAACAGATATATTCGATTATGGCGGGTGATTCATCGTAAGATATTCGAAAGTGAGCTTAAAATATTTATTATCGGCTTAAAGAACAATTTGTGGAAATTCGAATAGAACTATTCACACATCACTAGATACTCCGTACATATTCGCTGATGATCTTGCTTATGATGCTTTAATTATGGGGCCATCAATCAGTGTTTATACACTGAAAAAAATATCTTTATATAAATAAATATTTTCTTACTCCAGATTTGGGCCTTTATCAAAATATAAAAATATTATATTACGTGAACGGGATCGTCTAAATGGGGAAGTAGCCGATTTGGAAAAACGCTTAGAAATGCAACGTTACTATTCCGAGTCACTGGAATATATCATTAACAATCATGAGGATACTTTAAAGAAACTAGAGATGCGCGTTAAGATTTTGGCTGCGGAAAAACTTAGCACGAATACCAAATTAGAAACGTTGATGAATAATTTGGAAGATCAAAAGGATATGAACAATAAGACGCTGCAAAAACTAGCGGCGACCACAAAAGAGGTGAGATATTTTGCAAATTCAGTTTTAAGAAGTTATGAGATAGAAAAAAAAATTTGGACACGAAAGCGAGTTGAGTACGATAATAAGTGGGAAGTGAGTGCTCTAGTGGGTTTTTTAAAATAGTTTTAAAAATTAATTTTTAATACATTTTCCACCTGTTTTTAAAGTCTTATTAAATCGTATATATATTATCTTTCAGTGTGGTCTTAAAGAGCCAAATTTTTAGCACTGGTTCAAAACGAAATGCTACAATCGGTGGGAGTTTTGTAAACGATCGCTTCTTATTAGATATCGGGGGAAAAATTCCGGCATTCAATATCGATCGAAATTTGTATATAAATTGTATGGAAATTTCGATCGATATCGGGATTCGGTTATTGATTTTAAAATTTTTAAAAATTAATTTGCTTAATTTCTATTTTTTTTTGCATTTAAAATATTTTTAAAATTTCTTTTGCTTAGGAATTTTTAATTGTATTATTTTTTCAGTGTACTTGAAAAGGGGTTTCCCCAACTCTTCTTAGATTTTCTTTTAATTCTGGAGTTCTTATAAATTTGAAGGGCACTATTAAGTATTTAATCTCAGAAGTTTGTGATATTCTGTAAGATTATATATTCTGGAAACTTCTAAAGCTGTTTCATATCTTTTCTTAAAAAATACAGTGTGAAGAAGTTTTAAAACAGGATTCTAATTTTCGTAAAAGATGTTGGATTAATTTGCAATAAATTCTTTATTTTCGAAGGACATGATGATGCCCTTTTCTATTAAAAAGTGCAAGAAATGTAGCATTCTTTTTTAGAAAAGAACACAACAGACTAAGACCACCTTTCTAATAAATATTTTAGGTTTGTAAAGGATTTATAATACGAATTATATAAATTTAATAACAATAAATTTAAGCATCGAATTAATTATAAAAGTGTTAATTTAGTGAACGGTAATCACCGCCGAAATCAGACTTTCCGACTACCCGAAAACCATAGACGTATTGCCTGTATAAAACGCGCTCTTTAAACTTTTTATTTGCCTTGAATTTTTCAAACAGTTAAACGACACAAATACAAAATTAATCACAAAAACTGGACAATACGATCGTTTAAAGATTGTGTCGGAGAAACAAAGAAGCGATATTTTATTGCACCTGAAACACTTGGCGAAATATGAAGCCGAAATAGCTGAATTGCATAAAGAACAGAAAGAAACGGAGGAACTTGTCAAAAGTATGCGCTTGGAAGATAAAGTCAAGAGTAACACAATAACACAATTAAATAATAAATACAAAAAGGCGATGCAGGATCATGACAACGTTTCGTCCAGACTGTACAAGATGAATCGCATAAATAACGGGTTAAATGGCGATGTAGTGAGATTAAAGTAAGTTAAAGTGTATGAAAATTAATTAATTTAATTAATAACGATCTTTTAACTTCCTTATGTTTTATTTGTTTTCAGAAATCAAACAAATTCGTTGGAAAAAGATCTCTTAAACGCTGCGCAAAAATTCGAAGATCTCAGGCGCCTAAAAGATCATGTACAAAGAGAGCGTGATAATTTGCGCAGCGACGTTATAAAACTGAACATTCAAATTGCTGGTTTGCGTCACACGATCATGATGCAGAACAATAATATTGACAATTTACGTTTGGATATTAACAAACTGAATGTTAAATTGGATGAGGCCAAGATACACATCAGCAAGGCCGAAAAGGAAAGAGATGAAATGTCGCAAGAAGTTGAGTCCTTACATGAACGCATAGAATATTATCAAGGTGAGATCTTAAATTGAATATATTTTTAGCTCCGATCCAGATCCTCCCATCTACATTGTGCTTCTATTATAAGGGAAAAAATTTGACTAAATAAATCTTCGCTGCTGGCGTTTTTTTGCTTTTCTTTTGAAGAAATCAAATTGAAATGATTTTAAAAAAATTTAATTTTTTATTTGATGTTTGAGGGTAATTTTTTACCCTTTTTGCAAAAAGTACTACACAGAAAATAGTTAGAAGCTTAAAATGGTTCTACAAAAAAGTCGCTTTTAGTTTCTTAAATCAAAGTGCTGAAGATGTCTTAAACGTGAACTACAATGCTTTTTATAGCAACAAGGACGTCGCTAGAGATAACTGGGAACTGGTGCCGCGATACCAAGGAAGCTGTAAAATTGCTTAGCCATACCAGGGAACGCTGAGATCTGCCGAGACTTTATTAGAAATGGCTGGGAATTGCTGCAGTAATACCAGGGAAGACTGAGACCAGCCAGGACGTTACTATAGATGGCTAAGGAAGGCAGGTACAGCAATACTAGAAAAGCTAGGACATTTCTGGGGAAGGGTGGGAACAATTAAAACGATACCAAAAAGACTTTATAGTGCGTCACCAGAAATGGTTGATGCAGCAATACCGGAGGAGCTGGGAAATCACTCAGGCATACCAGAGAAGGTAGGAACATTCCAGGAAGTCACTATAGATGGCTAGGAATTGGTGAAGCGATGCCAGCATGGCTGGTCCCTGCTAGAGTATTACCAGAGATGGGTGGAAACGAATGCAGTGATATCAAGTGAGGCTGGGATCATCAAGGGCGTCATCAAAACTTACTGGGGATGGGTGGAAACTGGGGGAATCTGGGAAATCACTGAGCGGAACCAGAGAAGGCTGAAACCTGCTATGATATCATGAACGATGGCTGGGAGCTGGTAGAGAGACACCTGTGAACTGCAATGCAGTCGCTAGAGCTGGTTAGGAAAAATTGGGAACTGGTATCGCAGTAGCAAGGAAGTTAAGAAACCACTCAGCGATTCCAAGAAATGCTGGAACCTGCCAGGCCGTCACTAGAGATAGCTGGGGAGCTGATGCAGCAATACCAAGAAGACTGATATTGTCAGTGCAGTGGGAACTAGTAAAACGGTACCAGAAATACTGGAATCTGCCAGGACTACACTAGCATTACCAGGAAGACTGAAACACACAAGAGTGTCAACAGATATACCTGTGCAGGGGGAACTAGTAAGACGACACCAGGGATAGTCGAACCTGTCAGAGTGTTATCAGAGATGGTTGGAAACTGATGCAGCGATACTAGATGGGGCTGGGACCTTCAAGGGCAGCATCAGAACTGGCTGGCGAAGGCAGGGAACTGGTGTCGTGTTACCAGGGAGCCCTGGAAATCGCTAAACGATACCTGGGACCTGCCAGAACTTCACTAGAGATGGCTGGAAGCTGGTGGAGCGATAGCACGCCTGAGACCGATGTGAATTCTTCAAACGGCGAAAATACTCGCATGTTTCTTCTACCGGAGGAAGTTGTTAGAACTTTGAGTTGTAGAGTAGAATTTATGCTTTTTCCTCCATGAACTATAAGATTTAGTAGTGCGTTAGTTTCTAAAATTTATCAAACGATAGCGATTGGCTATCCCTTGGATCCCTAATATTCTGTTTAAAAAGCCAATGAAAATATTGTTGGCCTTTTTTGTTTGTGCAATGATGTTTGCAAATTGAAATTGAGTTAAATTTTCACATCGAAATTTCAGAACAAATTCAATTGAAAACCGATCAAATTACGGATCTAACTGAAAAACTACAACAAAAGCAGCATGAATTAATCAACATGAAAAAGCAATTGGAGACGGTGCACTCGGAAAAGTTGATCTTGCAAAGATCTCTAGAAACCTGTACGCAAGAAAGGGATAATTTTAGATCATTGCAAACAGTGAGTGGGCAGATATAATCAGTCTTATTACGGTTGCGAATTGAAAGCATTAATAATTCTCTCTTTTTTCTCTCTCTCTCTTTAATTGTTCTCTCGCAGAAAACCACTTACCAAATCAACCAGCTCACGAGTGAGATATTGGCAAATCAAAATAAAATCATTTCCTTAAATGTACATATTGAGCGTTTGAATAACGACAAAAAAGATTTACAAACCGATTTGAAAAACACCGAAAATGTGTTGGCCAGTGTACGTAAAGATCTGAGAGACATGAAAGCGAAAAATGAGAATCTGTTAAAGACCATATCGGATGACGAATTGAAGTTTATGAAAATCGCGCAAGAACTGGATGAGACCAGAAAGGAGAAGATTCTTATCGGTCTTCAAATGGTGAGACGTAATGATGAGATTGTATTGCTAAAGGAGAAATTGAATATCACACAGACGGCTCTCGACCAGGGTAAATATATAAAAATTATATCACTAAAACGGAAACTAAAATGTTTGCGTGTCTTTTGCCAGGTCAAACCCAATACAACCAACGTATTGAAGATATTCGTTTGCTTAAAGTGGAAATCAGCAATTTACAGACTGAACGCGATTGTTTGTCACGTGCAATTAAAAGTACGGCAAATATGCGCGAGGAAATCATTCGGTTGCAAAGATCGCTCAATCAAGAACGTGTTAGAGTTCGTGCTTTAACGGAAGATGCCAAAACACCAGCTGGCGTACATCGTTGGCGCATTCTGAAAGGTTCTGATCCCAACAAATTTGAGTTGTTGGCCAAAGTGCAAATGTTGCAGAGGTTGGTTTCTTTTTACCAAAAGATTTCAGATAAATTAAGCTGGGAATTTGCAATGCAGTTGTTTTTATGTTACCTCAGCCTTTATTTCTGATTCGATATTTATTCTCTTTGTATGTGGACTATATCTTAAGTTTTTCGGTTAGTCCGCTTGGAATTGGATCTGTTTTAATATTTTATTTATTTTCTATTATTATTTAAAAATTATATTTACTTGTAAAACTTATTGTCTTCACAGGCGCGTCTTAAAACAGGAAATCGTTAAGTCCAACCTTCAGAGTCAGCTGGAAGAGTCGTACAAAGTTGGCGAAACTCTTAAGCGAATTGTCGAAAATTTGCCCACAACAAGAGTTAAACAAAAACTTGTGGAAACGCAGGTTAGTAGATTCAATGAATATAAAAGGTTTATTCTGTAACACAATACGAAAGAAGTCGCTTTCGCATTGCAATATGTCGAAATAATATTGTACATAAATAAAAAGAAATTTCGTTTCGTATCATGTTATATGGGTCACTTATTTTCTTACTTGAAAAATTTATAAGAGAAACGATTTTTATTTATTTGGGGTTCTCTTAAAGGAAGCAAAGCAGGATTTCAATGCGAGTCCATATTGCAACGGGTCTCTTTTCATTTTGAGTAATTTTTAAAGGGAAATAAAAAAGTTAATACGAAATATGCCATTCCATCTATCTGCCTCATTATAGGACTTGTGTTATGTTGTGTGTTCTTTTCTAAAAATGAATGCTACATTACTTGCACTTTTTAATAATAAATGCTAACGTCATGTCATTTGAAAATAAATAATTTATTAGAAATTAATTCAAAATCAAGTACGAAAAATGATTTCCGTTTTAAAACTTCTCCAAGCTGCCGCTTTTCGAAAAATAAATTTAAAAATGTTACCTGTTTTGCTGAAAAGAAAACGACATTAGTCCGGTTCGAGTACTTTTGTTTTTTCGTTAATGCAAATTTTTGTATTGTTTTATCTCGGTCATGCGAAGTCTGTGGGATTTTGGTTTTCCAGAAGAATTATTGTCTATAAGGACTTCTACACACAAAACTTATCGAACGGGAAAACTATAAAATCCAATGAAATTTGTACAACAGCTGATTGTAATGCTACAAAATTACATACACAATTCGAAAGGCATATAGAGAAAAGGGAAATGAGTTAAATAGAATTGGCCCAAAAAAGGTTTAAATTTTAAAAAATATATTCACAGCATGTAAATTTACTGGATTGTGTTTATGCGAATGGAATCTAATAATAATCAGTAAAAGAAATTAAAAAAATTTTTAGTTTTGGAACGCAGCTATTATTATGAATAAGTTTTTGCGCGCAGTCGATTCGTTCATTATGCCAGACTGAAAAACAGCTGTTTTTTGAGTTTGGCCAGCTATCGCGATTGATAATGGCAAAAGAAAAATTGTTCCCAATGGGTTAAAGGCTTGGAAGGGAAGAGAAAAATGGTAGATGATTTCACCTAAAGCCCATACACAGTGAAATAATTCTGAAATTTCTAAAGTAGTAATCATTCCGGGGGGTTATCATGTCACTTTACTCGAAAGAGAATCTGCTCAAGTTTGTACGTTTTTTATATATTGAAATTTGAAAGTGTTGCCTTTCGAATCGAATTGTATAATAAAACGTCAATACATTTTAAACGAGTGATTCTGTTACCAGTCAAAGAGACGCTGCACAGGCAGTTGTTTTTGAGTAGGCAGTCAAATAGCCCAGTAAATTTTGACCCTAAAAACTATTTATTAATATTCTATATTTATTTCTTTAAGCGTATTAATAAACGCCAAATGAAAAAACTGAAAGCCCTCAGTGCCGAATTAGTCATCGATGACATCGAGCTGAAGGCTCGCGAATGTATAATTGAGGAATTTAAGGCAACTCTGAAGTTAACAAAACAACAGCTGTACGGTGCTGGTGATGTTGTGACTGTCGCCTCTACTCAACATGATGTTACCGATTACACAAGCCAAGAAAATTATGTCGATTGTGTCTTTAGCCCGTCGGATGATACACAAGTGAATGATGAAAAGCCAGTGGATTCAAATAGAAGAGAAAATGATTAAAAGTTAAAAAATATTTTCACAAGATTTGAGATACTTTCCGCCATATTCATAGAATTTAAAATGAGTTTGAAATTTATTTTATATAAAATTATTGATAAAACATTTTCTTAAAATAGATTTCAAATACATTTTACTTTTTCTATGATTAAATGCTTTCGGGTTTATTTTAAAATTTCCTAAAATATTCTTATAAAATATTTTCCATATTAACTTTATTTTGATACATTTAAAATTCAGCAGGATTAAAATTATTTGACGCTATTTATTGTTATATCTTTATGAAACCATCGGTTAATATTTTCGCACGAAGACTCATGCGAAAATATGGTGGTTCTTTTCCGACCATAAAATATTATTCGTTCACACGCAATTGACAAAAAGTATTTTATTCACTCGCGAATATTAAAAGCAAAATTCTTATCCAAATTTTAAATCTAACGAAAAACTGAAATTCGTATTTGATTCTTACCCTGGGGCCAATTTACCGCATTCGATATCGATCGAAATGTCCATACAATTTAAATGGAAATTTCTTTCGATCTCGAATGCCTTAATTCGCCCCCTGGTATTATTTACAATTGAAGACTTTCAACATTTTATTATAAATTAAGGACAATAAAATTGGCAAAATAATGAAAATAATTAAAATAAATACCTTAAATTATTACAACGAAAACTCTGTGCGCTCCTCGTATATTTTCGTTAATTTTATATTCCATTCGATGTGGCAACGGCGCTATTGAATGTCACCTGCAGTTGTGGAGGCGCCGATAAACACTGGATTTGCATCTGCATGATGGCTTGTCTTTCCTCCAACAGCTTCTGTTTAGTTTTTTTCTCCTGCAAAAGTTGACTCTTCACTTTCAGTAGATTCGATTTGAGATCTTCGATTTCGACAGCATTTGATTTTTCCTCAACTGATTTGGCAGTTATTTCTGCCTCAAGAGCTTTCAGTTTTTGATTTTTGTGGGTTAATGTGGCCTGGAGAAAAGATACAATTAAAGCAGTATGTTAAAATGTTTCACTAATAGAGATTAATATAAAATTCCTGGAAATAATTTCGCCAACTTTTCAGATGTTATTTTGCAGGGTTGCGTTTTGCCATGCCGTCAAAAGTTGTTTACTTTTTGGTTTTGATCTTTATTTTTGTCGAAAGTTTTATTGCAAAATTATAAGTACATTTTTCTCGATGCTGTAGTTGCTTCTCTTTGAAATAATATGGAAAACGGTGGACCCTAAAGCCCATCCCTGTAACTCCTCGCACATTTTTACCACAGCACTATCGTAACCTGAAGTTTTTGCTATTCTATGGTTCAGAGTTCTTCGAACTAAAACACTATAATTTTAATTCCCAAATCAAGCGATTTCCACGTGATTAAAAGAATCACATTTTTGAATTTTTTTCGTTTACGTTATTTTACGTAAGGATTAATAGATTTTAGTCCGATTTGCAGTGGCCAACGTGGTTTCTTAATTTTGAGAACTGATTAGTTTCAGGAATCGATTGGTAAAACCGTTTAAAAGTTGAAAAAAAACACTTCAAAAAATGTTTTTTTAATATCTTGAAATCTACTGGATCGAATCGTCTTAACTTCACGGCAAATATAAGTTCAGTACAGCCCTTAGGTTGAAATCGGTCAAGGCGTTCCAAACTTATAAGCGGGTCACATACTTGCATACACACACACTCATACATATAGACATAGTGGGGGGATCTAAGAGTTAGTCAGGGAAGCTTTCTACGACCTCAAAAGGTCGAGATCTAATGAGAACTCGATTTTTTTAAAGCGGCTTAAAACCAATAACTTCCGGTTTTTTTAAATTTCAAATTTTCGTAGAGGGAAGTTAAAAAAATTACAAAATACCTGCTGTTTTTTTGTATTGTTTTGATGGTGAAATGACCCTGACCTAAACAAACAGTTGGGTCCTGACCTAAATAAAATATAGAATCTTTCGATGCTAGAATCTCTCTAATTAAATACAGAAACGAGGCACAGATAAAGAGGAGTATCTAAAGTTACGTATTCGAAATATAAATATTCAATATTCTGCATAAAAACAAGCTTCTACTGATTTTCAAAACTCACCTTAACTTCGTTTAATTCGGCTTTTATATGAACACTCGGCAGCTTAACGATAAACTCCTTTAAAGTGTCATAAAGCCGTTGGGATTCTTTCAAGGCTCTATCCTTCTCTAAACCAACAACGTTGTAGTTTAAGAGTTGCCTAAGAAATTTATAAAAAATATTAATTCATGTTGGATGAATAACAAATCGGAGCCATTTCACTTACTTCTTTAGCACTTGAATTTTCTCTATCAGTTCACTTTTTTGGGGATCCTGTCCCCTCAAATTACGCCAGCGATGTATATTCATGGGTGTCATCAGTTCCTCCAGCAAAGCGCGTGCCTTGATTCTCTCCTGATTCAAGACTCTGTGCATTTGCAGCAACTCCTTTCGCAAGTCGACAGAGCTTTCACGATCTTTGCGCAACACGTCTCTCTCAGTGGATAGATTTTTTATTTCCGTTCTCATTAATTTCATATCTTTACGATTTTGGGAGAACTCTGCTTGTAGTAGATCATGGGATTTTTGCAAGTTCTCCATTTCGATTTTCAGTTGCTTGTGTTGCTCTTCCTTTTTGGCAAGTGCGAAGCAAATTGAGTTTTTCTCAATTATCATATTGTCCAGATCTCTTTTGAGACGTTGCAACTTCTTCTCTTCATCCTGTTGCAATTTGCAAAAGTTATCGTTCTCTTTGCGTTTCTCATGTAATTCGGCTTTGCTTTGCTGCTGGCTTAGCTGGGCATTGCGTAGATCATTTTTGATCATACGGCGCTCCTTTTCCATTTTATCGATGTGCAGTTGCAGCTTACCGATCTCTCCATCGCGGTAAGTGATTTTGCTGTTGAGATTGTCGATATTTTTTTGTAGGTTTTCAATAGAGGATTTCAATTTTATTTTATCTTCATTTAAAACTTGAATGGTGCGTTGATGAGAACTATTTTCATTGATGAGCGCATCATGTTGAGTCTTTGATTTGGCCAATTGGGACTCCAGATCGCTTATGGTGCGTTTCAATTCCAATTCATAAGACTCTTTCAAGTGAATTTTATCTGAAAGTAAAAAGTTTTTAAAAGTCTATTTTTAATCTTTCGCGGAGGATATTTCGCAGGGTAAAATTTTGCTTCCATGGGACGAGTGGAACTTTGCAACGCAGAAGATATGAGAGCCACTTGCAGGAAAGTGCTTTCCCACCACTAAGTTTATTTTCAATATAAGACAAGACTGCTTCATGGAAGCTTGAGAAGAGAGTGCTAGACATGAGCTTAAATTACTAGAACTATTTGAAAAAAAGAAAACGAAAAAAGCAAACATGTGCTCTCTAATAAATGGAAGAGCCACATCAGGTAATCTCTCAATGAAGTTGGTCCTCTGCTGCATCTTGCGCTTAGTGGAAAGACACATCTGCTAATCAGGCGGAAATGCTCGGATTGGTGCATGCATCTCCCCACTTGCTTAAGAGTCAATTGCAACAGAAGAGAATCTTCATCGCGGCCGACAAAGAGAATATCTTCTCAATAGATGAGGTGATACTGTTGCGGGTTAAGGTAACTACCGATATAAAGAGGAATAAAAATAAAACAACAACAAAAAAATAAAGTCAATAAGACTATTTCACGTTGCCTCTGAGTTACCCTCGTATTCCATTTCTTTGTATAAAAAATTATTACTTTGCAAAGTATCCATTTTGTCCAATAAGTTCTGAATATCATCCAGTTTTTTGTTCTTTTCGGCATTTATTTGGGCGATTTCCTCTTTTAATTTTTTATTTTTCAGTTCTTGCAACGAAAGGGAATCATTGAGAGATCGTATTTCGTGTTGTGTCTCTTGTATTGTTTGTCTTCGCTCTTCACTTAATTTCTGCTCTTGCAGAAGATCTCTTTTTAATACATCTCTTTCCTTGACAAGATTATTATTATTTCTCTCCACTTGTTGTACTACACGACGCATGGCCTCTAGTTCTCTATCCTGGGTATTCAGTTGGGTCCTGGGGAATAGGGAAAAATTATATTTTAAATGTTTTTAAAAAAATTTTATAGTCTCGTACTTGAGTCTTAAATTCTCTTCTTCGTACTCTTTGCGAGTTTCTTCTAAAGAACAATATTTACGGGATGCATTATCTTGCAACTTGGCCAGTTTGGAGTTTTCCTGTTTCCATTTGATAATTTCGTCTTCTCTTATCTTAAAAAAAAAAACAATAAGAAAATCATCTGAAATTATAATCTGTGGTATTTTCATTTACCTTTAAAATATTCAATTTCTGCGTCAAATCTCTCTTATTTTTATCTCTCTCCTGAACAGCGTACTCCAAATCCACTGTGACCTTGGCCAGTTTATTACAAATCGCATTGTGCTGCGTTTTCAAAAGTTCCATGTTGCTTTTCAAAGACAAAATTTGCAAATTTTGTCGCACCTTCATTTTCGTCAATTTCTCGTGTTGTTCTTTAAGCGTTGAAATCTGTTCGTTGTATCTCAATTCATCGGACTTCAATTGATTTAAGTCTTTCGTGAGAACATCTACGCGTTTCTTACTGATGAATGCTTCAGTGGAGGTGTCCTGTAAACAATTTGAAGTGCTGAAATAATATTCTTTTGAATTACTATTATTTCTCTTACATCTAAAACTTTAATTAAGTTTTTGTTTTTCTCTTCCAAAGTTTGATTCATCGTCTCCAGTTCGCTGGTGTAATTCCGCTGCATTTGCAAACGTTTATTCAGATCTTTTATTTCATTTTGAAGGCGTTCTTTCTCTTTATTTTCATCTCTACGTCTGTAGGGCAATAGACATGTAAATACATGCACACACACACACACATGTATAGATTTATGCATGTTACATATTTGAGTTCACTTACATTTTTAAATTGGCTCTCGTATCACTCAATGACTTGATAGTGTGTGTCTGCTCCTCCACGGTATCTTTCAGTTTGATCAGTTCGTCCTGAGTGGTTTGCTCTCGTATATGGGCAGCATCTCTTTGGCGCCACGCACTTTCTGCAGTAGAAAATATTATGAAATTTACTCCA
Source organism: Linnaemya vulpina (assembly GCA_963675445.1). Classification (NCBI taxonomy): domain Eukaryota; kingdom Metazoa; phylum Arthropoda; class Insecta; order Diptera; family Tachinidae; genus Linnaemya; species Linnaemya vulpina. The sequence continues at coordinate 4,874,422 of OY776277.1, forward strand.
AAATATTGAGATAAAAATATATGGATGTAATGACTGATCCAATTTCCGGTTCAATAATCCAAGAGAAAAGGAAGTGTTATGAAACAAATACATACAAGTCGTTTGGTTTTCGCATCGTCTTATTTGAAAACTTTGTTTGTGACTTTAAAAATTTCTCCTAAAATTCGGGCAAAGTAAAAGAGGTATATAATAAATAGCTTCGTCGATTCCATGAACAGTAGCCATCCAGGGTTAAGGGCCATTATTAGGACTTCATATGAGTTAAAAGCAGGATTTTGGCTCACGTACAAAAATTGTTCTTTATTACAATTTCGTTTAAATTTAAAGAGAACAATAAGTTGATAAGCAGGTATGCTAAAGAAAAGTTGTAACAAAGACAAACTTTTTATATGCACTGTAAAATCCTGCTCAGAGCTACTGCGAAGTTGTTATAAGGGCCCCAAGACTATGTAATTTTAGCGCAAATATTTTGTTAAAGCATTAAACACATTTACCACCGCAGGCCACCGACTACAATGACCACAAATGCTGCTAGCAATTTAGAAAACGACATCACCAAATCAATAACCATGAGTTGCTGTTTGTAGTACTACTCTCTACATACCCCAGTGTTGCCGCTTTCATATTTTTAATATTCGTATATAGTGTTATTCCAATAAAATATATTTAAAGCCCACAGTATATGTTAAGAAATCATTTCATTAGCTTGGATATATAATTTGTTGTTTCTTTTTGTATAATAAAGCAGTATATTTTCAAGTTTACAATAATTGAATTTATTTATATTAAACTGGCAACACTGCATCTACTTATTGTCACTCACCAAAATAAAAACTAGTTTAATTTGACTGCAACCACAAAAACAGCAGGGACAATAACCAGTAGCCGTGTTGCCTAGTGTAGTGAAAATGACCATTCTCATATTCTATTTTTGACAGGTTTTAGTCTGTGGTCTGTAGTCGGCTGTATTGAATGTGTTCAATGCATACGTTTTATATATAATACAGTTTCCAATTCACAAAACTTTATCAGATATTGATTATGTTCAAATATGTTTTGAAAATTTTGAAAAATATGTCACCTATAACTTGTCTCAATTGCGCTATAGTATCCTGATCCAGTTGCGTGATTTTCTGAGCATTTTCCAATTGCGATTTCAAAGCGGTCAGCTCTTCCTCTAAGTCTTGGCATTGTGATAATTTCATTTTCAAATTGCACTTGAAGCGGTTGCTGCAAATCACTAAGCGTTGCACATTGTCGGCGCTGCTTTGGGCATCCTTTTGCCTCAGCGCTTTAGTGATCTGAAGAAAAATAATATTTTTAACACTTCATATATATCAGCATTTAATTTTGTTTTACTTCTGGAACTTTAGCTAGTAAATCTTTATAAAACTGCTCATCAAAATCATCGGGCACCAGGGGCTCATCCTCAGAGCCCGTTCCCTTGGAGCGAACGCTTTCGGTCATGTTATTTGTTGCTCTTATCTCTTTAACACCTTTTTATAATTGTTTGTTTTTATTTGTGATTATCACTTTGGCATTAATTTGTTTCCATTTCCTGATTAAATAAAATTATGCTTTTCTTTTGCTGCAAAAATAATATTGACTTAATATTTATGCCACAAGTTATCTAAGCAACCAATCAATGAGAGTTCACGGCAAAGAGTAAGTTTGTTATGGAAAGAGCAAGTTTGTTGCAAGTTATTATGCATTAATTGTGTTGTTTTCTTTTTATAAACAACAAAGTTGTTGTTCGTTGAAATTGCTATAGCGCAACAGGTAATGGTCGACGTCAGTAGCAAAGATTGGCATATGATTCGTATCATGGAGTGAGTGAATAGCGTTACGATAAAGTCTTTGCTAACACAACGTGGTTGCCATGACTGGTTTGCATGTTCCAAAGATGTGTTGTTTAATAGCAACGTACTCTCACTTGTTGCTGTTGGTAGGGAACAGATGCTTAAAGGTATTGAAACATCAAAAACATTATAATAAACGCAAAAAAGTTCTTGAAGAAAAGTGTGTTCTTCTATTAGTTATTAAACTTGGCGTTGAAACAAATAACTCTACTACTCTTGTGGGAAATGAAGTAATTTTGAATGTTTATTTTAATGTTCACACACTTTTAACAGCCTGGCATATTTTCTAAGAAACCTTGTTTTTGCATATTTTCAATATTATTTTTGTTACATTTTCCATTTTGTTTGCTTCTGCACCGGTTTTCATTTTCCTCTTTCCCATTTTTGAGTATTCCACTCACACATCCATGCAAGCAATTTGACGAATTATATGATTATTGAACAAAGATGCTACTTTATAGTCTCTCCTGGAAGATACTTTGAAGTGAATTTTCAACTTGGACATATATGAACAGTTTTGTTTTTGAAAACTAAAATTGCAATCTCTATCAAAATCATACCGTTTACACTAGCATTTTCTGATATATATATATATATATATATATATATATATATATAGAATATATATATATATATATATATATATATATATATAGAATATATAGAATATATATATATATATATATATATATATATATATATATATATATATATATATGTATATATATCAAGTAAAGGTAGCCTTATCAAGTAAAGGTAGATCTACACCTTCAAATTCTTGTATTCAAATTTAAACTCACTTGAATTGACAGACGCGTCAATTTTTCTTTGTTATATCATTTTCAATATGGCGTTGTATTACCTTTTGGAAAAAAATTTGAACACAGACTGCCCGATTATCGACAATCAGTTTTAATATAAAATTGAAGAGAACTGTTTCAAGAAACACGGCCTTGCCTTAGACATGACTATTGAAAGGCAAATATTAAAAGTATGACTGCTGCATAAATCGTCCATTATGAAAGAAAACCCCAGTTGTATCTGTTTAGGTATGTTCACACTAGTCAAATATTTGCTAAAACATATTTATGATAAATATTTTGAATTCAGATATTTTTTGCCACTTAGTTCCTGTGAACCAGTCACATGTCCTGTGACAGGTTTTTTTCTCTCTAGGAATATTACCGACACTTATAAATCCACTAGAAAATAAAATGTAAGAAATATAATAGAAGCATGAAAAGAGTTTCATCAAATAGAATTGAAAAAAACTATAACAACTTTGAGAGCTATTGGCAAAACGACGAGTCACATCTTACATCGTTTTCGTGTCTAAATCGTTTTTCGTCACATATCTGAATTCATATCAGAATATACATATATTTTGTTTAGTCAACTCGAAATTAAATTCGAATATTATTACTGCACTTTGCCCAACACAATGCACATGCCACCACACAATGACTTACGTAATTTAAAATGTTTGCTGGTTTATTGTGTGTGGTGCGAATGAATGCCTGCATGAGTGTCGTGTGATGAAGATGGAAGCAATAACGAGACTCTTTCTTACGTGACATTGTTGTTGTACATTTCACTTTTTGCTGTTGTTGTTGTTGTTGTTGTGTATTGCATTTAGCTTTACCTTGGCTCTGACTCTAGCTTTTGATCATCATCATGTTGTCCAACACTTTCAGTTTCATTTTCAATTCGACTCATTTCACGTCGTCTTATTTCGTTTGTTACGTGGAAAGAAAGAAAAACAAATAAAAGTTATTAAGAAAACTTTAAATAAAAGATTTAAATGTTTGAAGTTGTTTATATTTTTGCTTAACAAAATAAAAAACAACTCTTTTGTAAAGAAGTTTTGTGGTTATTGTATTTCAAAGTTTTCAGTCAAGTGAAGAAGGAGAAGAAAGAAATAAGATATAAATAAGTTACAAGTGCTTTTGTTTTGCTAACGTTGCTGTTATTGTAATAAAAGTGTTTAACTCAAATTAAGTTAATTAAGAAAATATACATTTTGAATAAGTTAATAAACAAATTTCGAACAGAATAATGGCCCTTAGGAAAGTGTCTTTAACGTTGTCATCATCTTTGCAGTTTTCGGCCAAACAACAACAAACTTCACTGGATATTGAAAAAGTTAAACGCCATTTTAGTTGGTCCGATTGTGAGACAATGTAAGTTTATTGAACTTTTGCTTTATTAATATTGTTTTTGCTTTCTACACAAATCGTTTTGTGTTCGATACATATTTTCGTTTTCATGTTTTAAATGGATTCGTTAAAGAAAATTATGATTTTTTGTTTGTTTTGTTGTTGTTAATTAATGAAATTAAATGCAATTAACGATGACAGGTCAAGCTACGAGATAGATTTTTCGGATATGATTTATGCGTGGGTAGTTTTAAAAGCAATTTGCGGTATACTCGTATGTAAATTGTTTTTCGACTTTTTTTTAATTTTCAAAGTATCGGTGCACCGATGCCGAGGGAATGATTGGACCAGAGATGTTGTTAACCCGAATTTTATCGGTTGCTGTGACGACTTATGCATTCTGGTAAGAAGTTACAACGTAGTTAACTACAGAAAATTCCTCACAAGAACCGTATACAGTTATCTGACGAGTAGAAGTTAACTTGTGCGAGTGGGACTCAAAGCTCTTAGAAGAGTGTAAATGATCAGTCTGTCTGCACTCAAAATATAATCAACGACGCTTGATGTTGTCTGACACTGAGAACTGAATACGAAATACATACATGTAAACCTGAAAATATTTTACTTGGAGCGACAAAAGGAATATTAAACTTAATTAAACTAAAGAAGTGATAAATATATTTTAAATTCGGCAGACTCTTACCATGGTGAAATTACAAAAAATGTGGCAGCATTACTCCAGCCTACAGTTTTGTTCATGGTGTAATAAATATAAGGTGGCATCGCTGCGCCAGATAACTGTTGCTTGCTCAACCATTATTTGGCTGCATTGATGTCAAACTCTTGTGCACAACAAGTCCTCGTTGTGTTTGTTATGTGAGCGCTGTTTGCAATTGCTCGTGGGTGCAGCATTTCAATATGTTTTGTTGCTATAATTTTTGACGTGGACTATAACTTTACACAGCTTTGGTTGTTGTAATGTTGCATTTGTAGTTGTTGCGATACCACCTTATATATATACTATATCACGGTCTTGTATGTTAATATCAAGTTTATCTTTACAAATATTCTTCGTTGGGCATGTGCCCAATTTTAATGTGTTGTTCAGCAACAACATGTTTTAATATTTCATATACATTGTCGTTATGAAACCACCTTATATGTAATTTCACCATGATTTCTATAAGAAACAGCTGTTTATCATTGTTGGTATGCTTGTGTTGTTTTTCATATTAATTTAGTATCGACAGTAGTCGCTAACGGCATTCGTAGTCGTGGTAAGGCCGAGGCACATGAAATCTGTTGCGCTCAATGAATTCCTTCGTCCTACTTCACACACATCAGGTTTACTTGATCAGCTTTTCTTTAGTTTTCTTTTAAACCTGCATTCACTTTCATACACAAACGTATTGTTTCATCAAGTTTCATTGTCTCTGCTTTCAACTTTATATGCTTTTTGATATGCTGCAGCCAACTTCAAGTGAGAAGTTTACTAAAACTTGATGGTACAGTCAGGTTTGTACCTCTTTTCATTCTCTTCTCCCCTTTCTTCTATAAACTCAAGACTTGATGAGTCAAACTTGATGTGTGTGAAAGGGGACTTCTTTCGCAACCCCGATTTCATGTCCATATAGACGGACATTGATTATTCACCTCGTATGTTAATGTTGGCAAAATTACTCACAGGATGCAAATGTCCCTTAACATTTTTGGTGGAGCGTATAAAAGCTGGACTTTGATTATTTAGCTAAAATTAATTAAATCGAAATTGCGGAGACATTGAAAATCTATTTTTAAAATACCTGTTACAACGAAAATATTTATTTAAATTTTATTGTTTTGCTAATAAATAATTCTATTGTTTTTATTAATTTGAATTTGAAAACAAATCCAGTTTCATATGGATTGAAATGTGTTAATCTGTTTGTTATGGTTGAAATTAATTAATTAACTAGTTGATTAGGGAAGCAAAAGTTTCACATATTTTATTATTGAAAAAGAAAAACGTTTCTTTCAAACGTGTTTTCAATGAAGAAAAATGTGAACGCGGTATATCAAAATGTGTATGATCTGAGCAAAAAGCAAAAGACTGCAGGTTACCTGAAAGTTCTTTTTTTTAAGAGAAAAAGGGTTTTTTCTAAATTGTTTATTATATCGATTTCTTGTTACGCTGGAAACTTTTAAATTTCAAAACGCACTAAAACCATGATGTTGAAACTCATAATTTAGTGTTTTTCAAAAATAGTCATGAACTATTTTGATTCAAAATATATAAATTTTGAGATAGCAGATTTATAACAATTATGAAAGCAATATGACATAAAAAATGGTTAAAAAATTTATTGTATCCTTAAATCAAAACTGGTTCTCAGGCAAAGGTTCGCAGCGTACTATTCGGAAATAATTAAAAACGATCAAAGTAATAATTAACAAGAGAACTTAATATTAATATAATTTGCAAGCTGCATACTAAAACAGAATTTCTAGGAAGTCTCTACAATCCCATCATCGCTGCTATCTTAAGCCGCTTTCGTACAGACAAAGAAATAGTGTGTGATTACGGGCTTAGAAGTTTTATATTCGTTGCATTGAGGCTAAAGCAGAAGATATGAATTCTTCGCAATTAACCAAACAAGAAAATGAATTTATTAATTGCTCAATTAACACTTAATTATCTATAATATTGAGTAGAGCTTAGAAATGCGTCACTGTAACAACTTTGTTTGGTGAGCAACCCCAACATACTGGACAAAGTTATTAGTCGAGTTTTAGCATTTAAAATATAAAAAAGACAAAAATAAAAAAATAATTAAAAAAAATGGAAAATGGTTGACCCTCAAGTCCATTCCTGTAACTTGCCGCTAATATTAACCGTAACCTGGTTTTTGTGCCATTCAATGCTTCCAGCTAAAACGCTACTATTTCAGTTTCCAAATCGACCGATTTCTACGTCATGAGCGGTGACTGATGTAGTTCTCGATTACTGTAAAAGAGTCTGATCAGATATACAATTTCGGAGTTTCCCCAAAAAATCACTTTTTTAGAATTTTGTTTTGTTGAAAATATCTTTAAACGGATTAACCGATTCCGACCCGATTTGTAGTGGCCGAACTGGTTTTTTAATCTTGGGAGCTGATTAGTTTTTGGAATCGATCGGTAAGGCCGTTTAAAAGTTATTTAAAAAAAATCATTTTAAGCAATGATTTTTTTAAAGTTTTTTTTTTAGTTTCTTGAAATCTACCGGTTTGAATCGGTTAAAATGCACATGAAATTTAAGTTCAGTAGAACCCTTTAGTTTGGTTGAAATCGGTCAAGGTGTTTCAAAGTTTAAAAAGTGGGTCACATATTCACACATACACACACACATACATAGTGACGGATTCTCAGAATTAGTCAGGGAAGTTTCCCATGACCCAAAAAGTGGAGATTTTGGGAGAACTCGATTTTTTCAAAACGGGGTAAAGCCAATAACATCCCGAGCTTTGAAAATTTTCAATTTTTATAGCGGGAGGTTAAAAAAGATTGAGGACATGTTAAAGTTAAGTTTGTTAATATAAAATTTATAATAAATTAAAAAAATATATATATAATGAACAGATTTTATTGAACTTATGAATATAAACAATTTTGTTTCACAGTTTGCCAATCGGTAATTGAATTTATTAAATACGGGAAGATAATTTTATTTCAATAAAGTCAATATTGACCAAAACAAATAATTCCTATCTGAACAGAAAAGATACAAAATAATATACAAATTTTAGATTCGAAATTGATACATTGTTGTTGTTGTTAAGGATCAAATAATCTGCTGAGTGTTGAACAACAGCTGCACGATTTTCCACTAAAATGTAGAATCGATTTCCATTTTGCAAATTTACTACTTTGAAAAAGTGATTCACAATTTGTTTCAATTTCAATAACTTGTGTTTAAAAATTTACTGTTGAAGTGAATATAAAAATATAATTTCAGTATCTTATCGTTTGCTGCCACTCAAAAAGAAAAAAAAGGTCGCATGAACACAGCGCAAGGCGGAGTCCTACTTGACAAATGTAGTGTTTACATAAGAAATGTGGAATGTACACAAGAAAGCAATAAATGTTGGAATATATCAAAACGAAAATATGCAATACAAAGAAAGAACATATTAAATACTGAGGGAAAAAAGTTGCAACATTTTATTCTTACATGTACAACAAGTAAATACAACAACAGTCAATTGATTATTTCTACATTGTCTAACAAATAGCACTCCAATATTTAATAGTTAATTATATGCTGCGGAAATATATGATAATTCAATAGCACCTAAATTATCGTACTCAATTTTGATATGATAGACTTGAATATTTAACATTTTTCAATTTCGTAATGCAAAATATGTCAATTTGCATTTGAAAAAGTATCATTCAGCGCCTTAATATGGGAGGCAATAATTTCTAATAAGTGCACTATTCAAGAAATGCGTTATAATGCAAATTTTTAATAAAAAGTGCACAATATGTTGCATTTTTTAAAGAAAAGAACACTCTGTTAGCTGTCTTTTTCGGATGTAATAAACTCAAATAACTTTTCTAGATCTATTTTTAAATGTGAATAAATTTTCTCTATAAATTATTTCTGTATTGAACAGGGGCGCATGTCGAAAAATGTATTCGATGTTTTTATATTTTTATTTCCTTAATGCAGCGTGTTTGAAATTCGCCTATGATTCACTAACATTTTGATTTGCTACATGCTGCTTCGTTTAGCTGCTTGTTAAACAACGATTCGATAATTATCTGTAACAAGTCTTTAGTGAGATTTCGTTTAGTTATAACTAAATTAACAACTAAATATTTGATTTTCTCATTAACAAGAAACCTTAAAATATTGTGTTATATTTTTGGTAAACGATCTGTTTAAATATGCGCACAAAAGTGGCAGATTAATTATAAATGCATGGAGAAGAAATAATAGAGAAACAAAAAATAAAATAAAATAATATTTCCAACTGTTTGTGAAAGTAAAAAAGGGAATTACAACAACAACAAAAGTTAATATTAAAGAAAAAATATTTAAAGTCTCAAGTGTTTAATCTGATATAAATTATAGGCCTGGATGTGATTACAGTTTGGTAAGTCAGTTTCAACATCTTTCTGCCCAATTCAAATGTGCCGTGTTTAAAATTGTAAACAATTTCTATATCTTTGAATTAAAGATATCTGATATTTGAGTTAAGCATTAAACACAATAACGACAGCAGGCTACACGAACACCGACTACAAAATTCGTTGGCTACAATCGTCACTTCGTAGTCAGCTACTTATTTATTTTTAGAACGACACCACCAAATCAATAACCATGTGTTGTTGTTTGTAGCCAGTGTAGCCGCTTTCATATATTTAATACTCCTAAATAGTGTTATTCCAATAAAATATATTTAAAGTCCACAGTGTATGACAAGAAATCATTTCATTAGCTGGGTAATATAGTTTGTTGTTTCTTTTTGTATAATAAAACAGTATATTTTCAAGTCTGCGATAATTGAATTTATTTAAATTGTACTGGCAACACTGCATCTACTCATTGTCGCTCACCAAAATAGAAATTGATTTGACTACAACCACAAAAACAGCATGGACAACAACCCGTAGCTGTGTTGTCTGTAGTAGTAAAAATAATCATTCTCATATACGCACATGTATTCTATTTTTGACAAGTTGTAGTATGTGGCCTGCTGTCGTTATTGTGTTTAATGCCTAAAATTGTTTTATTCTGTATTTTAAATTTCAACAAACCGAATAAAGCTCATGTTATTCTCCCCAAATATTGAACCAGAAGAATTTCATCAGTTTAGGTGTCAGTATAATTGACACAATTTACATGCAATTAAAAAACCAAAGATTGCCGGTGTCACAAACTCGTTTGCAATTTTTAAAATCTTCTTTTTAGTTTTCTATTTGATTGTTTGCAATCCACGAATTCCTAAGAATTGGGAAATTCGATGGATCCTTTTCATAGAACATCAATTTGTGCATGTATGTATGTATGTATGTATGTATGTATTTATGTGGGAAAAAACCCGAAAGTAATAAAACATTCCTAGAGATTCACTACACTCCATATTAACCCAAGAGCCCTGTTCGGTCAGCACCTCTTAATAAAAAAATAAAAAGAAAAAAACAAACAACAAACAGCTTTAACCTCCAGAGTCAATTACAGGCAGTGGTTGCACAAAAATTCGCCTCAAAAATATAAACGACTAAAAAAATCAATACCCATTGAGCCAATTTATTAAGTACACATTGATGAAGTACAAATGGAAATGACAACAACAACAATAAATTGATATTTGATTGACCATTAAAAAAAACCTAATGAAATTCTGCAAAATATAACACAACAAAATTTTTATTTTATTTAACAAAATTTATGATAAATAAAGTTGCCAGATGTTCGAAAGTTTTTTCTTGCTATTAGACCGGTTCAACGGCTTAAATGTTTTTACAACACGTAGCTTCTGTATATGAGAAGAAAGTTTGCTATATGAAACAAGTGTCCATGTTCTGCAAAGAATCGGCCTGTTCGTCGATATCATTAGATATCCTTCGTTCGCACAGAGAATATAAAATAGAACAAAATTTTCGAATATGTTGTTGTTTTAAATGTTATTTGTGCGATCGGGCAATAACTTGCGTCGTCGGTGAGCAGGCAGTAAATTTTGTATGCGATTTATTATTTTGAAACGTTGCTTAAGAAAATATATTAATTCAATTGTGTTGATTTTTTTAAGTTAAGAAATTAAAAAAAATTATGGAAAACGGTTTACCATCCCTGCAACTTCACTTTTTATTTCAACCGCAAAGTTATGAAAACGTGGTGTCTTGTGCTGCTCTACGATTTTGAGGTCTGTGGGCTCAAAAGTCTATTGAGAGTTTTCTAATTTAAAAAAATTTTATGACTTTTGAATTAATAAATCGATTTTCACGTGCAGAATGCAGTTCTTCGGTCCTATAAAAGAATCAAGAACACTAACTATTTAAATATATAACTTGGAATTAAAAAAAATCCCTTTTTTTAATTTTTTTCGTTCACGATATCTCACGAAGAGATTAAAAAATTTTTACCCGATTTGAAGTGGCTGATGTGGTTTTTTAATCTTGAGAGTTGATTTAGTTCTGGGATTGACCGATAAAGCTATTTAAAAGTTAATTTTTAAAAACTGCTTTCAAAAATATTTTTTTTCTAGATTTCAGATATCACAGGAAATCTAATTTCAGAAGAACCCTTTAGAAAACCATCAGTTTTGGCTGAAATTTGTCAAGCCCTTCCAAAGTTATAAGCGGGTCACATACTTATACACACACACACACATACACATACACACACACCCACCCATACACACAAACACGCACCTACATACATGCAGTCACGTTCTCAGTCGGGGAAGCTTCCTACTACCTCATAATAAAAACTTTATATATAAAACTTTAGAATATATTAAAAAATAAAATTTTATCGAAATATCTTTCGTTTACGATGTCTCACAAACGGTTTTGACGATCAACGTGGTTTTCAATCTGAAGAGCTGATTAAGCCGTTCAAAAGTTATAAGCGGATCATATACTCATGCACGTACGCACACACACGCCCTCATAAATACCTCTTAAAATTAGGCAGAGAAGCTACATGGGAACCCAGACTTCGTAATCTTGTGAAACCTTGATTTATAATGCAGGGTGAAACCAATAAGTTCCCAATCTCTTAAAACTTTAAATTTTCCCCACAGGAACTTCAAATATGAAAGAGTTAATTTGAAGGGTCTTTAGTAGCTCCTTTTTTACTCAAATTATTATTTAGATGTTAAAAAAATTTTAGCTTGGGGAAAAATAAATTTTAACTCTAGTCTCTAATTTTGTAAACCACTTGGCGTTAATGGAATTAATGAGAAATTAAAAACAAACTTCTAAAATATGTAAAAATGTATTTTTGTACTAAATTATGCTTTTATTTAAAAAAATATCTGGCAACTCTGTGCTGGCAAAAGGCGAAGTGTACACGGTTCATTACAAACCATCCATCCAAATGCTATCGTAGTCTTTATTTTAATACGTTCATACACATATTTTATATTTTATAGCAACAAAAAACAATAAACAACAACAACAACAACAAAACTGAAATAATAATAAAAAGTGCGATTGTCTTCTTTGTCTGCTTTATTTTTTTGAAAAAAAACGGTGAATACGATTTCATCAGCGTTTAGGCATTGAAAAAAAGTTTCAAGTTCAGTTACTATTTTTGTAAAAATATTCCAAAAATTAATTCATTCTGCAGCAGCGTTAACACACATACCAAACACTGCCAGAAAAGACAAGGCGAGAACTATGAAATGAATACAAATCAAAAGCTGAAGAAGAGTGGACTCCATGCTTCTAGAAGACTACGAAATTATGTTTTCTATTGTTTACAAATACAAGAAACCATCAAAATAATACCTTTAATTGTTATTAACGTTTGAATGAGTATCGAAATAATTATTGTTTTGATTAACAGACATATAATTTGATGCATTCATAAATATGTACACACACATGCACGTTCACATGCGCACTCAAAGATATTTCAGTGTAGAGATGGTATCGTAAATTATATCCACCATTAAATATGTTATTGATCGAAAATTAATGTTTTATTATCGATGACGACTCATCATTGTCATGGAAGAAAGCATAAAAATAAAAATGACCACAACCATGAACGAAAGTGAATTGAATTGAATATAAAAGTATTTATTTATAGAGTCTTAAGCGACCGACCTGTTTCATGAATTTTGAAAACATGGAAAATTAATACTCGAAAGAAAGCAGGCGATTAATTAATTATATGTATATTCGTAAAGAAACAGGAAGCGAAACACTTTTGAATTAATTCAATTGGATTTTTATTGGAATATAAATAATTCACAGTTTTAAGTAGAACCCTTGAGAACGCCATCAGTTTGATTGAAATCCGTCAAGCCGTTCTAAACTTATGTACTCATACACACACACAAACACATACACACATCAACATACAGGCAAAGTGATGGGTTCTCAGAATTAGTCAGGTTACCTTAAAACGTCCAGATCTGATGACAACTCGATTTTTTTTTGAACGGGGTAAAAACAATAAACTCCCGAGTTTTGGAAATTTTCAATTCTCGCAGCGGGACGTTAAAAATACTACCGCATCCTACTCTACTTGAGAACTTTAGGCGTTAATAACGACGGTTTTATTGAAAGCCGTGTTTTTACTCCTTCAATTTTCTTTGGTTTTAGTAAAGATTTTTTTTTTTAATTTTCTTAAAAATTGCAATCAAATATGATATATTAAGTACATCCGTTGTAGCGTGTGTTCAGTTTAGCAAAACTAAAGGTTTCTTTGTCCTTTGGGTTTTTATATTATTTGTTGTTGCTAAACACAGGCAATGTTCACACATGAGCATACATTAGCCAAAGTTATCTATTGTCTAGACTTCACTGTATGTTTGTTTAGGATTTATGTCTGGCTTTCGAATGATCATTAGCTGTCTGTATTCACGAATACAATTGTAATAGTTTATGATTAATTTCATAGTTTAGGATAGTTTAAGATTCTAGTATATAAGGAAGAACAATTGTATGCAAAGACGAGTTATAAATTAAAAGTGAAAAAAGAAAGTTCCTCTTCACTAAACAATTTGGTTAAAAAAACATTTGGTTAAACCAGATAAAAAATTGGACTAGTAAGAACAACAAAATACAATAATTTTATTAAATTTATTTATTGGTTTTAATTAAAAAAAAGATATATTAAAACAAAAGGTTTAAATAATAATTATTTTAATGAATTCAATTGATTTAATTAAAAAGCAGGAAGAGTTGGGGCAAAATATTGCTGCCCTTTATAATTCTTTGAGTGTGTTGGTGCAACAAATTGATGTTGGTAGAGAGTAACAGGCAATAAACGTATCAAAATTCAGGGAATCTTTTAAAAACATATATGCTGAATTTGAAAAAAAAAAAAATTATAAGCAACTCTGCCCACCTTCCGCAACATTGCAGCGAAATACCTATTTTAAAACAGATTTTGCAGAAAATTTTGAAAGTTTATATCAAACAGTGAAAAGTAAAATAATGAGGAAAACTCTTTACTAAAATTTCCTGATCAAACTTTAAAAACACAAAAGGCTGCCTTACACAGGATTTATACGATGAAATTTATGACGTCTATTTTTCCTGATTCCCTTTTAAAATTTTCTACCAACAATTCTTTGCGTTCATATCATGTTTATTCTTACATATCTAATTTTTTGATTGATTTTGATTTTTATTTTTCAATCGGTATATCTGTTTTAGTTTACTTTTATCTTTAATAATAATATAAAACAAGTAAAAGTGCTATATTCGGCTGTGCCGAATCTTATATACCCTTCACCAGCATACGTCTGGCATCATATATATATATATATATATATATATACATATATATATATATATATATATATATATATATATGTATATATATATATATATATATATATATATATATATATACATATATATATATATATATATATATATATATATATATGTATATATATATATATATATATATATATATAAATATATATATATTTAAGTAATAATTTTGTGTTTTCTAATTTATAAAATAGTTTCAGTGAGCGCAAAAAAAAACAACTTCAGTTGCATTTTTTTGTTACTTTTATACATAACAAATATTTAAAATTTCTCACCCCTGGAAACGAAATTTCAATTTTTAAAATGTTTTTACCAATACAAATCTTCAGAATGTGTAAAGCGGTTTTTTTTATGCAAAACTGCAAATTTGTAACCATTTTGGTAACTTTCATGTGATACAAAATATTGCAAATATCCAAACCTGGAATCGAAATTTTGATTTATTTTAAATATTTGATACGAATTTTGTTTTTCCTATATTGAAAAATAGTTTAATAAGTAAAAATAAACGCCGTTAGCTGCTTTTTTGTTGCTTTTATGTATAAAAAAATTTCAATTTCCCATACCTGGAAGCTAAAATTTATTATAGTTTTTTCTTTTAATTTTTTTTTTAACAACGTAACTCTTAATGAGGCATAAATAGTTTTATTTAAGTTCTATTTAGGTTCAAGAATGAAGTCATAAGGATCCAGAATATATATACTTTATATGATCGCATATGAATACCGAAGAAATCACAAACGGAATGACAAGCCTAAATATACCCTTTCCCTTTTTTTGTGAAGGGTATAAAATAACCATAGAACACAGAAATCGAGTCATTTATTCTGCCCCTCTTTCTTCTCTACCCCGTTCGCTACCAAATCAAAAATGACGTCGAAAAATAGACTTCATAAAGGCCTTCGTGTAAATTAGGTGTAAGTGTAGAAAGAAGAAAATAAATTTTAAGAATCAAAATGAAAGTAGAGTTAAAAATAAAAACATGTTAGTAACCTTATTATCTTTGTTATCCATATTAACTCCGGTCAAGACGCAAATTGATGTAAACAATTTTAGTAATAAGTCAGGTATATTCTTTGAAAGGATAGAAGCAGTAGGACTGTCAGCAAACACGTGGCACCTGTTAGTGCATGTGAATATTTGTAGTTTCATAGCAGCCAAGACATCCCTAGATGAAGCCATCATCACACAATGGAAGACTTAAAAAGAAGAAATGAAATGTTTGAATCATCAGACGGACAAAATCTAGGTACATTGTATGAACGGATTTCAAACAGACATGAGTTGATAATGTCTTCAGTTCCAAACCGAAAAACCCGATATTTGCTGCCATTCATTGGAAGTATTCAACATGTATTAATTATTTGGATTAATGAATGAAGCACATCCCGAATAAATATCGTGGAAATTGAAGCAGAGAGAGGTAGAAACTTAACAGATGCTAAATACCGTTCAAAATATTTCATCTGTTCAGGATATAACAATCAAAGTCATCGGGAAAAACAGAATGTTCAGTTTTGCAAAACTAAAGGTTTCTTTGTCCTTTGGGTTTTTATATTATTTGTTGTTGCTAAACACAGACAATGTTCACACATGAGCATACATTAGCCAAAGTTATCTATTGTCTAGACTTAACTGCATGTTTGTTTAGGATTTATGTCTGGCTTTAGAATGATCATTAGCTGTCTGTATTGACGAACAACCACGGATAATTGTAATAGTTTATGATTAATGTAATAGTTGAGGATAGTTTAAGATTCTAGTATATAAGGAAGAACAATTGTATGCAAAACCGAGTTATAAATTAAAAGTGAAAAAAGAAAGTTCCTCTTAACTGAACAGCGTGCGTCAGGGAATATAAAGTGATAGTGAATATATAGTGATAGTGAGAGTGCATACATTTTTATTCCTTCGATTTTCTTAAATTTTTGTGAAAAAATTTTATTTATCTCTTTGGTAAGGTTGTAGTGAGTTACGATATGCCAAATACATGCATTGTAGCGTGCGTCACGGAAAGTATAACGACTTTACCATACTAATTATAGTAAAATAATATTTTTTCGCCTTTTTGGAGAGATTGCAATGAATTATGAAATACCAGGTACATCTATTGTGGACTTTAAATATATTTTATTGGAATAACACCAGTTAGAGTATAAAATATATATGAAAGCTGCTACACTGGCGTATGAAGAAAATTCTTATTTAAACAACAACTCATGGTTATTGACTTGGTGGTGTCGCTCTAAAAATAATTAAGTAGCTGACTACGAGGCGACGATTGTAAACAACGGCTTTTGTAGCTGGTGTTCGTGTAGCCTGCTGACGTTATTGTAATATGTGATTTTTTTGCTATTATCTTTTTGGCAACACTAGTTTTGACAGCTCGCGCACGTTTTGTATCTTGTGTCACTGTCAAACATCTTCAGTTTGGTCTATAATTTAATCATGAATCGTCTTACAAACGAACAACGCTTGCAAATTATTGAATTTTATTACCAAAATGCGTGCTCTGTTAAGAAAGTTCATCGCGCGCTTCTTCCATTTTATGGTCAGTGTTCGAAGTAACTACTGTGCAATCTCTGCTGCAGAACTTTATTATATTATTTGCTTGCATAAATTATCAATAAAGGTATTTACATATGTATGCTTGTTACATTTAAGTCTACATTAAAATAATTTTTAAGAAACAAGTAACAACAACAACCATGCTTTAATTGCAAGAATTTTTATTACCTAGCGGTTCATACTTAATAGTTGATTTTATTAAGATAATAATGATGTTATTATGCAGTATTTATGCCTTTTCTTTCTTTATTAAACCGATCTACTTAATAATAAGCATTTATAAATTTTGCCATTCGTTTTGAAGAAGTGAAACAATAAAGTTCAATTTTATTTTGAATGTTTGGAATTTGTTTCAACTCTCTATATCGCAACAGCTTGTAAAAAAGCTTACAGGCTCAAACATTGGTGACCCCGACGTGATTCGCCAAATCACGTTAGTAACCTTTCGAAACTAATATCAAGTCGGATATTAGTCAAATTTCCTGGATCAATTGTCAACCATAAGATCATGACGTCAACCAGCCAAGCTGAAGGAGGTCCTGAAGAGTTACAGCTTTCTTCTAAGGTAAAATCGATTGGTAAGCTGTTGGAGGACTTAAGTATCGACTTAAATTCCGAAAGCTTGAACAGCATGGACGATGCTGATCTTTTAGTTCGCCTTGACTATGTTGATAGTTTATATTCGCAGTTCGAACATACAGCCATACAATTGGATGAAAAATACTCTGGTGATAGAACAAGCTGTTCCCGTTCAAGATTTTTAACAACCTTTTTTGATGTAAAAGCAAAACTTAAACGAAAAATAAATCTGAATAAAACTACTCTATCGGTGCCGCATTCGTCAACCGTTCGTCAATTCTCGCTAGACGAGCCAACATGTGTTAGAAAAACTAGATTGCCTGAATTAAAAATACCAAGGTTTTCTGGTTCTTATAGCGAATGGCCTGATTTTTTTGCAATGTTTACAACAGTTGTAGCAAACGCCGTGGATTTAAGTAAAATAGAAAAATTCCAGCATTTACGTTCGTGTTTAACAGGATCAGCACTGGACACGATTTCTTCGTTAGAGCCGAATGATGAAAATTATGACAAAGCTATTACTTTATTAAAGAAGCGTTTTGACAACAAGTTACTTAATTTTCAGTCGCATATTAAAGGCATTTTCGGTCTAAACAGTGTAGATAAGAGTTCACCTTCTACTTTCAGACATTTAAGTGATAAACTTAACGCGCATTTGAGAGCTTTGGATACAATATCAACTAAGGATCAAGTCGCTGATGGACTGCTAATACAACTCATCGTTTCCAAGCTTGACGCGCAGACGCAAACAAAATGGGAAGAGGGATTGTTGAGTGATCAATTGCCTACTTTGTCATCTATGACAGACTTTTTAGAAAAAAAATGTCGCATGCTGGAAAACCTTCAAAACTCAGCAGTAATCAAATGCAATCAACAGGTGAGCAAAAAATCTAGTGGTCACGTTCGCAACGTTTTAGTAGCGTCAAATGCTAATACTATTCACTGTAATTTTTGTGATTCAGCCGATCATTTCATAAACGATTGCAGTAGTTTTAAAGGTTTGTCGCCTATGGCACGTTTTAAAGAAGTAAAAAAAATTAATTTATGCATTAATTGTTTACGGAAGGGCCATAGATTATCAAAGTGCAAGTCAGGTCCCTGTCGCCATTGTTCAATGAGACATCACTCATTGCTCCATTGGGAAAGCAAAGCTGCAGGTTCATTTGAACCTACATCCCCACCTTCTATTTCTCCAAATTTCGATCCAATTTGCACTCCAAACGAACAACAAAATTTTCCTGAACAATCTTCGCTTGTTTCGTCGTTATCGTCAGCTGAAATCACAGAGTCCTCAGGTGATTCAAATGTGTTGTTAGCAACTGCAATGGTTCTGGTAAAAAATAAACTTGGCTTATTCGTTCCATGCCGAGCAATCTTAGATTCTGCCTCGCAGCTTAATTTTATTTCAAGTCGTTTTTTAGCCCAATCGCAGCTAAAATTTAAAAAATCGTTTGTTTCAATTTCTGGTATTGGTGATGGAAACCTTGTAGCTGATAAATTAACAAATGTTTTGATTAAGTCATCCAACAATGATTACTGCGTTTCGTTTGAAGCAGTCGTAATTCCAAAGATAACAGGCTATCAACCAAATACGAACAATAAAACCTTTAAAATTCCTGATAACATAAAACTGGCAGATCCATTTTTTAATAAAAATGGACGCATAGATATTTTAATTGGAGCCAGTTTATTTTTCCAGTTGATGGATATAGGTCAAATAAGGCTAGGCGACAATTTACCAATATTACAGAAAACTAGATTAGGGTGGGTAATTTCCGGTGGAGGTTTTTCCTCGAAAAGCGTTTTTTCTCTCGTCACAGCTAATGGACAGATACAGCCTACTGAAAATGATTCTTTGGCTGATGTTATGAAAAGGTTTTGGGACACTGAAGATAATTTCGAAAGTAACTCAAAATTATCAATTCAGGATGAATTTTGTGAAAATCATTTTTGTCAAAATGTAAGTCGATTGGAATCTGGTGATTATTCTGTTCGACTACCAAAAAGGTCAAACAGTTCTGAACTTGGTGAATCGTATGATATTGCTTATAGACGTTTTTTATCACTGGAAAAGAAATTAATCAAAAATCCCGACATTGGAAAACAATATATTGCCTTTATGAATGAATATCTCGAACTTAACCATATGTCACCTGTAACATCTATACCCTCTGAAATAAAAATTAATTTTCTTCCTAATCATTGTGTTCATAAAAAAGATAGTACGACAACAAAATTGAGGGTAGTTTTTGATGGGTCTGCGAAAACCACAACAGGTTTATCGCTCAACGACACTCTATACACCGGGCCATCTATACAACCAAAACTATTTGCAACTCTATTAAAATTTCGATTTTTCAAAATAGCACTGAGCGGAGATATTTGTAAAATGTATCGTTGTGTTCGCATGTCGCATCCTGACGACTTTCTTCAGTGCATATTATGGCGAAAAAGCCCAAATGAAAATATTAAAATTTATAAACTTAATACCGTAACTTATGGAACAAAACCAGCGGCTTTTCTTGCAATACGTGCAATGCATCAACTTGCTTCAGATGAAGAAAATACCTTTCCAATTGGAGCTCACGTTGTAAAAAACAACTTTTATGTCGATGATTTGATTGCTGGTGGAAATTCAGTTGAAGAGGTTAGAGATATAAGGCAACAAGTGACAAATTTGCTAGCGCGTGGAAATTTTCATATAAGGAAATGGTGTTCAAATAATGACCATATCTTAAACGAAATTCCCATATCTGATCGAGAGGAATATTTAAAATTTGATGACGGAACTGACATAAGAAAAACATTAGGTTTATTATGGGATCCAAGAACCGACTCGTTCATTTTTACATTTTCTTGTTTTGGAGATGCAAAGCCGCTTTCGAAACGCTCAACTTTATCAACTATAGCACGATTTTACGACCCTTTGGGACTTTTGGGGCCAGTGATTACTAAAGCAAAGGTTTTCATGCAAACTTTATGGAAATCTAAATTAGATTGGGATGAAAGTTTACCTCAGCATTTACATTCGGTTTGGACGCAATATGTTTCGTCTTTTTCAACTCTGAATAAATTTATATTTCCTAGATATGTTTCCCTTCCAGATTCAGAAATACAAATACATGGTTTTTGTGATGCTAGTCTAGCAGCGTATGGCGCCTGTATATATGTAAGATCGAAGTTAAGTGATGGCGTACGAGTAAATTTATTGTGCTCCAAATCAAGGGTAGCACCCCTCAAGGCTCTTACAGTACCTAAGCTTGAGTTGTCAGCTGCATTACTTCTAGCAGATCTTTTGCACGAGTTGACGGAAAAATTCGGTCATAATTACAAATATCACTGCTGGTCAGACTCTTTGGTGGTGCTGTCTTGGTTAAAACACAACTCAGCAAATTTTAACGTATTTGTGGCAAATAGAGTTAGCCAAATACAAAGTTTAACGCAAAATATGCTATGGCATCACGTTCCAACTGCACATAATCCTGCTGATATTTTATCAAGAGGAGCTACTCCAAAGGAACTTTTCGACTCGAAAAGTTGGAAAGAAGGTCCAGATTTTTTACGCAAAGGCGAAGAAAATTGGCCAGAAACCACAAATTTTATAGGTGAGCTTCCTGAATGTCGCCGAAATGCCTTATTAACTTTAAATGTATGCTCAAGTTCATACGATTTTTCAATAAATTGCAAGTATTACAATTCTTTTGGAAGGCTGCAACGTATATTCGCCTATGTAAATAGATTTTTAAAGTATAAAAGAGGAGTTAAATTTGCTAATGAATTATCACCCGATGACATTAAAATGGGAACATTTACATTACTTCGCAATATACAATTTGTAAATTTTGCAGCAGAGTATAAGTGTTTGAAAAGTAATGAAAATTTGCAATCATCAAGCAAATTGCTTCCACTATCGCCCTTTATGGACTCTGAAGGTCTAATCAGAGTTGGTGGTCGCTTACAACATTCATTCTTGAACTTCAACGCCAAACACCCAATCATTTTACCAAAACGACATCCAGTAACATCATCAGTAATTTTGTATTTCCATAATCAGTTATTGCATGCTGGCCCACAGTGTTTATTAGCCAATATAAGGCTGCAATACTGGCCAATTGGTGGCAGAAAAACAGTAAGTGCTGTCATAAATAAATGTGTTAGATGTTTTCGTTTTAAGCCAAAAATGGCTCAAAATCTTATGGGAAACTTACCGGCAGATCGTGTGCAACAACATAAGACTTTTTTTACAACAGGAATTGATTTTTGCGGACCATTTTATTATAGATCCGAAGTAAGAAATCGAGCACCAATAAAAACTTATGTGTGCATCTTCGTCTGTTTTATAACAAAGGCAACACATTTGGAATTGGTGGCAGACTTATCGACGTCATCCTTTTTGTTTTCGCTCAAGCGCTTCATTTCAATTCGGGGAAAACCAAATACCATATGGTCTGACAATGCGACAAACTTCATTGGAGCAAAAAATGAGTTGGCAGAACTACGCCAGTTATTTTTTGATCAGGCCAACATTAAGCAGATTTGCCAACAATGCACAGAAGATGGAATAAATTGGAAGTTCATACCACCAAGGTCTCCGCATTTTGGGGGCTTGTGGGAGGCAGCTGTAAAATCAGCAAAATACCATTTTTATAGAACTGTAGGTCAAACTATACTAACATTTGATGAGCTTCGAACTGTAGTTTGCCAAATAGCAGCTGTTCTGAATTCGAGGCCATTATGTCCACTTTCAGAAAATCCTGAGGATCTCGAGGTGCTTACACCAGCACATTTTTTAGTTGGAACATTGTTAACAGCAGTCCCAGAACCTGATATAACCGAGCTGAACCCCAGTCTTATGAACCGTTGGCAAAAAGTAAGTTTTATGCAACAAATTTTTTGGAAAAAATGGAGTCTATCCTACCTAACGTTATTACAAGAGCGGTCAAAGTGGCGGTCTTCATCAGAAAGTCTTTCAAAGGGCACAATGGTACTCATAAAAGACGAAAATACCCCGCCTTTAAAATGGCAGCTTGGACGTATTTTAGAAGTTATTCCTGGAATTGACGGAGTTGTTCGAGTAGCAGTAGTTAAGACATTCAACAGCATAATACGACGAGCCATTTCAAAATTAGCAGTCTTACCAATTCATGATACAGTTGAAAGCCATAGCCTTCCAACGGGGGGAGGATGTTCGAAGTAACTACTGTGCAATCTCTGCTGCAGAACTTTATTATATTATTTGCTTGCATAAATTATCAATAAAGGTATTTACATATGTATGCTTGTTACATTTAAGTCTACATTAAAATAATTTTTAAGAAACAAGTAACAACAACAACCATGCTTTAATTGCAAGAATTTTTATTACCTAGCGGTTCATACTTAATAGTTGATTTTATTAAGATAATAATGATGTTATTATGCAGTATTTATGCCTTTTCTTTCTTTATTAAACCGATCTACTTAATAATAAGCATTTATAAATTTTGCCATTCGTTTTGAAGAAGTGAAACAATAAAGTTCAATTTTATTTTGAATGTTTGGAATTTGTTTCAACTCTCTATATCGCAACAGCTTGTAAAAAAGCTTACAGGCTCAAACAGTCAGTTTAATCGACCTACTGAGGCTTCTATTCGGGCTATTGTAAAAAAATTTCGCACCAAATTTACATTGTTGGACATTAAACCACCAACACGCTTACGTAGAGTGCGAACTGAAGAAAATATCGCAGCCGTATCGGCCAGTGTTGGTGATGACCGTGAATTATCGATTCGGCGCCGTTCGCAGCAATTGGGCCTCTGTTACTCCACTACGTGGAAGATTTTGCGGAAGGATTTGGGTGTGAAGCCTTATAAGATACAGCTGGTGCAAGAATTGAAGCCAAACGACCTACCACAACGCCAAATATTTGGTGAATGGGCTCTTGAAAAGTTAAATGAAGATCCACTTTTTTATCGAAGAATTGTGTTCAGCGACGAGGCTCATTTCTGGTTGAATGGATACGTGAACAAGCAAAACTGCCGTATTTGGAGTGAAGAGCAGCCAGAAGCATTGCAAGAGCTACCAATGCATCCACAAAAAACAACCGTTTGGTGCGGATTATGGGCTGGCGGCATCATTGGGCCGTATTTCTTCAAAGATGATGCGAATCACAACGTTACTGTGAATGGTGAGCGCTACCGTGCGATGATAACAAACTTTTTTTTGCCCAAAATGGAAGAGCTTGACTTGCATGACATGTGGTTTCAACAAGACGGTGCCACATGCCACACAGCACGCGAAACAATGGACCAATTGAGAGGCGAGTTCGGTGAACAGTTTATTTCACGCTTGGGACCAGTCAATTGGCCGCCCAGATCGTGCGATTTAACGCCTCTAGACTATTTTTTGTGGGGCTATGTTAAGGCTAATGTCTATAGCGACAAGCCCGCTTCGATTGACGCACTGGAAGCCAACATTGCCAACATTATTCGTGAGATACCGGCCGAAATGATGGAAAGAGTATGCCAAAATTGGACTAAGCGGATGGACCATTTGAGGCGCAGCCGCGGCCAACATTTGCATGAAATAATCTTCAAACATAAAATTATATCGACCCAACTATCAATCCAAATAAATATTTCATGCATTTTTCTGAATTTTGTGTGTTTTCTTTTTTTTAATTTCCGATAGTTCTTATAAAATCACCCATTATTTAAAGCTTAAACAATTTATATTAACAGTCTATCGTATTTGGAAGGCAACAACCTGCTCTTCAATGACACCCCCATTTCCTACAGCAGATTTCCTCAAATTTTTTTTTTCAAATAATTTTTTAATTAAATTTTATTACCACAAAATACAAGCAATTTGCTTTTATGGCGCAAACAATCTATTACGCAGCCGAGGGAAATACAAGAAAATTCATATAATTTTACAAATTGGAAGCTGTAAATAAAACTTTAAATATACGAACAAAAAAAACAATGGATTGGAATTGGACAATGAATTTTATGGTGCGACAATTTGACTCGTAAGAAGTCTTTGAGAAAAAAATCTTTCATTTACATTCACACCTTTTTTCGATTTCAAACTGAATTTTAAAACAACCCATTAAAAACCATCTTTTATTTCTTTGAAACTGCTCATCACGCTCATGGGAAGGGAGTTTGATTTACCCTTCACCTCGATATTAAAGGAAATATCTGTGATGAAATTATGTTGAAAATGTCTGTGGGAAGAGTTTTTTTTTTTTTTTTTGTAACAAAATTTCGTATGCGCAATTAATTATGTGGGTGGAAGCGATTACGACACAGAAACTATTTAAAGACAATAAAAGAATTCAAATCTGAATTTGTAACGTTTCGCCTTGTGATGGCACAAATTTTCAGAATAAATGCGACATTAAAAACATAATCAGCATCAAGAGAGAGTTTTCAATTTATAATAACAACGTCAAGGAATTTGGATTGGCTGCCTACAATCCAGGGTTGTACCACGCAAGTTTTTCGGACCTGCATTAATGGATTGTTTTGTTAGTTGTTGTCAGTTTTTTTAATAACGAGGGCCGGTCCTTGAACTTCACCGACAGCGAGTGACAATAACTGGTATTAAAAAATCGTGTTTTACAGCAAATACTCTTGGCATCAAAACTTCTATCTTCTCGGCTTTCTTCATCTATCCTCTCGATTATTCGAATAATATTTAATCGTTTTATTATTATTCGATTAAATTTTTTAATAGATTAACATAAAAACCTAATATATTGAATACCCCAATATCTAGTTAAGGAATTAAATAGTGGGACACTAAATTGACTTGCTCACAAAGAAACAGTGCCAAAAAGAAAGTTACCAGAACAGCAGCTTTTTTATTCGTTTATCAAAAGAAAACTTTTTCTCTTAATTTACTCGTCCCGCCACAAACTGATATATTAAATATGTAGTCATCGGGGGCGAATTATGACAATTTGTGTTCCAGAAAATATGTGAAATATTTTTTAGTTTATTTTCAAAAAAACTGCAATAGGATGCAGCTTTAAAACAGAAGTAAATTTTGCTGTAAAATGGGTGGATTATTTTCCAATAAATTCACTATTTTGAAATGACATAATAATTCAAATTTTATAAAGCCCCAGGAAAAAGATAATCAAACTTTTGGTCACCTCATTGAAATGCACTATAAACCCGGGTACCAAAAGTCTTGTAGATTAAATGTGTTGTTGTTGTTATTATTATTGCGTTCTTGAAGTCATGATCGCATTTCTTTAATCACCTGTTAAGTGCACTTCAATAGCCGGTACTTGCGAATTATCCGCACTGCAACAGCAGATTAATTAATTTAATTTAAATGGCCTAAATGAAAACATGAAGATTTCTCACAATAGGGGAAATAAAAAATAAAAAATAAACTATAAATAATTGTAAATATACAAACAAAATTGTTAAATGACTCAGACAGAAAACGAGGTGGTAAATATGCACACACACACATACCTCTGCTTATGAATGCATGTGCAAACAAAGATTTCTGGGTCATTTAGAAATTAGTCAGACATATTAACAGGTTGACCGAGATTGGCACGCAGTTTTTGTGTTAAATAAATTTACACAAACAAATAAATTCAGTTACACGCTGATGAAATTGTAAAAATTTATTTAAAAAAAAATTTCCCAAAATGCAGGTGAAATAAAATTATTCATCTCTAACACTGACTGAGATTTTAGTCAATTAAAAACGGGAAATAAATAAAAACTAATAAAACCGATTGCCAAATATGTTTTATGTCAAAGAGATTTTAACACTGAAGCAGCCACAACTCTAAAGTTACATTGAACAAACACTCCATTTGTTGCCAACTTGATGCGTCTATTTAGTTTATTGCCCTGCCCAAAACTGTAAAAAAAGAATGTTAAAAGAGTTGCGTCAACGCCTACAATAAACAAGCAAAGCGCGACTCAATGCTGTGACCAAAAGTAAAATAATTTTTATTTATTTATTTTAGTTTTTAAGCATAAAAGACATCGTCAAACTAACAAATAAATTTAAAAAAAATTTACTTTTGAAACTCACAAATTAATCAGGGTTGCAAGCGTGAGCAGGCACAACAGTCACAACAGTCACAAGTTTGCATAATAAAAAACAGCAAAAAGGTTTCCAGGGTTAAAGACTTCAATTTTTATTTATGAAAATCGTTTTTTAACACTTCAATTTAAGTTTTATTGTGCGCAAGCCAGAGTACTGCCGTATTTCATGTGAAGAACAGCCAGAAGCATTGCAAGAGTTGCCAATGCATGCGGAAAAATTCACTGTTTAATAGGGATTATGAGCCCCCGGGGCATCAGTGCGCCGTAGTTTTCTTAAAAACGAGGAATGACGGGCCTTACCGTGCCATGATGACAAATCTATTTTGCTCTAAATGGACTTGGCTGACACGTGACTTCAACAAGACATGCGTGCATACCATAAGACTCAATATCATATACAACAATATCTATAACAACATAACCTAAAACCCAAACGCTTTTGATTTCTATCGTTATGCCCAGTCTAATTGAATGCAATGATACCCATAAGATTGGTTTGAGGTGCATTATCATTTAACACATTCATCACAACAGGCTACCGACTGCAACGACTGCAAATGCCGCTGGCAACAATTGTCGCTGTATAGTCAACTAGCGAATTATTTCGAAAACGACACCACTAAATCAATAACCATGAGTTGTTGTTTGTAGCAGAACTCTCTACATACGCCAGTGTAGCCGCTTTCATATATTTCATAATCTTAAATAGTGTTATTCCCATAAAATATATTTGAAGTTAACAAAATATGAGAAGACATCATTTCAGTTGCTTGGAAACACAATTTGTTATTCCTTTTTGTGCAATAAAACAATATTTTTTCAAGTTCACAATAATTTAATTTATTTAAATTAGACTGGCAACATTAATTTGGCTACAACCACAAAAATAGCATGGACAACAACCAGGTTCCGTGTTGCCTGGTGTAGTGAACAGAATCATTCTCATATACGCACATGTATTCTATTTGTAGTCTGTAGTCGGCTGTATTGAATGTGTTTAATGTGTTAAGCATTAAACACAATAACCACAGCAGGCTACACGAACACCGACTACAAAAGTTGTTGGCTACAATCGTCGCCTCGTAGTCAGCTACTTAATTATTTTTAGAACGACACCACCAAATCGATAACCAAGTGTTGTTGTTTGTAGTAGAATTCTCTTCAATCGCCGGTGTAGCCGCTTTCGTATATATAATATTGTTAAATATTGTTATGCAAATAAAATTTTATATCATTTATGTATAATAAAACAGCATATTTTCAAGTTTACAATAATTGAATTTATTTAAATTGTACTGGCAACACTGCATCTACTCATTGTCGCTCACCAAAATAGAAATTGATTTGACTACGACCACAAAAACAACATGGACAACAACCTGTAGCCGTGTTGTCTGTAGTAGTAAAAATAATCATTCCCATATACGCACATGTATTCTATTTTTGACAAGTTGTAGCCTGTAGCCTGCTGTCGTTATTGTGTTTAATGCTTTACTTACGTACGAGGGTTTCTTATCAAGACACGTGCCCATCCCTGAGCACTTCCAAACCTACTATTTACTTAGACCTAAACTTATTTCTTCTTTGGGCATTGATGACAATTTGTTGTTGCTTTTAATTAATTTTAATTTTAATTCTCAAGGTCAGACATGCGCTAAACTTTGTTGTTGTTGTGTTTGCTGGCGTTGTTGTTGACTGATGGTGATTTTTTGTTTTAGGGCTTGTTAAAGTGTTGATGGCGTTTTATTTGGCTGACTGAAGAGCACTCTAAATAGTTAATTGTGTTGTTGTAATTGTTTAAGGAAACTTTAAGTTCGAAATATCAATTTTATACGTTTTCTAATTGTATTTTTTTTTATTTTAAAGTTATTTGAAAAAATGATCTTTTCACTTTTTAAATAACCCTAAAAAATATGCTGCCGTGCAAAGTTGGATTTTTCCTTCAAAACAAATTTGCGCTCAGAAATATTTTCATCTATTATTTTTTAGTATTTTTGTGAAAAATTTATGTTTTAAATTAGTTTTTGCAAGCGGTTAAAACTGCTCAAATCAGATGAAAGTCCGTTCAATCTGTTTGTGTTGAACTTGCAAGTGGCTGAAAAGAAAAAACACGTTTCCATTTTTAAATTATGACTTTTTTGGAGTTTCGTTTTTAACTCTTCAATTTTAAATGTGCTGTTTCTTTTTTCTTAAAATTTTATTTAAAAATTTAAAGTGATAAATTCAGGGTTTTTTGCTAGTTTGGGTTAGTGCAGATCATCAGGCAACCTTTAGCCAGCATTTCTTCTAACAACTAAAGATTTTATATTCAACTTCAATTTAAAGAAATCAGAAGTTTAAAAAATATCGAAGTTATAAGATAAGCTCGTTCATGACTTTTCCTTTTCTTCCTTTTTTAGTCTACTTGGGCTGACTTTTTTCCAACTCTATTTGTAGTTGTAAGAGAAAAACAACAACAACAGCTAACAATTCGTTTGATGTCAAAACAACTATTTACAGTGTTGACAACTTTCGCACAACTTTAGTAAATTCTATCCGATCATAATTAAATCCAGGCCAGGAGCTTCAGTAGTTCTGTCATTTTCTTTTCTTTTATTCTTAAGTTCTCGTTGAAGGGCGAAAAGTGAGGAGGGCGCAGCAAGACATGCTGAATAAATAAAAAAGATTTTTTCCAGCGCCTGGTTTCTCAAACTCTTCAGATGATTAATTGCAGGGTTGTATTTGGACCAATTTTCCATACTGTCAAAAAGTTGTCTAAATTTATGTTTTCTTTAGCTTTTGGCGATGTTGTTGTTGTAAAAAGTGTTGTTGCAAAACCACAAAAATGTTTCATTTGATGTGGTAGTCAGTTGTCTTGGACAAAATCAAAATGCTTTTATTGTTGTTGTCTTGTTGTAGTTGTGACATGAGCTGTTCGTTTGGGACATGTTTCAAATCACACGTAAAAAATAAGTTGCAGACACAATTCTGTTCTGCGAATTGTTTATTGAAATTAAATATATTTTTCAATATATTTCTTTATATAGAGATTGATTCATTTTTATTTTAATTCCGCTTCGTAGTTGAAATAATTGAATTTTTTCTTATGAAGATAATTGTTAAACAAACAAAAAATAATTGTTAATTAATTGCAGTCAACTTAATTAATAACGTGTAGCATTTAAAAACAAATTTAAAAAATAAATCGCTTGTCTCCACACCGCAAATAAAAAATCACTTGGCACATGCTGTCCCACTGTGGATCAGCGTGGTTTTACTCTCCTCGTTTAATCAGTAGATCTGGTCAAAGTTTTTTTTATCTTATTTAAATTTGAATGTGGGGTCATGTTGAGGACAATAAAATCGAAAAGATCCAGCACGTTTTCACCTCAATTATGATGTCAAATTTTTGTTTTTTATTATAAAAAAAATATTTTTAAATATTGTGCACTTTAAACTTGAACTTTTAGTAAATAGTTTTAAGACAGATTTGTGGATAGAATTAGTTTTTACGTTATTAGTAAATAGAATATGAAACGAAAGCTTTTAAGTGACCGGAATCAAAAATTGTTGAATAAGAATATCGTTTATTATAGAAGTCAAGATGATAAATTTTCCTCAGAATATGCACACATGCTCAAACAAATGATGCCAACGATTTTGGCATATGGGCAATTCCATATCAAATCGACTAAGTGCTAGACACAACCCTTTTCGATTTCAATGAAATTCGTTTCCATTTAGTACTCTTGCTAACGGAATAAAATTTAAAAAATTTAAAATTTTTCAATATCTCAAAAACCATCGCATACATATTAACCCTGGATGGTTACTCTTCCTTTTTGTACATTCTGGTTGCTATTCGTTGAATCGACAAACAATTTTCCAAAGTGCTTCTAGCGGAAAAAAATTGTTAAATAAACAAAAATAGTTTTAGTTAAATATTTTATTAAAAAAATGAAAGTAGAAAAACTTTTTATCTCTTTTAAAATTTCACACGATTTCGATCAAACATAAAAGCTTTATTTGATGAGCTTCGTCGATTTAACCTTTCAGGGTTAAAGGGAATATTTAGGACTACAGAATCTATGAAAAAAAAAATTTTTTTTTGGAAAAATGTAAATTCTGCAAAGTTTTGAAATTGAATTATTCAAAGATTGTGTATAATTTTTTGGCAAAGTTTTCTAATTAACGGCTCTTTCGAGGTTGTGCTTTCTTTTTAATTGCAAGCATAAATTTAACACTTTTTATAAAAATTTTAATGTTTTAAATGATTTTTTGAGTTTTTAAAAATCAAGGAGTTATTTATTTCACACCCGTTTTGAAAAAATCGAGTTCTCATCAGATCTCGACGTTTTGAGGGCGTGGGAAGCTTCCCTAACTATATATATGTATGTGTTTGTATATGTGTATGTGTGTGAGTGCATATGTGTGTGTGTGTGAACTGCTCATAACTTTGGAAGGGCTTGACCGATTTCAATCAAACTGATGACGTCCCAAAGTGTTCTACTGAACTTAGATTCCTGCTGCTGTGGATTTGAACCGATTCGAACCGGTAGATTTCAAAACATTTTCAAAAAACTTAGAAAAAAAATTATTATATACATATATTTTAAAAATATATATATTTTTAATAATTTTTAAACGGCTTTACCGATCGATTCCAGCAACTAATCAAGATCTCAAGATTAAGAAATCGGTTCAAAATCGGTTAATCCGATCGTGAGATTTCTGGAACGAAAAAAAATTCGAAAAAAGTGTTTATTTTTCAAAACTGCCAAATTATATATCTGATCAGTCCAGTGTTCTCGATTCCTATATAGTAATCGAAAACGATATCAAATCAGCTTTTATCAAGTGGGAATCCGTTGATTTGAAAATTAAAAAAATAGTGTTTTAATTCGAAGAGCTTAAAAGCGTAGAATAGCACCAACACCAGGTAACGATAGTTTTGCGGTTAAGAAAAGCCGGAAGTTGCAGGGATGGACTTTAGGTCAACGTTTTCCATACTGTTTTTCTTCAAAACTTTTAAAAGAATAAAGTGTCGTGGGGGCTTCGAGTTGTTTTGTTTTATTTCAATCAAAAAGATTACGATTATATTATTAATTTCGGGCATTATAAAACTCCAAGAAGTATTACGAGCCGTACACCTGTGAGCAATTAACGGTTACCGCACGCACCTTCCCATGTGGAGTTGTTGTAACTCGCTAAAGCTTCCGAAGATGAGCACGAATTAGCATGTGCTGCCTTAAAAATTTATTATCTCAGGATACTGAGCCCTGCTGCTATCGAAGTGTACAACCATAAAAGAAACTCTTCATGTAGTTTCGTTTTCATTCAAAGCAAACGATTTCTAAAACACACAATCAAAATAAATAATTAATACGAGACGACTGCATCATATCGGACGAACATAATAACACACACACACACACACACACACACACACACACACACACGCCATTTAACACAATTTACACAGCAAATGACTGGTTCTCAATTATTTCATTGTGGCCTAAAAGAAACCAAAAGTGCATTTTTCATTTTTTACTTCTTTTCTTGTTTTGTTGTTGTTGTTGTTGTTGTTTTTGTTTCTTTAACAGTTTAAGCGGTTAAAGTCTTGTGTGCAAAAGCTTGAAGAGTAAATTGCAACGTGTGGTGAGTTTGCCAGCTGAAAGCTTTTTTATATTTTCGAAGAGCGTATAAGAGAGTGTTTGTTTTATAGATAATTTCAGCTTTTTAATAGACGTGATAAAACTATTAAATTAATATTTTTCTTCTTTATATTTCATAAGACTAAAAGAAGTTATTTTGCGATTTGTTTTTGCAGGTTTTTTCAATTACCCGCAAATTAGGGAATAATAAAGAATATTGATTTTTTTTCGTGTGTTAAATTATGTTGAGATTTTGGAGGCCAGCGGGTTTTGTAACAGCTTTCGGTTGTGTTGAAAAGCGAAATGAATTGTGTGTATGCACACAACCGTCGGTCGGTTGGCTTATCGTGTTTCAACAGTTGAGTTTTAACTGTCGAGCATTAAAGTCGTTCAGTTTGTTTATTTCCAACCAATATTTCCAATAGCTTTTGTTTGTTTAAAAAAAACTATATTTTCTTAAATAAAACGTGTGTCAAGTTGAGACGTAACTAGAAGCAATTTTAAAGGATTACAGTCGTGGAAAAAAAAGAACGTTCAGAGGAAAAGTAAAGGTACACACTCACATAAATAATTTTTACATACAACGATTTTTGCCTAGAGCTTTGATCAAGTGTATCAAATGGGTGTGTGTGCGTGTGGCCATTTAAGTTAAGCTGGATTGCACACTATTTGCTCACATTTAAGTGGTGTGAGTGTAAAGTGCGAATTTAGCAACACACGCCAAAGCGTCAAGAAACATATACAAACTCACACGTACACCCAGACGTTGTTTTCAAAAGCAAACTATAACACATACTGACAAACATACTTACACACATGGCAACAAAAAGTTAAATATACAATTTACCGAGCAAAAACATTAAGAAATCAGCCTTAAAAAGCTGGCGCTAACGTCGTTTAATACAAAACTGAATACCAGAGACGGCAACAGCGCTGCCAGCTTTAATGCTAAACAGCTAAAATCAGTTGGCTAAACAGCCAACATTTAGTACCAATTCGTCGTTGTACTTGAGCGCATGGAATTGGCAAAGCCCAGAAATTAGCAAACAAAAATTTTGAAAAAATCTAAAAATTTATTTCTTTTCAATTTAGCAAAATCTGAAAAAAAGTTTTACTAAAATTAAATTTAAAGTGCCACAAATAGTAAGTGATTTTGATTGATTAAAAGAAAAAAAAAAAAAAAAAAAAATATAGTGCGCGCTAGTGGCACAGTGGGAGCTAAAAGTTTGTGTGTTAAGTCTTTCGTTTTTAGAACTCATCAAAGGAAATAAGTCTGGCAAAAACTTGAAGTATTTCCCTAAATAATAAAAAATTAAAAATAACAATCACAAAACTAACGAAAACGGCAACTGGCAAAAATATTACATAAATAAAGTGTGTTACTTGTTTGTTTTGCTGGTGCATGAACACGAGCCACACACACACACACGCAACCGAAACTAAAAGTGCGAAAAATAAATTGCAAAAAGCATTAAAGCTTTTTGCCATAAATTCAGTTTAAACAGAAAATATTATTTCAAGCCGAAAATTAAAAAAAAAAACAACAACAACAACAAGTAAAAGAAAATAGCCCAAGAAATCAAAGCGTTTTGCACAATTTTACAAGAATCTTGGAATTTAACACTTTTTTACCAGGTAAGCAAAATAGTTTTTTTTTAACTTTTTCCACCAGCAACGAATTCTTACATATTTTTAAAGTGTTAATAAAATGTTAAACTAAAAAAAAATTATTAGAATAGGAAAAAAAAATTAGCTGAAAATTTCATTAATAATTTCGCTGACAGCCCCTGTACTTTGAATACAAATTGGCTGGTTAAAAAACTGTTAATGAATCTTTCAAATCTTTTCTATTTTGTGTGTTTATTTTCGTCTTCTCTAAATCTTCTATCCCCCCACAGTCTCAAAGCGTACAACAACAACGACTGCGGCGAGAGTAGCTCTTGCGAATATCAATTCTAATTCCACTACCTGCATTATGACTGCGTTGACTTTTAGAATATTAAAAATAATTTTTTAAAAAAGTCCCAGTAATTTCACACCTTTGCCAAGCACCTAAATTGTGACATTAACCCTTTAAAGCCCACGGGCAAAAGCTATTAAATCTTTTTATTTAATTTAAAAGACTTAAATTCGTGATTGATGCCCCATCAAAATGCGATTTGTGCAAACAAACTTGACAGCCAACTTAGACGACTTTTATTATATCAACTGAAATTAACTTATTGTCTTCTAACAAACAGCAACGAAGTTTAATTGTTGTTTTTTATAATATATTTCTTTTTTTGTAGCAATAATTTAAAGTCTGTTTTTGTTTTTGTTGTTGTAATTCGAAGGCTGGACTCAGCAAATATTAAATTAAAAGCGTCTAAAATATGGAGGCTGTTTTGTGTCAATATGCATGAAATAAAACTATTAGAAAAGCTGTCAAATAGTGTGCAACTGCCGGTTTTTGTAAATAAATTAAAAATTTATAATATTGAAACAACAATAAAAAAAATCAACTTCAGTTCTGCCAAACAAAAAATTGTATTTACAAAAACTGTGTAACAAAAACTGGCAGTTAAACGTTTTATAAATTCCTTACCTGAGGATCATGGAAAATATACAAAGAAAAAATTTATTTTCGGTAAATCTTTTTGTTTCAATTAAAAAACTTCAATGAAAACCACCCCAAAAGCAAAAAAGCCGAAGTTAACGGTTAATTTCTTTAAACAAGTCTTGTAAATTTTATCTTTGAAAGACACAGTGGGCAAAAAAGAAGGGTTTGTTGCCAAAAATTATTTGTAAATATTTTTGCAGACTTAAAAAAAATATAAAAAAGGGTAGACCCTGCAACTTTCCGCCAATCTAAACGCAAAACTATCGTAACCTGGTTTTTGTGCTATTTTACTCTTCAAGCTCTTCCAGCTAAAATGCTATTATTTTGATTCTCAGATCAACCGGTTCCCACGTGATAAGCGGTGTTTGATGTGGTTTTCCAGTGCTATAGAAGGATCGGGAATACTGACTGATCAGATATATAATTTTGGAGTTTTGAAAAATAAAAACTTTTTGAATTTTTTTCATTCAAGAAATCTCACGATTGGATTAACCGACTTTGAACCGATTTGCGGTGGCCAACATGGTTTATAATCTTGAGAGTTGATTAGTTTCTGCCATCAATCTGTAAAGTAGTTTAAAAGTTGTAAAAAAAAACACATAAAAAAATTTTCATTTTTATAAGTGTCTTTAAGTTTCTTCAAATCTACCGGTTTGAATCGATTTACAGGAAATCTAAGCTTAATACAACCTTTTAGAACGCCATCAGTTTGGTTAAAATCGGTCAAGCCGTTCTAAAGTTATAGGCGGGTCACTTACTTACACACACATACACATATATAAACACATAACACACCCACACTCGTGCAAACACATGTGCACACACACACACCCACACTCGTACACACATACGCATACACACATACAGATGTAGTAACGGGTTCTCAGGGAAGATTTTTACGACTTCAAAACGTCCTGATCTGATGAGAACTAAATTTTTTTTTGCAAACCGGGGTAAAACCAATAACTTCCCGATTTTTGAAAACTGTCAATTTCCGTAGCAGGAAGTTAAAAAATATCAGGGATCGTAAACGAGAGTTTTAAGAAAATTTTAAACTCCAAAACTCTTCATGTTGGAATCGTAGGAAGCCTATACGGTGACATACCAACAAAATCGTGCTGATCTGCTCTTTCAGAATCGAAAGAGATCTTGAAAAATGCTCTCAACCCAGTAGTCAAGAACTGTTTTTGAAAGAAAAAATTAAAGTTCACATGAAACTGCTAAAAAGGGAGTTTAATTTTGGCATCGTAAAATAAAACTCTTTTAAAATTAAAAAATTATGACTTCGCATGACAAAGTTTTTTTTTACTTCTCTGTATTCTGAAATAATATTTTGCATTTATTTTTATCCCTGTAAATTCTTTCATTCAAAATATCCCTTCAATGAGTTCAAGGGAAATTTTAATCTTATGACGGATTTTTAAATGTTTTAAAATTTTTTTGGAATTATGACCGTATTGCGACAAAGGCTCGATATGTATATTTACAAAAATAGGGGTTGCTGTTCAATTTTTGTTCCCAGGCAACTTTTATTGCCCTGGAAAGGGAAAATGCAATTATAAATCCTAAAAAAACAAGTTTTCCCTCTTTTAGGCCTCAGTTAATGTAAGAGAAGAGAGAGAAGTTTTTATAAAAATTTAAGACATTTTTGATCAAAAATATGCATGTGTGTAAGATTTTGAAGAAACATTTTTAAATTAATTATTGGGGCGATGGTTGACTTTTGAACTTTTAGGTGGTTCATTATCTCGGTTATTTCTTACAAACGCAATAAAACAGCCGCTTGTAAAATTAGTTTCCCGACATTCTTTTAAAATGACTTCAACTTATTTGCTGACATTTTCGGATAAATATTTTCTTTCATCATATTTAATTTGGGGAAAAATTACTCAAGTCAAGGGAGTAGTTCAGTTTATGGTGTGTACAACATGTTAATGAAGTTATTTCAAACGGGTATTTAAAAGTCTTAAAAGTTAAAAGAAACAACGAAATAAAATAAATAAAATTTACATTAAAAAAAAAGAGTTGCTAAAGTGACACAAAACGTTGGCCTTAAACTAAATTGGAGCAGTTGTTTTATTATATTTTCATTTTTATTCCCGTAGACGAACTAAAAAACGAGAGTGCCAAAACCGCCTTCAGGCAGCACATAAAAACGCTTTTATTTTTGTTGTTAATAAATGTTTGAGCTATTTTTTCAAAATTAATTTCTTAAGCAGATGTTAATACAAACTTAAATGGAAATGGACTAGCAAAGATAATACACATCTTGTTCAAATATTATTAAAATATTATCAAAAACTTTTAATTATTTTATTGTTTATTAAAAAATATCAAAAATATTTACTTTTAAAGGTTTTTTTGTTTACAAATACACAATATAAATATACAAATACAAAACAAATAAAACATTAATTTTCTGAAAATTATTAATACAACGTGGTAAGAAACTAAATAATATGCACACACAAAAACGTTATACATATTTTGTGGTACCCTTTTAAAAAGTGTTTTATAGTTTATCAATATAAATGAAAAATATTTCCTTTGAACCGCTTTTATACAAAACAAAGACTAAAGAAACATTTCTTATAAATATTTTGTACTAGTTATTTACATTTATATTTTGCATTTGTAAACAAAAAAACCTTTCAAATAAAATATTTTTCCCTTGTATTGGTGGATGACAAAATACTTAAAAGTGTACCACAAAATATGTATGACGTAGTTGTATATGCATGTAATCTTTAGCTGCTTGTGGCGTTGTATCAAACACTTTCAGAGAATTAATACAAATTCCATTATGCTCTCGCAAATCTCTGCGTTTTAACATTTAATCTGTCAATTATACTCAATTGCTTGAAATTATTGAAATCAAAAATGATTAGAAAATATTTGAAACTAAAGAGCGGCAGGTGCAACAAACACTTGGCCAAAATGTTGTTGTTTAAATCACTATAGAATGTAGTTGTGACTGATGACGATCTGTAACATCCAATTGGTCAAATTGTGTGGAAAATCTTGCTGAAAGCCAAGTCAATTCCACCACTTGTGCCAACTTCTTGACAAGTTTTTTTTTTTTATTTTTTACTCATATTGAATTGAGTTTCATTTCGAAATATTTTCTTATTATTTCTTATGTCGAATATGGATTTCTTAATAAATTTATGATGCTCATGTCACGGACACATACACCTAAGCCAGTGCACATCACTGTTAGTGTGTGTGCGTGTGTGTATGTGTGTGTGTGTGTCGCTAACTCTTGCATATTTGTACGATATTAACCAACAATTATGGAATTGTTTGATCTCTTTGTCTCCGATTATATCTGAAAATGAATATTCATATTTTTCCGTTTTAATAAACAATTATTACAATTTCCTTTTGTTTACCTGACTGTTTCTTGTTGTTGTTATTGTTGTTGTTGTTGTGTAATTAATAAATATTTAATTTTTCTTTGTACATCTCAAAGTTCATGCAGTCACATACACATTCACAATCGCATTTAATTATTTTGTACTAATTTGAAGAGTAATAAAATAAAAAAGAAGTTATAAAACAAAATGAATTCTAGTTTTTATTAATTATACTACAACAACAAGTTTGTGTTGTGGCAAAAGTCAATGGCTTGTGATCTGTAATCTTTCGGACAAGATGTTGTGTGATATGAAATTAAAATGTGCTTCAATTAATTCGCTATTATATTTTATTTTCCATTTGCAACAAAATCTTTTAATTACCCCCCCTCCTTGTTGTTGTAATTACTGGCAAAATATTTTTTAATTTAAGCTAAAAGAGAATTTAATGACGTCAAGAGCAGGGGGTCAGGAAGCGAATTGTGGAATTCGTTATGGAATGAAATTAAAAATAGAAATTATTTTATCTGACGATCGGTAATTTGCATCAAGTTCAAATATCAACCCATTGTGCATCGTTGCAGAGAGATGCACAAAGAGAGAGCGAGAGAGAGAGATGTATAAATAAAAACTTATGGAAAACGGTTGAACCCTAGAGGCCACGCCTGTAACTTCCCGCTAATTTTAAGAAATATCGTTACCTGGTTCTGTATTTTTGAGCTCTTCGAGTAAAACGCTGTTATTTTCAATTTCAAATAAATAAATAAATCAAATGATTCCCACATGATAAGCGGGAAACAACAAAATAGTTGAGAACGCCAACTGATAAGATATTTAAATATTAAAACTTCAGAAACAATTTTTTTTAAATTATTTCCTTCACAATATCTCATGAGCGATTTAATAAATTTCGCCCCGTTTTACGGGGATAGACGAGTTTTGAAAATGTCATGAGCTGATTGGTTTGTGGAATCGATCAGTGAAGTCCTTTAAAAGTTAAACGCTTTTGTTAATATATTTTGAGATATATTGAAATCTTCTGATGCGAATCGGTTCAAATTTAGAAACTCTAATTTCAATAAAGTTCTTTAGAACGCTGTTAGTTTGGTTTGATTCGGTTTAGACGTTCAAAAGCTTTGAGCGGGTCACATACTTACACGCACACATACACACACACACACACACACACACACACACACACACACACACACACACACACACACACACATACATACAAACACAACACACACCACACACCACAAATGCAAGCACATACACGTACACACATACACGCACACGTACATACAGATATAATGAAGGGCTCTCGCAGTTATTCCCGGAAGAACCTTAAAACGTGATATCTGAAGAGAATTTGATTTTTTTCAAAACGAAGTGAAACCAATAACTGCAAGATTTTTGAACATTTTCAATTTCCCTAGCGGGAAGCTAAGAAATTATTCGTTACACAGCACATTGAAAAAATTACAACCACTTTTTCTTCTTCCACTAGCGTATAAAAGATCTTATACAAAACAAAAATTAAAGAAAAATTTGTTATATTTATTTTATATTATTTATATTTATATTGTACAGTTGTAAACAGAAAAGCCTTTCAAATGAAATAGTTTCCACTTGTAGTGATGGACGATAAAATACTTAAAAGTGTACCACAAAATATGTGGGACGTATTTTTAAGTGCGTAGATGATAGGGTATTAACGGATCTGAACAAACAAATCACTTGCTGACGCATTGACTTTACTGAACTCTAGATTTAATAACAAATAATTCCATAAATCACACACACACACACACACACGTGTTGTATGTATGTGCATGTGCTTGTGATTGCCCATAATAAGAAATGTCACTGCCACTTAATTGAGGTAGAGCTGGTATTTTATTTTTTTATTTTTCATTTCTCATTTGAAATAACAATTTAACTAAATTACAGTCATTTGCAAGGAAATAATTGCCACAGCACAACCCGATTCTCTATTAAAGAGCTCAACCTTTTGGCCTCAATAGAAATTTAGCCAAAAGCTTCCTAGCATTTCACATCAAGTCTTCAATATGTATGTGACTAGAAGTGTGTTAAGTTTGTGTGTGTGTGTGTGTTGATTTCTACTTCACAAGAACTCATCAACATTTTTGTTGTGCCTTTAAATTGAAAATTATACTGTTGTTTTATTATTTCCATAAAGCACACGTTTTCTCTCTCCGCAGATATTCAAATTACTCAAAATTAAAATTATATATTTAATTACATCGTTCAGAATATGATTGGATATGCTGATTAAGAATTTTATGAACGATTCTTTTGTTTTCAGATACTTTAAACGCAGACACGTTTCAAATATTAGATTTCTAAAAGAGACGCAACTATCAAATATTTTACAGCAACACAAACTGATTTGGAGTTCTAGTAAAAAATAGTGTAATAATATTAATAATAGTAGAGCTAGTAGTGGAATAATAACAACAACAATAACAACATGAAATAATAATTAACTTGACAAAAATATCATATCAAGTAAGTCACCCAGAACAATTCTTCTAGACCATTTCGTTCCTGCGTTGGAGTATGTCAAACAAAATTTGCGGTGGGGTACGCGTGCACGTGTGTGGGAAATTCTCAATTTGTAGCATGAATTAAAAATGTCAATAAAAGTATTTAAAGTCACTAATTATAACAGGCGTTTAGTATGAAATTATAAGTTATAACTACTTGACACGAGCCCACAAATAATTCCACTACACGTGTAGGCTTAATTAGAAATTAAAGGAGAAAACATTTCTCTACATACAAATGAAAAATTCTCAAACATTTTCAAATATTTCATTGAAATATTTTTAAACTTTTATTTCAATAATATTAAAGGCTGCTGTGTATTCCATTTACAACACGCTCTTATTAGCTTCACTTGCATGTTTGTTTGCTGGTATCGAACACACCTTTTGTGTTGTGCCTCCACATATACGTCACATTGTACTCGTAAAAGATTCTTGGTGTGGTTCATGTTCTCATTTTCCCATGACCACACCAACAATATTTTACGAGTACAATGGGACGTATGTTTAACATTATTAGTAATATTAAGTATACGCGTGGGAGCGCAATTTTTACACGCTTTCGAGTCCCATGAAACTAAAAAGTAGAAAAATAATTATAATTTAAAAAAAAACTAAAACACAGGCTTTTCCAAAAAATAGGAATAAAAAGTTAAAAATAAACTTTGAAATTAATTTACAACAACAAAAAAATCAAAATACAAATATTATTGTAAAATAAGCGTGGGCGCCTTGTACCCTGTAGTTCGCATATATAGCACCTGATTCTTTTTAAATTGTCTTAAGTTTATTTGAAAATTTATTTGAAATTCTTTAGTTCGATTATCATAAAAAGCATGTTTTTTGACTTTTATAAACTCTTCTTTGTTTTATAAAAAGTTGTCAATGAGAAAATAATTTTCTCCAAAGATTCTAATAGAAAGGGTACTTTCGTAAAAGTGTGCTTTTTAAAAACAGCTCTTTTAAATATACAATTTCGAAATTTATTTTTATACGTTGAAAAGCAGTTTCTTTATAATTGTTATATCTGTTAAAATAAAGTTTTTAATTGCTTTTACATTGTAGGTTAATTTATAAATAAATTTTTTAAAAAGTACTTTTTTAATGTACTTACTTCAAAAAGTACTTTTTAAATAAGTCCTTTTAAAACATATATTTGCAAGTTGAAAAGAAATTTATTTGAGTGCCCTTTTTAGTAAAAATATACCTTTTGCAAAAAGTACTTTTTAAAAAGTACTTTTAAAATCCATAATTTTTGTAAAATATATGATAGAAAATATATTTTTAAAAAGCTCCCATTTGAAAACAAAATTTTTGATAATAGAACTTTTCCAAAAGGTGCTTTTTTAAAGGTACTTTTTTCAAAAAGTAATTTTTTCAATGGGTAGTTTTTTTTTTGAAGGCAATTTTTTCAAAAGGTGCTTTTTTATCAAAAGGCACTTTTGTAAAATATTCTCTTTTCAAATGTACTCTTTTAAAATCTATTTTTGCAATATCTAACTTTTTCTAAAAAAAATGGATACGAAAAGTACTTTTTTCGCTGGTTACTTATTTAAAATGTTATCTTTTGAAAAGCACTATTTCAAAATGTTCTGTTTTTTAAATCTATATTTTTAATAAATACTCTTTTCAGTTGAAAAGCAATTTATTTCATGATACTTCTT
This sequence comes from Linnaemya vulpina, assembly GCA_963675445.1. Lineage (NCBI taxonomy): Eukaryota > Metazoa > Arthropoda > Insecta > Diptera > Tachinidae > Linnaemya > Linnaemya vulpina. The sequence continues at coordinate 4,916,953 of OY776277.1, forward strand.
TTAAAAGATAATTTTTAAAAGTAAAAGTATCTTTCTTAAAAGTTAAAACTTTAAAGTAAAATATTAGAAAAAAGTACTATTTTCACATGATGTATTTTCGAAAACGAATTTTTTTAAACAGGTTCTAAATGCAAAAACGATTTTTTCAGGATACATTTTTAGAAGTTTTTCAAAAGTACCTTTTGCAAGTAGCGTTTGAATGTTACTCATTTCATAGGTACTTTTTAAAAATGTATGCTATTAAAAAAAAACAATTGCTTGACATGGTTCTTTTTCAATTGATCAATTACAAGATCTGGTTTTAAAAAGTACTTTTCTAAAAAGTACTTTTCTAAAAAGTACTTTTCTAAAGTACTATTAGTACAAAATATTTCTAAATGGATATATTTAGATACTTAAAAAAATTGAATTGGTTTTTGCATATTTCAACAATTTCTTTTTTCAAAAGTTATTTAAAGTGCAAATACTTTTTAAGTCAAATTAATATTTTAAGACCCGATTCATAAAAAAATATTTTGTGTTTATAAACTGTTTATTTGGCTAATTTTTTCATAGAAATGTGTCTAATAAAATTCAAATAAATTTCATAGAAATTTGTCAAAATAAGTTGTATTTTATGAATAAGATCTTTAAGTAAAAAAGTAAGTTTTAGGTAAAAAAGTAATTTTAAGGGTTATTTTTTAAATAGTATTTGTGGTAAAATAATTGTTATATTATCTTTTGTAAAATGCGCTTTTGAAAGGCACATTTTTGTTATTGTTTCATTTGCACAAGAGGTACTCTGGAAATGGGGCCTCTTTAAAGGGTACTTTTTGCCAAAGGTACTATTTTAAGGAGTATTTCCAATAAATTGTATTTTTTTAAGAAAACACTTTCTCTCTCTCTATTCTATTTAAAAGAAAAGTCTCTCTTTCTCTCTCTCTCCCTATCTTCTGTATCCCTTTCAAGTGACTGTTTAAGAGACGGCCAATTGCAAAATTGCCATTTCCCTGCAACGGCATTCCAACTTCCATGAATCTTTTCAATATAAAAAAAAATTTAATTTTCATTCAAGATAATTAAATCTGATAGTATTTTGCCTTCTAGAGAACGTGTTGACTTTGATACGTTCGGATCACAGTTTGTACTTTGTTAATATGAATAAATAAATATAAATGAGTAGTTTAGTTGCTATTTTTTCTAATATAATCGATTAAAGTTAATATAAATAAAAGCCAATTATGACGAAAAAAACTTATTCAAGTCTTGTTTACATTTAATGGCAAATATGCTGCTGTTGAGAATGAAACAGAATCTGAAAGGGAAAATTTGTTGCTGAAAACAATTAAAACATTTCTGGCATTCTTCGCTAAAAGAATTCAATCAAGTCAGTTTTAATTAAAACTTTTAAGATTCACTTGAATCATTTTTACAAAATACATGACTTTTTGTTTGTTTTAATAACCCCTGAAGGCAGCTCTAAAAACTTTCTGTCGCATTAAACGCTTTAAGGCAAGAAAACTGGATTTGCTATTGACTGCAACTAATAATTACACAAACAACAATATTAAATAAGCAATTAAATATAAGTTTTCTTTTATTTGTTGCAAATCGATGGAGAGAAAAAAAACGTTGTGATTATTAATTATAACTAAAACTATTAATTTGAATAATTATTTTCCTAATTAACACACAATCATTCAGAATCCATTCTACATTGAGGTGAATAATATTTTTGCTTCCAACACCATGAAACAACATAATCGACTATTCCACTTTAGAAATATTTATATAGAATAGAAGTGATTTGAGTTTAATAATATATGAGGGGCGGGGCAAAATGCACTCAAGGAAACTTTTTTCTAAAGATTCAAATTTCATTTATTATTTCTGTTTGCTAAAGGGCTATTGTTAACAACAAAATATTTATTATATTCATCATGTATTTTTAACAAATATGAGCTTTTATTTATGGAAGGAATTTCATTAATATTTTTATTTTTGTTTTCCTTATTTGCATTCTCGTGTGCATTCTTTGGCAGGTAATTGAATGAATACTGTGCGTATCTCTTGTGCTTTTCTATTTGTTTATAACAGCAGGCAGACAGGAAGTGTTATATCTTATTGAGAAGCACCCGCTACTTGTAATTATAATTTATAATTAATAAATCAATCAGTTTTACTCCATTCGTATTTTTAAATCACTCATTGACCAGCTTTGCCGAATTTGTTGGAGGCAAAAGTTCCTCTATTTACATGATCCCCGGCCATCTCTGCTCTAAATATTTTTAATCATTCCAGTTTTTAATGTTGTATAATAAAATAATTAAAATATATTATCTAACTGATGTTTGTGAAACAATAACAAAATTAGCAATAACTTAAAGACAACAAATTAAAACAACATTAACATTGCGCTCGGATTTTGAATTAATGTTGACAGTTCCCAGCAGCTGCACAGTGCTTTGCATGGGCTTAATATCACTATAAAGAATTTATAATAATATGAATACGTTTTTCCAGCTTTTTTACTTTTAAAATTTTAAAAAATTTCTATGTTAATTAACATTATTTTAAATTTGTTATAATTAAGCATAAAAGTATCAGGCTGTTGGCCTGAACATTTTTATATTTTAATACAATCATTTTCAATATTTTTATAATAGTTTTCTTTGTCTTAAAAAATCACTGTAACTAAAGTTTGACATTTTTAATGTCTGAGACAACAAATGACTTTTGCTTTTCAATATGTTTTGTGTCATTTTCTGGCCACTACAACTCTGAAACTGAAAATGCTATTATTTCTAGACAACTGCAAAAAAAAAAATAATAATAATAAATAACATAAACACACAAAATTTACTATAAAAAAATATCAACTAATTTTGTAAACTGGTATTAAATGATTGCAAAACGCAATAATTTTTTTATTGCAGATATTCATGCATAAGCATCTGTGTGTGTGTATGTGTATATATATGTGTGTGTGTGTGTGTGTGTGCTTAAATATGTAAGTCATTGTATTGATGTAAGTGTATCAGACGTGGTAAACGTAACTGCTGTTATTAAAGCTCCGAGTTAAACTGTGTTAGTAGTTAATACCCGCAGATTAGTGGATGCATACATCCAGCAGATACTGGGAGGTATGTGCGAGTATCTAATAGTACGAGGCTGTAGATAAATATCTCATAATACTAATTCGTTTGTAAATATGCAGCGTTGTGTGTTCGGTTTAGTGGTTTATTATTACAATTTCAAATAGTTGCTTACGACTGACATACAACACACATACAACTACAATTTAAATGCACACACATTCGTATGCTTGTGTTTGGTAGTAAAAAATCATCATCTAACGCTGGAAGAAGACAGGCTTGTGTGCATGCCTGATTTGTTGTTTTTTTTTTACAAATTCATAATGTAACAACTTTGTCTGCTTAAATTTAAATTTTAATATCCAACTTTAATATTTTATTGTTTTGCATTTGGAAACTGAAAAGATGTAAAAGTTTTACAATGGGAAAAATTGTCACACGGGCAATTATTTAATCGGAAGTTTAGGCCAATTGCTCGCACACGTATCCATACAAAACGCATGTTATAAAATTTAACAAAAAAACTAAAAAAATAATAATAAAAAAATTAGTTTCAAATGACTGGCAATTTAAGAGACTTTTTCAATTGTTTTGTTGTTGCAACAATGAGCTTTGAATGTTATACAAGTTTTCCGCAATTTCCGTGTGTTATTAAATCAGGGCCAATATAATGCAAAAGGTTTCGATTCAATGAAATCTTTAATTGCTTTAACGTTTAACCCCAGAACAACTGAGATTAAGAATATGTTGAGTCATTTAACAAATTCAATGTAAAACATGTTCCTGCTGTTTAATTGTTTAACGATATATTTTTTTCCTACAATTAAAAAAATAATTTGCAAATTATTTATTTTTATGTTCTAAGAAAACTTATTTTACTAAATTAGCCTTGAGTCGGCTCTTTTTACATTAAATGTATTTCTTCTGCAATAAAACTTGTTAAAAAAAAAAAATAAAAAATTACAGAGATCTTAAAAATCTGTTTTTGTTCGGTGGAAAATAAAATGTATAAAACTTAAAAAAATTTTGGTTTTGTTTCGTTATAACTTTCACATAAAAGGCACAGTGGAGTTTTAAAAACCAAAGATAAAAATATTTCTATTGTTCCTAAACCGGGAGTGCGTAGTTAGGGAAATAGTGGTGAAATAAACTTTATAGTTTGTTTTATTTCTCTTTGAAGTGGTGGAGCCACGAGACCTTAAAGTGAGTCATTTTGAGGTTATGAAAAATTTAATCCTCTGATAAATTGATAGTTTTGATCTGATAAAACTGATTTGTTGTGGGCAGACTTCCCTACGACTTATATATATATATATTTTTTTTAATTTTTTGTAACATTTTGATGTTGTTTGTTTGAAACAAACATTAATTTCGTTCATTTATATCAATGACTATGAAGACACTTTTATATGTTTCCGATTATAATTTAGTGGATACACAAAAAAATTGTTTCTAAATTGAGTGTGAAATGTTCCTTGTGTAAATTAAATGCAATTATTTTTACTATTTAGCTTTATACTAGTTGTCGCAGTCGTAACGAAATCGATGAAATGTGGCAACACTTGTCATATATCATTTTAACATTGTTTTGCTACCAGGCAATTGTGAAATATTTTTAATATTTAGCCTTATTATGGTTGTCGTAGTCGTGACGAAATCGATAAAATCGATAAAATGTGGCAACACTTGTCATATGTCAGTTTTAAATTGTTTTGCTACCAGGCAATTGTGAAATATTTTTAATATTTAACCTTATTATGGTTGTCGTAGCCGTGACGAAATCGATAAAATGTGGCAACACTTGTCATATATCAGTTTTAAATTGTTTTGCTACCAGGCAATTGTGAAATATTTTTAATATTTAACCTTATTATGGTTGTCGTAGTCGTGACGAAATCGATAAAATGTGGCAACACTTGTCATATATCATTTTAACATTGTTTTGCTACCAGGCAATTGTGAAATATTTTTAATATTTAGCCTTATTATGGTTGTCGTAGTCGTGACGAAATCGATAAAATGTGGCAACACTTGTCATATATAATTTTAAAATTATTTTGCTACCAGGCAATTGTGAAATATTTTTAATATTTAGCCTTATTATGGTTGTCGTAGTCGTGACGAAGGCGTAAAGTATGGCATCACTTGCCGTATGTCCATCATTGGAGTCATTTTACTCCAACCACACGTGCGAAAATCGTCATGAGGCTCACTAGAAACTGTTTCGGATAAAAAAGTATTGCAAAACATTTTAATTTGAAATTTAAAAAAGGAATTTTTTTCCCAGTGTTTGCAGAAAAGGCATATCACAAAAGAAAAACTCGTTTCAAATCTTCCACAAAATATGTTCCTCAAAGAGTTTTGAGTTTCTTGAAAGCGTTGGTAAATTTTCCATAACTTTTAAATTTGAAGCAGAACATTTCAGTACCCCTTCTTTCCAGCAACTGAGCATTTTCAACAGCCAGAATTTATTATATGTTGTCCGCAAGAAGTAATAAAAAGGGATTATTTCTTTACGGATAAGGGCATAATTTTTTCAGTGTCTACTTTTACCAGCAGAGACTCCCAAAATTTCCTTGAGAAATAAACAAAAATTGGTGATAAACTGCACTCGCACGTTGCTACTCATTAAAGACTTTTTCTTCAATTGAAAACAATTGTTTTGATTTTGCTGTCAAAAAGCGTTCGATTAAAAGAAAAATATTATTAATTTACAAAACCAATTAATTTCCCCCTCAATGAAATTTATTATATAATTTTAGCTCAGACAACCCACAATTTCCTCAAGTTGAAGCCTTAAAAAATCCCTTAAACGCGTTACGGTTTCCATTCCAATTAAATGTTACAAGAAATCAACAACAAACATCGATTTTCAAACCACTTTTTGCATAATTTTCCTCGTTTATTTGTATGAGTTTGTTTTGAAATTTGTGATTTCTTTTTTTGTGTTTATTTCTCATCATAAATTTTCATTTTCTTTTGCTTGTGCCCAATAAACTGGTGTGTCGCTCGTGTTTGTTCCCATTGCCTAACCGCAACAACACAATTATGTGTGATGAATGGACGGACGGGCAGGCAAGTCAATCATATTAAATATGGACACATTAATTAGTGATGAGGTTATAAGCAGGTCTTAAATCACGATTGGCCACGGTCACGATGCAACTGAAATGTCAGTTATGCATTAAACACATTCAGTACAGCAGACTACAGACTACAACCTGTCAAAAATTAAATATATGGGAGTATATGAGAATGATTTTGTTCACTACACCAGACAACACGGAACCTGGTTGTTGTCCATGCTATTTTTGTGGTTGTAGCCAAATTAAACTAATTTCTATTTGAGTGAGCGACAATGAGCAGTTGCAATGTTGCCAGTCTAATTTAAATAAAATAAACTATTGTGAACTTGAAAAAATATTGTTTTATTGCACAAAAAGGAATAACAAATTGTGTTTCCAAGCAACTGAAATGATGTATTCTCATATTTTGTGGACTTCAAATATATTTTATGGGAATAACACTATTTAAGAATATTAAATATATGAAAGCGGCAACCCTGGCGTATGTAGGGAGTTCTACTACAAACAGCAACTCATGGTTATTGATTTGGTGGTGTCGTTTTCTAAATAATTCTGTAGCTGTCTACACAGCGTCAGTTGCTGCCAGCGGCATTTGCAGTCATTGTAGTTGGAATGTGTTTAATGCTTCACGTACTGGTTTGTGTCTTTGCTTCCAACATTTTACACACTCATAAGCATTAAACACAACAACGACAGCACGCTACACGAACACCGACTACAAACACCGTTGGCTACAGTCATCGCCTCGTAGTCAGCTACTTAATTATTTTTAGAACGACACCACCAAATCAATAACCGTGAGTTGTTGTTTGTAGTAGAATTCTCTTCATACGCCGGTGTAGCAGCTTTCATATATTTAATACTCTTAAATGGTTTTATTCCAATAAAATATATTTAAAGTCTACATTATATGACAAGAAATCATTTCATTAGCTTCAATATATAGTTTGTTGTTTCTTTTTGTATAATAAAAGAAATTACTTTCATGTTTACAGTAATTGAATTTATTTATATTATACTGGCAACATTGCTCGTTCTCATTGTCGCTCACCAAAACAGAAATTAGTTTAATTTGACTACAACCACAAAACAGCATGGACAACAACCAGTAGCCGTTATTTAATCACTCGTATATTATTTTTGACAAGTTGTAGTCAGCCGTCGTTATTGTGTTTAATGCTATAACATTCTGTTTAAAATAGATTTATTTATGTGGCATTAGAAAATAATTAAAAATTATTTACTAGTGATGAAGGAGGCTTACGGTAACAAGGCCTTAGGCTTAAAGCGTGCTAAGGAGTTACTTTAAGAGTTATTAAAAATATTAAACTGTAGTATAATTTTTTAATTCAACTCTACTACTCTCAAACTTTTATCTTTTCACTTGTGAGCAGTCTTGAAGGAAAATATTAATAACAACCAGGCGTGACTTTAGGCTGTCACGTAAATGCTGACCATTCCTAAAAGCAAAAACAATGCTTTTTGATTTTTCTGAAGTTAATTTTTATGGGGTTTCCGATGACATAATTCCCCAAATTGCACAAAAAGCATTTTATGCTGCTGCTGCATTTTCATTTGTATAAACGTCGAATTCGCAAAATCCACAGAGAATAAATAAGTCTGATATAAAAAATTAATTTGATATTAAAACGCAAGTGTGAGTATTTTGCAAAAGTGAATATTTATGCGGATAAATTTTTTTACGCTTCACTAAAAATAGGCTGAGCTAAACAATTGTTTATAACCATTTACCATCATTGAAAAATATCTGCCTGAAAGTTAGTCGGCCACTTTTATTATTATCAAATAAGTTTTTGTTGTCAAACAACTAAAACAGCAAAAAAAGTTGCTACAATGTTTCCCAAAAAATTTGTGGAAACTTTAATAGTCAGACTTTTTATTGCATTAAAAAATAAATAAATAAATCAACTTCAAATGATCGGTTGCATATATTTTCATGGCAAAATTTTCTTAATTGTACAGAACTTCTTTGATATACTGTAACACCTGTAAACACACCTCAAGTAAGAGAGTCAAGACAATAACGTCAACCAATAGTTGTAGAATAGGGGGAACTATCACAGAGTTACACGACAACATGTCTCATGGCACGGATTTCAAAGCAGCTCTCATACTGTAGCCGATTAGATTAAAAACAAACTTTTCACTTTCTTGAAGGCAACAGTGTAAATAACGATCAAATATTTTATTATTTTTTTCAATATATAAAAGTTATGCCATAAGAAATATTAAGCCATGGTTTTGTATCATGGATTGATTCTCTGCAAGTTGAGTCACTCAACTCAAGATTACAAATTCATTTCAAACTCTGAAATATTTTTATATAAACCGGCGTTAAAAAAAACCTGTTGCATGCTGCACATTTTACAACTGCAACTGCCAGCACACAATCCATGGAAAAGCAGATTTGCAAGCAAAAGTGTTTTTTCTTAGACCAGCAGCCATTTGTCGACCAACATAAATGGGGTGTGTGTGTGTGTGTTTTGTTTTTTTTTTCTTTCTTTCTTTCCACGTTTTGGTCAAAATTGCAACTGGTCTTGCCACTTTTCATTTGGTTCCAAAGCTGTTGTTGCATGCAGCTGTAATGCAAGAAACAAAAGAAACAAGACCAGCTCTTCAATATTATTGTTGTTGCTGTTGTTGTTGTTGTTGTTGTACATGTAATAAAATAATAAACAACAATCAGCTGAGGCTGCAGTTGCTGTTGCAGCAGGTTGTGTGGAGCGCTGGCTGTTATGCTTGATTACAACATCTTTAGAGATGTGTGTGTGTGTGTGTGTGTGTGTGCGTGTGCAAATGTTGTTGCATGCATTCGTTTGTTACGAATACAAACAATTGCTTTTGTTGTTGTTGTTGTACGTAAAGTCGTTAGAAGAACTATTATTTTCAATTGTTTAATTTCTGCTGACTTAACAAGAAAATTACTGCCGATTTGTAGAATAAAAATTGTTTAGCAAAATTTATTTGTTATTTTCTTTGCGGAGTTTTCGTCTCTTTTGCATTTCGTTTTCTATCAGACAGAGTAATTGATTTCTCTATTTTCTTTGTTTATTTATTTCGTTGTATAACAACATAAAAATTTGCAAATGTAGGCTTTTATATGTGAGAAAATATGATTGTTATTCCTAATGAAATTTTTTTGAGATCAATTTATTTTTAATATAAACAAAATTTGCTAAATATTTTGCTATAAAAAAAGGTTATCTCTAGAGGCGGAAAATATGTTTAATGTGCATGAAATTGAAGTTATTTAATATATAATTGAGTATAAATTACGGACGGCCGGTTTCAGAAAAGAATAATTATCTTAAATACGATTTTTTAGCAAAGTTTTTATTTATTTTAAGCAACACATAATAATTGTGACGCGAAACAAATTTAATTTACGTGAAAATTACATCGCATTGTGGATTTAAATATTTTATGAAATCTATTTTGGAAAATTGATCAATTAACGCGCGTGAGCACATCGGTAAATATTTTAAATCTTTTGTGTGCAAAAAATAAATTTTAAACGATCCGTGGGTTGGATATCTCGAAAATGGTGTGATTTAGGTTCAGAAAAATAAAAAAAAACAATTTCAGGGCCTTAAGGAAAAAAAAAAGTTGAGAAAAAGGGTCTTTATCCCAAAGATTGTGTAATAAATGAGACTTCAGTTGATCAACCATCTGGCAATCCGCTTTCAGTTCTCAGTGACTGTAAAACAGAAAAAAATATCGCAACAAATATGCAAAAAGCCTTGACTAACAAGATAGTGAAGGTCTCATATATCAGCTTATCTGCTATCAGTTCTCAGTGAATGTAAATATAGAAAAACATATCGTCACAAAACAGGTAAAAGGCCCTAAAAAACATAATAGTGAAGTTCCTATGATCAAGTGTTCCCGCTATCAGTTCTCAGTGAATGTCAATATATAAAAAAGATTAAATATATTAAAAAGCAACAAAGTTTTTGACTGAAATTCATCATATTTTAAGGAAAAATTAAACAAATAAATTTATAAGTATTTAAATTTTAATATTGGAAAAAAATATTATATATATGAACTTCCTGTTATTTGTTAAATTTTTTATAGAAATCTGTCATATAAGAAGGTTATAAGCATGAAACATTTATTATGAATTACACCTTTAGAATTGTAGTGTTACTTTGATTTCAACTATTTCAGTTTCACTGCAACTCTTTCTGTCACTATCTAACTTTTATGGAGTCGGCTTTACAACAAATTAAAGTGTTCCAAAATGTGTGTCAGTTTGAGTCTTATTGACGATTCAAATTTTAAAAAGAACTACTGGAGTTTTGTAATCTGTTCCCCAGCAGTAATAAAGTGAATGAATAGCAGGGAAAAGTGATAGAAAATCGCGGTGAAAATCGTTCACGATATGGAGAGTTTTATTTTATCAAGCTGTTATCCAGGGGAATTTTTTCACGACTGCAAATTGAAGGAAAGGGAAAAGTTTCGAGAGAAATAGGGTCTATCATAGAAGCGAATAGTAAAAGGTCGAATATGATATTCTATAGAAACCAAATATTTATAAAATATTTTTTCTAGTTTCCTCAAGAAAACAAACTGAACAAACCAAAATTTTATTATATAAAAGATATAAAGGAAAAATTACTAAAGATTTAAAAATTTTAACAAGCAACTTGTTCGGTATATTTTTTTACAAAATTAATGTACTAAAATTGATTATTTTAATTCCTACCCAAAGTAACCCACTTTGACCGCCAGACCAATAAATTATGAGCTCCTTCCCAGTCAATTAAAAAGGTGACACCTTTTAAGGTTTTCGACCCGTTTAATTTTTATTTTAATTACCCTTATTTATTTATATTTTTCTTAAACAAACAGCTTTTTTTAAATACATAATTTTTCCACATTTTTTTTTAATATATATTTCAAAATTGAAATAACCGGTAAATTAAGTCTTTAAAAGTTTCGCAATAATTTTTATTATAAATTATTTTAACAACAAATAAACAAACTCAAAAAAATAATACATCATATATTTAAGCAATGACAACAACAACAACAACAACAAAAAGTTTGGCAGGTTTTAACATTTTCGACAAAACTAAAATAAAATAGAAATTAAGTTTTAACTCAAATCATTCATGTGTGCAGCGCATAGAGTCTATTTCAAAATCGCACTGTTTCTATTGAAAACTGCGGGAAAATGTCGCGGTAATAAAAATTAAGATTGCAAGATGTAGGAGTTTTGAAATAATCCTTAAAGCATAATATAACACTGATATTTGTGAGAGCATCGACTAGGAATGGTTGCGCCCTTCGAAAACAGCAAGCGGTTGGTTTCTATTTCAAAAATTATAAAAAATTTTCTTATATTTATTTCTTAAATATTATCCCAACTGCAAAAAAAAAATCTTTCTTAATAATAACAATTTTATTTAAGGTTAATTAATAATTTTTTTTTAATTCTACAAGTCTTTTGACAATTCTTGACTTCCCTTTTCATATACTCAATAGCTGAAATACTTAAATACAATTTTAGAAGACTTCCATCGAAAAATAATACCATTCAATATGCGAGATAGTCAGTGGTTAAATATAATAAAACGGCAACACTGTAATCAAAAGTGTGCTTACATCTGTTTGATATAGATCGCTGATTTTATAAATAAGAATTTTTATCACATTTAAATAAGTGGTGATAAAGAAAAATACAAACGAGTTCTGAAACTAAAAGTGTAGCATCGTTTTTCTGGCTTCTGCAATTATAAGTCGCTTTATTGCAATTGTCGCACTAAACATGTAAAAAATACTTGTTGTGTGCTTATCTACATAAAAATACCTTTCAACGCACATATATTTTGTTGCAGCGACTGGACTATGAGATACTCAAAAGCGTACCACAGGAAAATATGCCTTCCGTGCTTTTATATGATATGGTGGAATATAGGGATTTCTATGCAAAATGTCTTGGGTTGTTTAAACTCAACAGAAATAAATTTTGTAAAACAAGTGAAATTTTGCTTCTCCTATAATCAGCCTGGTTCCGGTTGGCATTTTTCGTCTTTCAATTCGATAATTTGTTATAAATAAAAACTAAAAAGCTGAGTTCTTCAACTCATATAAAAAGATTTGCTGGAAACGGTGTCCTACCACAGTGACCAATATAAGACAAACACACAAACAATAAAAAGCTAACAAATGAAACGAAAATTTACTTTGTAAATTTGCGGAAAATAATAAATGGAAACCAAAATCGCACCACGAGCATGCGCAAACACTAACCCTTCTATTACACCATGTTACAGATATGCTACAACTCACTTACAATTTCCTTTTGTTCATTTTTCTTGGCTTAACAAAAGCTTGAACAAGTGATGGAGTATTATTGCGAAATAATCAAATGAATTTTCAAAATGTTGGTTTATAAAAGGTTAATAACAATTTTACGAAATATGTCAGCATTTTAGCACAATTTTTCTCTGAAGGAAACAGTCAACCAGAATTATTGTTGTACGCGCGGTATGAATAATTCACAGAAAAAAAAATTGATTTGGAAATTTTTGTTTTCAACTTGCATTTGAATAACAGCACGAATTGAGCAATAAAATGAGAATTTTATGGCGCGATGGTATCAATGAAATAAAAATGATACATTTACGACTTTTTGTTAACAATTTATGGGAAATTACGCATAAATATTTATGTTGATGGTATTTTTTAGCAACATGAATATGTAAATTAGAATTTAAAATTACAGACAATAAAGAGATGACGAAAGGTTGAAGAAACCAGCCAGAGGTGAGATCGGCGAAACATTTTTACTGCAATAAAAATTCCCCAACGAAGTCGAAATTAATATGGCAACTACTAATTCTCTATCTTCTCATCATTCTTTATCTGTCATCTCCACAGAAGTGAGGGACCCTTCTATAAGTTACCATGATATACCATATAAGAGCTGGTATCGCTACGGCAACAACACATTGAAATGCTGCACACATGCGCGATTGGAAGCAATGCAGCCAAATAATGGTTGAGCAAAATACAGTCCTCTGACGTAGCGATGCCACCTTATATTTACTGCATCATGCTTACGTGTTTATAATCAACATTTTGTGATAAACCTGAACAACTGATCGGTAGAGTTGAATAGTTGGCAACATGTATACGGCACATTGCACTGCATACAGGGATGCCATCTTTTTTTTTTAGAAAGCACACCAAAAATTAAAAGAAGCACCAAAAAGAATTGTTTTAAATTGTAAAAGGCATACAAAATAATTAATCTAACTTTATAATAATTTAAAAGTAAAACAATTTGAGAAGAACAAGAAACGCGGCTTTATTATTTATTAAAATTTATTACTTTTATCTACGATTATATTAGCCAAATTAATTGAATCTTCCGTAAACGTTAAGTCGGTATTTAATTGCTGAATTTAATTAACAGAGTTTAGAGTAAATTAATATTAAAAAAAAAATAAAGTGAACAAGTTGCTTGTTAAAATTTCTAAATCTAGTAGTTTTTCCTTTAAATTTTCTTATATAATAAAATTTTGGTTTGTTCAATTTGTTTTCTCTAGGAAACTAGACAAAATATTTTATAAATATTTGGTTTCTATAGAATATCATATTCGACCTTTTACTATTCGCTTCTATGATAGACCCTATTTCTCTCGAAACTTTTCCCTTTCCTTCAATTTGCAGTCGTGAAAAAATTCCCCTGGATAACAGCTTGATAAAATAAAACTCTCCATATCGTGAACGATTTTCCCCGCGATTTTCTATCACTTTTCCCTTTAATTCATTCACTTTATTACTGCTGGGGACCAGATTACAACACTCCAGCAGTTCTTTTCATAATTTGAATCGTTAATAAGACACAAACATACACACATTTTGGAACACTTTAATTTGTTGTAAAGCCGACTTCATAAAAGTTAGTAGTGGCAGAAAGAGTTGCAGTGAAACTGAAATAGTTGAAATCAAAGTAACACTCTAATTCTAAAGGTGTAATTCATAATAAATGTTTCATGCTTATAACCTTCTTATAGGAAAGATTTCTATAAAAATTTAACAAATAACAGGAAGTTCAAAAATATATTTTTTCCAAAATTAAAATTTAAATGCTTATAAAATTATTTCTTTAATTTTTCCTTAAAATATGATGAATTTCACTCAAAAACTTTGTTGCTTTTTAATATATTTAATCTTTTTTTATATATTGACATTCACTGAGAACTGATAGCGGGAACACTTGATCATAGGAACTTCACTATTAAGTTTTTTAGGGCCTTTTACCTGTTTTGAGACATGATATGTTTTTCTATATTTACATTCACTGAGAACTGATAGCAGATAAGCTGATATATGAGAGCTTCACTATCTTGTTAGTCAAGGATTTTTGCATATTTGTTGCGATATTTTTTTCTGTTTTACAGTCACTGAGAATTGATAGCGGCAAAACTTGATCATAGGATTTTTAATGCCTTTTACATAGTTTGTGACGATATGCTTTTGGACTATTACATTCACTGAGAACCGACAAACTTGTCTCTGAGAGCTTCACTATCTTGTTAGTTAGGGCTTTTTACATTTTTCGTGACGGTATGTTTTCCTGAGAACTTGTTCATAGGAACTTCAGTATTATGTTTTTAGGGCCTTTTATATATTTTGGGACGATATGTTTTTCTGCTTTACATTCACTGAGAACTGATAGCGTCAAAACGTTGTCATGGTAGATTCTCTATGATGTTAGTTAAGGCTTTTTGCGTATTTCGTGGCGATATATTTTTCTATGAACCTGTAGCGGATACACTTGTATATGAGAGATTCACTATTATGTTTTTTTAGGGCCTTTTACATATTTTCTGACGATATGTTTACATACACTGAGAACCGATAGCGGAAAAACTTGTCTATGAGAGCTTCACTATCTTGTTAGTTAAGACCTTTTGCATTTTTCGTGACGATATGTTTTTCTATGTCATGGTAGATTCTCTATGATGTTAGTTAAGGATTTTTGCATATTTCGAGACGATATGTTTTTCTATGAACCGATAGCGGATAAACTTGTTCATGTGAGCTTCACTATCTTGTTAGTTAGGACATTTTGCATTTTTTGTGACGATATATTGAATATGTCTTTTACGTCTTTTCCATAACAAAAAAAGTAAAACACAAATTTAAACAGGTCTGAACTGAAGAAATATATCAGAAACAGACGCAACTGTAACTCCACTACTTTCAAAATTAAAAAGAAAAATCAGTGGCTGTAGCATTATTTTGTTGCACAGTGTAGATGTTATAGTTTTATTTCAACCTTGTCAAAACGAAATGGAGCGAAAAAACTCAAATCGATTATATTATTTTACTCATGTCGTAGTTTATTTGTGTCTTAACAAAAAAAAATTTGTCACGTAATTTTAAAAAAATTTTAATAGTTTTCCGCAAACTTCTATTAAGTAAAACAAATAAAATTTATTTACAAAAATAAAATTTTTTCTCCCCGCAACTGTAAAGATGCTGGTAATTAATCGTTTTGCTGCCTAAAAAAGTTGTGTGATAACATCGGCATTAAAAACTTAAAGATTTTTAATGTGTTTGAGTCTTAAAAACTTTAAATAACAGTTTTACTGGAGACATAATTATTAAACAGACTGATTTGTTGGCCTTTTCTTCTCTTGGGAAATCGGTACAATGAAACCCGAAATCTTCTTAATGACCTTGCAAAAAAGGCACACAAACATGTTAACCGTCATGTCATTTTAAAACTTAAATGCATGCACATACACACGCACATTGACATGTATATTTATGTGTGTGTGTGTGTGTGCAAGATAAATAAATACTCGTACGAGGTAACACTTCATTTGTGAGTTACTTCTCCAACAAACGTCAAGTCAATATTTACACATGAAAAAAAGCAAACAACAAATAGTTTATTTGATTACTATTATTATTGTTTTTGTAATTTATAATAATGCTGGCGATCAAAATCATTCTAATGATCACAATAGAGAGGATAGACAGACATCGTTAGATCCATGTTCATAATTGCAGTTGCTGAAGTGTTTTAATAAGAAACAAATAAATGAAAAATGTTTATGAATTAATTTCAAATAAATTTCTCCAACAATTTTTTAATCAGCACAAATTCAATTGGTTTGGTTTCACTTACTTGTGTGCGTGTGTGTGTGTGTGTGAGTTGGCTTTTAAGAATTTGGTTTGTGTTCTTGTTACATATTTATAGGGTAATAGTTTAAGTGTTTGGCAAAGACAAATAGACAGTTTGAAATGAGTATTTTTTTTGCATTGAGTGTATTTTTAATAATAAATTGATGAATAGAACAGGTTTACAAAAACGGTTTAATTCGTTATAACGAAAGAGTTTTTCGTGGACTGAATTTACACTTTTTTATAACAACGGTCGGATGTGTTTCTTGGTATTGGGAAAAATGCTACGCTGGAGAAGAAATTTACTTGTTAGGAACTGGTCTTAGATGAGCTGCATTTGATTGCGGCTTGTCAAGAGGAAAAAAGTATCTCTCAAATGCTGTTGGTATTCGAATAAAATCTCAATGTAAATCTAAAAACGTAAATGTGAAATGCGCAGAATTTGATTAAAAATTTTAAAGGACTTCTACTAGAATCTCCTCAGGTGCAAATGGACTATAAGTTATACATTCAGAGTAACTTTTAGGGTATTCAAACGATTAAACGTGGTTCAATTAATCGATTATTTTTTACCAATTAACTGTTTGAAAAATTTCAAATTGCTTATATTTAATTAGTTATTCGACTAACAAATAATTCGAATAATTTATGCCGATTAATCGATTAAACAAAACCTTAGATCAAACGATTAACCCTTTAGGCTTAATCGATTAATTTTTGAAAATTAACTATTCGAGAAATTTAAAACCAAGTATATTCGACTAACGAATAATCCAAACTATAAATGCCGATTAATCGTTCAATCAAATATTTGCTATTCTCATATGTGAGTGTTGTGTAGTATACACAAGACTACAAAGCCGTGGATCCCGAGTTCGACTTCGCAATCGGTTATGAATATAGAGTAGAATTTTTCTGATCTACAATATTACTAGGGTATTCGTTCAAACTATTAAACGTTGTTTGATTAATCGATTGACTTTTGGCGATTAACTATTCGAATAATTTAAATTTGCTTATGTTAAATTAATTATTCGATTAATGAGCAACTATATATTCCCATTAATCGACTAAACATATATTTGCTATATCACATTATTTGTTCGATTAATCGATTAATTTTTGGTGATAAACAGTTAAAATGATTTCAAATTGCTTATATTCAATTAATTATTCGATTAACACATATTACGATTAATCGATTACACATATATTCGCTACTCCACAGTAATGGTTACATTAATCGATTAATCTTTGGCTTTTAAGAGTTCGAATGATTTCAAGTCGCTTGAATTCAATATAGTAATTGATTAACGAATAATTCGAATAACATATTCCGATTAATCGATTAAACATATATTTGCTATTCCACATTATTTGTTCGATTAATCGATTAATTTTTGGTGATAAACAGTTCAAATGATTTCAAATTGCTTATATTCAACTAATTATTACACATATATTTGCTACTCCACAGTAATGGTTACATTAATCGATTAATCTTTGGCTTTTAAGAGTTCGAATGATTTCAAGTCGCTAGTATTCAATATAGTAACTGATTAACGAATAATTCGAATAACATATTCCGATTAATCGACTAAACATATATTTGCTATATCACATTATTTGTTCGATTAATCGATTAATTTTTGGTGATAAACAGTTCAAATGATTTCAAATTGCTTATATTCAATTAATTATTCGATTAACACATATTACGATTAATCGATTACGCATATATTCGCTACTCCACAGTAATGGTTACTTTAATCGATTAATCTTTTGCTTTTAAGAGTTCGAATGATTTCAAGTCGCTAGTATTCAATATAGTAACTGATTAACGAATAATTCGAATAACATATTCCGATTAATCGACTAAACATATATTTGCTATATTACATTATTTGTTCGATTAATCGATTAATTTTTGGTGATAAACAGTTCAAATGATTTCAAATTGCTTATATTCAATTAATTATTCGATTAACACATATTACGATTAATCGATTACGCATATATTCGCTACTCCACAGTAATGGTTACTTTAATCGATTAATCTTTGGCTTTTAAGAGTTCGAATGATTTCAAGTCGCTAGTATTCAATATAGTAACTGATTAACGAATAATTCGAATAACATATTCCGATTAATCGATTAAACATATATATCTTATGTTGTAGTATTTCTTCGATTAATCGATTAATTTTTGGTGATTAAAAGTTCAAATGATTTCAAATTGCTTATATTCAATTAATTATTCGATTAACACATAATTAAAATAATAACATATTCCGATTAATCGATTAAACATATATTTGCTATTTTATAATATATGTTCGATTAATCGCTCAATCTTTGGCGATTAACAGTTCCAATAATTTCAAATTGCTTGAATTCAATATTTTATTCGATTAACGTATAGTGCGATAGCCTTATGCCGATTAATCGATTAAACAAATATTTGCTTTTTCACAGTATTTGTTTGCTACTTTCGTATGTCGATGCTGTTGTCCGAAGTAATGAACTCAAGACCACGATGCTGAATTCGACTCCGTACTCAGTCATGCATATGGTGTGGAATTTTTCTGAACTACACTAGTGCTGGGATATTCAAACGATTAATAGATGTTCGATTAATCTATTAGTTTTTGGCGATTAGCTATTTGAATATTTTAAAATCGCTTATGTTGGATTGATTACTCGATTAACAATTAACTAGAAATGTAAATGCCCATTAATCGATTAAATAAATATTTGCTGTATCATAGTAATTGCTTGCTATTCGGTGCTGTCGGCATAATTAGTGATCTTAAGACTGCGATGACTTTGATACCGAGTTCGAATTCATATTCTAAATCAAGTTTCAGCAAAAAATAAACGTTGGAATGCTAAACATTTGATTATTTAAGTGCACTAACAAAAAGAAAAAAATATAAAATGAATAATTAAAAATATTAATACGAAAAGAAATAAAAACGCAGCAACAAAATAATTTCCCTTTATTTGCCTCAAATGAAATTGCGTTTGCGACTACGTTTGAGTGTCAATTAAAACTACACAATTACATAATTGAAAATTGCTGGTTTTATTAAACAGCAAATAATTTAATGTTAACTTTGTAAGCATTCAGTAGCATCAGGTAGCGAGTTCTTGACAAATTGATATGTCAATCAAACGAAATAATGACAAATTTGTTTTATTGTATTTTTATGGCCGTTTAATAGAACTCAATTATATTTCGGTATTTAATTTTCAAACCGATTTTAAGTACGTTTTGTTTCAGGTTTATTGTAATTTAAATTGCGTCAATTAGCAAAATATAAGTTTTTAATTTACATAAATTCATGACAGCGCAGAAGGAAATCAATTACAGTGAGAGATATAATAAGATAAACAAGATTCAACCTGAACCAAATATATTCACCTCAACGCAAATACTTTTAATTATTATTTAACATTTTTAACATGTTTGAATTTTTGAAAAATCTGAAAAAATTCCACTTCATGACTGTTGGCAGTTCAATCGCTTAACTCGGCGACATAAAAAAAAAAATTCCGAAAAAACTTGTTACGGCTCAAGTTGTACTTTGGATTTTGGAAATAAAAACTAAAAAGACTACTAAAATACGGCTAAAATATGGCATGATATTGACAAAAAAAAATATATATATATAAATTTCTTAAGTACATATAAACTACTTAAGTCAGCAGAAGCAAAACGACAAAAAACTAGAAGAGCCTGAACAAAAAAGTTTTTTTTTTTTTTTTATAAAATAAAAAATATAAATAAATAAGTAAAAAACTATATGTACAATGAAATAAAATAAATTTAAATTTGCAAACAAAGTAAGACAAAAATTAACATATAAAATTTTTTGAAAATAAATAAAAACTATTAATTTAAAAACAACTCAGCGGTTGAATCAGTCGTTGACATTGAGGAACTTGTCGACTTGTTTTATTACAAACCAGTTGCTCATACCCGGCTTTGTCCGCACCCTGTGAAACGAGATGAATCCGTTTCAGTTCCAAAAGATACAAATATTCCTTTAATCGATTAACCGCCTTAAAGTAATCGAATTTGAAATCATTACAGCTGTAAATCGCCCAAAAGTAATCGATTAATCGAACATATACTTTGGAATAGTAAACATTTGCTTAATCGATTAATCGCCCTGAGGAAATCGAATTATACGTTAATCGAATAATTACTTGAATATAAGAAATTTTAAATTATTCGAACTGCTAATCGTCTAAAAGTAATCGATTAATCGAATATATACTGTGGAATAGCAAACATTTGCTTAATCGATTAATCGCCCTGAGGCAATCGAATTATACGTTAATCGAATAATTACTTGAATATAAGAAACTTTAAATTATTCGAACTGTAAATCGCTTAAAAGTAATCGATTAATCGAATATATACTGTGGAATAGTAATTATTTGTTTAATCGATTAATCGCCCTAAGGCAATCGAATTATACGTTAATCGAATAATTACTTGAATATAAGAAATTTTAAATTATTCGAACTGTTAGTCGTCTAAAAGTAATCGATTAATCGAAAAAATTTATGAAATAGAAAGTAGTTGTTAAAACGATTAATCGACATATATTGCTCGAGTTATGCGTTAATTGAATAATTAATCGATTTTAAATTATTGAAATGGATAATCGCAAAAAATAATCGATTAATCGAACAACAGTTAATATTTTGAATACTCTAGCATAAATTAATTATTAAAATCTTGGGACACTTAATCGCCAAAAGTAGTTATTCGTTGGATTACACAGCACTAAAGCAGTTGAGACGAGTTAGACACCATATTCATGACTGAGTACGGAGTCGAAGCGGGAATCTAAACCGTCATAGTTTTCACTACATCAGCCAACAACACCCATAAATGAAAATCGGAAACAAATACTAAGAAATAGGGAATATTTGCTTAATCGCAGCAAATATTCGATAAGATAATCGAGCTATTTGTTAATCGAAATTGAACACAAGCAGTTTAAAATTATTCGAAGTGTTAAAGATAAAGCGAATAATCGACCAAATACTGTGGAATATCTTATATATATTTAATCGATTAAGCGGATTTTGTTATTCGAATTATGTGTTAATCGAATAATTAATTGAATATAAGAAAATTTAAATCATTCGAATAGTTTATTGCCAAAGATTAAGCGATTAATCGAAGAAATACTATAACATAGGAAATATTTGTTTAATCGATTAATCGGAATATGTTATTTGAATTAGGCGTTAATCGAATAATATATTCAATATAATTATATTATAATTAAATGTAATTTAAAATTATTCGAAATGTTAATCGCTAAAAATTAATCTAATAAATACTGTGGAGTAGCAAACATATGTTTAATCGAATACTCGGAATATGTGTTAATCGAATAATTAATTGAATATAAGAAACTTGAAATTATTCGAACTGTTAATTGCCAAAGATTAAGCGATTAATCGAACAAATACTGTGAAATGACACATATATGTTTAATCGATTAATCGGAATATGTTATTTGAATTATGCGTTAATCGAATAACATATTGAATACTTGTAATTTAAAATTATTCGAACTGTTAATCGCTAAAAATTAATCGATTAATCGAACAAATACTGTGGAGTAGCAAACATGTCTGCAATCGATTAATCGGAATATGTGTTAATCGAAAAATTAATTGAATATAAGAAACTTTAAATAATTCGAACCGTTAATCGCCAAAGATTAAGCGATTAATCGAAGAAATACTATAGCAAAGGAAATATTTGTTTAATCGATTAATCGGAATATGTTGTTCGAATTATTTGTTGATAGATTAATATATTGAATACAAGCAATTTTAAATCATTCGAACTCTTAATCGCCAAAGATTAATCGAGCAAATACTGTGAAATAGCATATATATATTTAATCGATTAATCGTAATATGTTATTATAATTACATGTTAATCGAATAATATAGGGAATACAAGCAATTTAAAATTATTTGAACTGTTAATCGCTAAAAATTAATCGGTTAATCGAACAAATACTGTGGAGTAGCAAACATATGTGTAATCGATTAATCGAAATATGTGTTAATCGAACAATTAGTTTAATATAAGAAAATTTAAATCATTAGAATAGTTAATTGCCAAAAATTAATCGATTAATCAAAATATGTTATTGCAATTTTATGTTAATCGAATTATCGGTTATTTGTTTGAATAGCCTACCGCCAAAGCAATTGAGGAAAATTCGACACCACATGCATGACTGAGTGTGGAGTTGAACTCGTGATTTAGTGCACCAGAAAATGTATTTTCGAATGAATAAAGAGAAATAAGAATTATTTGCTCTCTTTTTGAAATTCATCAGCTTTGAATTAAAGAGAGTATGGGAATTCGGGAGATAAAAGTGAAATTTTCTGGAAAATATATCGGATTTATTGAAAGCTCGGATTTATTGAAAAAAGTTGCTGGAAAATGGTTTTTATAAATCATGTTTCCATTCCCGCTCCACTTTTCTCAACATTATCTTGGACTTGCACCAGCATGCTCACAATATCAACGGACATATTCATAAAAAATAATACAAAGAAGTATTTTTTAAATTAAATTTTCCATTGAAAATTTATTTCAAAATAAATTTGAAATGCAAATTATCTTCTTTTAAATGGAAGTAAGAAAAATGTTTTTGTTGCTCGTGACATGACAAAAAAGTTGCCCACAATTTCATGCCTAAAACGCAAAATTGTAGCGTAAACGAATACGATGACTGCGGCACATGTTGTAAATTGTTTCTTAAAAATGATATTCAGGCGCGTTTGTAAATAAAGAATATGAAAATTAAAATAAAAAATAGATTCTGAAAGTGGTATTTGTTTCGATTTCGTGTTTCCCTAAAACTTTTAAAACACGAGTATTTGTAATGCGAAGTTTCTTTCTGAGTAACAAAAGCTGGATTATACACGAGCTCCCTGACAAGTTGGCAACAGTTTTTTGCTTTCTAACTTAAACAAATAAAATCTATTTGTAAAGCAAATTCGAACGCATAAAATATTGAATATTTTTAAATGTTGGCTCATAACCGAAATGTAACCAGTTCTGGTTTGGTTTTGTTTTTGTTTTTATTTTCTTAATAAATTAATTTCATTAATTTTATTAATTTATTAATGAAGTCTTCTTCTAAATAGTTAAATACTATTAAATAGTTATCAACTATTGAATACTAAAATTTTTATTTATATCGATCGCCAAAAATTTGCTCGAGAAATATGTTAATGCCGCTATAAAATTACGTGTTTTACATGTGAGTTTTTGCTATAAAAAAGTCGTAAGATTTTTGCGTTAGTTTTGGGACATGTTTGATTTTTTTATTTTTATTATAAAACTCTGAAATATTTAATGGCTTTCAGACTTAATTTATGCTTTAAGAATATGTAAGCAGTTGCTAATGTTTTGCTTTTTGATTTGGTGGAAAAAGCTGCACCAAAAAGTATTTGTTTTAACCTGGATTTTTTCTTTTTATTTTGCAGATTTTTATGACTCTTTCAAAGTGAATTTTTATGGCAAAAAAAAAAGAACCCACAAATCTTTTACAGTTCTTAAAGAAAATCATTTAAAGTTATTAAAATAAATTGATTTGAAATAATTTTCATTTGAATCACTTATATTTCCTTTTCTGTTTCCATTAGAAAGTCCAAGCAGCCAAAGAAAATCACAATAAAATTTAAAAAAATAGCGCAGCAAAATTAAATAATATTTAATAATAAAAATTACACATCATGCTTATAACGTAAGTATTTTTGAAAACAATTTTCAGCACTTGAGTTTTACAAATTGCAAATGTATTTGTTCAGAGTTTAGCAAATCAAATAGAAACAAGTAAAATAGAAAAAAAGTAAATAAATAAATAAAAAACTAAAACTGTTAAATAATAAATATGAAACTGCAGTTTAAAATTCGTTTTAGAAGGCGAACACGAAATTATTTACAGTGTTCCTCTTGAATAAATCGTATAATAACAGACACGAGCGCACACAGATTTTCTTAAAAGTTATTCCATTATTGGAAAATACCAGCAACAAATACTAGCCAAGAGCCTAATTGTGTAAATCACTTGAACAAAGTGATGTTTAGATGGGCAACCTAAAAGATAAAACAGCACTGGGGCTTAACCTTTTTCTTCTACACAATTTCACCTCAAAATTTGCCAGATAATTTAATTTTGGCACCGTTTTTTCTTGGGCTCTCAATTTTCTGTACACACTCTCTTAAAAATGTTGCCATATTTTTCTATGATTTCAAAAATTAATTTTGTAAACAAAACACAAAGTAAAATAAATAAAAAAATAAAAAAAATATATATATATATATATATATATATATATATATATAAAACGGGTGATCCTAAAGGGATCTAACTTCCCTCTAATTTTAACCGGAAATCTATTGTAACCTGGTGTTTGTGCTTAAAACTTCGAACAAAAACACCATTATTTAAGTTTTCAAATCAACCGCTTCCCACGTGATAAACGCTGATTTGACATATTTTTCGATTACTACAAAAGAATCGGGAGTACTAACTGATAAGATATATAATTTCGGGGTTGAAATAAAACATCACTTTTTTTAATTTTATTCGTTCACAATAACTCACGAACTGATTTTAATCCGATTTTAACCCGATTTGCAGTGGCCAAAGTGGTCTTTTTGATTTTGGGCACTGTTTAGTTTCTGGAATCGATCGGTAAAGCTGTTTAACAGTTCCTAAGTTATTTTAAAATATCTTGAAATGTACCGGTTTGAATCGGTAAAAATTCATTCGAAATCTAAGTCCAGTAGATCCCTTTAGAACGCCATCAGTAAAGCCGTTCCAAAGTTGTAAGCGGGTCACATGCTTACACACACACACACACACACACACACACACACAACACACACAGACATAGTAACGAATTCCCAAAATTAGTCAGGGAACTTCTAGCGACCTCAAAGCTTCGAGATCTGATTAGATCTCGATTTTTTCAAAACGGGGTAAAACCAATAATTTCCCGGTTTTTTGAAAATGTTCAATATTATATACCCGTATAAGAAGAATATCTGAATAAAAATTAATTTTTAGTTGCATTTTGGTGATGTTCCCTTTCACTTCTTTTATAACGAACTTGAAATTTTTAAATAATTGAACTTTTTGAAATAAAATTAGATTTTATATACTCTGATCAGATCAAAATATCTGAATAAAAATTTGTTTTTGATGATAATTTTCGCTGCTTTCATAACGAAATTGAAATTTTAAAATAACCGAACAACTTCTAAACAATTACCAGCACTTTAGATTTGCGTGTATGTGTGTGCCAGACTATTCTCAATCGATAGCAGCCGTTTTACTTTTTTCTCAAGGTACGGTAACACTTGGCACCCATTTGAGCCAAAACAAGCGCAACCACTAAAACAGTAAAAAAAATATTTTGGATCAGATAAGTATTTCCAAACAGTTTCACACGTTACTAATAGTCAGTGGCGTAGAATTTAATATTATTGGGAGTAGTTGGGCTGAATAATTACTTGTCTGAATTGAAATATTTTTCACCAGTATTTAGTGGTTACGTTTTTTGGGCAATTATTTACTTAAATGTGAGCGTCCATTTAAGCGTGTTCTGCTTTATGATCAGATCTTTTTTTCTATGTAACATTTTATGTAAATAGAATGCGTATTTAAATTAGAAGCGACCGCTTCAGAAATGATGTTACATTTTGGAAACGAAAAACCTGGTACACAGAGAAAAATTAGTTTTATATATGTATATATTTTTAGTTCAAGTTAAATTTGTAGTTTTTAATAATTTTGTATAAATATCTGACTGGTCAAAGATTTTATCAGATCGCTTTAGA
The DNA here is from genome assembly GCA_963675445.1 of Linnaemya vulpina. Lineage (NCBI taxonomy): Eukaryota > Metazoa > Arthropoda > Insecta > Diptera > Tachinidae > Linnaemya > Linnaemya vulpina. Next base: position 4,943,189 of record OY776277.1, read on the forward strand.
AATAATGTTAAATTTTGGAAACGACAAACCTGGTACACAGAGAAAAATAAATTTTTCAACTTACAAATGAAATTATTTAAGTGAATCCAACTATTCTTTAGTTCAAGTTAAATGTGTAGTTTTTAACAATTTGATAAAAAGTCGAAATAGACAAAGATTTTGATGAGATTACTTCAGAGATGATATATTATTTTGGAAACGAAAAATCTGGTACACAGAGAAAAATTAATTTATCCATTTATTTTTAGTTTAAGATAAATTTGTAGTTTTTAATAATTTGGTAAAAACATCATTTTGTCAGATCGCTTTAGAAATGATGTTAAACTTTAAACACGACAAGCCTGGTACACTGAGAAAAATAAATTTTGTAAATATATTTTTAGTTCAAATTAAATGTGTAATTTTTAATAATTTAAAGTAGATGAAGTTTTGGTGAGATCGCTGCAGAAATGATGTTATATTTTGGAAACGAAAAACCCGGTACACAGAGAAAAATAAATTTTTCTAATCTTTTTTTTTAGTTCAAGTTAAATTTGTAGTTTTTAATAATTTGCTAGAAAGATGAAAGTAGTCAAAGATTTTGGTCAAATCGCTTCAAAAATTATGTTAAATTTTAAAACAACAAACCTGATACACAGAGAAAAAGAAATGTTTCAACTTACAAATGAAATTATTTAAGTGAATCAAACTATTTTTTAGTTCAAGTTAAATGTACAGTTTTTGATAATTTGCTAAAAACATCGAAGTAGTCAAAGATTTTGGTGAGATCGCTTCAGAGATGATATATTATTTTGGAAATGAGAAACCTGGTACACAGAGAAAAATTAATTGCTTAAATATATTTTTAGTTCAAGTTAAATTTGTAATTTTTAATAATTTGCTAAAAAGTCGAAATAAACAGAGATTTTGGTAAGATCACGATGGGATCATTTTTCCTAAATTTTTTATCAAAAAATAGATTTTTAGGTGTTTCCTAAAAGAATTTCAATGGTAGTAGTACAGATGTTTGGACCATTAAGTTTCGATACGACAAATACAAAGTTTTTCTTAGAGGCTCAATATTCTCTTAGGCTTTTAACTGCCAAGATATATCATTTAAATTACCAATTTATATGATGACGTTCTCCACTTACGTCGAAAGGTATAAATAAAATAGATTCAATTCAATTGGCCTTAAGGTTAAACCTTGACTGGATGTAAAGTGTAGTGGAAACATTAAAAAAAACCCCAACACAATAAATTATAATCGAATTTGCATATTTCTAATTTGCATGAATTGTTCTATAAATACTGAAACAAGTTCAAAGGGTGTTATTTGGCTAACGTCTATTTGTTGGCTTTGTGATCTCAGTTAACAGCCCAGCGGAAAGTCTGCTCTGAAGCCACACCAAACTGTGCTTAACTACCACGAGTGCGTGTGAGTGTGTGTGTGTGTGAGAATAAAAAGCTTGAGTTATATGGAAACTAAAACTAAAACTGTATTATTTATCAATTATAAGCATTAACTCGCTTTAATGCGTTTCTCAAGTCTTGAATATATTTAAAATGTTGAAATTCAACATTTTCTGTTTTATTTCGATTTCGGTTGTTTAATTTCGTGAACTTATTCTAGGGCAAACATGCGATGGATGTACGCACAAACTGTAGTGGAATGTGTTCGTATTGAAATCCAAGTCTTCAACGAATACACATTTCGTTTCTTTTTAATATTATCATTTTATTTTGTATATTAAATTGAGAGCTTTTGAAGAGTGTAACTGAACGTTCGAGACAAACACGGATGCGAAATACGCTACACGTGCTTGCGTCTTAAGTCTTTTGATTAGCATATGAATAGCGAAATATTGAAATCGGTTTAATTTTTTACAGCAGCGTTGTTAAGTCTATCAGAGAGCGCTGTAGCGGAATGAAAAAAATATTTCTTGTACAAAAAATTCCACGAAACTTTTCTATGATTCCATGTTTTTGTTATTGTTTTCACAACAACAACTATTCTTCGAGCGAAATAAAATTCTCGCCTGTACCATTTTAAATCGTTGAAGAGTTATCTTTTGCTTTGCGTTTCACTTCTAGAAAAGAATTATAGAAATACTTTCTCGCTATTCTTACTCACTTAAAGACTCTAGAAAGTTTCCATCTCCATACCGATCTTCAAAAGTCTGGTATTACCCATGGAAATTCAGTCTATACACGTGGTAACCTACTGGCTGAAGTATTTGACGTGTTGACTATTCAACCTCTCGTAGTCAATATCGTAGTCAGTCTTGAATTCAGTTTTCTAATCCGCAGTCACTTAATTGTTTGCGACCTGTTTAAATAACAAAAGAATAGGGATCGTTCACTTCAGGGTAGTGATAAAGTCACCTCTCGTCGCTGTAATAAATAAAACGTTTGGCACTGATCTTTCAACGACCTCCCTAACAATGCCACGCCCATGCACAATGACCTTTTAATATACATATTTTGAAAAAGTAGCGGCCTACACAATTTCTAGAGAGTTGTTTTAATAAACACTACACTATTGGTTTTTTAAAAGGGGGCAGCGCCACGCCCAAGCACAATAATTTTTTTAGGCTGCGCTTCTGTAACCTTTCGTATACCCGCAGTTACTTTGACAAAAAAAATAGTTTTTTCAAGACTTTAAAAAAAGGTTGCTAATAAGTGGGCGGTTCCACGCCCATTGATAATAAATAATACTCTTCCATGCCTTTAATTATCTAAGTTGCATGCAAATTTAGGCCTAATAATTTAGTGCAGCCTTATATTACAATAAATATCTACAAAAGTGGGCAGTGCCACGCCTATGCGTGATATATATTTTTTTCCAATTGCTATACTCAACCCATTTTACTGAAACTTTGCAAAATCTTTGAGTTGGTATGTTTACAAAATATAGAATTTGTTAAAGTAGGTGGTGCCACGCCCATTTGCAATATATATTATTCTAAAATGCCTTAACTAAGCCCAGTCTTATGAACTTTTGTATATAATAATTTATTCCATAGCATTTGAAAAGTGGGAAGTGCCACGCCTATGCTTAATAGCCTTTTAAGATGCTTTTGTTTTAAACATTTTTATTAAAATTTGCTCACGTGTTAAACTACTCCGATAATAAGCCCATTCCTGTGAAGCCTTGCTAACATTTTGCTACAAAATGGGCAGTTCCACGCCCATGATATAACATATAAAACCCTCAATTGCGTTTAATAGCCCCAGTATATTGAAAATGGTTATAAATAATGACCTATTGGATGAATACATTACAAAATTTGGGAAAATGGGCAGTGCCACGCCTATATCTAACAATAACTCTTTTCAATTGTCTCATTACTTAACCGATTTGTATGAAACTTCGCCACAATATTCAGCTAATGTGTTGGTGTAGCATTAGTTTTGAGTGGGAGGTGCCACGCCTGTGGGTAGTTTATATGTTTTTTAACTTGAACTAATTCAGGCAACCGCAAGTTAATTTGCGCTGCAATAGATTTACTCTGGCAAACAATTGCAAACTGTGCACAATTGAATATGGGCAGAGAGAGAGAGAGATAGAGATAGAGCTCAAGCGGGATCAAAGAATATCACAATCTACAGTTCACTTTCAAACATCTTGGACATATCACACCTATTTTAAGTAACCACTTCTTATCGAAGATCATACAAATAACGTGGCTGCTTAAATCAAAGCGATTATGCTAAAATATGTGAACGCATTTCTGCTGGACTTATCGATTTATTTGTATGCAGTCTAATTATGGAAAATTAGTGGTCATAAAAAAATTAATTTTACATACATATAAATTATAATCATAAAACTTAACTAATCAAAATAATTGTGTGATATAAAATTCAAATAAATTTTTTCTATTTTAAATCGCGCAGTTTCTATGGCTTATCTGAACTGAACAAACAAATTATGAACAAACAAATAAGCAAAATGATTAATTATTTTGTTTCCAACTTCAGCAGCGTTTTGTTCCTAATTGTTTCCTAAATAATCAATATTTTATATTGACAATTCTTATAAATGAGTGATTTCAAATACGCCATTTATTGGCTTAACCGGCGTAGCTTTTTCGCATTTCATGAGTTTTGAAAATAACTCACATCTTCAATGCCAACAATTATTTCAGCAACATCGTGTCATCTTATTTTTGATTTATTTATTTGTTTTGCTATTTTGGCAACAACCTGAATAAGGAAATGTTTGACGAAAACATCAGCACACCTCCAAATTATTTTTATTTATTATCAGTTTTAATTTTATTTCTCCAGTTCTACGTTTTACATAAAATATTATGGTCTAAAATAATTAATTTTATATAAGAAATAAAACTACAAAAGAGAAACAACTTTAATCTTTCAAAATAACAGGTAGTTGCTACATATTGAATGCGTCTTGTTGTTGTTGTTGTTGCCAAATGATTAATAAACATGAAGTGTAGAATATGCAAACGTACGTACTCGTACCCAGCGAAATATTTAGTATTCTGTACATGTAAATTATTCTACACATGCAATGAAATAAGGCGAAAATTCACAAAATCATTCTCATTCAAAAGAAATTAAAAAAACCCAATAAAAAACGCAATATTTTATGTGTAATAAATTTTGAATAAAAATTATTGAAAAGGAACACATTTTAGCCGGTGCGTCATTGTAGTGCTAAAGAAATATATAAATGTGTATGTGTGTGTGCATGTGTGTGTATCTTACAAATAGTATTTTTATGCTAAATATTTTTGTAAATATGTTGTCTATTGAATAACACAAAACAATTAAAATCAAAGTGATTTTATAATTCTTTCTTTTCCTCTCAACTTTCCAAGTCCAACTATAAGGAAAAGAGCTCATCAAACGAAATTATTTGCGATCTGAAGAAGATCTGATTTAGTTTCAGGGAAGTGCTCGTAGGAATTAGCCAAAGGCCTCTCAATTGACAAATTTCAATTTGTATAGGGTGTTTTTTTATAGAGTGATACAAGTTCAAATCATAATAAAACTTAGTCAAATATTTTTGATATCAATGAAACGGTTTAAATATGATTTCGGCCATGTGGCCGCCACGGCTGGCGCCTACAAGGCACAATCTGGAACACCAATTTTCACAAACAGTAACATTCTGACCGTCTTCGTTTTTGAAGACATATGGGCCAATGACTCCGCCAGCCCATAGAGCGCAGCTTGGTGTTCCGACAAAAATTTCTTCATTCTCCTCAGTCCAAATGCGACAATTCTGTTTATTTATGTACCCATTCAACCAAGAATGGGCTTCATCGGAAAACAAAATTTTGAATAGACGAAGTGCACGATAGGTTTGACATTATTTTGATTAAAAATGTCCATAATTTGCACGCGTTCTCTGGTGTAAGTCGATCCATAATGAAATGTCAAAGCAAACTTAACAAAAAGCAACTATCAGCTGTTAAATGGGTGGTCAAATAAAGCAGTGATGCCAACTCCAAGTTGTATCACTATAAAAAACACCCTATTAAAATATTTGGCGAAAAACAATCAGGCTTTAAATTTCCCTATTCGATAAGGATCGAAATTTCAGTTTAATTCAAATAGAAATTTCGATCGATGTCGAATGCCTTAACTTGTCCCCAACTCTATTAAAATTAAAAATGCCAAAATTGTGAATCACACTCAATTATTTCATTCACAATCATGCCTTTTGATGGGAATAAGTTTTCTTCCAAATCCACATCCCTATTCACAACAAATAGTTACTGTGAATACTTTGGGAATATCTGTTGTGAATTGTTTAAGACAATTGTTTACATTCCATTGTGAATTATCTCTCGGTGCTTTACAAATATCTTGTGGAAATTGGAAATGCACAGACTTGGTAGATATAAAATGTGGAGACACGTTTTTTTAGTTTTATTTTATTTTTTCTACTATCCGACTGTGGCGTTCAACTCGGATTGTTGCACATAAATAAATATGAATTAAAAATGATATAAATTTATGAATTTAAATAACAGGACACGCTGTAAAAATGTTTTTATTAAAAATATGTTTTATCGTTTAATGAATATTGAAAAATTGAGATACACAATATTGTTAATTGTTGTTGCTATAATTATTATTATTATTATTATTATTATTACTATTATTATTATTATTATTATTATTATTATTATTATTATTATTATTATTATTATTATTATTATTATTATTATTATTATTATTATTATTATTATTATTATGTTGCTTATCATCATTATCCTGAAGAAGATATCAAGAGAATATCGAAATATTGATAAATAAAAAAAACATTATCGTTATTTTACATAAAAAAGCGACCTCAAACTCAATATTCATATTTATAAAAGAAAAAAATATGTTTTACAAATAACCACTTCTTATAGAAAGCCCCATACGTTGGTTTGCTTTGTTTTTTGTAACCGCAAGATAAGAAAATATTCACCATAAAATTCACATTCGTCAGACCATTAAATCTCCACAGCATTTCTTTGATTTGCTAATGAAATTTGTAAAACAATTTCCATTCAACATTTTTCGATTAACAGCCGTCATAAAAATGAGTTGAGAATTCCGACAAACGTATGAAGCACTCCACTCCAATAAAGTTCTTTTATTGAGACTTTTAAATACAATTCAGCGTACTTTTAGCTGTTGGTTTTATAGCAGAAAAAAGTTTTTTTTTGAATACAACTAAAATGGAAAGAACAAACACTGACTGACTCATGTTATAAACAATCGTGTACTTAAATGGTTTTTTTTTATCGAAATAAATTATTATATCTTAAAATGCTTAAGTAGTAAAACGATCTTGACCGATAATAGTTAATTTTGTTTTCAATAATATTTTTTATTTGCCAATAAAACGTGACAGAATGATGAAAAGAAGAAATGCAAAATAAAGTGTGAAATAATAATATTATTATTCATTAAAAAAAAACTTAAATGATATTTAAATAAAAGACATAAATAATTATAAAATGTATTTGAAAATGAATTTGATTAAATTAGCAAAAGAAAAACCCACTTCGAATCCAAAGTCGTGGTCTGCTAAAAGCAGATGGCCTCTTCTCACAATTTTATAAAACTTCAGTGTTTTTCTCAGTATTTTATTTGTAGCAAATATTTTCGAAATTTAAGAAAATCAATTTTTATAGCAAAATTAATTCGAAATCGTTCAGGTTTCTGGCAAAGTTCACTACATACAAAACACTGTCACACACACACGCACGCACACATGACAGACAACACGGCTGTAATGAAGACAAGAAAAAACATGAATTCATGAGTTTATTTTGTTAGCCCACTTAAAGTTTACTTACATGGTCTTATAAGCGTAGTGCAAGATTGTTATTATTATTAGTACTATTTTTATTATTGTTGTTGTTGTTGTTGTTGTAGTGCTGGTGTACAACTGTAGCCTGTATGTTTGCACTCAAGTCGGCTCGAACAGTATGTATAACATTTGGGTTGCTATACAATTTTGTATATTTTATGCAGTGACCTTGGATTTTGATCATATGCCAACAACACACAAACACTCACACACACACACACACACACGCATGCGCACACCTAAAAGTAAAGCACTAAAATACCGTCTTCGTCGTTTACATTGTATGAACGTCAATGTAAACTTTAGCAGGTGTAACTGTATGTCAGTGCGTGTGTGTGTGTGTGTATGACTGCAAATAATAATAAAAAAATACTAAAATTTTACGCAATATTTTTTCTGTTTCCATTATTATTTTGAGTTTTTTTTCTTTGAATTGTAAAATACTAAAAAAAAACAAAAAACTGAAGACACGAACTTGAACTTATTTATTTGGCGAATGGCGAGTGTCGCGAGAGAAAAATGGAATGTTAGTGAGAGCTGAGCATGCGCAGGTGTTATAAAAACATAATTCACTCCAGATTCCTTACAAACAAACGAGGTTTCAAAATTCAGTGGAAATTGAAAACTAAAAATATATGGAAAACGGTTGACCCCACAGGCCATCCCTGCAACTTTTTATTAATTTTAATCAAAAAACTGTCGTTACCTGGTGTTCGTGCTATTCTATAGTTTTGACCTTTTCAAGCTAAAACACTTTTATTTTTGTTTTCAAATCAATTGATGGCCTCGTGATAAAAGGTGATGGATGTAGTTTCGCTGACTATCTCACGAACGGATTAAGTGATTTCAACACCATTTTTGGTGTAGTTTCTAATTGAGTTTTAAGACGTTAATGTTTAAATATGATTTCGGCCATGTGGCCGCCACGGCTGGCGCGTACAAGGCGCAATCTAGAACACCAATTTTCACAAACAGTAAAATTCTAACCATCATCGTTTTTGAAGTCACATGAACCAATGACTCCGCCAGCCCATAAAGCGCACCAAACAGTAATTTTCTGTGGATGTGATGGTGTTTCGACAAAAGCTTGTGGATTCTGCGCACTCCAAATGCGACAATTCTGTTTATTTACGTACCCATTCAACCAAAAATGGCTCCATCGGAAAATAAAATTTTGAATGGACTAAGTGCCCGATAAGTTTGACGAACAGAACCATTATTTTGATTAAAAATTCCCACATAATAAAATGTCAAAGCAAACTAAATAAAAAACAACTATCAGCGGTTAAATAGGTGGTCATATAAAGCAGTGATGCCTACTCAAAGTTGTATCACTCTATAAAAAACACCCTACCATTATTTTGATTCGAAATTTCCACAATTTGCACGCGTTGCTCTGGTGTAAGTCGATCCATAATAAAATGTCAAAGCAAACTAAAGAAAAAACAACTATCAGCTGTTAAATGGGTGGTCAAATAAAGCAGTGATGCCAACTCAAAGTTGTACAACTCTATAAAAAACACCCTATATAAGATATCTTGAAATGTACCGTTTCGAATCGGTTCAAATCCACAGGAAAACTAAGTTTAGGACTACTCGCCTTCTGATTATTATAAAAAAAATGGGAACACTAACTGGTCAGATATATAATTTCGGAACTGCTCGAAAATAATCACTTTTTTCGAACTTTTTCGTTTAGGATATCTCACGACCGGTTAACCGATTTGAGCCCAGTTTACGGTCATTGACGTGGTTTTTAAATGTCAAGAGGTGATTTCTTTGTGGTGAAGCTTTTTAAAAGTTTCTCTTAAAAACCACTCTAACAAAATTTTATTCGTATAAATTGTTTCTGAAATATCTTGAAATCTACCGGTTCGAATCGGTTCAAATTTGCAGAAAATCGAAGTTCACTTAGCCGTTATAAGAGGGTTATCTATTCACACACATAAACACACACATAAACACACACATATACACACTCCCTCATACACTTACAAGCATATAGACGGGCTCTCATAATTAGCCAGGGAAGCGTACTGGGACCTTAAAACATAAAAAATCGGATGAAAACTTGATTTTTTCAAAACGGGGTAAAACTCATAACTTTCAGATTTTTTTATATCTCAATTTTCCTAGCGGGAAGTTAAAAGAGCGGACTCATATAATCCCAGTTTTTAATGGAAGTGCACATTTTACCAAACGAACAGACGAATTTCTTATTTGTTTTTTAATTTTAATTCTTGCCAACGATCTAAAAGATAAAATCGATTTACTGACATATTGGAAATGATCAATATGATTCAATATGTTCGTTAAATATATTTCCTTCTCCAGTTGAAAAGCAGCTCTGAGTCAGTCAACATCAGGCGTCTTTCACAATTATTTTTTAACTGCAGCCAAACAGCTGATCGTTTCCTCTCTTTTGAGAGTTTCGCCTGTCACACACACAAGTTAACTGCTACTCCTCCGACTACGGCTCTTTCGAGGAGTTTTCCGTGGTTGATCCCTTCTTTTGTGAAGGCACATGTCGTGTTTGGTCAGTCACTGTAGCGGATAAAATTCGGGCGAAAAACATCCCCCACATGGGATCAAGTCACCTCGATACTTTGAAAATTATATATGAGATAAATAAATAATTTTTTCTTCTTTCTTCAAGCATCAGTTGCATCAGTTTTTAGTTTTACAATGAATCGCTGGTCTCTCAAAGATGACAAGTGATTAATGCTTTCGAAGAATACGGGTAATCTTTTTAAGCATTTCAAGTGTTTTGATTGATACTCGATATTTTTTTTTAACGGCCATCCCAAATGTTGTTCCGCCGGTTACGCAACAGCTCAGGTTTTCATGTTTTAATTAAACACTTTCGTTGGGTCTTTGAATGTTTCTGGAAATGGAAACTACTCGTGTTCGTTTTAAATTTCCAAGTCGTGGATGAAAGTGAAAGTGAATATTTTATGTCTTCTCGTTATTCTTGACCTTTTTGATTTTGTGTGCTTTATTAAAAGTCATTTTAAATTTGAAATATATCGACACAACTTTTATTAACTTCAACTGTATGTTTGAGGGCTTGTAACCGATTTTTTACACTCGGCTTGGACCCACTTGGAATGATCAGACCTACTCTAGACTTTCTTAACTGTAGAATAATTTGATAAATTTGATTAGCATTTCCGTGTCGGATTTTCAATAAAAAAGAATGTTTCCGTTGTGGGGGATTTTTATGAAAATGAGATGAGTACTGCCGTAGTATTTCTGGGGAAGTACCAGAATTCTATTCAAAATTTGTGCACTGGAAGATCATTTAATTATGATCTCCCAGTTAATTTTGATCTCTCTATCAAAATTTCTTTTCGAAAAAAAAAAGATTTCGTTAGTTTTTTGTAATATTTGATTTAAATTGAAATACTGGGTGTTTTTTCTATGGAGTGACTTAAGTTTAAATCATAATAAAACAAGAAAATATATTTTAAATATCAATGAAACGGGTTCTATTTGGAAGAAAAGTTTATTAAATGGATGTTTGAATATGATCTCTACCATGTAACCGCTTTGGTTGGCGCTTAGAAGGCGCAATCTGGAACACCAATTTCTAACAAGTTTTCACCGCATTTGCGGTCGTATTTCGCCAATAACTCTTCGAATGTTGATTTCCAGATGTTCAATTGGCCAACTAATTGGGCCTTTACGTGAAATTATTTTTAATCAAAAGTTTAATTGAGTAAATCAATTGCAGCGCCCACTGTATGGCAGTGACATGTAACTGGTACGAAAATATTACGAATCGTGTTCCCATACTCTTCACCATTGAGAGTAACATTCCGACCATTATCGTTATTGAGGACATGTGGGCCAATGACTCCGCCAGTCATCTCTGTGGATGTAGTGGTGTTTCGGCAAAAGCTTGTGGTGTCTCCTCTCTCAAAAGGCGACAACTCTGCTTATTTAAGTACCCATTCCAGCAGGAATGGGCTTCATCGGAAAGTAAAATTTTGAATGGATGAGTTTAACGAACAGAAGAATTATTTTTATTAAAAGTTTCAACAATTTGCCCATGTTACGCTGGTGTAAGTCGATTCATAATGAAATTTCCAAGCGCACTAAAAAAGAATTCAACTATCAGCTGTTAAATGGGGGCAGTGATGCCAACTCAAAGTTGTGACACTCTAAGAAAATACGTTGTAGTTAAACGAAGTACGTAAATTAATTAAAACTTCTCTTGTAGAAAATTCATTAATTAGTTTCCCTGTCTGATAGAATTTTTAGTCCTCCGAGAGTAAAAGGCCCTTCAGGTTCAAGAGAACGACCCGCTCCTGCATTTCAACATCAATTTTGCACTTCCATTTAACAATTTATTCAAATATTTTGAACTTAAATTCTTTTTTGTTTGAAAGTCTTAAGAAATCGGTTCGAATACGCTGTCATACCAGCCATAATCAGCACATGTAACTCAAAGTCATTTCAGTTACAGGCTAATGAACTCTGAGAGTAGTTCGAATAAAATAAAAATGAAAAATAACAACAATAAATCATTTAGCAGACATTTTCATTCAATAAGCGCGCTTGTTTTCAATTTGTTTGAAATATTCCAAAAATTTCTCATCTTGACGTCAGATTAATTGCTGAATGTGAACAACAAAAGACTTAAGAACAAAACCTCACGACAACAGCTGACGTAGTTTGTGATGCACATCAAATCAAACCTTCGCCGTGACGTGTGTGTGATTTACACAATTAAAATTTTATTTTATTTTTTCTGAAACGGAATAAAACAAAAGGTTTTTAGAAACTCATGAACGAACTTAAATATTTACAAGCAGAACTCATTCTGTTAAATATATTTGCACTTCAATTGTAACATAAAACATCTCGGCGCTTTGTTTTTGATTGGTCGAATACAGTGGAATCATGGTAAAATAGATTTGATAAAGACATATTTTAGTTCAGTGTTTAATTGCACGCTTTCTTAAAATTTCTAGAAGTGCTGAGTAATTTTGAGTATTTAATTATTTTGAGTAATTTTGTTTGCTCCTCAATTATTGATGAAAGAGTTGGAAAGAGTTCCGAATTATTTGTTAAAGTTTGGGAGAACACTACTTCTCTAAGTCTTTCTCTTGCACCAAACACGGCTTGTAGTTGCCAAAATTTTAACTGATGGCACTTTTTTATTGTTTATTTTTTTAAATAATTCATTATGAGTAGATACAAGCGCCTGTTTTAATACTTCTACTAAATATATTAAGTGTAAAGCGAAATTCACTTAATAAAAATTCACCATAAAAAGATAAATACGCATTAAAATTTTAATACACCGGGTGTGTTCTTAAAATCTATACTCATTAGGAATAGATTTCTTATCTAGAAGTTCGCCATAGCGAAATCCGACTGTAATTGAAAAAGTTATTACAATCAACACCCTGTAACCTTGCACTCGTGTCTTAAGTCTTTTGTTTATTCGTGTTGATAAATTTAAAGTGATAATTTTATAACATGAACGGTCTCTTGAAAAACGTGTAATTCGGTCACCTGGATTATTTTGAGTTACAATCATTTGAAGTACAACCTCAAGGGCGACTCGTTACACACACTAACAACACTATTTCTAACAACAACAAAAATATAACGAAAATTGGAATACGAAAAATAATGCTGATAAAAAAACAAACAAAAAAAAAAACCAAAATGTCACAACTATTTTTGGAAAAAAACACAAAAAAGAAAATTAAAAATATTTTGTAAGAAACACAATAAAAATAATCATCGGAACATGACAAATATTTCTGGAAAAAAAATCATTCTTGAAATGTGTCACAATTATTTCTGACGACAACAAGAATTAGTAAAATCAATTTTGTATGAGAAAGATATTTATTTCAAAATAAGAAAAATAAAATTAAAATTAAATTAAATTTAAATGAAAAAAATCGGAATATGACAAAGAAATTATATCAGAAAATTAAAAATATAAATATCTGACAGCCAAAATATGGTAAATTTCGGAATATGACAACTATTTCTCGGCAAAAAAAAATTGTACTTGAATGAATATCAGAATATGTAAAATACTTAAAAAAAATTATAAAATATCAGATAATAAAATTTATTTCTGCAATCGGAAATGACAAGTATTTCTGACAAAAAAATTTATTCAGAAAATGAAAAATATATCTGATAATAAAAGTAAATAAAATCCTGAATATGAACAACATTTCTGACAACAACAAGACAAAAAAATAATAATAAAAATCGGAATGTGACAACTATAAAAAATAGAGTACGGGAAACATATCTAAAAATAATTATAAAAATATAAATATTATAAACACTTCTAAAAAAAAAAACAAAAAAATTAAAACTAGAATATGAAGAAATATTTCTGAAAAATAAAAATCGAAATATCGCAAACACTTCTGATAAAAATTAAAAACACAATATGAAAGTTAGGCCTTAAACACAATAACTACAGCAGGCTACACGAACACCGACTACAAAAGTCGTTGGCTATAATCGTTTTTTAGGAATTATTTTTAGAACGGCACCACCAAATCAATAACCATGTGTTGTTGTTTGTAGTAGAATTCTCTTCAAACGCCAGTGTAGCCGCTTTTATATATTTAATACTCTTAAATAGTGTTATTCCAATAAAATATATTTAAAGTTCACAATGTATGACAAGAAATCATTTCATTGGCTTAGAAATATAGTTTGTTGTTTCTATTTGCATAATAAAAAAGCATATTTTCAAGTTTACAATAATTGAATTTATTTGTATTATACTGGCAACACTGCATCTACTCACTGTCGCTCACCAAAATAGAAATTAGTTTAATTTGACTACAACCACAAAAACAGCATGGACAACAACCCGTAGCCGTGTTGTCTGTAGTAGTAAAAATAATCATTCCAATAATCATTCAAGTTGTAGCCTGTAGTCTGCGGTCGTTATTGTGTTTAATGCTTTATATATCAAAAATAAAACAAACAGAAAATTACAATCAGATTCTGAAAAGAAATTATTATATATTTGAAATATTTTTGAAAAATTCAACATGTGGAAAATATTTCTGACAATAAAAATAATATCCAGATAATAACAATTATTTCTCACAAAATTAAAAAATTTAAATGTGATCAATATTAAAAAAAAAATAAAAATAAAATAAATAAATAAATAACAAATTTATAATAAAAATAAAATAAAAACCAGATAAAAACTATTTCAGTAAAACACAAGTTAATTGGAATATGACAAAAATAAAATATCTCAAAATAACAATTATATTTTGATTTTTATTTCAAATGTCATAATTGTTACGGTCTCTCTCTCGCTCTCTCTCTCTTTAAAATTGTTATAGTTTGTTCCCCTTATTTTGCATTCACTGCGGGGAAGAATTTCCCACGGAATTCGCTATGGAAATTTTCCCTTCATGCAGAACTAAAATTTCCTAAACATGCACATTTTTGCAAATTAATTTTTGAATCTCTTTTGATTTGAATATATTTCCAACAGCGATTTTCATTCCGATACAGTTCGAGGCTTCGCTTAGCAGAGCTGCAGCATCAGTCAGACTGTCCCAGCTTGAGGAGCTGCGGCTTTAGTAGTCTGTGGTGTGCTCAGAAAATTATGATCTTTGATAATAAATTCCTTTAGATCGATTTGATTGGACTGTAACTCTTGTAATTGTTCGTCGCTGTCACACAACATGTGACATGCGACAGAGAGTGAGAAACGATCTGTTCAGCATAAAATATTCTCTCTTAAACTGTTTCCATTGATTTTACGATTTCATATTGACTCCATGTCGTTAAACTATAATCCGTGTTATTTTGTTGTTAGAACATATTTGGCCTGTTGGAATCAAAGTTAACAGACACAGACACACATGCACACACACATAAATGTGAATGAATTTTTTTGAAAACTTAATTGTGTTTTCAGTTGATTAGATTCAGCTTTTATGGCGCAGTTCCATTTATTGTGTGTTTCAAAAAGCAACAACAAATAAATCCATCGCTTTCGTATTGCGTATTGATGTTGTTGTTTGGCTTTGGCTTGTTGAGTGTTTTTTTGAGTTGTTGTTGCTGTTGTTATTTTAAGGTTTTGTTTTTTTCTTATGATTTGCATATGAGGAGATTTTTTGTTTCTTTTTTTTTTTTGGTCGGTTTATTATTTAAAATATAACCGTGACCTTGAACTAGTTTTGAGCGTGTTTTCAACCAACAGCATTTACACGCTCTTTCAAGTGAATCCGAATGAAAATCAATTGTTTCTTGAGAGGAAGGGAAGGAGGAGGTACCCAGCAGATAATTATTTTAATGTTGTTTCATGAAAACGAGTATTAATTTAATGTTTTTAACACAAGAAAATATTTTAAATGGGAAAAACTTTTGTCTTGAGAAACAGCACAGTGGGGATGAAAACAGGCGGAAGCGGATTTCTATAGATTTTATTTGCTATGAAATATCATTGATTTTAAGGAGACTGATTTTTTTCAAGTCCTGGAAAATTTAGATATTCGCTTACGGCTAAAATGACATCCTTCAAGTTTCCTTGTTTTAAGCGAAAATTTCGAGGAAAGACAAAAAAAATTATTGCATTTAAATGATTCATTTTTGTTGTAAGTTTTGTAAAAATTTAAGCTCAAAAGCCCGGGAAAATTCGGATTTTCAAATAAGACTCAACGGATGTCCTTGAAGTTTCCTTGTTCTAGGAGAAAAGTTCGAGAGAAGAGAAAAGAAATTATTGCATTTAAATAATTAATTATTCTTTTAATTTTTGTAAAAAATTTTACTTTAAAAGTCCAGAAAAACTTTTGACTTTCGATTAAGACTGAACGGATGTCCTTCAAGTTTCCTTGTCTTAAGAGAAAAAAAAAATTCGAAGGAAGAGAGAAGAAATTATTGCATTTAAATAATTAATTATTCTTTTAATTTTTGTAAAAAATTTAAGTTTAAAAATCTAGAAAAGATTAGATTTTCAAGAAAGACTGAAGTGTTGTCCTTCAAGTTTCCTTGTTTTAAGAGAAAAATTCGAGAAAAGAGAGAAGAAATTATTGCATTTAAATAATTAATTATTCTTTTGATTTTTGTAAAAAATTTTACTTTAAAAATCTAGAAAAGTTTCGATTTTCAAGAAAGACTGAAGTGTTGTCCTTCAAGTTTCTTTGTCTTAAGAGAAAAAAGTCCGAAGGAAGAGAGAAGAAATTATTGCATTTAAATAATTAATATTTGTTGTAATTTTTGTACATTTGTACAGATTTTTCAACACTCATTTTGTGTCAATAAAATAATGAATTTTATAAATTTTCTTATATTTATTGCAGCTCTTCCGATCCAGTTATGGCCACAAACAACGATGGCGGAACAATAGCGCAAAATCAGTGGCAGCGTAATTCCCAGGCCGCCGTATCCGTGCGTCATGCTTTCAAGGCGTATGGCAAGAAGAAGAATGCAAATCAAGTGCTGAACAACCTGAACATGACGGTTCCAAAGGGCACCATGTGAGTAATTCTCAATAATATTTTCCACTACAAATTGTTGTTGTCTGTCTGTTTGTCTGTTTGTTTGCTTGTTTGTTAGTCACTCTTTTACAGCGAAAAGCAAATCCTCTTAATGCATTCAAATCGTTGGTATTATTCCTTAAGCTTTTCTGTGAGATCTCTAGTTTTAGTTTTGCTTTTGAAACCAGTTTCAGTTTGTTTTTTGTTGTTTGTTTTATTTTACTTTTATTTAATTTTTTTGTTTATTTAATAAATAAATTGTTTAGCGTTGAGCAACAGGAAATTTTACACATTTTTTTGTTTGTGTTTTCTGTTCCCCAGAATGTGTTTGTTAAGTGGAAATTTTTTGCAACACACACACACACACACACACACACACACACACGATCATGTTTGCGAGTATTTAGTTCAGTTGGTTTTATAGCAAATTTTCTTGCAGTTTATTCACCAGCATTGTTTTTGCTTCATTATGTGGCGGCTATTTTTCAAGATGTTTTCGGTACGATTTTTGTTTTGCTTGTTTATAATTTTTGCAGTTTTGCGGTTTTATTGCAGTCATTATTAAAAAGAAGTTAAACTCCGATCGAAAAGCTCTGTGACCTTGAGAGAACTATTGGGTTTTTCTGTTTCAACTAAATTCATGCTGAAAGTGTTGAGGGCCACTGACAATTTAGGGATATTTTATAGTGTCTTATTGATGGAATATTAAGCAGAAATAAAAGAAGATCGATTTATTTTCGCTTTTTCTGAGCGACAGTTTGAGTGTTTAACTCAAACTGATAACTTGAGGAGTCCTCAAAATGAAACAAAAACGTCCTTTTACAAGAATCAATTTAAAAAATTTATACGGGATCTGTTTAATTCTCAATATTAAAAATTTCTCGATTAAGTCTTATCTCTAATGTTGTTGCTGTTGTTGACAGTTTCAGCTATTTCGCATGTTTTAGTTTGTTTGTGAGAGTCATAAGAGTGTTTTGCATGTTCGCCCATTTTCAGAAGATGGGAATTTTTTTTTTTTTTTAAATTGGCATACAATTTTGTAAATTGTTTTCAGGATTATACGCTGATTGAATGAAAAAATTGTTCTTCAGTGGTAAAAGCGTTTCAAAGTAGATCGAGCGACTTTGAATGACGACGATCGGTCTAGACGACCGATGAGATTGTTAAGAAAGTGATGGAAATTGTTTTATAGAATCTTCCAGAAGTTATTCGAGAAGTTATTGCTAATTTCGGCATGACATGCAATATTCGTCAGAAATTTTGGGCATGAAGTGTGTGACAGCGAAGTTCGTTCCGAAGTTGTTGTATTTTGGCAAAAAAAGAACAAGAAACCTAAACAGGGAATCGCTCAGGAATTGGTGAATGGCAGCAACAGGTACGGTCTTCACCAGATTCTGCGTCATGGGATTTTTCCCTGTTTTACAAAAACTCACCGGCTAAGTGAGAAGTAAAATGCCTACAACGTCATATTTCTTTATTTATCCTGGCTCTCTCTCTCTCTCTTTCATCTCATCTTCTTTCTAGTGTAGGCCCTCCGCTGGTCCTGCTAAAAATTAAAAAATAAAATTCCCCTACAAGTCTCAAATATCTGAGGAAAGCCACTTTGAATAAAATTGAGCAGAAATTAATGAATTCTTGGCAAAAACCTAAACTCACCGTGAACAGACCTATTGTTTTAAGATTTATGAAGTATATTTATTTGAAATATTTTAACACTTTAAGGTAATTTCTTCCTAAAATCTTAACTCCTAAATTTACTTTCTCACGCTGTCCAATAAAAAAGTTTCATGAAGTTAAGTCATCGTGTAAATTTCGTACTGCAGCGTATTCAGATTGTTGATCGACATTTCTCTGGTTTAATGATACTCTATTGAATTGACATGGAAAATAAAAAAATATTGATTGACAAAAGGGCAGACAGTCCTCCATGTTTATAAAATTCAATTGTAAATTAACGATGTTAATCTCAACAACAGATCCAAACCAAAACTGAGCTAAGCTCCAAATACTTTATCAGTTTTATTTTTTTCCAGTTTCTTTTGTGACGTTCATACAGGAATTATTTTTTCATGAAATTTAATTTTATATTTGCTTTCGTCTTCTTATAAAATATATAAAACTATTATTTTTCAAGTTCATACATATTTTTGGAAATTGTGAATTTTTTAAAACTACTGCTCTGCAGCCAACTTCAGGTATAATTATTAATGAAGAAATTGGTGGTACGGTCAGGTTTGTGCACTTTTTCATTCTCTTTATCGGCTTCTCCTAAAAGTCCAAAACTTGCCCAGCCAAACCCGATGTGTGTAAATAGTAGTAACTTAAATATTTAATATTATGGACTGCGAGCATTTTCAATATTTCAAAACAACCACTCAAATGCCTCAATTTCCGAATTCATGCGAAGGCCATCTGGCATTACCACAGAGCTTCGACTGTCCAGTTTCATGTTCAAGACGAATTTAGGAAGTTGTTCTACATTCTTCGAGATAGAATTTTGCTTGTTATAAATATTAAATGGAAAAATTAAGAAAACCTTGATCCGTCCATTCTGCTAGTTTGATGAGAGAATTTTAAAATATTCTACTCTTAATAAAAGTAAAAAAGCAATAAATTTAAAAATAAATTCTTTAAACTAAAAATTTATTTTCAATAACATCCCAGACTCGCACTGGACCTCTAATAATTTTTAATTTAGAACATTTTGGTGAATAATGCGAGTGCATGTTTAATAATAAAATTTTATGGGGTGAAGTTTTCCTGATGATCTGCATTAGCGCCACTGTAATAAGCACAGGAAATAGTTGGAGTCCCTCAATTGATCATTTTTGAATTTTTTAATAAGATTTGGGAAAAAAAGAATTAGCACGATATTAAAATTAAAGAGTTTTAAAAAATTATAGCCTTTCGTGAAGAGATCCACAAAATTCAATAGCATTTCCCTTTTAAAAGTCTTAAAAGTTTTAAACAGCTTAACACTTTTAATTTTTAACTGTTGTGTGTCATTAAAAAACTATTTTCCATTCTCTGCCAACCAAATATTTGCAATAAATGAAACTGAAACTAAAACTAAAACTATAAATATAATTTATCTAGATAATCGCTCTAATTACAATAGCATGTCTAAACACCTTTGAACGTTTTTGAAATCCCATAGAAAAAAAAACACATAAAATATACAACAACAACAACAACAACAACAGAAAAAACAACTTGTTTTAGCAGCAACGCAAACAATTGCATAAAACCAAAACGACTTGAAATTAAATCGTATTTTGTTGCATTGAAAATTTCATAAAAGTCTTATGAAATCGAATAAGAATTAAAGTTAAATATGAAACTGAAAAACACATTTAATTGACAGGCAATACGCTTAAATGATTTCACTCTTCGCTGCTTAAGATTTTAAACTAAAAATTTTAAGCAAAAAAAAAAATAATATTTTAGTAAAAAGTTTTGTCGTACTCGTCATAGACCGTCTAAAAATAAATCGTTTATATATCTGCTTATGATTTTCGTCATTTGCCAGTTGTATAACGACAAAAACAAATATTTAGCATGTTGCTAACAAACTTTGCTATTACCAATATTGTGTATCTACGGCTATTGTGTTGTGGACTTTCATTTTGATCTTCAGACTATCAGCTGCAAAAAAAAAAAAGAAAAAAACCAACAACTTTATTTTTAGGTTATGAGCTACAGCATGCAATTAATCGATTATTCGCTCGATTAAATATGCGAAGCAATAACTTAATGGAATACTAATCGAATAATTTATTATAATTCGGTTAACCGAATAATTTTAATTTATTTTTAAAAACTTTATTTTTACTTTATGAGATACAGCTTGCAATTAATCGATTATTCGCTCGATTAAATATTCGAAGCAATAACTTAATGGAATAGGAATCGAATAATTTTTTACTATTCGGGTAATCGAATATGTTTAATTTATTTTTAATAATTTTATTTTTAGGTTATGAGCTACAGCATGCAATTAATCGATTATTTGCGCGATTAAATATTCGAAGCAATAACTTAATGGAATACTAATCGAATAATTTATTATAATTCGGTTAACCGAATAATTTTAATTTATTTTTAAAAACTTTATTTTTACTTTATGAGATACAGCTTGCAATTAATCGATTATTCGCTCGATTAAATATTCGAAGCAATAACTTAATGGAATAGTAACCGAATCATTTTTTACTATTCGGGTAATCGAATAAGTTTAATTTATTTTTAGGTTATGAGCTACAGCATGCAATTAATCGATTATTTGCGCGATTAAATATTCGAAGCAATAACTTAATGGAATAGTAACCGAATCATTTTTTACTATTCGGGTAATCGAATAAGTTTAATTTATTTTTAGGTTATGAGCTACAGCATGCAATTAATCGATTATTTGCGCGATTAAATATTCGAAGCAATAACTTAATGGAATAGTAACCGAATCATTTTTTACTATTCGGGTAATCGAATAAATTTAATTTATTTTTAAAAACTTTATTTTTACTTTATGAGATACAGCTTGCAATTAATCGATTATTCGCTCGATTAAATATTCGAAGCAATAACTTAATGGAATAGTAATCGAATAATTTGTTACTATTCTGGTAATCGAATAAGTTTAATTTATTTTTTAATAACTTTATTTTTAGGTTATGAGCTACAGCATGCAATTAATCGATTATTTGCGCGATTAAATATTCGAAGCAATAACTTAATGGAATAGTAACCGAATCATTTTTTACTATTCGGGTAATCGAATAAGTTTAATTTATTTTTAAAAACTTTATTTTTAGCTTATGAGCTACAGCATGCAAATAATCGATTATTCCCTCGATTAAATATTCGAAGCAATAACTTAATGGAATAGTAACCGAATCATTTTTTACTATTCGGGTAATCGAATAAGTTTAATTTATTTTTAGGTTATGAGCCACAGCATGCAATTAATCGATTATTCGCTCAATTAAATACTCGAAGCAATAACTTAATGGAATAGGAATCGAATAATTTTTTACTATTCGGGTAATCGAATAAGTTTAACTTATTTTTTAATAACTTTATTTTTGGTTTATGAGCTACAGCATGCAATTAATCGATTATTTGCGCGATTAAATATTCGAAGCAATAACTTAATGGAATACTAATCGAATAATTTATTATAATTCGGTTAACCGAATAAGTTTAATTTATTTTTAAAAACTTTATTTTTAGTTTATGAGCTACAGCATGAAAATAATCTATTATTCGCTCGATTAAATATTCGAAGCAATAACTTAATGAAATATTCGGGTAATCGAATAAGTTTAATTTGTTTTTTAATAACTTTATTTTTAGGTTATGACCTAGAGCATGCAATTAATCGATTATTCCCTCGATTAAATATGCGAAGCAATAACTTAATGGAATAGGAATCGAATATTTTGTTTACTATTCGATTAATCGAATGTGCTTAATTTATATTTTAATATAAAGAAACAATTTTAATGTTGTCCATAATGAGCTGGAGATCCCTTTTTTTGTAAAAAAATATACAAAAATGTTGTTGTTGTCGATATTTCGATATCCTCTGGATATATTTTTCAGGAACTAAATTATCTTATTGTTCCCAGATTTCATATGACAAGGATGTTACGCCTTATTTTTTGCTAAAAAAAAACAAATACTGTGAAACAGCATATATTCGATTAATCGACAGAAATTATTCGGCTTAATAGCTAAGCGAAAATAAGCAGTTTTGATCACAGGAAATTAATCTATTAATCGCTCAAAATTAATCGATTAGTCGAACAACAATTACAAAAGCAAGATCAAACGATTAATAGAATAACGATTAATCGGTTACATACCAAAGTGTGCGTATAATTCCCGAGAATGCGATTAGAGGCAATTGAAACTTTTCTTTTATAAATTAAATATACTTTTACCCCACCCACTTACAAATTCTTAAAATATAATTTTGAAAAAAAAATTAATTTAATACATTCTCATCCCCTCCAGTTATGGTTTACTTGGCGCCTCGGGCTGTGGCAAAACAACTTTACTCTCCTGCATCGTAGGTCGCCGTCGTTTGGACTCTGGCGAGATATTTGTGTTGGGCGGCAAGCCCGGTACACCCGGCTCTGGTGTGCCCGGCAAACGTGTTGGCTACATGCCACAAGAAATTGCACTCTACGGCGAATTTTCAATACGTGAAACGATGATGTATTTCGGCTGGATCTTTGGCATGGAGACGAGAGAGATAATTGAACGTTTGCATTTTCTGTTAAACTTCTTGGATTTGCCATCGGAAAAACGTTTAGTGAAAAACTTGAGTGGCGGCCAACAGAGACGTGTCTCGTTTGCTGTGGCCCTAATGCACGATCCAGAACTATTGATTTTAGATGAACCCACAGTTGGTGTAGATCCTCTGCTTAGACAGAGTATATGGAATCATTTGGTTCATATAACGAAATCGGGACAAAAGACAGTCATTATCACAACACACTACATCGAGGAGGCCAGACAAGCGCATACGGTAAGTGGAATAGCTGGGGAGAGAATGAAATAGAGAGTAAAATAAGCATGATTTGTTTTGCTATTTCCAGATAGGCTTAATGCGTTCTGGTAACCTATTGGCCGAAGAATCACCCAGCGTTTTACTATCCATGTACAAGTGCATCAGTCTAGAGGAAGTATTTTTAAAATTATCTCGCATCCAGTCACAAAAGGGCGACATATCTCAGGTCAATTTCAGGTGAGCTCCTTTTATGGCGTATTAATTTTCAACTGAATTTTTGATGAGAACAAAATTTTAATTAATGGCATGATTTTCGTTTCTTAATAACTTTAATGTTTTTTATATATTTTCTTATGGGTTTTATTTTCATTTGAATTTTTTGCATCAACTACCAAAACTACTCTTCTACAATTTACTACCACCATCAACAAACATCTCAATTCGAAAATAAAATATAATTAAAAAAAATTCTTTAAACTGCATCCACTCGTACCACCACCAACCATCTCCTCCACATGTGCTAAAAATCCAAAAAATTCAAAACTTCATAACAAAATCAATAATCAAACAAACACTCCTGGCATCTGACATTGTCATGCGTTTGTTGTAACATTTGTGTCCACCATGTCTGTTTATTGCCCTTTCAAACAAACACATTAACAGTAACAATATTTCATTACATGCCATGGGCTTCGGCAGCAAAATGGACAAGCCGAGTTCCAGTCAAGAGGGCGGCGTTGTGGGACTGAATTTCCATCAGAGCAAAGAAGTCTTGATCAACGACACCAACGGATCCATATACACGGTTTGTTAAAACATTTATTAAACATTTATAACACACTCACTCACAGTCAATACTGTTACACGATGGCGGAAAAAGTCTCTCCTTCTTAAAAATATATTTTAGTGAAAAAAATTTTAAAATTTTCTCATCATTTCAAATGTATAGGGTGTTTTTTATAGACTGATACAACTTTGAGTAGGCATCACTGCTTTATACGACCACACATTTAACAGCTGATAGTTGCTTTTTATTTAGTTTGCCTTGACATTTTATTATGTGCGAATTTTTAATCAAAATAATGGTTCTGTTCGTCAAACGTATCGTGCACTTCCCATTCAAAATTTTATTTTCCGATGAAGCCCATTTTTGGTTCAATGGGTTCGTAAATAAACAGAATTGTCGCAGTTGGAGTGAGGAGAATCCAGAAGCTTTTGTCGAAACACCACTACATCCACAGAAAATGACTGTTTGGTGCGCTTCATGGGCTGGCGGAGTCATTGGCCCATGTGTCTTCAAAAACGATGATGGTCAGAATGTTACTGTTTGTGAAAATTGGTGTTCCAGATTGGGCCTTGTACGCGCCAGCCGTGGCAGCCACATGGCCGAAATCATATTTAAACATTAATGTCATAAAATTTTCTATCCAATAAAGACCATAGCATTGATATCAAAAATATATTACTTGCTTTATTATAATTTAAACTTATATCACTCTATAAAAAACACCCGATATTTGAGCGTATGAAAGAACTCTTTCGTTGTCCTGAAATAGAACTTCTTTCTAACAAAAAGGTCAAGCAGGTATGAAGTGTAGCTTAAAAGGAAGTCTCCGTAGCAGCTTTTCTTAAAGTACTTTTCATATACAAACTAATATTTCTTTTAAATATGGCCTTTAAATACACAAGTTCCGTCTACGAACTATAAACAGCATCAAATCGATTTAATTTATTGTGCAGAACTTGGAACAGGTTTAGATAATTTAATCGCACCTTAGCAGCGCTGCTACTGAGTCCAAGTTTTAATAGAAAGAATATTTTTATTAAATATTTTTTGTAGCATAAATTAGCAAGAACGTTAATGACGACAAACTTCGTGAGAAGGCGGCCAAAAGTCTGCTATTCCCAACAAAATTCGTTGCTTTCTAAAATAATGACTTCAAATTAACTGTCGTTGCTTGGAATAATAACATTTAAAATTAACAAATTTTTTTTAAATTCTTTTGTTAGTGTCTCTCCATGTACTAAAAGAGCGCACCACACCACCCTGCTTCGTCAGTACTGCAGCAAAGAATCGTCGACGAATCAACTGCAAGTCCCCACGCAGCAACAATTATGGCACTAGTTATTGATTCGCAGCGAGAAAGAATGAAAAAGGGATATCGATTTTATATATTTCTGTTTCAGCACTCCTACGCAATATAAGAATTGCTGCCAAACTTATGGCTGCGTGTGGAGGGCTAGTAAAGAATAAAGTGGCTAAA
Organism: Linnaemya vulpina; assembly: GCA_963675445.1. Classification (NCBI taxonomy): domain Eukaryota; kingdom Metazoa; phylum Arthropoda; class Insecta; order Diptera; family Tachinidae; genus Linnaemya; species Linnaemya vulpina. The sequence goes on from OY776277.1 coordinate 4,968,788, forward strand.
AATTATCTATCCTCTCCATCTCCGTTCTAAATACTGTCCCTTCCTTTAACACTTCCGGCATACTTGTAAACTGTAGTCCAAGTAAAAAATCATGATCAAGATGCTTAACAGTGGCCTCACAACAATCGTTGACTGTGGCCTTCAAAAAAGAGATTAGTCTCAGGGCATGCGTCAACGAATTAAGGAATACAATTTCCATAAATAATTCTCTATTTTCTCATTTATCCTCTAAACACTGTCCGCTCTTTTAACAATTCCGGGACATTTGTCGGAAAAAGGATGAAAGAGATGCTTGACAGTATCCTCATAACAGTCTTTGATTGTGGTGGCATCAAAAGAGTTTAAACTCAGGACATGCTCGCGCATGTTCATTAAGTAGGGTGTTAATCTCTCACTTTATATATAAATGACTGGATTGAGAACATCAGAAGCTCTTGATGTTCTTGGCCTGAGAGTGCAGTGTGCACTTTCAATATTTCAAAATAACCACTCAAATGCCTCCATTTCCGAAGTCATGCGAAGGCCATCTGGTATTAACACAGAGCTTTTATTGTCTAGAGAGGTTGTTGGAAAAAGTGAAGAAGTTGTTTTGTGTTCTCCAACATAAATATTTCCTTCAGTTGAAGAATACATCTGCCTGATCTAAAACTTTTTAATGGCTGGTTTTTAAAGACCTCTCCGATGGCATTAAAAAACGCATAAAATTTATTTTAGACGATCTATAAAATTAAATGTTTCAAGATGATTTCCATGTAACTATTGATCGAGGCTCCAACATTCGCCCGTCATGTCACGAATAAATTCTTTAATATGGGCTTCGGGTGCGTCAGCCGTTTCGGTGGTCCCTCTTGACACGAGTCTTGAGTTAGAAATAAAAAGAACTGTCTAAAGGCGCTAAATCGCACGATCTAGAAGCCCAATTTCTCGGCCCCTAAAGTTGAAAAAAACTGTTTATAAAACCCGCTTCCTAATAAGGCGGTGTTACTGAAACCACATATCCAGCTCTTCCAATTTGGAGAAAAGAATATTTGTAATCATTGCGCGGTAGTGCTCATTATGCACAGTAATGTTCTTTATCTTTGTAAAAGCAACAACACTTGCCGATATTTTCCTATGCCCGCACTCAACGAGTGCGTCCAATAATGAAAATTTGGTGCAAAATTTAGCAACAAAATTCTAAATTGCGGCCCGTCACCCTAACTGACCATAGAATAAGACAAGGGCACGATGTACTTTCATTTTTTTTTCTTAAATAAAATTCAATGATTTGCAATCGTGTATGGTAAAATTATAGACCAAACCGAACATGTTCAGCAGTAACACGTTGCACAAAAACAGTTGAGCTGCTATAAACAGTGTTGCCAAAAAGAAAATTGCTGAAAAATCACTGCTTATTAGGTGTGCCACTAGCCGCTACCACTAAGCAGGTCCGCATGGCGGGTAAATCCATATGGACGACATATATACATTTTAGCAGTTCCATATTTCTCAGTATCCTCACAATTATACAAACAATTTCACTAACATTTACTTTTCTTAAATATATTTTTTCAGTTAAACCAAGAACACTACGATCCGCCCGCGAAAAAGAATAACCCCAACGATGAAGAAAGTTGTCAAGATTGTTATGCCAATTTGTGTAAAGTAAGTCAAAAGAAATCATTCAACTCTTTCAAAGTTTTATTAAATTAATTTCCTGATTCCATCTAAAAAACAGGTCACTTCGAAAGGTAAAATCAAGGCGTTGCTAACGAAAAATATGCTGCGTATGTGGCGTAATGTGGGCGTAATGCTGTTCATATTCGCTCTGCCTGTTATGCAGGTGATACTGTTCTGTTTGGCTATTGGTCGTGATCCTACCGGTCTCAATTTGGCTATTGTGAATCATGAGATGAATAATACGGTACGATAAATATTAACACCCAAATTAATCTCAGTTTATTTGCAAGAAAAAAAATTTTTAATTGTTTTAGGAAACATGTTACTGGGAAGATGGCTGCCACTTCACCAACTTGGGTTGCCGTTACTTAAAACATTTAAATCACAGTGTGGTGAAAACGTATTACGGCGATATAGAGGATGCCAAGGAAGCGGTGAGACTGGGTAAAGCGTGGGGAGCTATTTATATAACGGAAAATTTTACGGATGCTTTTACCGCCAGAGCTGCTTTAGGTGGAGAATAAAAAAAGAAATTATTACAAAAATATTTTAAAAATTTTATTTGTTTACAAATCCAGGCCGCGATTCTGATGACGAAACTATTGACCAGTCCGAAATAAAAGTGTGGTTGGATATGTCTAACCAGCAAATCGGGGTTATGCTAAATCGCGATATACAATTGGCTTATCGTGACTTTGCTATGGGTCTTTTAAGTCAATGCGGCAACAATCCCAAATTGGGTGATGTGCCCATACAATTCAAGAAGCCAATTTATGGTACCATGAATCCTTCGTTTACCGATTTCGTAGCGCCTGGAGTTATTTTAACGTGAGTTTTGCTGTTCAATAATGAGTTCGACTGATTATAATAATTAATTGTTGTTTCTAGGATTGTCTTCTTCTTGGCTGTCGCTTTAACGTCATCGGCTTTAATTATAGAACGCACTGAGGTGAGCATAAATAAATTTACTGTTTCAAAGGAGCTTAAATTATTCTGATATGGTTCCATGGACGTTATTAAAAAACTGTTTCTTTCAGGGTCTCTTGGATCGATCTTGGGTTGCTGGCGTTACACCAGGTGAAATATTATTCTCTCATGTCGTCACTCAATTTGTGGTCATGTGCGGTCAAACGACGTTGGTGCTCGTCTTTATGTTGGTGGTGTTTGGTGTCACCAACAATGGCGACCTATTCTGGGTGATTGTCTTGACTCTGCTGCAGGGATTGTGTGGCATGTGCTTTGGCTTTCTTATATCATCCGTTTGCGAATTGGAACGTAATGCCATACAATTGGCACTGGGCTCCTTCTATCCCACGCTATTGCTGTCGGGTGTCATATGGCCCATTGAGGGTATGCCGATTGTGTTAAAGTAAGTGAATGAGGAAAGTTTATTGTGCATAAACATTTATATAATGAAAACTCGATTTGATTCTTTTGCAGATACATATCGCTCTGCTTGCCCTTAACATTGGCCACCTCTTCGTTGCGGTCTATATTGACTCGGGGCTGGGAAATTGTGGAAACTTCAGTGTATTCTGGTTTTCTTAGTACTTTAGGCTGGATTTTTGGTTTCTTAATTTTAACTTTATTGGTGCTGCGTTCGAAACGAGGCTAATTTTAGCGAGTACTAAATTTGTTTTCAGTTTAGCTAGTTTTGAGTTTGGAAAGGCTTCCTGAAACATATTGATCTAAGTATTTTATAAATTTCTTCTTTTTTTTTTAAAATACTTGACTTGATGGTATTTTAAATTTTGCGAACTTTAACGATTTCTTTACGATTTTCTTTCTCTCTGCTATTTATGTTTCAAAAGCCGTTTCTTGTAAAAAGTCCCAAATTTTTAAATGAAAAAAAAACAACTACAAAAACTAAACAAAATAGTTTAATATTTTTGCGTATTATTTAAGTTAACAAGTCCTAATTTTTATATAAATTTATAAAAACAAAAAAGAAAAAAATATGTATAATTATTAGAGTTATTACATAATTAATAGTTTATAAGTAGTTTCTAGTTTAAGGTGCATTGTGTTTTATAGCTGCTCGTTTTGTTGGAAAAAATTAAAACAATTATTATATTAGTTTTTATTGTTAAACTCATTGTATTCATCTGATATTTAAGCATCATTGTTTTCTTTTGTCTAAAGAAATAATTATTTCAAAAGAAAAGAAATCACAACAACAAATCTAAAACATTTCACTTAAGAACCAGTTCAATATTAAATTTATATTAAGGTTTAGGTTTTTTGTACATAAACATATAAAAGAAAAACGAAAAAAAAAAACAAAACACATTTCAATATTTTCTATAAAAAATATATGATTGCTTGTCCCTACCCAAAATTTAAAGTTCTTAATGCAATTATTTTGCCTGGCCCATGCTGTCGCTGGACAACGTTCTGTCGTCCGAATTCATTTAAATTAAAAAAAAAACTTTTAAATATCGTTTTTGTCTTAAATGTCAAATCGTGCGATAGAACGATATTAAGTGACATCGTAGGGCCAGGCAGATAGACTTTTTCTGGTATTGACACTCCAATGGACTGTGATTAGTGTTTTTATTATAATTTTATTATCTTATGCAAACATGTAAATTAGGTATATTGTAATAAATGTCTTTTAAATATTTCTTCACAGCTATCGTTAGAAGAGAAATCCTGCTTCCTTTGCATCTATCTTGAATTATTAGTTTATGTTTTCATTTTAGTAAAGATACACAAACTTGGGGAATGATCTAATTTTACTTCTTTATAGTTTTTCAATCCTTAAAATGTAGACATTAATTTTAAATTGTTAATTGTAAGTTTCTATTAAAAATTGGTCTTACGAATTTGGAAAAAGTGGCTCCCATCAATAGTTATTATAAAATTGCCGTATTGATAAAAATTAATGTACACTTTGCTTCCATCCAGACTAGCAGATTTGTGTTGCAACAACTCTTAAGTTTGTAGTGAAAGAGCAACAACAGTTTTTTAGTTTGGATCACGAGTTGAAGCGTGCTTCAATATATGTTTTGTATGAAAATTATTTCTTAAGCCAGAAAAATAATTTTAAATTCTTACTATCGCGTTCATAAAAAATAATTTTAATACAGCTGTAAAATAAATTTTTCGCGAAAATTATATTATAAAGTACGCTTCAAGAAGGAGTTAATGTTAGGCAGTTAAAAAATACTTTGATAATATCTACGAATGTCGATCGTTATGCTTAAAAAATACTGTAAATTTATTCATTTTATGTACAGATTTAATTTTGTTTGTGTGTATACAATTATGGAATTGAGCCTCTCTGAAATTATAAAAATAAACAAAAATAGTATAAAAAAACGTATCGTTTTAATATAATTGTTTTTTGTTAAATAAATCATCATCCTCGGATCCTAGTTAGTTCCTGTGTGTCATCAACAAAGGAGTTGGAAGTGAATCTTAATATAAACATAAAGTAGTGATACATTTATGTTGTTTCTTATATTCAATCTACCATACCACAGTTATGTCGTAGTGTATATCTTTAACCTGCAGAAGACACCCCATTCCTTAGATGGAATAGTTACAAGCTTTAGTACAAGCCGATTTAATATAATGACTGGACGTTTAACTTCCATTTCAATGAAACTCATAACACAGATCCAGTCCCTGATATTAACAGCCGTGAATAGTCGTTATTACTCGTTTGTACAAAACTTTAGATAAAAACAAAAGCTGGCATCACTTTCCTTGTTAACCCACACGTTGCTTAACAACTGCGCAATAATGAAATAGTTAGTAAGTTCACACACCATATCAGGGGAACAGGTATCTGTCGGAACTATTGCCGCACTGCCCCGTTTCCGGGTATTATTGTGTTGTTATGGAATTATGACAAAGCTGATACATGTTGTGGCAGCTTAAGCCATTATACCAGTCTTCAATACAGAATTTAGAACTCATACAGCATTATCCCAGCTTACTGTATATCTATTTCGTGCTGAGGGACATAATCTATTATATTCCGGCATAGTGCTGCCATACGTCTTAGCACATCCAATACACCATTCTAACAAGTGCTAAGTGCACTATCTACAGTCTGGCCAGTTTTCAATGTTTTCGCCAAACAGCTGGAATAACAAATAAAAAATAAATTAAAAAAACATCATAAATTTCAACAAATTGTGAAAAAGACGAAAAAAGTGAAAACATTTGCACTAGTAAACTGGCTTAAAAAATGCAATTAATATCATTAAACGGAAAATAATCAATTTAACTTATCTGTGAAATGGATAAAATGAATAAGGTGAATGCGTTTACCGAATTGTTGGATCAACTGCGGAATACAGAATGCAGGTAAGCAAATCAATTATTTTTGGCTTAAAAACAATTAATCATAATACTCCGTTGTAGGAGAGAGCTTAATAAAATCCCAATACATGTGCTTAAATATTTGTTTGTTTGTTTATTTTAGCCAAAAAGAAAAAATATCTTGTTTCCAACAAATATCGGAATGCATCATCTCACCTGTAATGGCGGCACACATCAATTATGCCACGTACTGCAGCAAAGCAGTAAATATTCTCTTGCTGTTTTGTGAAGATTTGGACTCTGTAGTTCGTACCAGTGCAGAGGAGAATTTAAATAAAATCTTCCGTGTGCTAGAAAAGACCAAAGTTAGCCGAATTTTAATGGACTTGTATGGCGAAATTAAAAGAAATGGCAACCAGAGGTGGGTGTAGTCTCCACTTATGTGGAGTATTAAATACACAGCATTTAATTCATTATTTCAAATGTTTACTATACATATTTCGTATGTAAATCTTATTTATAAACATTCACCAAATTTTAAACTGGGCTTATGTTGTTACAACATTAATTTTGAAGTAATAGATTTCAAAAGAAGCTACATTCTTTGAAAAATAAATGCTTCAAAATATTACATACTTCATAAAAATATCTATCGAAAAGTTTTCTAAATTGATCACAACACTTAATGAATAATAAAAATTTCTTTCCTCACATTTCGTGTTGTCTTCCAGGTCCCTTCGGATTTGTTTGAGAAACTTTGGTTACTATGCACCGCAAATACGTGAACATAATGTCCTTTGGTATGCCCAAAATTTGTTGCCTTGTCTAAAAGTCATTAGCAAACGCAAAGAAAGTCTATTGCAAGAGACTTTGTGTGAGTTTATGCTGAAATTTGGAAAACATATTCAACAAGGACTAACAGATAGCGAAACGTGTAAATTATTTGAGGTAAATAGAAAAAAATATGAAATTAATAAAATTAAAACACTATTTTCTATAGGTGCTTATTGAAAATATTGGCTCAGACTGTGCCGTTAAAAGAAGATGTACAGCCCAAAATTGTATAAACTTAATAGAACATGCCTGTAATAAATCCTTAATGGCCAAATATGGCCTTTCCAAAGTTATAGGTATCTTAAAAAATATAACCAACAATTCCTAGTTATCAATTCTCATTATCGTAATTCTAGATATCCTGCTTTCCGATCATCAAACCAATACCATAATAGGCATATTAGGATTTCTACGCCAGTTAGTTGTTATTATTATCAAAGGTTACGATTGGGATAACAATGATAATGAAGATACATTTTCGTCTAATAAATCAAACAATTCAGCAAATTTAGAAGGAGCCCATCAAATTTTAGAAATTTACGATTATTGCTTACATTTAATTAGTTCGACGCCTTTAGCCCAACATTCACTTATAAATGCGTCTTTGGAAGTAATCAACTCCATTCTGCAATGTTTGGAGGGCTTAACCAGTAGAGACAAGAAAAATAATCCTCATCTAGCTCCGTTATTATTGCAGATAATAAGCGACAAGAACTTAAAGCATGTTAACTATTTAAAACACAAGCAAACTTTAAAGCAACAAATATTTAATGTGCAAATTTTTGAAAACCAAGATAATAGTATGATAACACATAAAGGTAAGTAAATGAAAACATTTTATATTGAAATATAAATTTTGATAAACTACTAACACACTGCTAAAATACATTCACTTTTTTTGATATTTGCGTCAGAAGAAAATAATCATTATATACCATTATAGAATAAATATATAAAACAAAAATTAAAATTACATGAATTACTAAAATAATTTTTAACTGAATTTAATAGAAATTCAACTCTATTTGCGAATGATAAAAATCTAGAAAACTTATTAGCAAACATTTGAATTCTTGATAGGATATAAAAGTGAAAACCAACTTCAATGCTAAAAAATAGTGAATAAATTCAAAAATCATAAAATTTTAGAACTTGTAAGATTCTAAAAAAAAAATTGTGTCGAATTGTTCAAAATTTCTAAAAACATTTAAACTGGATCATTTGACACAATTAGTAAAAGAAAGTCGAAATTAAAAAAAAATCTTTTATGAAAGGTACGTTTCACAAAATTTATATATTTTATTTATGAAAAAAAAACGTTGCATCAAAAAACCATGAGAAGGTTTTTCTAAACACTTGCATTTAAAAAAATAATTTTTATTAAAACTAGTTCTTTTCAGTCTTTTAAAAATGTGCCTTAAATAAAAATTACTTTTTATAAAGAGAACCATTTACAAACAAGTAATTTTTATAAAGAGTCCTTTATAAAAGTACCTTTTTATAAAAAGTAATTTCTATGATATGTACGTTTCATGAAAAGTACCTTTATATAAAAAGTACCTTTTATAAAAAGTACCTTTTATAAAAATACCTTTTATAAAAAATACCTTTTAATAAAAAGTATATTTTGTATAAAGTAGTGATGTAACAATACGCGTGTTTCCGATGCGATAATCAGGAATATCGACGATATCGATACGCATCTTAATTTAAGTTCAAATTAAAATTAGCAAATCTCAAGTAGTGTAAATCAGAATGTAAGAAATTATTGATACATAAAATTTATATAACAGCAAAATAAATTAATATTCAAAAATGATATTGATATCAAAAAATGCAAATTTTTCATAAGATCTTGTCATATAATCCGATTCCGTTTTGAAACGGATTTGGAATCCTCTTTGCGAAAAAGCAAACAATTTTTTACTTCTTTTGGCGATAATTTTAATGATATTACAAATGATTTCATTCCGGAAAGTTGTTCCGCTTATCATCTTCGGATTGACGAAAATATAGACCCAATTCCGTTTTCGAACGCAATTGAACTCCGCGACATGGCTGCATATTTGATTTATCAAATAAGCTTTTTAAAATAAAGTTTAATTGGTGTTCTATTTGTACCGTTAATCTCGAATGTGTATTTGTCTGCCTATAATTGTAATATATTTGTGTCTGTGTATTGAACAAAACAAACTTAAAATCTTAACGTAGATACTACGGCATCACAAACATCTAGTGATATTATATTACAACCACGAAATACAACAAATCTAATAACAACAACAGCAGCATTATTGTCTTCCCATCAACAACTAAAAAGACATACAGCACGCAGTATTAGTGAATGTGTAGATATTGATTATGTAGATGAGCAACAAGATGACATTGCCGATGACGGAGTCGACAACAACAATGATAGCGATGATGATGATGATGATGAGGGTGTGGATGATTTTACAACATTGTCTGAAATGAACGAGTCCCAACATACACATGCATCCTCATCACTCTTCACAACAGCAAACAATGAATTTACCACAAAAACAACCTCTTCGTCGGCTTTAATCAATGATACTATTTCCGGTCATGATGTGGTAAAAGCAATAGAAAAACGATCCTACCATAAGGGAACGATAGAAGCTACACACAATTTGCTTGTTAACTTTTCTTCGTCCTTAGATGATGAAAAATCAAATCAATTGTACAGTACTGACAATGAGTCTATCAATAGTATTGAATCGAAAGCAGAGATCTCAAGAGGTTTAGTCGTTGAAGGTAATATGGCGAAACCAAATGAATCAACTGAAGACGAAAAACGCCAACGCGTTGATGATGTGGATGCTACCGCCAATGTCATTAGTTCTAAATCAAATAGTGACGCCTTTACCTCCTTCTTTAATAACATTAATGCAGGTAAATAAATACATAAATGCGTTTCATGTAATTTTTATAAAAAAAGAACTTTGTTCGAAATACATAATTTGTACGCCGTTTGTGGTTTTGTGTAGTACTTAAATACGACTAAAACTATTTTTGAAATTGAGTGTGCATTATGTAGTATATAAAACTTTATCTCTTGAATTTATTTACATATATACAAATCGCATGTTTTAAATATCTTCAATATAGTCAAATTGAAAGTTGTTAGTCAGGCTGATGCTTATATTCGTGAATTAAAAATAAATTAAATATTGCACTCTAACAAAATATATATTGATTTATGACACATTCTTAAGGTAGCATGATATTTATTCAAAGAAATGTATTCAGACAAGACTATTAGTTATTTACAAAACTGTTTAACTTGAGAAACATGTAAGTAAATCAAAATATTTTTCTTTAGTGTTTAGTGGTTACGTTTTTTTGGACAAACATCTGCCAAGTGTGACCGAACCTTTGAAGTACGAAGTTATTTGTAAATTCGCCGACTTTAACATTGGCCTGACTAATAACTTTGAGTTTAGTAGTTTAATTTCTATAGTTAGAATAATAATAAGTATTCATGATTTACGAAAACTGCATACACATTCAAATTTATTTTAAAATAAGTTCTGTGGACTTTTGACTAAACGACAGGGCATAATTTAAATTATTTTTAGGCGACAAAAAGTACTGAATTAGAAAATTACTTTTGTTTATAATTATGAAATATATGAATATTCGTCATCATATAAATTAAAAATATATTTGATAATAAATTTAAAAATATCTTTTATGTCGGCGAACCACGAACAATGACTGTGTTTCGTTTTAGTTTTTACATGTTTTAATAAATTAAATTACTTTTTATTTTAACAACTACTTAATTTTTATTTTAGAAATTTTAAACTGAATATACAAATTAGTTGCCCACGATAAGTGTTCTTTGTTGTGCACCAGTAATTTTTAAATCAATTTGTTGAGCTAAAGACGGATGTTGCTAAAGCTTCTTCCTTTATTGGCTTGTAATTTTAATTTAAAGTTGAAATACAATAACAAATAGATAAAATAGCGCAATTAATAAAAATATAAATATAATAAAGTTGATTAATAATGAAAATTAAGTCGACTGCTCGAATGATTCCAATTGACTTATGACCCGGTCAAGCAATAAATGCATAAAAACTTATTGCTGGCCATTTCCTATGCCAGATGCCTTCGCCAGACTCTTTAAAAATAAAATTGCACGCGTACATCCACACGCACATATTTGCAGCCGGAAGTTTACAAGTTTTCCTTTTTAATGCAATTTCTGAGTTTATATTATAACTTCTTTTCAATTTATCGCATACAACACAATTTTTATGGTCTTTTCGTGTCTCAGAAAATGTTAAATATATTATTTCCCTGCAACACATATTGACCTGGTGCAGAAAAGCACTCTTACTTGGAAGCATTGTTAAATGAAATGAAAGAAATTGCCACTATTATGGAATATAAACACTATTGCATGTTGAAAATTACATTCTCTTAGCTCCAGCCGTATGATCGTTTGTTCTTTTTTGTTTGTTTGTGGAACAACAAAATCAAATAAAAAACTTTTTGTACAACTAAAATGCAATAGAAAAAGTAAACGACAAAGTGTTTTTAACAAACACAAACACACGTAGAAACTTGCATGGCTAAAAGCATCCACAAACATTCAAGTGTCCATTTCATTTTTGCAAAACTTTTCTCATAAGGATGTTGCATGTTAAAGGATAATTGTTGTTTATTTTAGAGATCATCCCGCAGCTGTATGCACATACAGACACACACACATGCACACACACATACACTCACACATGCACTTACTTGTACTAACAACTACTCACATACTGCAGGGATGTTTGCAACTTCCGTACCTTCCTGTATTTAAACCCACACTTTCACACTTTCCTTAACTCCTGCCATATTTTCGACACACTAATTCTTATACGAAAATGTTTATTTGAAAGCATGTTACAAGGTTTTTAGTTTGTTGTGTTAATAGTTTATATATTTTTATTAATGGTGCACTCTTTCGTTTAACTTTTTTTTTGCTTTTTTGTTGTTGTAATATTTACTTTCTGTAGAACCAATTTAAGATACAACTTTTTGTCCATATTTTAAACGTTTTTATAGCTTCCGAATCAGTTACAAAACTCTTTCGTCCTTCGTCATCATCATTAGCCACAAAGAATGTTACATCTGCAGCCAATTCCAGCTCTCCCGTAGCAATAGAAACTGTTTCTTTGGTTTCTAATGTCAGTTCTCTTAAACGAGTGGACACTGAAATTATTGAAGTTATTGATGAATCATCACCTGATACTAGCAAAACGTTTCCTACACCATCAACTGCCATTATGGGTGAAATACGCTCATTAGATTCTATTGATTCTTACGCATCGACCAGAGAGTTGAAGGAGAATGCGGCAGTGGAGAAGGATACTACTCCCAAGAGGGTTGTCAGTAAGTACAGAAGATTTATACAATTTTAAAGTGCATACACATGAACAAGCACATACCAATCCTGCACTAATGCAGGATTTATTTACCAATACCTGGGTCCGAAGAATACTTTAAAGATTTTCTTTCAAAATTAATTCCTCTCACTAATTTTCTTGTGTCGCGTTTATTTTTATCATATTTAAACTCATTGAAATTGTTTCTTTCAGGAAATCCTTTTCTCACATCGACCACTCCCCATCAAGAGCAAGGCGATTTGAATCAAAGTCAACTCAGTGCAGATATTGGCTCCATGTATGAGCAATCATTGTTATTCTACACAGCACGCTTGATATCGGCCAGATTCCTATTGTGTGGCTATCCCGGTGGTCTTTATGATGACAACACCATAAGAGTTTCCATCAAAAGTTTGTGTGTCAACGTAATCGGGCAATGCGTTCGTATTTGTCCAGAAATATTAGAAATATCTGTAAAATTTATGGAAACTGAAAAACCAAAAGAAAGTATAAAAATCGATTTAAGTGAATCTAATAGTCCTCTACAAATTCCAAGTGATAGCAGCTCGAATATTGGACAAGATTATGAACATTTGGACGCAGCAAGCTTCTTCAATACGGAAACAACAAGAAAGTCTTCATTTTCTCAGCTTGAAGCTCTTCGTGTAGATGATAATGAAGCGCCATTATTGGAAATAATAGATGATTATTTTGGAAAAAGTACAACAGATTTTAATTTTAGCCAACCAGCTCCTAAAATGACACGTAGTGCTGATCCGGTTTTATTTAGCATAAGGAAATCTCCATTGTTGAAAACTAAAAAAGATCTTACGTCTTCGGAAATTATTTCCTCAGATACAAACTTTAAAGATTTTGTGGAAATAACTAAAGCCGAAGAAGATGTGCCGCCAATGGATATGGCGCCTCCAAGGCCCCCTAAGCGCACCAAGACAATTAGGAAATCTAAAAGAGAAGCTGAATTAACACAAAACAATTTGAACAAATTAATGGGAAATGCAAAACAATTTCTATATGAAATTTTACTTTATTACAATCATGAAGATCCTATTTTGCGGGCTGGGGTTCAAACTATAATTGGTCATTACTGCCGCTCTACACAAGCTGGTCTGTCTATGCGGACGAACATAAATTTGCAATACTTATTGGCCATTTTGTGTGTTGTAAGTTTTTCATTTAAATAAGAAAATAATGTTACAAAAGATTAGTGAGGCTTAATTAATTATTAAGAGTGGAATATTTTCTATAATTCTCATACCAGTAGAAAGGATCAGTACCTATTTGGAAGCTGACAAGCCATCTTTATTAATCAGCGTTCTTTATTAATTTTGTTTTCACTTTTAAAGCTTTTGCTTAGTGCAGAGTTCCGCATTCCTGAGGTTTATTATTTTAAATATTCCATTTTGAAAACTTGTTCAGAAACTTTTCCATTTTGAGATCATCTCTTCAATCTTATTATTTGGTAGAGAATTTTTAAAAATTGTTGTTAATATTTTAAATTTTTTTTTTTACTTTTAAAGGGTCTTCAAGATGAAATTCATACTGTTGTTATACAAGCTTTAAACACATTTGATAAAATATTTCCATATGTGATTTATAAATACATGTCAACAGCATCGTCGTGCTCCTCATCAGCTTTTTGTTGTAAGGAGCAACAAAAACAGCAAGAATCATGTACTAAAAGCAATAGCAACCAACAAAAAAGTGACTCAAAATATGAAAAATTATATGGAAATGCCGCCGGAATAATACAAACAGAAAAGAAGGGAACTAATACTGCTACCAGCACATGCATAAACTTTAAGTATATTTCAGGGCACTTTAAAGATAATGATGTGATTATAGATGCGCTTTTGAATGCTTTTCAATTGCAAACAAAATTCAACAACTACAGCAACAATTCAGATTCCAATAATATTGTTATGACCAGTGCTGGTGATGGTGCTAAGAATTTCCTCTCAACCCAATTCCCTTTATCTTCTTTACATCAACAGAAACTTAATGCACAAACAACAAAAGCAAATAATGGTTCTTGCTGTAGCAACAAGCACAGCTCACTTTTTATATCAGTAGAATTGCTATTGAACAAACTTCGTCTATGTTACTACAACAAATATTGGTTGGTCCAAAATAAATATGCTGAAGTTATATCAAATTTAAATTATGCTTCATTGCGTTCTTATTACGGAAATAACTATACGAGCAACGTGAACAGTAAAAACCACAATAAATGTAGCGTTAGGAAATGCAATTGCTGCTGTTGCTCATCTGCCGCTAAGGCTACGTCTTCTTGTACATGTACCAGCTGTCATTCAAGTTTATCTCTTTGCTGCTTTTGTTGTTGTTGTGGTAACTTCTTGAATCGCCATGTAGACGATGTTGATAATGCTGATTTCGTCTGCAACTTAGAGGTTAGTATTGTTATTATCCTTTTTTTAATTTTGTTTATCTGTAATATTTCTTTTTCTTTTTTATTTGTGTAAACATTTTCTTTCTATTGTTACAAATAACTAAAATGTTTGAATTTTCCCAACTTGATGTGAAGCTAAAGATTAAGGAAATATTTTTTTTTTTTTTTGCAATTTCTGTGTTGAACAGAACGATTAGTGATGATATTTTGTATATTAAAACTTTTGCAAACAAGTGATTTGGTGTTTAAAAAATTGAAGCGATTGGTAGTAGGCCTATCCTCTTACAAAAAATAATTTGCAGAGCCATCATATCGCTCAATTAACACTATCATGTACGAAAGAGCGCATTACAGTACCCTGCCTTCTACGTTAGCACTGTACTGAAAATTCTTCAGTAAAATAAAACAATAAAATAAAATGCAACAAATTTTTAATTTTTCCGTATTTGTTTTCCTAGCACTGTGGCCTCTTTTCATAGCTTCTGCAAGAGTAAACTTCACACCTTGAGTGCCGGTCCCTGCAGCTTCCCGCTAGTTTTAACCGAAAAGCTATCATAACCTGAGTTCTTTTTCTTTTCTATACTCGTGACCTCTCCGAGCTCAAAGTCTAATGAGAGTTTGATAAAATACTAGTACATTAATTTTCAAACTGTTATAACTTTTGCTATAAATCTACCAGTGTAGCTTTTTCAGTCTTAGAAAAGAATCGAGAATTTTTTTGAATTTGTTGTGCACGATAGCTCACAAGCCAATAAACAATTTGACGCAGTTAGCGAAACGGTCCAATTTTTAAATGCTTAAATTTTTTTAGTGGGATGTTGAAACCCATTCAAATGTCGTGGGCTAGATCCAGCAATCAGCTATAAATATGTATATAAGACTAACGCAATCGCTGTAGTGAAAACATTCGCAAAAACATTTGTGGTTACTAAAAATTCTGTTTCTTCTGTTCTTTCTTCATCTGCGTGCCAGTTTTAGTAGAAAAGACAAACAGCTATTAATTTTTATATATTAGAAAAAGTATTACCACATCTTAATTAAAATTCTTTATCAATTCAAACTAAATACACTCGCTGTTGGCTTTTTCTTACCACATTCCCATATTATTTTTTATCAATAACTTAAAAAAAAAAAAAATTGAGTTTGTAAGTAAAATAAATATGCATGTCTATGCTCTACGAGTATATTGAAGTTTTGTGTCTTCAAGCATAAATAAATAAAAAGGGAATATTTTTTGCAAATAAATAATGCTGGGGGTAAATAATAGATATTTGATGCTAAAGTAAATATGTAATTCTCATGCAACCAACAACTAATATGCCAGTCGATTTGCTTAAAAATTTAATCTCGTTTCTTTGCTGTAAGAGTCTATAAAAATTGATTTTTTTGTTGAAGAAACAAAATTTACAACAAAACAGAGTAAAATAAGCATACATACATACACACATCTGTATATATGCATGCATTGTATGTACATAATGAACATCCTTTTTCCGTTCTCTTTACAGAATTCATTTATCGATGAACTTTTGCAATTGATAGGCGAAGATGATGTACGAGTTAGAGAACATGCCTCAAAATGTTTATGTAATTTTATTTTGCAAAATGCCAAACATGCCAGCCGACTCCAGCAACAGCAAACGTCACAGTTTCAACAAAAGAAAATATATTTTGATTATAGCCATGACAAAGATGCTCTACATAAAACTTATGTTCAAAACCTAACGTTATTGATCAACTTCTTAGACTATAATATCTTTAATGACATGTCACCCGCACTCCATAACTTGCTAAATCCGCAACAAGAACAACAATATGATATCTTAACTAGTTTGGATACAACATCAACGGGGTCATCCTTATCATACTCGGCTACATTAAATTCTGCATCATTTAATACGGCTTTGCCGAAAAGAGAAGAGATTGAAACGGTTTTAGCCAAAGTTTTATATCGTCTAACAAATAAATTGATGTCGTTGGAGAATAAAAATCTGCAGGTAAATATTTTAGCGTCTTAACTCTTGTTATGCCGTATTTATATCTCATTTAATGGTGATTAACTTGAAATCTCACTTTTGCTTTTTTCCTCTATTCTACTCGTTCTCATAGTTTGGCATAATTTTGTGTACGAAATACTTGCTTACATATTTTTCATTTGCTGATTATTCTTGTGCTTGGACCGAGTTCAACTTTATGGAAATCTTTGTCAAATTATCACAGTATAATTACAACACAGCAGTCGACTTAACATGTCAAAGTGATTTGATTGATGTCAGCAGTAAATTAATTGTTGGTAAGTAAATATCTCATTTTTAACATACAGTTGGAAGCAAAACTGTTATATTATTTTACTTCTTCTTGATACAAACAAATCTATCGTGAATAACAAGTAAACAGTTCCCTCTATCAGTTCTCAACCAGTGTAGAAACAGAAAGAAGATTGAAAAAATTAAAAATATTTTTGTTTTGATGAAATTAAAAAAATAATCCGTAAATATTTAATATTGAACTGATAAATCGATACCTTTTTTCCTAAAATTATTACAAATATTATATTATTCATTCATTATTTTAAAATCAATTTGAAAAAGTGAATATTAAGAGCAACCGAACTGTTGCATTGTATATTAAAATTGCAGTGTAATGATTACTAAATTTGCTCTACACTGTTCATTTTTGCTACACAAACTCTGAAGTATTTAGTTAAAGAAATGCTTCGAAGTTGACTTTTCAAGTGAAATTGCAAAGTACTAAGTACAGCATACTGAAATACGAGGGTCGGTTAACTGTTGTATATAAAGGGCAAAATATTTGAACACCAATTATGTAAAATGGTTGGATGCAAAATTTTCAGATGTGAAAACAGTTGGTAGTAAATCCAATTAACAACTTTCGCAGACTTAACAGACGAGTACAACCATCGTTTAAACTGAAGTTCAGTTAGAGAAGAAGTAGCAAATGAATAAACATAATGAATATAAGATTAAATAGTCATACAAAGTTCTGCTTTCTAATGTGCATTAACATTTATATGTTGCCAAGTTTGTACGCAAGTACAAATGCAAACAAAACACATACTTGCAGATACAGATAACTTGTGTATGAAAGCCATTGGCGTAGCTTGACCATTGTGGTGTTGGGATTGTCACTCTTTCAAGTGTCTTTTGCCACCGCTGAAATTTTTAAAATTTCTATAAAATTTCTATTCAAATCAAGATTTCTTTCAATCGAAAATTAATATTGTTGTAGTTTTACCTCTTCTCAGAGATAATCAAGAATTTCAGATTATTCCCTTTTAGCCTTTATGAATTTATTAACTACGTTTACGTTTTAATGCTTGCAAATTCAGCATAAAGGTCTTTCACCAGCTCTCTTGGAGAGATGGACCAAAAGACCATCTCTTCATTTTAATTTTATTGCTGTTTTAAATTAAAAGTTTTGTGGTTCTTGCCAATGACTGCAGTTTGAAAATAATGTTTGGATGTTAATTTAATGCAATTAAAATTGAAACTTCTTTTTTCCTTTATTCATAATTGTGTGCACAAACTGAATCACTTTACCATCTCTAAGCGCTGAAAACTTTTCTAACTTCAGTGGTATGGATTCGTTTTTTAAGAGAAATTAAATCCCAACGATAAACTTTGTATACTAATACACATATTATTACAGACGCACACACGCGTTATAGCAGTAAATATTATCATGTATATGTATTTATATACCCAACGAACTATTCTTTTCTGAATTCGGTTTATTCAGTAAGAGGGATTCGCAAAAATATATCATCACAAAGAACCGGATTCATATTTATGGTTATGAAACATGCATGAGCGTTTGCGAATTTCTACTACAGCCAATACGGATAAGCGCTATCTCAATTCACACTAAGCAGTGCATTGCAACACTTTGCTTCATCTGTTTTGTAGCGAAAATTTGCCGATGGAATATTAAATAAAAGGTTAAAACGAATTTTCTTTCTTCTCATCTGTCCACTTAACACTAACACCAGATCTGGCACAGTGAATTGTGCAGTCTTGAGTGCCAGTTATATTAAAAACTATTTTGAATTTTGAAATGTCCGTGCATGCATTGCGGGAAAAATATAGAAACGAAACATCAAAAGATGCTGAAACTAATTTTGGGATACTTGAAATATTTCCAAGGTTATAAAAAAAAATTTAATTTAATTTAATTTGCTCTGTACAAAAATTTCTCATAAGACATGTGTGAAAGTGTCTTAGACTATATCTGACATCAGAGGTGTGGACTATAATGTTTACTGGGTTGCATAACAAATTTACATAAGCAGAAGCATTAGAGCTTTTCTCAAACATTGTCTGCTCTATTAATCGGAAAGTTTATCTCAAATAATTATTCGAAAAAAAAAATTACAACGAATAATCGAATAGCTTGACCATTCATTTTAATTAAAATATCATTGATTGAAAAACATTTGGAACGAACACCTCTTGATTTTGATATCGATCTAACGAAAGTTTCACTAACGTTCAAAACTTTATATCTCTCATATATTAAAAAAAAAAGAAATTAGTTCTTCTCCGTAGTGAAATTCATAAAATATGGCAACGCTTGGCATACGTTTTTTAATATCGTTCATGCATACGACAACCTTGAACAGGTATTATCTTACTTTAAAAGGTTTATATATTCGTACATTTGGTTTAGGTGTAATTGAGTGCTCCGATTAAACGATTCAGATTAATTGAACACCCTTAAATGTAAATATGGACTAACAAACGACTACGTACGTACTGAGAATATGTTGATGCTTAAGAGTTTTGTTAATGGCAAATGGTTTTTAGTTAACTATGTCATTATGAACAAGTGGTTTTTCCCTTAATTTTATTTCCATATCAGCTTGTAGATATAAAGAGTGTGACAAGTATAGTGTCATACAATTTTTTTTTATTATTAAGGCGAATGTTTTATGATAAGCCATGAGCTGAATCTCACATATCGTTAAAGTAAAATGCGATTTTTGTTAGAAGTCACAAAATTGGTGTGCTGGAAATCGCGATAAACAAAAATTGTTTTAATTAAAAAGTTACCAGTTGAAAAATGTACCAATTTTCATCAGGGCGTTATAGAAAACAAATGTTCATTGAAAGGCTTTTCACATATTAGCGTTAAACAAATCGTGTGATCTTCAGCACAGGGGTGAATGAAAAATTCGATAAGTATCGAATGCAGTATTTTTACCCCTGAATTTTCGATGTCAAAGTCGAAATTTAAAAACTCAGCATGCAGGCGGACATCAAAAATTAAAATTAATTCCCCATCAGATCAGATCTAGACAAAAGGTCTAGAGGTTATTTATTCTTATTTTTTAAATCGTGGGAAGGCAAAAAGATAGTTTAGCAAATAAAGTGACTCAAATTGTCTTAAATTCCACATAATTTGTGTTCTTCAGTGTTTTATGGATTCTTTAAAAACTTTTCTTTATAGGGTACCATGCCATGCCGCTTGATTTCGCACTAGCGCACAATTACACATAGACGAATTTAAAATTTTTTGTTTGTTTTGCATATAATTTTTTGACAGCATGATATCTGGAACAGGACTTTGCTTTTCACACGAAATATGTATGTAATTTTGAAGTATAAATGGGAAAAAAGGGTACCCCTTTCAGATTATTTTTTTTAAAATATCTTCATACATATATGAAATATAAGCTTCCTAATGTTTTAAACTACTGATAATGTGGAGGATACCAAACTGAAATTCAGCCTTGTCCAAGCAAATTTTAAAACTATATATATTTTTTTTTTGGAAAGCGGTGCCCCTTTCACAATTTCTTTAAATA
This sequence comes from Linnaemya vulpina, assembly GCA_963675445.1. Lineage (NCBI taxonomy): Eukaryota > Metazoa > Arthropoda > Insecta > Diptera > Tachinidae > Linnaemya > Linnaemya vulpina. Next base: position 4,989,207 of record OY776277.1, read on the forward strand.
ATTTTCCCATAAATGAATTATAAGCTTCCTTATTTTTTAAGTTACATACTGACAAAGTGGAGGGTAACAAGTATTTAGCCTTGTCCAAGAAAATTTAAAAAACAATTGGTTTATGTAATCTTTTTATTAATTGAATGGATTTCGAAATATTCATTTCCCAAATTGAAACTCAAGTGCGAAATTGTCTTTACATTTAAAACCACTCTTATATAACATGTTTCAAATAGATTTCGCTACACGATGTCTTCCATCAGACAGAATTGCTAAATCAGGAAGAAAATGTGTTAAATTTGTACCCTTTTTTGTTACGAAACTCCTTCTCGAAATGTGTCTTACCTTATTTACGTTTTACTGTTTGCAGCACATATTCATTTAACAAATATTGTTTAGGTTTTGCTTATTTATATTTCGTTTTTGCTGTTGTTTTTGCACTTGTTTCAATGAGTTTAAAAGAACAACTTGTAAAAATGTGCATATGACAAAGCCGTGGAGAAATAAAGGTTAAGGCAACCGTTTAGAATTGTTTGATAAAGTTTCTGATTTCGCTTTTTATTAATGATAATTTTATGGTAATCCTTAACTTTTTTAAGTAGTTTTGAATTTGTTAGATACTTTTTTAGGATTTAGATGTGTTAAACTTAACACATTTTGCATGAAATGTAATAACGATTTTGTTGAAAGTTTTTCTTTGTTTACGGACAAATTAAATTCATTTCGCTGTTAACGCTTTATAAGAGCAATTTAATGTGTTGTTATGGCGATGTTTTATATTTGAAAACTATAATTATTTAAATAGAATTAAGTTAGAGGTGTGTATTGCTATTCAGCAAGCATAGACACGCTTTGAGAGAAGGACTGCCTAGATTACATAGATCTGCTTTGCAGAATTATCTTTAAGTTAGTTTATGCTAATTTACACACATCAGGTTTGGCTTGGCAACATTTGAGCTTTAAGAAAGAGAGTTGAAGACAATGAAAAGGGCTACAACCTGATAATTTTTTACTTTTCGCTAAGAAAATTTAAAAAGATAAGAAGTTGTTGGATTTAATCGGCTTGCCAAAATCGAGTCTACACCAGATCGCGACGTTCTGAGATTCTTGGAAGCTTCCCCCACTACTCCTGAGATGTTGTCACTAAGTCTGTACGTAAATGTGCGCTTGTTTATGTGTATGTGTGTGTCTGTAAGTAACAGGGATGGCCTTTGTACTGAACAAATTTCCAATACTTTTTTTTAGTACAAAACTAACTTAAAATTTTAACAAAAGAAAACTAATTTTAGTTAAAAGCATTATTTAGTCTTTAGCCTTATTAAAATTGTTTCCTATATATTTACGAGTCATTGTGTTTAATGTCTTTGCAGGATCCATTATATTTCAACCAGATGTCCATGCCAATCGTGACACCAATTTGAGCATACTTAAGCACACAATAAAAATTATTAACATTTATTATCATATTTTCACAAATCAAAAGCCTTTGATGTTGGCCAAAAGCCAAAAAGTTGACCTCTTTAGCAATGTTAAGGAAATGGCCAGTACACAGAGTATCGGCTATTTTGGCAATGAATACGTCTACATAAAACTTTATCAAACATTGAAAAGTGCCTATGATAACTACAAGGTAATTGTTTGCAAAACATACTTACTTTTGAAAAATATTAAGATAAAACAACAAAATTTTTATAAATATAAACATATTTGAATTGTATTTGTGAGACTCGAGACCAAAGATGCATTGAAAATAACAAAAATTCCTTGAATTTAAACATTATTTTTCCCTCCTTTTTTCTTTTATTTTTTGTTTATTTCTTTGGTTGTTGGCGGTATACAAAAATCTAAAAACAAATTATAAAAAAAAACAAATTTATCAAGATTACCATTAATGAGGAAGCTGGCAGCAAATTAATTTCCCTTTTAAAAACATGCTTAAACTCAGTGAGCGCATGCATTGAAATGCTGCCTCATGAGGCAGCAGCAACGGTTCATAATGTTGGCGGTCTTGGTGGTGCTGCTGGTGGTGGTGGAAATAATGTTGCCAAAAGTGCAACGGATGTAAATGCTGTATTGTTTCCAAATGCAATGCCAGCCGGAGGAGCATCTATGGCATCGGCAGCAACAACTATGGGAGCTTCTGCTACTGTGTGCAATTCGGTATTGAAATTAATTGAAGAAACTATTCAGTACTTGACCAAAGTCATAAATTATGCACCAGAGGAGAGCATAGCATGTCTGCGACAACTGTTGAAATATTTGTTTGCTAGAAATTATGGCAACAGGCAACAACAATGCGAGCAAGGTCTTTACCCGACGACAAATAAAGCAGCAACAACATTTATAAAAACCTATTTTAAGGCCAAATCCAAACAACTGCATGGCATTAGCAAAGATGATGGTAGTGCAAGAGAAACAACATTCCATCAGCACCAGCAACAATCACACACAAATCAGCCACCATCGTCGTCATCACGATTATCATCAGAAGCGGCATCAACATCATCTCTTTCAACATTTGTAAATGTTACCCTACTACAACAACAATTATCGGCAGCCACAGTAACAGCATCTACAACAATTCCACCACCACCAGCAACGAAAGAAACTTCCGTTTTGCATGATTATGATTCTTGTTCTGTTAACAGTTACGGCCAGGGAGACGGTGCTGCTGGTGATATTTGTTATAGTTCTTCTGGTGTTGTTGCTGGCACACAAGATGATTATCTATTGTTGGCTGAACTATTTGCAAGTAGTTTAGAATTTCGCACTTTCAAGTCAGAGCATGAGTTAGAGTTATCTAAACATATAAAACTCTTTGAGCCTTTGGTCATATATTGTCTGAGTGTAAGTACGGCATAAATCTCTTCATTGTTACATTTTCACCACCAACCATTTTACACTGTATACCTAATGCTTTGTTGTTGTTTGTGCTTTTATACAGCTCTTCCTGAAATGCAATGGCAGAGTTCAATCTCAAATATTGGAGCTATTAACACTTTTGCTGGATTTTAATGTTACTTATAGTATATTGGATTCGAAGAATGCGATATTTGATAATATTATCAAAAGTTTGGATATAATTGAAAGCGGTATAGCACGGTAAGTGGCAAAAAAGATAATTTAAAACTAATTTTTGTATTACGTTTAACTTAGATTTTCTTGCGAATATAATTTCAAAACTGTTATGTTTCATTATTATTGACAAAAGCTTACATCCACCCGTAGTTGGTAAAGATATGTTTGAAACCAATCTTTTAAACGCAATATAAAAAAGTTCTACAACAATTTAATATGTATGTTGCTGTAATAATAAGTCCACTTAGTTAAATACCCCTCGAATTTGACAACTATTTTTTTGTGGTAAAAAATCTTTATGCATCAAATTTTGTTGCAATTCTTTGAGAACAAGAAAGTACAACAAACTCTGTTATAGTTTTTACTGCGTGTGATTGTCGCTTAGCAGGAAGAAAGTTAATTGTAAGTCATTTCTTAATAAATAGACAGTTAATTAGTGTTTTGTTAAATTAAAATAATTATACATCGTGTAACGGATTGTGACTTCATTTCTTTGGAAATGAAAACTTAACACAACTTAAACAAGACTACAGCACTAAGAACTTTTCTTTTTCATTTTGCAAACTCACACTTAAGAAATGATCTTTGCAAATAAGTAATAAAACATTTTTTACACCAAAATCTTATTTTGGTTCATTTAGAAAATAAATATAATTAATATCTTCTCAATTATTTTCTTTTCAGCAACGGCCACATTATCATTACTCCTATCGTCAAGTTTCTTATCAAACTATCCTCAAAAAGCGATAGAAATTTAACATCAATACCGAAAATAATCAGTATTATTAATAATTTATTGGCAAACTATAATATCAGAGATGTTGCAATACAGGCTTTAAAAGCTTTATCTTATGAAATATTTTTAACGAATTTCAACAGTTCAACACAACAACAATCAACTACAGCTTCCAAAGATATACAATTGTCACCCTTAATTGCAACTGCAAGAAAAACAACAACAACAGTTACAACAGCACAGCAACAAAGTCTGCTGAGTGGCGGCCCCAATTCACTGTCCGCTATAACAGAGAATATTTTAACACTCAACAACGAACTTGACACACAAAAAGAAGTCATTCTGGGTATGTTGGAGAAATTCATTGAATCCAATGATTGCCAACAAGTGCTTAGTTTACTGTTGCTAATTGAGCAATTGCAGCAACAATATGAACAATACAAAATGTTAAATGATGCCAATAAAACAACAGCAACAATTACGCTTAATAGTACAATACTGGGCGGGGAAGCTGCTGCCAAAGTCACTAGTGAATGTTATGAGGAAAAACTGCAACAACAACAAAAACAAACACATGCAAAATGTTTGCCAAATCCTGATACAGTTTGTAATATGATATGCCATTCAATATGTTTAAATCGCTTGTACATACAAGATTGGAATGACTTTCATATGTTGGATACATTTTTCAAAAATAATACTAAATATTTATTGGGCAACAGCAAGGAGTTTACGTCACTGCTCAAATATGCAATTGAAGGGGTAAGTGTTCTAATACTATTTTCGTTATAATTTATGTGGTTTTAGTTGTTCATTTTAAAAGTGAGTTAAAGTGAAAGTCATACTGTTATTAGCTTTTTGAAATGTTTACAAAAATATTACTACCCAGCATGAAAACAGCCACTTATTTCAAACACAACAAGCAGCAAACTTTAACTTTGTTATTGTCAATCAATGTTGTATTGGTTTTGTGGAATTATGCAAAATACCATTTTTAGTCAGAACTTTAGCTTATAACTTTGCCCTGGCAATATAACAAGGTTTGTGGAATGTAATAAAACTGTTATATTGTAAACAGTTTGATCAAAATGTTTGGATAGAATTTACACATCCTCAATTAGTAATTTTTGTTGTTTATAAATGAAAAGGAACTTTTCAGCAAATGAATTGCTATATTACACGAAATATTTGCTCTGAAATGTTTCCAATAAAACATTTAGTTAAATTTTAATGCTCATTTACTAATTTTCAAAAAGCTTTTTAAATGTTTGCTTTATGTTAGTCATTAAACAAATGCTGGTTGTTTTTCGAAGATGTACTGTTTTCCCTGCAGCTGCAATTCAATGAGTATATCAACGAATAACTGCTTTATTTGCTACTGCTTAAGTATACCGAAGTGGCTGGATATAAACATAATTAACCCTCAATAAATAATAATATGAGATAATCACATTAAAATTTATATTTAACAGAAATTCCAAAACACTTTTCTCTAATGAGGACCACAAAAAAAACATACATATATCGGTGTTTTAAATAGAATAATATGAGAGGAAATTCAATTTCTGCCAATTTTGGTTTTGTTTTATTTTATTTTTTGTCTAATTACTAAGTTGAAAAATATTAGTCAGGCTTAAGTTCAAGCCTACAAATTCACAAATTGCTTTAATTTTAAGAATTTCATTGAAATTCCTTTTATGATAAAAGAATTTTTAGCATTTCACTTTTAATAAACAAAATTGAGCTGAAGTAAATTCTTAACATAAAATAAATTTTTAAATTCGTAGATTTAAACCTAAAAATTTCCCATGTATTAGTTATTGTTTTTATTTAGCCCATTTACTTTTGTTTCATAGCATTTAAAATAAATATGTATGAACATATAGAAACTAGTTAAATAAAAACAAAAAGTTTTACTTACGTTCTATGTTTGTGAAATTTATATATACTTTGAGATTTATATTTTAATATGGTCACTCCATCACATGACACTAAGCGGTATATAGTTTTGGAAGTAATAAAGTTTGTTTTAGAATAAGATTTAATTGATATCTCATAGAATATTCTACTGACTAAAAACTAAGAATTTCGAATTGAGTACGAATATTTGCAAGTACAATAAACACCATCTGAACTTATTTCCAATTACAATATCTTTTAAACGACCCTTTAGAATGTCATTAAAAATTTATTTCGTTTAAATATGAGTGTCTATCTTCGTTAAAAATATAAAATGTTTAAAAATTTTCGGAACAAATAAAACTACTACACATATCGGGTGATCTTTGAAGAGGTGGCGAGTTGTTATTAAAAGTTTTTAGGTCGTCTTACGCCGTACACTGCTGTTAAAAACGCAGCAGTAATACATACTGGCTTACACACTAAAAACGTGAATAATTTGAAGAATATGATAAATTTTATAATAAAATTAAATTACCAACTGCCTTTTTCACGATGATGAAAGAATTCTTCTTTCGTATAATTAAATTTGAAACAAAAACAATTCATAAAGTCTTATTTAAGTTTCAAATGTAATTGTACTATAGCTGGAAGTCTTTCGATACTGTGAAATAGACAGAAAGAAACGAATTTATTTAGAATGTAAAAATTGTTGCGAAATAAATGAAAAAGTAAATGGCGGAAAGCAATTCATCTCTGTTTGGGGAATAATTTATTATATATTTCATTGTTTAATTTATTCCTTAGAAACCCCCGCAATGTGGTAAATGGAAAGCTAAAGTCTGGCTTGAGTTATTATATTATATGCATACGTGGCTTTAACTTCAGTTTTTACCACCTCTAAACAATTCACACTATGAAATCACAAGTTACAAATATTTCACACTTCCATGACTCCTACATGTTTGTGTATTCCCCAATCTTTTTTCGTATAGTTCCACTATACGTGCCGTCTGCATGTGTTCATCTACACTATTCGTATGAATGATGCAAAAAATAAACTTTTCTACTTTTAACTCTCTCTCTAACGATCTAACTTTTTTCTCCATACAAATGTTGTTTTATTTGTTCATTTTGTATTCACCATGTCTAATACTGGCACCTCAAACTCATATTTAACTTTTTTCTTTTCTCTTTTTTTTTGCGATGGTGTTTTCTATGTTTGTGCCGTGATGCCTTATTTTGCCAACATCAACTTTTTAACTACGAAAATTGTGTGGGGGGAAATCATCATCCACTCGCACTCATCTAATACTATTTCTGATGAAAAATTTCAACAAAACATTTTTTTCGACTTGCTGCTACCGTTACCGTTGCCGTTACCGTTCCTGCTCCTGTAACGAACGACTAATACTTTTTGCTCAACATTTTGCTATTGGCCATGCCACCAACATAAACACACAATACCAACAATACAATTTTCTAACAACTGCGATAAAAACCGTACGTATCTGTTATTTGCCTAACACGAAAATGAAAATGGAAAAAAATTCACAAAAACAAAAATTAAAATGGAAAAATTTTGAAATAAAAAATAAAAATGAATAAAATAAAGGATGTTGGAAACTTTAGTGATTTATCGTATGCAACGATTATCCTGTCGAATGTAATCCTCAAAACCGAGGAAATTTATTTAGTAAATCACATAAAGCTCTATTTGAAAAATCACCCAACAATAGTGGAAAAGTTACGGCAAAGGCAAAAGCAACAGCAACAGCAACAGCAACGACAAAACTCCAGTGATGCGTCATCACACTGTTGGCTATTGGATACGAAACCAACGACATCAAAAGCGGCTGCAGCCATTGCAGCAGCTCATGCCCAAGCCTTACAAACACTAACGAATAACTCAAGTCCTATTATGAATGAAATTAACTATTTTGCAACCGTTCTATGTGACGTGCTACTTGAGTGTCTTCACACCATTCTCTCGGACTGGGAAAGTTCAACGCTAAACAACTCTTTCGCCGCCGTTACCACCACCGCCACCTCTTCCTCCTTACACAACAGCCAACAGTTTGCCATACAATACTGTCATCTTGTATGTCATTTCGTTAAAGTTTTGTATCAACTATGTTTCAACTCACGTCTGGAGGATTCACTGCTCGCCTCAATACGTTTCACTTTAAATGCTTGTGAATCAAAATTGTTAAATGAATACTATAATTTGTTGATGATGCACTCAACACAAGGCTGTCCCACATCCACATCCACATCCACATCAGCTACTTCAGTGAAAACTTTGCCCGAATTGGATGTAGATAATTCGTTATTACAATTGCAGCTGGAATTGTATAATTTATTAAATGCTCTTGGTATACTGGATCCTTTGGCCTTATTGCAGCGCTTACAGTCGAATGACATAAGTAATCATGTAAGGCGGGCACTTTTAAATAAAGTTTGCCATCAAAGCGACGTAAGTATGAAATTAGTAAAACTATTTTAATTAATATGTATGTGTGCATGTGTGCATGAGTGCATGCATAATTGTGTGTGCGCTGCTTTCTTTCTTTCTGTCTCTCTGTATGCAACGAACGAGTATGTAAATGTTGTCAACATTAAAAAGGCGTTCTCTGTCCTTGACAAAAATCACCTGAACTTTTGTTTCTATGTGTGCGTATGTGTTTACACATATAGTATATGCGTGTATGTATTTGTGTGTGGGTGCAAATATAACGATAACAGTTTTGCCAAATTCTTGTGACGAGATGTAACAATTTAATGATTAAAGTTTTTGTAAACTTTCAATTTTATTTTCTTCTTTTCATTTTAAATTCTGAAGTGGGAATATCTCCAGCAGTTGTTTGAGAATTCGTTAGAAATGTGATATTCATACATTTTAATATAAACGTGGTTGTTTTAGAAATGTTAAATAATCAGAGCAAAAGAATTTACCAAAATCTCGCAACTTTTCTTTTTCTTTTCAAGAGTGAAAGATAAAACTTTGGTAACAAAAATCTTTTAGGTCTTTGTCCTTAACAATTTCAAAACTAATTTGACACAACAAAGACAGTGAAAATAAAAGCTGTGAAGACTGTTCATGTACATAAAATAGGTTGTCACTATTCAAACTAGTTTCCAAAGTATTATTGTGAAGCAATAATTTATGAAATCAAGCAAAATAAGAAAACTATATTCACATACGACACAATGTAAAAACATTTTTCGCAGCGAGGTTTAGTTAATAAGTCTTTAGTCAATCATTAAAATTTTAAATACAGCAACTTTCTGAAAGCAACCGGCTTTTTATGAAAACCTAAATGTATTAATTGATAAGTTTAACTAAAACAAAAAACAAAAAAGTAAATTTAAGTCTTAAGCGGAATGGTCTTGATCATTTTGAGATATGAACTGAAAATTGCTTAAGCTTTCTCTAAACTCAGGGATATTTTCGACTTCAGTAATCGATAATTGGCTCGAAATGCAGCCGGTCACTATTTAATTTTCAAGGATAGAAATATAGTTGATAAAGGACCTCTTCGATAATAAAAGGGAGTCTGAACTGCTTAAAACAGCCACGCATGTAGCAGTTTGAATTTTTTAAAATTAAATTCAAATTAGAAAAATATCCTCCAATCCATTTTTTATTTATAAAAAAAGGAGAACTTAGTGTTGCCAAATTAGACCGTAAAAATCATGCTTTGCAAAAGGGTGATCCAATCATCAATAAAACTTATAATATTTACAAGCCGCTATAATTTAACTTTTTTCCTCAAGCCGAAATATTAGAACGATAGAAACGAATAAAACTACTTCACTTTTTTCCAACTCATACCACGTTTGTAAAATATTTGCTTAGTTTTAAAAGAAATAGTGCCTTTAAGGAATATTTTAAACTAATAAAGCATCATCAACAGTTTCATCCCTTTTAGTCGATGACTGTTTTAGTGATTATCCATTAATTAATTAAATCTTCTTTAGTTATTCAAATAAATTTCCATATATTTCAGCTCATTATTTCTATTTCCGCTTTATTTTTCTCTTTGTTTAATTTCTTATTAATATATATAATTTTTTATCCATCCTCCAGCCAAATCCTATTAAATGGGACCAGCAACAAGTGCAACATTTATTCAACGGAAAATTTCTAAATATTTTAATTATCGAGCAATTTGCATTTATGTGCTATTTGTGTGAAGTGGATGAGGAAAATTGCTCATTATTTCAAGAAATGGTTTTGAAGAATATCAAAGTGCTCAATAAGGTGGGTTATTATTATTATTATTATTTTATTTCATTTATTAAATATAATGGAAAGAATTGAAAACAATAACGAAAGTTATATCTATAAGAGAAAAGGAGAAAAGAAAACTATAGGCATTTGAGTATCCAATTATAAATTATTATTTTTGCTTTTATTTCAGTTTCATTCTATCAATTCATTCAATTATAATTACGAGAAGTTTTTCTTATCATGTTCTAATTTATATACATTTCCTTTTTTCCCCCTTTTTCTTTGATCATTTTAGCATTCAATTGTTTACCTCTTGCGTTTAGTGGAATATATTTGCCAGGAACGCGTTGACTGCTCGAGATTATGTTATGCAAGATTTTTACAAATTTTAAATAATTTATATAAACTATTGGCATCCAAGGAAACGTTGGCATTCCCTTCATCCAATAGGCCACTTCAATTACAAATCGAGCGTTTAGCTAGACATTTAATCGTGGATGCTTCTTCAATGCATGATAAAAATGCCATTTACGATACATTTATGCATTTAACGGAAGAAGCAGAAAAATATGATGAAGAAGACAACGACGACGATGAAGGGAAACGGCATAACACAAACATTGCAGGAACATCAACATCAACATCGACATCGACATCGACATCGCCGTCATTATCGTTAACATCAAAAGCAACAAGAACAGCAACGACGACATCATACTTAAGCGAACAACTACAATTTATAATGTAAGTGATTTTGATTTCTCCTCTATTTATTCTTAGTAGTACTAGCAAGTACTGTAGTGTACACAACGATGCTTATGATTCTGTGTATTCAACTAAGACAATAAACATTTAATGCTCATTTGACGAGGCTAATTCTTCACAAACATGACCAATGACTTGCCGATATTATATTGCTGCATTAAGAAATTGCTCAGTTTCATGTAGGAAATGTTTTAAAAGGTATTTATAAAGACTAAAATGTGGGATATATTATCGCACACTTAACACAGGGTGGAGTAAAATTAATCTTCCGATTGAACTAGTCAGCTGCGATATATAAGCAGACAAGCAATAGAGCGCTATAGTCTTTGTTGTATTACATCAGCATCAATTTCGACGTTGACTTCCTAATTAAGACACGCCAAGTGGGCAAATATATCACTGCATTGCTACTTGGCTCACACAGACTGAAACCACAAAAAATCTTGCAGTCTGTTGTCACCTTCGTGCTGTTCGCTTGTAACTTTCGTAAATACTTTGTAAAAAAGCTAATTTTATTTCAATTTGGAAGTGAAATGTTTTCAAAATTATAAAATATACAATATCAATTTCAGAATATGTTTTTATTTTGCTTAGTTTCATTTGATATGCTTAGAGTTTTACAAATCGGGTGGTATTTACGAAAATTCATTCCATAGTTTAGCAGTTCCATGAACACAACCACTTTTCTTACTCAAACTAGTATGCGGCCTCCCTTCTTCTGTTTGTTGTATTTCGGTGTTATTGTTAACTATATTTTTTTCGCTTCAATATCATGTTGTACGCCCGTCAACTGAGTATCAAAGGTATTTGTTTTACAATGCCAGTTGTTCTACCCTGCCTTTATGCTGTTGGCTTTTAGGAAGGCTTTTATTTCTATTTAAATCATCATTGTTTTTTGCTTGAGTTTTGCTTCATCTTCCTGGCTCTTATAAAACTCTATGCTGGCGCTTGTACCTTTTACATTTTACAATATTTATGCATTCTTAAGTTTAGTGCTTTATTTGATTTTACTTTTATTCTCTTTGATTTCCATTCTCATTTTAATAGTTTAAATGATTTGGAAAATTCCTGTGAAATTCGAGACGATGATATTAATTCTCCTTTGGGAAGTGTTTCTAATATTGTAGACGAGAAATGGATATTTAATCAGGTGAGTTGCGAAATTCGAATTAAAATTAAATCAATTGAAAATATGGGCATTAATAAATCTCTAGAGAAAATTTGCCTTGTTCTTAATTGATATGTTTACCAGTATTTAAATTATAAACTACTGAATGCGAATTAAATAATATTACAGAAAGAAAGAAAGAAAGAAAAAAGTAAATAAGTAATATATTTGAATAAATACGCGTGCATAAATAGATGGAAATTGTTTTAATAGTTTTGCGAAAATTAAATTAATTTAAATTAAAAAAAGGCACCAATCATAATATTATCATGTAAAAAAAATTGAAATAAAATCATATTAACTGAATTGCATAAAGTGAATACGTAAACACAATATCATACGATGCGGATACGTTTTACTGAAATAAATATTTCATTGGAAAGTAATCATAAGTGGGGCTGTTCACATCCCGTTCTTCTTAAATGTGCTCGCAACAGGGCTGGCAAAGTTGGTATTAAAAATATCGTCATAAAATAAATCATTTGATATACTGCAAGTAGTAAAATTACTTAAAATATTTTCGATCTTTGAAAATTATAAAATGTTTTGAGTCAGTTCATACTTGTTCATATTAATATTAAACGCTTTATGCAGACCTGGGAAATAAGTACAAAATACTTGTCAGAGCGAATTCGGTTCAAAAGTAATTTTCCCTCACGATACTTATTATGCCAACTAACATAATTTTGGTGTCTATAGTTCTGAAAACCAGTACCCTATGCCGATAGGTCAGCCAATGAAGCCTCATAGATGACAGTTGGGATTAAATTTTTGCCATAATTTTTCAACAATGCGAGTGCATTATAACAGACTTATTACATACAAGATATAAAGATATTAAATTTTTTTAATTTTCCATCCCTGGTTTTGTGACCCTCTTATGTTGGTTTGCAGCATTGTTTGTTTTACCCATTTATATGTTTTTTTGTTTGTTTCAATTTTCTGCTATTTAAATATAATCGGGGGCAGGATTTTAATTAGGTTTAATTAACCATTATTATTAACAAAATATACAAATAGAAATATATATTGCATTTGTTGCTTAACGTGACTTATGGGAATGTTTTTGCGACATGAGAATAGATGGAAATAAAAGCGAACGGTAGTAACATTTTCATAACAAGTAGCGGTTTAAACAGGTTTTCTTTCAAAATTAATTTCCGTTACTATAAGAGTGACGACATCGATGTCAACTCTTTATCGACAACAATTGACTACATGCTCCATCAATACTATATGCCTTAGAGAGAATGCTAAGAGATTGTAAATCGTAATTACTCTCTACCGTATTTGCGTAACGTTGGTGTCCTAATTTGCAATAGTGTGGAGTATAACTTTAGGTCATTCCCAAAGTAGCTTCGAGTCAGTGAGAATATTTGGTAATTATTTCTAAAGTGAAGGCAAACCACTGATCGTTTACTCTCTTTCGAGAATCTTGAATATTACTCTCACTACTTAACAGATAACAGTGTAGGATTAGGGCTCGTGGTAAACTATGTTGCTACTCTTTATGTGAAGGCATAAGTCGTGTGCAGTCAGTCGCAGGAATGGGTCACCTATTCGTCATTTGTATGCTGTGGCTGCCACTATCTATTTTCATACAATTTGGACAAACTTAAAATTTCTGGCATACGGCCATCCTATGGGTATAATTTTGCTCCACCTTTTCGGGAATGCTGGGTCTTAATTCGTCAATATTGAATGTTAGACTCTTAATGATAAATCGTTTGAGGTTTATCAGAACAGATAAGAAATTGTTGTTTAAAGGTGTCAAATCCGACGAACGAGGTGACTAATTGAGATCTCCATTTGTTAAGTTAAATCGATCAATTCAATAACTCAGTCGAACATTTGCCTGACTGAAGTAATGGCTTCCATCCCAGTACCGCATGAGACGTCTTTTCTTCTGCTGTAAAGGATTTCCAGGGCCATGAGAATAAAAAAGTCCTGAGAAGGTCGCTCAAATTGACCAAAATTGGAAAAACTCCAAGATGCACTTTCATAACCGAGTATGAATTTTAATAATAAATTTAAACAACCTGTTTGTTTCTAGGTCCATTCATGGTTAAATTATAGACCAAGGCGAACATGTTTCACATAATTGTTGGAAAAAAATATCTCTTCATTTGGTTTTAATATTTCGCATGTTCAGGTTTGAAGGATTTGGATCTTATAATAATATTAATTCATTATTAAATTTCATAGCATTGATTTAAATATTTTTGATAACTACGATGTCTTAGATCCCGACTTCGACTCCGCACTCAGCCATGAATATGCTGCCGAAATTTTCTGACCTGCATTAGTGCAACCAGTTCTGCCTGAATGCATTGTCTTTGTAGGGGTATCCACTGAGTGCTGATTCATTAAAAATAAAAATATGCAAAATCATTGTGGCTCGAAAGTTATTTTTGGTAAAATGGAACAAATTTTTCAATACGTATATTTTGATTGAACGACGGGTTCTTCATCATCCCACGTCAAGTAAAAAAGGGAGCACTAAAGATGGCACTTTACATATTTATGCACACGTTCGCATCGATTGTACAGTTCGCACTGGATATCGTGAACATCTCTCATGTATTCAATCAGTGGTGAACGTCTAACAAACATTAATTCGTATAATTGGCAAGTCTTGGTGTCGCTTCCTTCGCACATCTCTACTGCAGACGAAGAATATTAGAAAAACTTTTTCTACTCTATGAGTGTGTGTGTGTGACTTTTATTATTTTTCCACAATTTAGTTTACTTCTTTTCCTACCATTACAGTTAATTAAATTCTCAGCGCAAAACAACAATAATCCACAACAAATAGTGAAAATCCTTCTGGAGATACAATCGGAAAATAAGCTGCAAAATATATTCAATAATGGAAATTTTGATGCTACGCGTATTCTAAAGCATTCAATTGCCAGTTCACTACAGGCTATGTTGCAAACATTTCGCAACAATTGTATACAATATAATCCACACATACACTACATGCAACCGAATCCATTAGCGCGTGTTGCACTAACACAGCTTATGACACGTATTGTTGAAATGATGCGACAACAACAGCAAACCGTGCAAGCTAAAGATGGCAAGGATGGCATACAAAGTGGCCAACAACAGCAAAAAACCAACAGCAACAGCAACAACAACAACAACAACAACAACAGCAACAATAATAATAATAATAATAGTGCAGACAATAATAAACAACCAGCAACAGTTGTTGATATAAGTGGCACAATTGGTGGTGACGATGCAGACAATGGGAATGGTATCGGTGTTGGTAATATTATTGCTGCTACAAATAATGATGGCATTCTTTTACCCATTACGACCGATACCATCAATACCGCCATACATTTGTGTGAAACTGTAATCGCATTAATGGAAAACATTAAACAAATTGAGGTGACAGCACTAATTTACATTGAATCGAAATTCATTGATAAATTCTTAAGTGAACACTTGTTGCGACCGGAACATGTTACAACACTAGTGCGATTCATTGGCTGCTGTTGCCAATGCATTGAGGCGATATTGAATAGGCCTTCGCCAGTGTCACTAACCCATGAAGAAAGAAATTGCATAAACGTGTGTCTGCAGTGCATTGATATGTTGCTACATCAAAAATTCATTTGGTATGCGCTCAACCAACAGCAACAACAACAGCAACAACAACAAAAACAACAACGACAGCAACAGTATCAACAAACATTTGCTAAAAGCACGCCAACATCTAGTGGAAGTGATGGCGTAGGTGCTGTTGGAGGCGTTTGTGGTCTGGCTGCTGGTGTTGGTGTGGGTGCTGGTGCGAGTGTGGGTGTGGGTGCTACAGAAACAATTGATTCATGTTTGCCACTGACAAAGTGTGAACTAAATAAAATTATTTGTTTGCTCCTTGATGCAGTTGTTTTGTCGGGTTCTTTGCTATTGGAAAATACTATATTCTTTAGGAAATATAAAAATGCTTTGAGGTCTGTAACGAAGCAGCAAGCAGATGAGCAGCAGCACAGTGAACAGCATCAAAATGAAATAAAAAATTTCGAAAATGAAACCTGGCTGGCGGCTGAATACAATTCAAAAGTTGTATTTCTTGGAAAACTAATTGAAACTAAAGTTGGCAGCAACAACGATAAAGGAATTTATTTTGGTGAATACAATAATGCAGCAGCCTTTGGTGGTTCGACAACATCGACAAGCATTGATGTTTCAGACCTCAAAGGCATAAATAACCAGTTTGATTTTATATCTCTGGTAAGTATTTCTTCATTTCATTTTATTTTATTTTATCTCTCAATACAACGTAGTAATAGTACTCGTGTGTATATCAGGACTAAAAGGGTATTCATTTTAGTCAACTTTTCAAGTAATCACAATTGACGATTTCCAATTAAAAAGCTTTTTTGTTCGAGTTATTTGAGACATTTTTAGTTGTAATGAAATTATGTAGAATTATTCAGATAAATTTTAATATTATTTTTTGTTTTTTCTGTAATTATTATTCGTGAAGATATAAAAAATTTGTATCAATGAAATTACACAAATAAAATAGTAAGAATT
The DNA here is from genome assembly GCA_963675445.1 of Linnaemya vulpina. Taxonomy (NCBI): domain Eukaryota; kingdom Metazoa; phylum Arthropoda; class Insecta; order Diptera; family Tachinidae; genus Linnaemya; species Linnaemya vulpina. Next base: position 5,005,632 of record OY776277.1, read on the forward strand.
AATAATAATTAACGATATCACTGGATACCGTCCTGCCAAAGAATTATGTATAAAAGAAAAGCAAAATGTTTGAGTCGGTTATTTTTAAACGGGATTGTACGACAGAGGAATATCTACTGACATATATACATATTAACCGATCTAAAAACAGAAAATGTTTTTTCCTCGAAATTATAGACCGATTAGAAAAAGTTTTAATTGATAGTTGAAAGATTTCCTTATATTGTTATTATCAAATCAATATCATAAAAATGGTATTACGAATTAGAGTTTCCATAAATATTTGTTTATTAATTAAAAACTTAAGTCGATAGAATGAATGTGTTTTCGAAATTGTTTTAAATTTTTCATTTCTTCAATCTTCGAATGAATACCCTAATGTTAATTCATTAAGAAAAGAATTTTATATTTATATTTTCCAAAAACATAAATTCTTAATGAGATAGTCACGAGTACATCACTTAATACCAAATAAATCCATTTGTGAAATTTCTATTTCAATTTCTCGTTATTTTTCTATCCTCCTCCAGCCTACTTTGTTATCGATTTCAATATCAGCTCTGAGATTTAATCTCTTCTATGCCTTGGCCGTTACACCATATGAAATTATAAATCAGCAACAACGTTTGCTATCATGCCAGAGCACAACAACATCACCATCATCATCTCCGTCTCATAAAAGTCAATCGGGCACAACAGTTGCAACAAACGCAAACACATCAGCAACAACTGCAAATGGAAGTTCAATGTTGCCAATTATACCAATCGAAAGTCTTAGTGATGTGGACATTCTAAAGGGTTTTGTTAAGAGGTAAAGTATGCATGAAGTTTTAGTTCTTTTAAAATAAAAATTTAGTTTATCGCTATAAAAGATAAAATCTATTTATATACATATACAGATAGAAGTATTTTTATAAAAATTAGTTAGCAAAGGATCGGTTGTTTAATTGATTGTTATTGTTATTGTTATTGTTATTATACTTTTCCAATATATCTCAAATTTGTTAAGGCTCAAAGCGATTAATATTATAGTCAATATATCTGGCGGGAAAAATCAATTAGTTTCACAACAACACATATTTATAAGACTGCTGGTCTGGACATTTTTGTTTTGCAAGATTTTGTTTTGTTATTTAAGTTGTGTGATATTGAAGAACAAATAATTTACTGATTTCATTGTAATTTCTAGTACATTTATTAAGATGGAAACAATATTTTATCCCATATTAAATCCATCACAGCTTCGATATTTTATGTTCTTTTATTTTTGTTTAAGCAAAAGTCTAATCTGCTTAATAGACTATGGCTATAAAAAGATTAAGTAAAACAATTTAATAAAAAGTTCATGTCAGCCTGGTCGTTAAATTTCTAAAGAATTGATAAATAGTCTCAAGTGCTTTACATTTTTCCACTTGCCTTCTTTTTTAGTCTAAGTAAATCATTACGATGACTTCGATGAATGTGTCGTCTAGCATTTGCTAAACTTAAAAAATAAAAATCCGTTTTTTGTAACATAAAACCTGAAAACCTATAAATCTTGTAATATTTTCTTATATTTTTTTAATATTTATTTTTTGCTCTAATTCGTCTGCTTTGTATTCAAACTTTCTAGTCGTTTTTCTATTTATAGATTATCAATTTTTGGTTTTACAACACGCCAACAGTTCGAAGAGTATTTTATGACATTTTTACTTCTAATCAATAAAGTTTATGACGAAAATATGGTGGACCAGCAAGAACAATTTCAAATACGTAGTATTTGCTTGGAAGCTATTATGGAACTTTTAATTACGTACAAAACTTTTCCAATTGTGGGCAATAAACTTTCACTGTATCATCACACAACTCGTTGGAATCGTATTATTTGTGATACCATAAGGTAAGTGTAATGGAAAACAACAAAATTTATACTCATTTTACACCAAAGAAGCTGTACACAACCTTCAGTTGGTCTTGCTTATTTTGTATTTGTATGAGTGAGTGTGTGTTTGTATTTGTGTACAATGATGTGTTCTGTCATGTTAAAATATTTCGCACAGTAGTTTCCAAGTATGCAGTGGTTCGCACCATTTCCAATTTATATTTAATATGTGTTTATTTAATGTTACAGATACAATTACAAATTACGTAATAACTTAATTAATCGGGAAAAAACAAAAGAAAAAAATGTCGGTTTTATGATGTATTACAAACTATTTTGTTCCATGTTTCTTAAGCCAAAATTGTTTGGTATAAATTTTCTTAACTATATTTGAAACATGGAACAGAAAATTCAGAAAAATAGAATATAAAGAAAAATAATCAACTGGCAACACAGGTGTGCTACCATCTGTTCTAACGTTCAACTAACTGGTACTAAATGAAAATACACATGAGTACTTATGATGAAAGTGTAGCGGCTTTCGAAAACAAGTGTTATGTTTTGCTGTGTAAGTTGAATATTTAAAAAACTGATGTTGACTATTCTTTGTGCCTTGGAATATTTATCATGTCTTTCTGAATTTGAAAAAGTTTTATTTTAAAAAGCTCGTATGAAGAAATAAATATGCGGGCGAAACTCAACATTTAAAAAAAGTTTTAATAATAACTGTGAATAACTTTTCACTGAGTTATGCTCCTTTACAAATTTGTTACTTATAAATTAAAAATTTTCTTGTTAATTTTCAAAAGAAAAATTCTTGCGTCTGTCGGATAAGGTATGACTTCCAATCGGATTAGATATGAATTCTCCTAAACTATATGCAACATATTTTCTCTGTGGTAATATATTCCCTATAGTTCTTGTATAATATCATTTTTTTTAAAACAACATTTTCATCTTGATTTTACAAATAATTTTTTCTTTACTAAAATATTTTTGCTTTTTCTCGAGAAACAGTGTAAAAATTGTCCTAAACTTAAAATGAGGATGAAGTACATGAATTAAAATGAAAAAAAAAAAAAAAATGAAAGTTAAAGAGTTCTACTAAAACAAAATATTAGACAAAGTACATGAGTCTGGTCTGTCTCCTTACATATACTGTTACAAGTGTGAGGTAGTGTGCACTTTAGTAGTGAGACTATGCGTGTGTATGTGTGTGATCTTTAATGTAACAAGTTAGACAACATTATAGCACTTAAGGGGCTTTTAAAAATATATGTACGCAATATTTAAATGTACACATGTATTTGTAACAGTTAGAACCCTACATATACACACACATACACAATGTCACACAGACGTTAATGTTGCAGTTTACCAAACTTGAAGTGTTTGTATTAAAGAGACAAGTGAAAAATGCCATAGCGAATGCACTCATGAAGAAAAATATTTTTAAATTAAATAGAAGAAATCACATCATTGTTAACTATTTAAAAATGTAGTTGAGATAGTGTGCGTGCATGTATTTTACATTCGTTGTAATTAAAGTGCTCTTTGCTACCAGTTCATTTAAAGGCATGTGTTTAATGCACCAACAAATACACACGTCATGTATAATTAATATAAGTTCTTATTGCTGCATAACGCATGTACCATAATAGCCCTTTTGCACCAAACGATGTCTAACATCAGTTTACAAAAATGTTTACATCTTAAGCTCAACAGTGGCATAACCAGTTTAGGTATGATTGTTGAAGGAAAACCGATTAAACCGATTTTCTGCGGGTTCGATCCCTAACGAACAGTTTGTTTATTTTGCTAAGTTGGGGAAGTTAAATTAAAATATAGTTCTATAATTATGTTTATAAATCCGTTAAATAAACGAATGAAATATATAAAATATATATAAACCTCACGAAAAACCAAAACTTCACGGGAAAAAAAACTACATTAACTTACAACGTAGAAAAAAGTAACGTGTACATTTTGAAACCCACAAAAAACTGGATGGAAAATTATTATATTGTATTTTGTGTAAAAATAATTTTTTTTTAAATTTTTTTGTGTACTTTTTCGTTTTTGGTCAAGTTTATATATCAACAGACGTGTGATTGTTTGTTCAACAACAGAATATGTACTCGTACATAAACAGACATGTTTCATCATGTCTTGAGGTAAAGAAAATAAGTGTTTAAGCCTGTTGTGCGGCCTTATTTAGAAGATGAACTAGTCACTTGTTATAGTTTTATACATTAACAATTAGGGAGGCTCATAATTACGTGTGTATACAGAAACATATTTGACATACTCAAATTAAAATCTTATATATTTTAATTAAGAATGATATGTAAATTTTCTTTATAAATTATCATTTAAAATTAAAAATTGAATATCTTGATTCTATTATGGATAATTTTTATATTAAGAATAAATTGCTCTAAGTTAATAATAGAGATTTTTAAATTAACAATAATTCAAACCGCATGCAACATACATATAATCTCTTTGGTAATATTTCCTCTGTAGCCCTTCTGTAATATAATTGTTTTCATCTTTGTTTTCAAATAATATTTTTTACCATAATGTTTTTGTTTTTTCCTGACCTTCCTGGGGAAACAGTGTAAAAATTTGTCTAAACTTAATGTGAGGCTGAAGTACAAAAGAAAAAAGGAAAGTTAAAGAGTTCTACTAAAATGAAATACTAGACAAAGTAAATTTTTTGAAACTCAAAATATTTCAATTTAACTTTCAATTTCTTTAGGAATGAAGTTTTATTTGAATTATGGGATATTCTTACAAAAATTATTTCTATATATTGTCATTTCAATTTGAAACGGAAAGACCATTTCCGTCTTCATAACGGCCTTAACCTTTTGTGGTCTTCATCAATTGGACTTTATACTTCTACAGATCAGGAAAATGTTTTAAAATTTATGCCCTCAGTTTCTCTTTTGAAAATATTTCTTTATTTAAAATTATTAAAAATCTTTCTAATCAAAACAGCAATACACATGTTTGTTTTAAAATTTTACTTCTTTTTGTTCTTAAAATAGCTTTCTTTTTCACTACAATTTAATTAATTTTATATAATTTATGCTTTATTAAGAAGAAAAGCTTTTATTTTTAAAATGTTATAAAAACAAACAAAAAAATTAATCTATTAAAAGAAAATTTCTGATTTGTATTTAAAAATACTTTGCTATTAGAATAACAATCCTATTTGTTATTAATAACAAAACAAATATTAATAAATTTTTTTAATCGAGCATTTTGAAAACAAACAGGGAAAGTTCTATTAAAAATGCTTTTTTGATTTATAACTATTTTAAAACACGTTTAAAAATTCGAAGGAGCCTTGTAGAATATCTATTCAGAAAGAAAGGCCTTTACGAAGGCCATTTAATGAAATACTTTTTGGTTTTCACAATGGTTAATATGTACGTACATATCTGTGCATGTTCTTGCATGCATGCGTTTATTTGTCTCGGCGTGTTTAACTTAACAAAAAAATACGCACACACAGAAATAAAATAGATTTAAATGGCCATTGAATGTTGTTGTGAACAGCTTAAAAAAAGCGTAATAAAACAAGGGAAATACTTGTGGTTTTAACAACTTTTTTGTTTGTTTGTTCACTGTTGCCTTTTTAATTTTGTAGTGTTTTATTACCGCTTGTGTACATGTGTAGCACACATACCTACATACATATATACATATGTATGGATGTGTATGTACCTATAATATTTAACTAATTTTCCATAATAAGTAACATATTTTTTTTGATATACGTAATTGCAACATGCTTACAGCGATGAGAAAAACAATAGCAGTAATAATCCTGGTTGAACTAAATTTAGTGAATAAACAAAAGTTTGATAAAATGTCAAATCAATATTTGGTTTATATATTAGATAACAATCCCCCCTTATTTTGTAACTATTTGTCAACGTCACGTCAAGACAATATTAAATATAGGGTGTTACACTCTCCTTGTAAGCAACAACTGAATACTGCTGAGAGTCTCTTAGATATTTTTTAAAATTTCGAAAATAATGAGTGGCTGTGAAAATTAGTGAATAGTTGTGATATTGTGTTGACGTGACATTGACCAATTGTTACAGAATAAGGGGGAATGTTTTTGCCATGAAGTATTTTAAAATATTTTGAATAAACGTGTGCGACTATAAACTCGTGAATCAAAATTCCGACATGAGGTAACGTTTTCGAATTTAATACAAATTAAAAATTATTTTTGAATATGCGGATTTGAACTTGAGCCGAAATAATAATTTTGAACTCAATAATGAATACTAAAAGTTCGAATAATAAAATACTCGTTCATCTTTTTATGATGCTAAGAAAATAATAGTTTGTTGCACAGTGTTATTTCCCTTAAAAGTATTTCAGAAATCATCAAGAAAATAAATACCACATATAATGCCAGCAGCACTTTTATATCCTTCTAAAACTCTCATTTGACAAACTTTAGTCGAATATTCTATAACTTTTTAAAATTCCAAGTTGGCCATTCGTAGTCGGTTAGTGGTGTTTCCTTCAAATACGTATTTAACTTCTCTTCATGTTTTGTTGTGTGTAATGCAGCACTTGTACATGAACATAATATTTCTATGTGTGTTAGTTAAATTATATATATTTATTTCTCTCTTTTTTGACTTGTTTATAGAGCAACAAATACCAATTTCATTCATATTCATTTTAATTTGTTATTAAAATTTGCAAAATTTTTTTTTTCAAACCACTTGCTTTATTATTAAAAATATTTGGCAAGTGTACCGCATAGACCGTACTTGAAGTTTCAAGTATTAAGTTAATAAAATATTTTATAATAAAATTTTATTTTCAAAGTTTCTATTCAGATTTGAAATATTAAGTATTTTTGTTTTGCTTCAACTACATGAAAATAAATAAGTGAAATAAAAATTATAACAAGTGAAGAGTATAAATCGGAGATGATTTTTATTTAATTAACTATAAAATAAATATTAATTCTGTTCAATGAAACTTTAGTGTAAAAGAAAACTGTGTAAAGGATAATAACAACTAAGAACGGCACTAATTAAGATATGCCAGTTCCGAAAATGGAAGAAACCGATTGCGTATATATAAAATAAAAATGCAGATGAAAAGAAACAAGACAGCTGAAAGCGACGATGAAATTACATACGTGAAGAAGGGAGACGAGAACGGACTTCGAAAGCGATGAAAGTTGCTGAAATACTCGTGCAGCACAGAGCGTGTTATTGAGAAAAAAAATTCAAATAGTTCAATATTTTCTAAAATATTTCACACATCCTTTTAAGAGGCTCTGCTGAATTAGATTTTAGAATTTATATTTTCAAAGCGGGTGGAGCCACGAAACCAGAAATTAAGTCATCTTGGGGTTTCGAAAAACTCAAGTCCATGCCCCAAACTGATGGTTTTGATTTGATAATTTTTTTTGCACCCCAATTTTTCTATCCAAGTGATTGAAAAAAAAATCCGATATGGGCTTCCGTTTAAAGTTCAAATACCACTTGCCTAAAATATTTTAATTTTAATTTTAATATTTAAGCTGATTTGCTCCACAGTTTTGCTAATAAACAAGTCAAATATTATCCTTCCTTTTGTAGATTAAATACAAAATTTTCAACATATAGAAAAAAGTAAAAAAAGATATAAATAGTTTAAGCTAAAATATAAAAAAAATTTTTCTTTTTCCAGTCCTTTTTCAGAAAAAATTTGAGTTAATTATCTTACAATTAAATAAAAAGAACTAAAGGTCTATTCCATATTGAAAAGGCATAAAGTAAAAAAAAATTATTCGATTTAATTCGATTTAATATAAAAAAAAAATATTATTCAAAATGTTCGGCTTTGAAGGATTAGATCCTTACAAAATACACATTCCTGTTTTCTCAAATCGCAATAGTTATTTGTTTGATCTACATAAAAGAAATTTATGTGAAACATATAATACTGGACTTTGAAAAATGTTTTAAAAACAAAAACTTTTTAAATACTTTTATGTTTAGTAACTAGAAAAACTATTTGTGTTGTTCAAATCTACATAAAAAGACCTTTTAAAAGATATATTTTTTCACAAAAGTTATCAACAACAAGAGGCTTAAAAATGTACCACAAATATTCACCCTTCTTGTGTTTGACGGTTTTCAAGTTCAACTCCGATATTATGTACCAGATGAATAAAAAGATGTCTATTACAAATTGCTAAATTCGAAGGCGAAAAACGCCAAACACAATTAAATTGATTACACTGAGAACAAAGATGGTCGACAACTGCTTAGGCTAATTACTGTGGCTTTTTGCAAAACCGATGTTGTGCGGAGACTTTTACTGATAAAAACTCAATCAGATAGGGAACTTTTTACAACTCTTATTATCATCAACCAGCATAGGAAGGACAACTATATAAGTCCAGAACAGTAGACGACATTTCCCTGGGCGTAGGAGTTAACCCCCTTCATTATTCTGTAACACGATATGAAAGGAAAACTCCATATATTTTTATTATATTTAAATGGCAACGAATCGAGCTACGAAGCAAGCCCCCAAAGGCCTTTTTGATTTTAATGAGGTTTTAAAAATATACAATTTTTACTAATTTAATGTGAAGATTTAAATTCTGTTCATGTGTCCCCTAACAGCAGCACATAAATTAAAGAAACTTTTCCAAATTATTATTTACTTCAACAATTTTATAGCTTTTTATAAATATAGATATTAAAAATAAAAGTTACATAATGTTGCTCCCACAAAAATGTCTAACGTAATTGTAATAAAAGTTTGTTTTACAACTTATAGAAACACTTGATAAACGAAATTTCCATGAAATTTAAATACAAGAATATCAACATAAACAATTTTATAGCAAAATTAAAATTCCATTAGACGGTTGCATTTAAATTTTAATTTTTTTATTTTTCTATTTCTTTTTTCTTACAGCCTCAAAAAACTGCATGAAATTCAACTTATTATTTCGCCATCAAATGTCTTCTATCACAGTAATTTGGAGCGCAATCTTGTCTGCGATTCCGTTATTGGTACTCAATATTTTGCAGCCAATCAATTTGATTTGAATTTTATTTGGCAACAAATGGAAAATACATCAGCTGCCTCATCACGAAGTTCTTCCATGGATGAAAGCGATTCATTGTCGTTGGGAGGCGGTGATGGGGGCGCAACAAAAACATCATCATCATCATCTAGCAAGCGTTTGTGTGGCGTTGCGGCAAATACATCCTATAAAAATTATCAGCATTTCACAAAACAATCTGGTGTCGATTATAAAAGTAGTTCACAACTAATATTCGATGTTCTTATGCAAATGATTGAGGTAAGCAGTTGCTTATACGCTTTTCGCCAATTTTTATTTTATTTTTTATTTTTTCGTTTGATGTAGTTATTTTTCCATTCTTCTGTTAAACGATGAAAATGAAAATTACATTTTCAAAATGTATAAACGGTTAGTAAAACATAGAGTTTAGAGAAATAATCCATAATATGAGCGTTATTAAGTAAATAAGCTGTATTGTGGCAAGTGTTATACAAAAAAGGGCAAGTTGTGTCGACTCGAAGGCACCTTATAAATACAAAATCACGTTTGAGTATTTATATTTTTATTTTAGTGATCATTACATATTTTAGGGTCTCATAAAATTATCATGATTAAGAAATCTTTAATAATCTGTTTTCACTTTGAAAAGAAATTAAATCATAAAATTGTTTGCTTTTTGTGCGAAGTAGCAGCAGGGGAATAAGACTCTCTTGTAGCATAAAACAAACAGCATAAAACAAAAGTAGCACCATGAGAAATTATAGCAATATTTCGAATAGTAAAAAAAAAGAAAAAGGAATAGAATTTCTTCTTTTGCAGCGTACGTGCTGCGTACGTAAATGTAAAATATGTATGAACTCGTACAGTGGATAAATACTTTAAAACGGATGCACATTTTGCACATGAATGTTATATGCAAATTTAGCACATTTCACTACTGCGAATATTTGCTTTGTGCAGAAAAAAAACTAAAGAACGTTTTTTAAAAAGTGGTGTAAAATCCAAATGAAAATATATGAAATTTTTTTTGAAATAGTTGCTTGGCAAGAGTTCCACAAGAATAGTCACGCCATATAAGAACGGGGCTGGTTACAGCTCTTGAAGAAGTTAACTAACAGATTTTTAGAGTTGGTCGACGGGCAAGATGCAATTACAAAAACCGTTGATTTGATAAATAAAATTCTAGATGCTGCTGGCTGAAATATGAGCGAGTTGACCATGAAGTCTAAAGGCGTATATCACGTCAAGTCAGCCAGGATTTTTTGGCTCTGCATTAGAAGAGCCCTCCTTGAAAAGAAAGTTTGGAAAAATCAAAAATATAAACAAATGAAAAGCGCTTCAAGTTATTTGTTATTAAATGCTCCATTAAGTTCGAAATTCAATCAGAACCCCAGAAATAAATTTATGAATTTTTTAAAGGCACTTATTCTGAACTTTAATTATTTTACTTATTTTCGTATTGAAGTAATATTTTTATCTTTGATGAACGTATTCAGAAATAGTAGAATTTTCCAAGAAATATTTTTATGCAACATTTTAATGCCACAAATAGTATCTGCCACTTAAAAGTACATTTTCTAAAGAGTTATTTTTTAATAAAATATAATACCTTTTAATAAAAAGGGTCTCTAGGGAAAATTATCTTTTAATAAAAAGTAACTTATATGAAAAAGCAAGCTGCAAGAAAACGTACCTTTTAAGAAAAGGTACTTTCAATAAAAGGTACCTTTTAGTAAAAAAAAAACATTTTAATAAAAAGTGCCTTTGAAGGAAAAGCGTCTTATAAGTAAATGGTCTTTTTTAGTAAAAGTAAGTTTTAAGTTAAAGAAAGTGTCTCTTATGAAAAGTACCTTTTTACGCAACAGTACGTCCAAAAAAAGTAACTTCTAATTAACATTATCTTTTAACAAAAAGTACCCTTTAAAAAAAGTATCTTTTAAAAAAATGTACATATTAATAAAAAAAAGTAAATATCAACATAAAGTACTTTTTAATAAAAAGTACCTGTTAATAAAATGTACCATTTACTAAAAGAAGACTTTAATAAAGTGCTTCATAAGAAAAAGTACTTTTTAGAAAAAAGTACGTTTTAAGATAATATAATTTTATAATATATTTTTTAAGAAAAATATATTCTTACGAAAAAGTATTTTTTATGAAAAACTACGTTCTAAGAAAGTATCTTTAAAAAAAAGTAAATATCAACATAAAGTACTTTTTTAGTAAAAAGTACCTGTTAACAAAATGTACCTTTTAATAAAAAGACTTTTTAATAAAAAGTGCTTCATAAAAAAAGTACTTTTTAGAAAAATGTACTTTTTAAGATAAAGAAAACGCGGTTTTTAAGAAAAAACATTTTTTTTTACGAAAAAGTATCTTTTATGAAAAAGTAAGTTCTAAAGATAGTATCTTAATAAAAACTTCCTTTTAAGAAGAGGTAGCTCTTAAACAAAATTGCCATTTAAAGAAAAGCGCTTTATGAAAATGTACTTTTTGGAAAAAAGTACTTTTTAAGAAAATTAATTTTTCTAAAGAAAGGCGTGTGGTTTGGCAAGACATATTTTGAGGCTATACGTTAGTTAGACCGGTACTAACTGTAAATATAACATACACATTTTAAAGCTGTAAATATTCTAGCTTAGACGTAATGACAAGTTGCCTATAGGCCTCTTTGAGTAACAACTGTAAAATATTTATCTCAAATTGAATAGGAATAAATTTACTTTTATTCAGGATTTTCTATATCAATTCACTATGGAGCCGTGTGAAAGGAGTACTGAGGATCAGATGTTTGAAAGATTGTGTTGCGTAAACAGTCACTCTGTATTTTGCTCTCTTAACAAAAGCTAATAAAATCTCTATCATAAAAGATCTTTCCGTACTGACACTCTCTGCCACATGACAACTTTCTCTTTATAAAAGAACGCATTTGAAAAGTGAAACCCATTTAATCAGAATTTTATTTTAATTTAACCAAAATTTGATTCGAAGCGCAAACAACTTCTTCTATTTTACATTTCGAATGGCAAAACCCTGTCCATTGAGAAAAGCAGTGGCAAATTGTACGCTAAGACGAGTGAGTGTGTGTGTGTGTAACAACGTTTTCTATACATGGTTGAATAATATTAAGGACTTACAAAAGAATAACAATTTTCTACTCTTTTTCCCATTTATTTATTTTTTATTTAGCGAAAAGCACAAGAGTTTGTTACATGTGCACTTTTATTTTGTATTCCCTTCATTCTCCTTCTCTTTGTGTTTCTGTCTTTTAATTCGTTTTCCTTGTTTCATCCTTATATTTTTTCGCCTTTGTAGCAAAACCACATTTTAATACTACCAAATTTAGTAAAATTCACTGAAATTTGTGAAAATCGTGAACAGATTAAGCAAATCTGGGAAAAGGCTGACTACTTAAAGTCTCACATACCCATGGACGATACGATATCACATCAGCATTTAATCTATTTGCTGTGCAAGACGAAAAGCATGTTAATACCCTCGCATAATGAAATGTTAAATTTGGAATCTTTAATTAAAAATTACTTAAAGTCATCACATCTTTTTATACGTTGTGCTGCCCTCAATGGACTTTTAAGTCTGTTGGAAAGTTATGCCAAGACCTCTACAACAATTGGCAAATTGAGTGATGAGTTGGTGAGATTGAAGGATATTGTGTTGGCTTACATCGATAAGCATGGCCTAATTGAAGAAAGGTAAGAGAAAATAATTAAATATTATTTAAGTGGAAAAGTATTTCCATTTTTAGTAGAGACTAGTTAAGTAAAATTTATTTAATTTGAATTTATTTTTATTTTTAGCCCGTTGCTCTGCAGTGATGTGCATACCAAATTAATATGGACTTTAAATTATTGTTTAATGGAATGGACCTCAAAGTTAGATCCTCAATGCAATTTGGCTTATCATACTAAATTGAGTGTAACGAAATTATTGAAAAATACCAGCAATTTACAAGTCTACCTCTGCTGTTTGCATGTAAGTTTTAGTAACAGCCAACCAACAAGTCCTTTTCTATATTCATTTTAGATAATTTTTGTTGTTGTTGTTGTTGTTGGAAAATTGCATAGCAATACGCCAACAGATAGAAATAAGCGGAATCTTTTATTAGTTTGTTGTAGAAATTTTAAATGAGTGTTACAAACTCTATTACAAAACAACCCTAAAAATGTTTCCGTTTTTCCGCTTTTGTGAAAAAGAAAAAATCAAAATCAAATAAAAATATAAATCTAGTCGATTTACTGAGATGCCGCTGAGTAAAATAATAAGAAAATCTTAGATCACTAGTAGGGATCTGAATTGCATTCACAAAACATGTCTTATAGTTAACCGGAATATTAATAAAATTCCGTGAAATTGCATTAAAACCAGTGGACCGATAGGAATACATAAAGGGTGTTTTTTATAGAGTGATACAAGTTTAAATCATTATAAAACATAGTAATATATTTTTGTTATCAATGAAACGATCTTTATTGGATAGAAAATTTTATGACATTAATGTTTAAATATGATTTCGGCCATTTCGCCACGGTTGGCGCGTACAAGGCGCAATCTAGAACACCAATTTCCACAAACAGTAACATTCTGACCATCATCGTTTTTGAAGACATATGGGTTAAGGATTCCGCCAGCCCATAAAGCGCATCGAACAGTAATTTTCTGTGGATGTAGTGGTGTTTCGACAAAAGCTTGTGGATTCTCCTCATTCCAAATGGGACAATTCTGTACCCATTCAACAAAAAATGGGCTTCATCGGAAAATGAAATTTTGAATTGACGAAGTTTGATGAACAGAACCATTATTTTGACTCAAAATTTCCACAAGTTGCCCACGTTGCTCTGGTGTAAGTCGATCCATAATGAAATGTCAAAGCAAACTAAACAAAAAGCAACTATCAGCGGTTAAATGGGTGGTCAAATAAAGCAGTGATGCCAACTCAAAGTTGTATCACTAAATAGAAAAACACCCTATATAAAGAGTCAAAAGTTAACGATTTGCATTAAAGTTAGACTTCTTTCTGCTCCTCGATTTATAATTTTGAATAAAATTGAGACTGAGTTTGAAACATGTTTAAGTTGCGAGGGATGTTTCCTAAAATTTATATGTTAGACTATTGAAGTTGGATAGTGCAAATCCAGCTTTAGGGCAACTCTGAAGTTGTTGCTGTAGCAGCATGTAGTTGTTGTTTTATTTTATGTATTACACTGACTGGTTTTACACTTGCGAATGTACTTTTCAATTCCAATTTGAATTGTTATTTTTATTGTTATTATCTTAATTTGTTTTATTTTCATTTGCCAACATACAAGACTACATACACACTTATGTGTGTAAGTAAATGTAAGCTTATATCTATATTTGCTGTTGTTGTTGTCGATGTTTGTTTGCATGTGGGTTTGGTAATATTGTGGTCCTGGCAAGAAAAATACCAGAAAAGAGAAAAAAAGCAAAGCAAACGTGAACAAAGCAAAAATAAAACAAATATTTTTATTCTCATCAGACACACAAATGCATAACATCCACACACACAAACATACCTACACACATACATTTGCATGTATGTATGTATGTACATGTATTCAATATGAAATACCCATAAATGTGTTTGTGTGCTAATATACATTTCATTTTCCACAGGGCTTGGAACGTATGACTGTCCTAGATAATAAAGTTAGCAGCAACACTGGTAGTTCCGGCAGTGGTGTTGCCGGCAACCATAGTGCAGACAATCAAAACCAAATATTGCGGCCCTGCACTGAAAAACTTGCACTTGAATTGGCCAAATTGGAAAACGAAAAGTTTTCAATTCCCGCTTTGAAATTGCTGCTGTCCTGCATTTATGTGGGTAAGTATTACAAATATTTCCTCAATGATTTTATTTTTTATCTAACATGCCAACCATCTGCATAGTCGGGCATGCATGTGCATACGAAACACAGTCACTCAATTAAAGGGCTGCTTTTTTTGTGAGTCTAAATGTTGTAAAAGGATTTCATACAAAATGTATTTTGGTATTATTTTATTTTTTTGTTTTTTGTTTTTTATTTTATTTTTTTTTTGGCAATCTATTGATTTGGGGATTGAGTGTTGATTTTTCTATGTTTGTTCATTTAATATTCCTGATATTTTTTCCCTTTATTCTGCTTACTTGGCTTGGAGAATCAGTTAATAAAAAGGGATTAATGTTTTGTTTGGTACTGTTGGCTATAAGAGAAATGCAAAAGTCAACTTGGGAGAGTGTGGAATGTGTTATACAACGTAAAGTTCAAATAACTTTGTTATACATGTTGATATACAATTGCGTGTATACTTTTTAACAAGAGTTTATTGAGTACTTTGCACAATTCCCCCGGGAAACAAGACAAGTTAATAAAAACAAAAATAGTAGCAACCTAACAATTGGCGCGTGTAGAGGGGACTTAACAATAATAAGTATCGGCGTTTCCTTAATTTAAGATTGTAACTCAATTTGGAGGGAGTTAGAGTTTCCCATATTTTGCTCACGAATACATATTGAATCGGCTTAAATAGTCTTGTGTGATTCTTAAATTTTGTATTAAAGCTGTTTTCAGAAAGTTTCTGTACGACCAAAAGGAGCGTTGTAACTTGATATGCAGAAATGCTTACAAATCAATTTATTAATTGATCTTCGTCATCTGATCGGGAGCAAATATTTGATTGTGTTCTTAATATATTTAAGAACAGTCAGCTGTTGAAAACAGAACAGGGCCTTGCACTTTTTTATTACCTTTTTGTTATCCTTAAATAAAAAATATTATTATTACACTTTTGGCCACACATTTTATACTTCCAAGACGAAATACTTGAACGATTTTTTATTTATAGAAAAAGTTAACGCCATAAATAGTAGCTGACTGTCTAAGGCTGTATATATATTTTTTTTATTGAAAATGGCTATAAAATTTTATAGTTCTTTTTATTAGTTCATAAGACTAAATATTTCTTCAAAAAATTAAGAAAAGTTTACAACAAACTTGAAATATATTTCCAGTATATTTCCTGTATGCTTTTTGTTATTTTTGCTAATAAAATACAGAGAGGTCTGATTTTTTATTTGATTGTACGATTGTTCTGTAACTTTGTAGTGGTGCTTCCCAAAAAAAAGCCTGTTAAAAAATTGTCTTTCCTCTTAACTTGAAATTTAAACTGAAACATATCCTGTGAGGTCCTGTTAAAATTATGTGCCATTCGAATCAACCGGTTAATTGCCGATTTGTACATGTGCCATGACAATTTGCAGCCACAATCTCATTAATGATAAGTTTTACAATGCGATTGTACTCATTGTGCCACATTACTTGGTTAAGGGGTGTGTGTGTGCGTGTATGTGTGTTAGCCTGTGTGAAACCATATTTTCTTGCAGACAATCAAAATAATCAAACTTTACTATAACAATTACTATTTACTATGTCCTCCATTCCAAAATACAAATTACCTTTTGTCCATATAATAAATAAATTTCAATATTAATCTTTCCACTTAATTGCACGGGTACAGTGCAATTCGGTTATGGCGATTAACTCGGATTTAGAAAAAAAATTATTACGTTATTAGCAAAATTCTAGAAACTCCAGGTCATCATACTAGAAAATGTTTGTCTTGCCAGTATTTTTTCGTTTTTAATTTTTCTTTTTTATTTGCATACTTTGAAAACTTTTAATTTTCATAATTATTAAAACCTATTCTGTAACTATTATTTTAATATTTATTTAACAATAGTTTAAATAATATTATTAATCCTATTCTGTAACTATTAGTCGATAAGAAAATTATATAAAAAATAACACACTTTTATTGTTTTTCTTCAGCAATTGACTATTTTTAATTGCCTCTTGTATATGTATTTACTAACACACAGATATATTTTAAACATTTAAAATTTTTGAAACAGCTGATCATAAACAAATTTTAGAGCGTCACAATAAATTGTAGTAATAAAAAACTTACCAGAACTCTCCACAAAAATAAAAGTTGCAATTTGTTCAATAGAATTAACTTCATAAAATTTTTTGTGATTATTTTATAATAGAAACATGAATAGATGAATAAGATTTAAAAAAATATATATGAGTGGATTGTATTTATTTTTCGTAGAATTAATTTTTTATACGAAATTGTCTCTCAATTCGAATGCAGTCTGTGTCACAGCTGTCAATACAAATGAGTGGCAATAATTTTGTGTCAATTGAAATCAGTAGTAGTTTCTTATATTATTTAAGTTCCGTTTTGCGATATTTTTTCTTATTCTGTAACTATTTGTCGACGTCAAGCCTACACAATATCAAAAGAAGGACATACACCCCGTCTTTGTTGACAACAATTAACTACTTCTGAGAGCCTAGAAGAGGTATATTTTTGATATCGTCTTGGCGTTGACAAATAGTTGCGAAATAATGGGAATTGCCTTGACGTTAACATCGACAATTAATTAAAAAATACGCTACAATTTTTCACAAAAAAAAAACTTAAATTATTACAAGAAAGTGAAGCGTTTTAATCGCCGATTCGCTATAATCATGTGATTGAAAAGAGTGATTCTTTTATAAAAATGATAATTAAAAGCTTAGAACTTTAAAATTAATTTATGATAAGAAAGAATTCGTTATAACCAATTTATACTGTAGGGGTATGCCATGAACATGGATGTACGTCCCTACATTAGGGCTGTGCGAAATTTGTAATAATCTTAAATACAGAAAAAATTTTCAAATTATAAAACATTTTGATTACAAAAATAATTTAGCTCTCTCTCCCTCTCTCTCCTTTAAACGGAAGTTTTGTAACAACATGAAAATCCCATTATTTTTATAAATTTTTATAAAATGTTCCAACTTTGGAAATGTAGCTGCCGTTTTAATAGAATTTTTTCTTTCACACAATAACATTTCAAACAAAAACTATTTTTTAAAAACCGTTTTTTTTTAAATGTAACTGTACGCAAGTACAGTTTTACAGAAAATTCTTCGACATTGTGAACTGGATATTAAATATTTGCCCTTGTAAATGTGCTGCACCCTAATAAACATTCTTACCATTATGTGCATTATTTATATTTGTGTTTGTCTATACTTCCATATTATAATAACAGGATCAAGAAAACAATTGGAAAACACGGAATTAAGTAACGGCATTGTGCAAGACGACCCAGAGATAATCGCCCAACAGACTGATAAAGTTGATATTCTGCTTCAATGCATTAAAATTGCAACCGAAGAAGCGGCTTGGATTTATGGGAAAGTGTTGTGCCAAATGATACGTGATTTAGTGCCACCCAAAGAAATATTGACGAAGGTCATAAAGGAGTTTTTAGCAATAAATCAACCGCATAGCGATGTTATTGCCATGATTGTATTTCAGGTATGTACACACACAGACACACACATAAACATCGTTTCGTAATCATGGAAATAACTACGTTTTAGTTTATTTACGACAACGAAACTATACTGAGATATTAAAAGAAATATTTATTATATAAGTTAATTTTAAAGATCATATCATTTTATAATTCTACCATATGGCATAATTATAATATAATTATGATGTAAGAGTTTCAAATGAATTGGGTTTCTTAACAAATTAAAAAAAAACAATTTGGGTCAGTAATTATTGTAGAAGAAAAATCACTCCAACAAAAATTTAAGGAAGAATTTTCCGAGACCATAGAAATAATTTTGGACTTGAGCGTTGATACAATTCCCTTTCAAAGCGACCGCAGTTTTCACACAGATGAATCTATTCCTAAAGCAGCGTGCTACCAAAAATTTAGCCCTTTCTAAGAAAATGTTTAAAAAGTCGGTTTTTCCAACAAAGAGGTACCCCTTATGAAATTTTCAATTTTCAACTTTTCTTTCATAAATTGAAAAATATGCTGCCTCACTTTTGAAAGTTAATTATTTTGAAATCTTTTGGCCAAATAGAGCGTGCTATAAAATATTTAGCCATTTCTGAGAAAATTTTATAAAATTCGATTTTTCAACAAAGAGGTACCCCCTATGAAATTTTCATTTTCAACATTTCTTTCATAAATTGAAAAATATGCTTCCCTTCTTTTAAAAATGATTTATTTTGAAATCTTTTGGCCAAAAAGAGCGTGCTATAAAATATTTACCCATTTCTAAGAAAATTTCAAAATAGTCGATTTTTTTAACAAAGAGGTACCCCTTATGAAATTCTCAATTTTCAACTTTTCTTTCCTAAATTAAAAAATATGCTTCCCTTCTTTTAAAAATGATTTATTTTGAAATCTTTTGGCCAAAAAGAGCGTGCTATAAAATATTTAGCCATTTCTAAGAAAATTTCAAAATAGTCGATTTTTTAACAAAGAGGTACCCCTTATGAAATTCTCAATTTTCAACTTTTCTTTCCTAAATTGAAAAATATGCTGCCTCACTTTTGAAAATTAATTATTTTGAAATCTTTTGGCCAAAAAGAGTGTGCTATAAAATATTTACAAATTTCTAAGAAAATTTCAAAAAAGTAGATTTTTCAACAAAGAGGTAACCCTTATGAAATTTTCAATTTTCAACTTTTCTTTCATAAATTAAGCGTGCTACCAATTTTCATTTTTTAACACATTTTGTTAACTTTATTTGCCTGTTTAAAAATATTCCTTCTTTATCAACTTGAAATATCTCAATATGTTAATTATTTACTCCTGTAAACATTTAATTTATGTTGTTGTTTTTCATTTAATTATGCTCTCAACAGGTTTTTCGTTCGGCCATTGATTCTTCATTTTCGCATCAATTACAAGATTGGCTGACTTGTTCATTGCCCACGTTTTTAGCTCTGCCCGAACAGAAGGCAGTCTGGAGTCTAAGTGTTGTATTTCTCTCAGCGTCTATAAATCTTCATTTAATGAAACTGTTTCCATTGCTGTTGAGTGGCATACCAACACCAAACCCTGCTACACTAGGAGCAGCAACAACAATAACAGCAACTGGTAAAAAGTCATCGCCAGCAACACCAACAGCAGCAGCAGTAGCAGCAACAATGACAAAAATGAGTTGTGAAAAATTGGGTCATCACGAAATTGCATTGTTCGTGACATCTGCTCAGGATTTCTATGCAAAATTGGGCACCGAACAGAAACAACGTTTTCGCGAAGCCTTCAAGGAATTTCATCATATTAAAGTCTACAACAAGATGTTGCAAAGTCTGTAATAGCAACAACGACAACAACAACTACCCCCAACATTAACAACCAACACTAAAAAAAGCTCAACATAATGAAAAATTATAATGCATTACATGGTATTTATGAATGTGTGTGTGTGGGTGTGTATGTGTGAATGCCAAAACGTTAGTGTATGCAAGTGCGTATGTGTGTCTGAATTTATGTATGTATGTGTAGTAGTAGGAAATATATTTTCCCCAAGTATGCGATAGAGAACGTGTGCATGTATGTACGTATTGATAAAAGTCGAGTTCAACACAATGGCTTTTCCTTCTTCTTTTAGCTTTTTGTTTTGTGTTGCAGCAGGAAATAAAAGAAAACTGCAGTGGATGTCTTTAAAAAAAAAAGAAAAGAAAGTAGTCTTAAGGCAAAATTGAAATTTATATTAATTTCTCCAGAATTTTATTTCAAACACATATTTGTTCTCCATTTTGACTGTTTCGTGCACACGCCATCTGCCACCAACCAACTCTTTCCCAGCAACCCCCACTTTACAAGAGAAGAAATTATTATTTTAGTCGTTGTGCACATTAATCCTGTATTTAATTGCAGAATCTGAGAAAGCAGTTTCTTGTTTTTGTCTCCTTTTCATTTATATTTTTTTTCTCGATTTCGTTTCTTATTTGTACGAGAAATATTTCAAAGCCATTAAAAATTTCTATTTAAAATATAAAAACTTTCATTTCATCTGTTTGCAGTTTTTCTGATTTTTTTTTTGGCACATCCCGAATAAAGCGTGAATAACTAATTGCCACAAAGAAACCAATCTTTTTCTAAACGTTTCTTTTGTTTTCTAAGTAATTTTGAACGTTGCCACAAAATTACGTTTCATATAAAGAGTTTTGATCACGTAAAAGAAACACGTTTTCTCACAGCTTTAAATGTAATTACAACAACTATTCACCGTGCAACGTACTCGATAAACTGATTAAATATTATTTTTTTAATATGATTAATAATTATATATATGTAATAATTATATTCTCCTTTTTTCTTATACAAATAATTTAAATTGACTAAATCAAAATTACCTAAATTAATTATTTTATAGTAAATAATTATATGTTTATCCCTTGTAATTCTTTAACTTTATGGCTAAAACAAAACTATAATTTTTCGAAAATAATAAGGGTGGTAATCATTTAAATATTTTTTTTTGTTAAAAATCTAAAAGTGGAAAAAGTACACTGGTTTTTACATTAAACACAAAATAATTTTCACCAAAAGTTTCCATTTTTAACAACCCATTATAATCAATTGTAAAAAAAATCGTAAAAATATGTAATTTTCCTCTTTGAAAGTCAAGAAATTTTTAAAAAAATTGAAAATATTTTGCTGCATTTATTTGGCACCTTGAGAAATATTAATTATTTTCAAGAATTGTTTTAATTTTTCATAAATCAAATATTTACACGATTTAATTTAGGAAACGGTGTTGTTTTCCATATTTCCAACAAAAAAAAAAAAAACCTTGAAAAGTATTAATTACTTTCAACAGTTGTTTTAATTTTTATAGATCAAATATTTATGTTATTAATTTTAAAAAACCTTAATATTTCTCATATTATTATTTGCAATTGTTTTAATTTTTATAGATCAAATATATAAACGATTCAATTTAGAAAACCGTGTTATTTTCCACATTTACTATTTGCAACCAAAAAGTAC
The DNA here is from genome assembly GCA_963675445.1 of Linnaemya vulpina. NCBI lineage: Eukaryota > Metazoa > Arthropoda > Insecta > Diptera > Tachinidae > Linnaemya > Linnaemya vulpina. Next base: position 5,027,454 of record OY776277.1, read on the forward strand.
TAAAATGAATACCTTTATTGTGTTGAAAATTAAAATTTTGTTCCAATTTATTACAAAATAACAAGTTATTAAAAGCAGTCATCTATTACGTTTTTGCTGTGCTTTTGTTTAAAATACATAAAAATATGCTAAAATTTGCTGTATCTATATATAAAAAGTAATTTATTTATGTTTCAAATGTTGTTTAAAGCCAAAATTCCATGCTGTTTTTTTAAATTGAGTTTCCAATAGAAGTTAATTTTTAAGACCACAGCAAATATCCTTAGAGAAATGTTTTACATTTTAAATACAATTATTACTACTATTATCGTAAATATTATTCCTTTTAGATCTGATTAAAGTCATGTGATTATGTATATATGCATAACATGTAGTCCTGCAAAATATATATTTGAATAAATAAAGTTTGTTTACAAAGTCAAAATATATATAATTGTTGTTGGTTTTATTTATTTAGACCAAATAAGCGAAGTAAGTATGTGTATTATGCTAAATCAATCATTTTCTTTGTTTCCTAAAAAAATTACTAAGCTGGCAACACTTTTTTGTTCAGTCTAAAAAGTCATCGCTAAAATTTCATTGATACACCAGGCGAACAGAATCCAGCAGCAGGCTGTCTTTTATGAAAAAATTAAAAAGCAAGTTATGCGAGTCGCCCTGTGCCACTAAAAAATTTACACAACAGCATGAGTCGAATAATTTGAAAAGCCTCAAATTATGCTACAAAATTCTTTATATTATATACATTTATAGGATACAGTGTGGAATAAATAAAGTACTATATGTAAATACATACCAGAAATTCTTTAACCACAGATCGTTTTTTTTTAAATAAAAATAAGAGTATTTTCATTTATCTTTTTTGAATAAGTCTTTTCTTTATTGAATAAGTCTTTTTTAAGGATCAAAATATTAGGCTAAAGCGCTAATAGCGTTTGTGTAGAAAATACTCAAAAAAACTTTATGGTTACAATCAGATTGAGTATGTTTATTCAAATATTGAGAATATAATCACAAGTGAATCAAGAAAAGTAATTGTAGCTTTTATCTCTTTTTCCCGATTGTAACCGCTAAGACGTCAATTTAATAACTTTTAAGCATGTTTTAAAATAAAATTAAGATATTACTTCGGTTTCAAATAGATTATAAGAATAACTTGGGTCCAAAGTTAAAAATTTAAGTAAAACAATTTATTTTATATTTGACAGGTCATTATTTTGTTGTTCTAGTCATTTGCTTCAAATAGTTTTAATGTCATTTTGATGCCTTGTTTTTGCTCTGTTTGAAAGATACAAATTTAAAAATTGTTTCGTAAAAATAGGCAAAGAAAATCGTGCTAACAAAAATTTCACCATTCTTAAAACATTTTCGGCTTTTATGTGAAATTTCAATTTAAACTTTTTTTCATAAATTGAAACGTATGCTTTCCTACTTTTAAAAATTGATTATTTTGAAATCTTTTGGCCAAAAAGAGCGTGCTATAAAATATTTAGCTATTTCTGAAAAAATGTTTAAAAAGTCGATTTTTTCAATAAAGAGGTGCGTACCCCTTATGAAATTTTCAATTTTCAACTTTTCTTTCATAAATTGAAAAATATGCTTCTCTTCTTCTAAAAATGATTTATTTTGAAATCTTTTCGCCAAAAAGAGCGTGCTATAAAATATTTACCCATTTCTAAGAAAATTTCAAAAACGTCGATTTTTCAACAAAGAGGTACCCCTTATGAAATTCTCAATTTTCAACTTTTCTTTCCTAAATTGAAAAATATGCTTCCCCACTTTTGAAAATTAATTATTTTGAAATCTTTTGTCCAAATAGAGCGTGCTATAAAATATTTAGCTATTTCTGAGAAAATTTTTAAGAAGTCGTTTTTTTCAACAAAGAGGTACCCCTTATGAAATTTTCAATTTCAACTTTTTTCTTATAAAATGAAAAATCAAGTTCAATACTTTTGAAAATGATTTGTTTAGGAAAATAGTGCCAGGGGGAAAAAAAGTGCACACGCTTTTAAGAAAAACAGGATCAAAAGATTTTTGATATCGAAAACTATATTGAGTGAGCTGAATGATTATTGAAGTCGATAACTCAATTTATAGTTAAATTGCATCAATTAAGTTGCAACATGTCTGAACATGTATTTTTTTTTAACGAACCGATTGCTTCGTTGTGTGCGGTATTCGACTTTTGTGTGCCAAGTAGATAACTGGAATCAAGTTAAAGTACTTAATATATTTGTGATATATAAAATAGTGTTGCATGATTGGGTTTTCTGACTGCTTTCTCTTCAAATTGATTATCCAGGCAATTTACCATTCAATTTATATTTTCTCTAGCAAATCATCTTTGTTGTTCCCGTTCTGGAATCTGCTCCAAGGATAAGAAATTCCCTGAAAATATATATAAAACAAGAAAAACGAATCTGATAATTAAAATGATTAAAAATGATGACTCCGCCAGCCTTTAAAAGGGATTTAGCAGTATTTCCACAAAAGCTTGTGGTTTTTTCTCACTCCTAAAACGACTACTCTACTTATTTAAGCACCCATTCCAGCAGAAATGGGCTTCATCGGAAGTAGAGTTTTGAATCGATGAGTTTGATGAATGATGATGAATTATTTTGATTAAAAATTTCAAAAATTTGCCCGCGTTGCTCTGGTATAAGTCGATTCATAATGAAATTTCAAAGCGCCCGAGACAAAAAGCAACTATCAGCTGTTAAATGGGTGCTTAAATAAAGCAGTGATGCCAACTCAAAGTTGTCACAGTCTAAAGAAAAAAATACTGCGCTCTTGCAATTTGATTCATTGTTGCTGGAAATTTATTTCAAATTTATTTTTAACTTTTTAGATCGGTTTCCCTGAAAAACGTGGGTTTTTAGTTTTTTTATAATATTTTTTAGTTTTGATGTGCTTCGAAAGGGTGTAAAAATACTTACACATTACGAGAAGATAAGAACAAGAACTACACCCAAATAACCTTGTAAGAGTACAATGTGACGTATGAGTAACATTATTAATAATATTAAGTATACGGTTGGAAATACAATAGAAAAGAAGAGTTAGATAAATACAAACACAACAAACATACAAGAGAGGAAAGTGGATCCACTTGGCAGTGACACGATCAAATCCTCTCATCTTATTGCCTCTCTCTAAAGTATTTTCTATCAATCTGGCATCATTTTGTGTGCCGTTACTTTGCATGTTTCTGCAAGTTTAAGAAACGACCATGCCATTCGACTTTTCTTCTTATTTTGCGTTCATTTCAGCTTCTTCTTTTTTTTGCAACCTCTTTAGCTATTAACAGAAAAACAAAGTTGAAAGAAAAACGAGCGAAATGAAACTTTAAAATTTTAAGATTTCCTTTCCATAACAAGTTAATCCTTTTACCAATCGGCGTCGTTTGACGCTCATGTCGTTCACACTTTCTTCTTGTTTTGAATATTTATCTTGGCACTATTTTTGTTTTTTTTCTTTTTTGTTTTAAATTTATTTTTATTTTTTGGTTTTTTTTTTTGCTCAACTATTTCTGTGGCAGTAACAAGGACGCAGTGTTGTAAAATACGTGTTTGAGAGTGCGTTGATGTTAGTTTTGCCAACTTTTCCTTTTATGCAAAAACGTGTTCCCATCTACCCAACCATTATTTTTACACACTATTTTTCTTTTAATTTCTCTGTTTTTTTTCTTCTTTTTTTTTCTGCAGTGAATTCTCTTTTGCTAAAGAGCATTTTAAAAAGGAAATGGTGTTTGTGGAATACTTAGAATGTTGTTTAGTGTAGCATATCAAGGCGAAATGAATGGTTCTTAAAGCGTCTAAAGACAATAGGCGAAAATAACACTGGGCAACAATAGAAAACTTTACATAATGCCTGATAAAATCTCATTTGATTTGAAAAATTCTGAAGTTAGAAAATATTTTATTCGATTTTATGGTTGACTGATATCCAACACTCCTACAATTGCTAATATGATTTAGAAAAGGACCTGCCATAACAACTACAAATTCTATATTTCTACTCGGCCTGTTTCCGTGTGTATTACAAGTGCGTGAGATTCTTTTTTTTTTTTCTTTATTTGTGAGCGGGTGCGTGTTAAATGCATAAAATATTTTTTGTATAAGAATTTTATTTAAATGCATAATTTAAAGTGATTATCGCTGGTATGCAAGAAATAAACGACCTTCAAAGATTCTTAAAAGCTTAAACACACACACATACACCCACACCTACATACAGTCAAAAAGACGATAGTAGGCGGTCAAATAATTAGAGACAAGAGAATAACTTTTCGAATTCAATAACATATTCGAGATGTTTTATGTTGTTAAAAGGATAAAAGAACACAATTAATTGGCCATTCACTGTGATTTCATGCTGCACAATTTGCAATTGTATTCCAAGTATCAGCACACACACACACACACACACACACACCCAATTTTATACTTTCGTAAAGAAATGAAGTATTTTTGGTTATAAATTAATGCTGAAAATATTAATTTGAGTTTATGATTCTGTTTTTACTATGAATTGTAATTCGTGCAGTTTTTACACATTAAAACTGCTTAAATTTAAATAAATACCAGATTTGAAAATTAAAATAATTGAAATTGAAACTAAAATTAAGAGGATAATGAAACAAGCAAGCAAATTTTTATATAAAATTATTGAAATAGTGATAACTTTTAAGCTCTTCTCAGTCTTAGCCGGATGTCTGGGCAGCTCTACATGGAGCTAAAGGGTGTTTTTTATAGAGTGATACAAGTTTAAATCGTAAGAAAACATAATAATACATTTTTGATATCAATGAAACGGTTTTTATTGGATAGAGAATTTTATGACATTAAGGTTTAAATATGACTTCGGCCATGTGGCCGCCACGGCTGGCGCGTACAAGGCGAAATCTGGAACACCAATTTTCACAAACAGTAACATTCTGACCATCATCGTTCTTGAAGACACATGGGCCAATGACTCCGCCAAGCCATAAACAGCACCAAACAGTAATTTTCTGTGGATGTAGTGGTGTTTCGACAAAAGCTTGTGGATTCTCCTCATTCCAAATGCGACAGTTCTGTTTATTTACGAACCCATTCAACCAAAAATGGGCTTCATCGGAAAATAAAATTTTAATTGGACGAAGAGCACAATAAGTTTGACGAACAGAACCATTATTTTGATTCAAAATTTCCGCAATTTGCACGCGTTGCTCTGGTGTAAGTCGATCCATAATAAAATGTCAAAGCAAACTAAACAAAAAGCAACTATCAGCGGTTAAATGGGTGGTCAAATAAAGCAGTGATGCCAACTCAAAGTTGTATCACTCTATAAAAAACACCCTATAGAAACAACAGCTTAAGTTTTTATTGCACATTTTCCAAAAGGATATAAAAGTGAAAGGGAAACTTAAAGCGAGAGGATTCGATGTAGTTGCATCTTTTGTGTTTTTGGTTTTGTATTAAGTTGGAATAATTTATTTATTTTTTTTATTTATTTTTTAATTCAAGCTCTATCGTAAACTCCAGTTAATTAGAGCAACAAGTCTTAATTTAAATTGACAAGTGCTGTAAAATCGTAAGTTTTTTTATGGCTTTTAATTGTAATAAAAAATTAATTTGTGCCAGATTTTAATGAAAGCCGACAAGTTTTAAAAAAATTGTGAAAATTAAAGGAAACGTTGCAATAAATTTAGTAAAAATTAGTTGAGCTTTTAATTACAAATTGAAAAAAGAAGTTTTTCCAATTCAAGTTTTATCAAAAACAAAGAAAACAAACGCTTAAATACAAAACATTTTAAATGAAATTATTTTTGTAAAATATTATTTCATAAGATTTCCTTTTTTTTTCTTCTTCTCAATATACGTTTTTGAATTGTCTTAATAAAGAAAGTTGTTCGCAAATGCTTGTCCATGAAATAGTTGGCAAGAAAAAAAAATTATAAATAAATATAAGATATTAAATCTATCTGCTGTGAAAATCCCAGGTCATAAATGTTTTAGTACTCCTAATAAAGTATATTTTATTATTGCTCCAACGTACGTGTTCAGCTCAATTGAAATGCTTGGCGCGTTGTTACCTGAAAGCCTTTCCATTTAAGTAGGTCTCACCTTTGACTAACACTCACATTAATGGTTGGTCACGTTTATATGAAATATTTATATTATGAAATGTCGGTCGTTAACAGAAATGAAAAATAAAACAAGATTAAAGTGACATATTTTGCCAGTAACAACAAAAGAGTGCTTTTGTTTGACTTCTTTTGGTGCGAAGAAAAAAAAAAAAAAAACAGATTCCAGATTGAAAAATCAAACTTAAAAACTCTGAATGGAGTCAAATAAAAATCAAAATAATTTCTGACAGTGATTAATCGATGATGGCCCAGATTGCAGAAGAGTGGGAGAGAGATTATGGAAAAAATAAACGTGTGGGTAATAAAGGAAATCATAATATGCATCTTGGGTATTTATTTCTGTAAATTCAGGATTATATTGCAACAACCCCTGACTTAAAGCATTTGAAATTAAGTCCGCAATAATATTTAATAAGTTAAAGCAGCAAAAAGCCAGTTTCAGATAAATTAACTGGTTTATAGATTCCATTTTACAATCACAGAAAGTATTTAAAAATTTTTGTTTACTAAATAACTAATTTAATTCATTTGATCTATTCTCGCCATTATTCAGGCAAAATATACGATGTTTTGCTTAATAATTTCCTTTTTACAAAGTCAAACGCCGCAACATTATCCTTTAGTTTCCATCAGAAGACTGCCTGGTATGTAACATGGCCTTTCCCTTTTATACTTTCTAGTTAAACAGACTGTCTTATTGCAGCGAATGTTATTAACATCGTTTCCTATTCAATTTGTTTCTCCCCTAATTCACCACACTTTTCGGACAAAATGTTAAAGCATACTTTTTTGCGCCTGCTCTTGCCAGCAAATGTTAACGGTATTTGCCAGCAATTCAAGTGTAAAATTTCTTTTAAACTTTACATCTCCTGTTAAATGCAGTCACACGCTGCATGTCATTCCATTTCGTTTAACATTAACTGAGTGTCTGTGGATGTGTGCGATTTGGCTCTTTCACAACAAACCGGAAACGGTTCGTTCAACTCATCTAACGTTTTAGTGCAATTTCCATTTCATTTTATTGCTGTAGAGCATAGCGAAGGCACAGCACATCAACTTGTACCGCTACATCTTCAATTAAATGGCAGATTTTGCATTTTTGCCTCAGTCGTTCGCCGTTGTTTTGTTTTTGTTCGAGTGTTGTTTTTTGGAACAGCAAAAAAAAAAAAATAGAAGAAGAAAGACGAAAGCACACACTTGTTTCTCGTCGTTCGTTGTCTAGGTCAGTGGTAAAATTTATTTCTGTATGTACTCGTATTATTTACAGTGCATTTTCAATGTACTTTTGCTTGCGTATATGTGTGTGTGTGTGTGTGTGTGTGTGTGTTTGTGTGCGTGTGTATATCATAATAAATTGATGCGTTTTAAAGTGTGCGTAGAAAATTTAATATACAAAGAATGACTGCTCACAGCAGAATTGTAAAATTGCAGGAAAGAATTGTAATTTTGTACTGTTACAGACACACGTATGCACATGTTATTTGGGGGTGTGTGTGTGTATGTATGAGAGTACTTACACCCACATCTGTGTGTGTATTAATTTTGCACTAAATTTAAGTTACAAACACTTTTCGGAACTACTTAAAAATTAAAAATACATGCATTTCTGATTTATAAAAATTTTTTTAAAATTAGTTTATAATTATTAAATAATCGTAATTGCTCTTTTATCTTTTAATAGAAGATTATGAGTTAACAAAATATATTTTAAATTTTTATGAGAAAAAAAGCAGTTATTTTATTTCTTTTTTTTTTTTTGTTTGTGTTATTGTAGTACATTTTAAGACATGAATATGCCTGTAATTTTGTTTCAGTATGACACACAGATTTTGGTGAATATGAATGTGTGTTCTTTGATCTACAAATTACTTCCTTCTAAAGGACTTTGAGTCTCAAGATTAAAATTGTACCTCAATTTAATACCATTAAATAAAAAAAAATTCTATGTTAAATATGATAAACCAGATCACGTTCTTAATTCCCAAGCAAATGATAATAATAAACTTAATGCTTCACTAAAACCTCTCCAATCTTGATTTCATTCATATTCAAGTGAAAGCAATTCATTCACAAAATTTGTTGTTTCTTTAAGAAAATAATGCGATTGTCAAACTTAAATCTTAACAATTTTTTCTTTACTATGACTCGTATTTGCATAAGTCGAGCATATTTGAAATGATTTGTATTAATTAGAAGTTAATAAAATCCACATTTACACACACTTCAAGTCATACTGATATAATTTTGCTAATTTGCTTAATAAATACGGAACCGGGAAAAGATTTTATATAAAATTTCCACATTTTTCTTGTCATTAAAAGGCTCAAAAATTAAGCCACCTAACAAGTGGGGATAAACAAATATATACATGATTACAAATGATTAAAGTGTAGCGGCTTTTGAAAGCAGCTGTTCTTCTCTGCTCTTTGAGTTGATTACTTAAATATTGATGTTGACTTTTCCTTGTGCTTTGGAATATTCAATATGTCTTTCTAAGTTTAAGAAACATTTTTCTAACAATCAAAATTAAATTCCATATAAAAAATAAATATATTTTGAACATACGAGGTCTGTCCTAAATATGAGGTTAGTTTTAATTTTTCTCAAAATTGTTTTATTTGTTCCTCAATTTATATTTCATTCTTCGTAGCGCACTTGTGAGAGCAGCAGTTCTGAAATGCAATTTTTGGTGTGTCCTTGAATTCTCTTCACGATTCGGTGTTTATCCACTCAATGGTCGCGAAAAGCCTTCCATTCATGAATGGCTTTAATATTGGGGGTAAAGTAATATTCACAAGAGCTAAATGATCAGAATACCCCACACTCTCCTCCTTCGTCGTTATCGGCGACGTATAGAAGTAGGAATCCCTACCAAAAAAATTCTATATCTTCTCATCTGACTTCTCAGCACTATTCTTTCCATTTTAGTTCCGAAACAATACACCGCATATGTAGGGGTCCTATCCCAAGTGCTGGTACAAGAAAAAATAAAAATCAATAAAAAAATAAAAATCAATAAGAAAACTTAATATAAATTATCATGAAATACACTGTGCAACACAATATAAAAGCAAGTGTTTGCTATCAGAAAATGATAACGCACTGCTTGTGGCCACAAATTGCGGATCTGGACCTGGACCATATGTGGTTCCAACAGAATGGTACCACTTGCCACATAACCAACGAAACAAAATAATCTTTCGAGCGAGAACTTCAATGGCCGTGTTGTCCTACGATTTGGCACAGTTAATTGGCTGTCACACTCATGTGACTTGACGCCGTTGAGCTTCTTTCTTGGTAAATATTGAATAAAAAAGTTTGCGTCAATCACAGTTGCCACTGTGGTACAATTGAACCAAAAATTGTTGTTTTTTTACGTTTGGTTCGCTGGTTAATTTTTTTCTTTTGTGAAAAGTTAACGATTATAATACAAAGAAATTTTGAAAGTGTTATCATGCCTGTAAAAATGTATTTACGAAAATTATTACTCTTCACATAAAGTAAAAGATTTGATTCGTTTACAACACTTGATTATGACCTACCCACAGTAGTAAATCAAAAAGCTATATTGGCAACACTGATAGATTGTTACTTTTGTTTATAAGTTAGAAATTGACAATTTGACTTCAGTGTAAAAAGTATTGTATCATGCTGGTATGCAAATGAAATTGAAAAAATTGGTTCTCCTTTGTTATTTTGGTTCTTTTTTTATGGATTTTGGTCCCGAAGAAAAATTTAGAGTGGCAACCGTGGCGTCAATAGCCCAAGAGCGATTCAAGAGCTAAATAATTCCGCAAATTAACGGTTCAATTATGTCTCAGAGCGATTGAAAAAATATATATGGACCCTCGGGTAGAGGTAAAACACCGAAGCCGTGCCGAGTATTCGGTCGATATTTTGTTGCACACATAATTGTCCTGGATCCTTCCACCATAAAAAAAAACTATTAAGAAAATTTTCAGAAAACTCATTTTGTAAATTTACAATCAACATCGCCCATCATGGTTGGGTTACCCTTTAATATTTATTATTAATGGTAACTTCTTTTCTACAAAAAAAATGCAGCATTTTGTACACTTTTTAGTAGAAAAGGGCAACATTGTGTCATTTGAAAATAAAGAATATATTAGAAATTAATCGCACATTCCTTTCAGAAATAATTTAAAATTATTTAAATTAAAGAGTCAACAACAATTTATGTTTTTTAAACTCCTTCAAAATGCCACTTTTTTAGAAAAGAAGTGGAAGAAAAGTTGCATGTTTTCCAGAAAAGAAAACGCCCTAAATTTTAGGCAGGATCTTAACTAAAAATAACTTTAATTTGAAGCGGATATTTGCTTCTTGTCTCAGCGTTACATTTTCTAATGGGAAAAAACGGGAACACTTTGTTTGGTGAAGCGTCCATTGGAATCGAATATCAACAGACCCTACTCTTTCTTTTTTACTTCAGGGTTATCCCCCGAGTGCTGGTCCCACTTAAAAAACAAACAAAAAATCAAAAGAAGATCCTTTTCCATAAAAAAAAATTATTTGGAGTCTTCCGAATGCTTTTCATGCGACGACTTCCTGGCATTTTCTTTATTGTCCTGCATGTGTGGTTCATACTTGCACACGTTTGTACAAGTGTGTTTGTGTATGCACATGTATGTATGTGTGTGTTATTTTTTGCTTTAAAATCTTTTTTTCAATTTGAGATTTTGTTGTTATTGTTATCGTAACTTCCTGTTGTTGTGTTTTGTCATAAATTGTAACCGTGGTCGTATACCAAAATACAGACAATAAAAACATCAACATCAAAAACCCAAAAGTAACAAACACCAGCAGTTGCTGTTATTGTTTTTTTTTTTGCTGTTGCTTGTTATTGTTGTCGTTGCTGTTACTGAACATACAATTTAACAAACAGTTGGATGTATTACAGAGCGAGTGAGTGAGAGAGAGAGAGAGAGAGAGAGAGTAAGTGGCAGTATCAGTTTATGTTTAATGTTTTCGAAAAAATGATGGCTGTTGTAACATGTTGTAGGGGGCTTAAATTGTTGCTTTTTTCTCGTTTCCTTCTAATAAAAAAACAAACACAATCATAAATAAAATATAGTTTGAGTGTATGTGTGTACTTATATGTGTATATAATTTCAAGTAAATTAAGGAATATTGCAGTGGCTAATCGAGCAGCTGACTGTGAATCTTATGGAAATAGTTGTTGTCACAGTCGTACATATTTAACACTCATTGACCTGATTTTTGACTTTTTCTTGTTGTTTCCAACATTTAAAGTTGCAGCCATAGATTTATGTTTGGCCGAAATCTGTTAATGACATTGATTTACAACTACAATCTTTTTTTGTTGTATTCTTGACACGTTTAAGCTAATTCTTTTGGATACGAGGTCAGTAGCCAGTTGCTTCAAATCTACAATGGAAATATGTATAAAATAGTGAAACCTTGTGTAGACCTGTAATTTGTAGTTCGGAGTAATGGGCCGAGGTTTAGAGGGACATGACTAGACATGTCTACACATGGCGATGACGCTATTAACTTTCGTATTATAATACATGAGGTGTATAGGGTTTTTTTTATAGTGGTATGAAACTTTGAAATGGAATAAAATAAGATAGGAATTTTTTAAATTGTCATGAAATTTATTTCATTCGACTGGCATTTTAATTTTAATATGACTTCTAGTATATGACCGCCATGGTCGTATATCGTCACTCCATATACGGCACTTTTACTTATTGACACATCTAGTCAAACAAAAGCGATGTTCATCAATAAATAAAATCCCTGCCATATTTATTTCGAACAGAATCATGATTTTCAAAATAAATCTGAAGCGAAATCAAAAAACAATTTGGAAGCGTTATTAAGACGTCAGTGTGCTTATGCTGCAATTCCAAATCATTCTAAACAAAAATCACTTTACAGCTGACAAAATGCCCGCGACTTAAGACAAAGTGTTGTCAACTTGGAGTTTTATATATCTGAAAAAATAGTTGTATTCCTCTACGAAGTTTTATGACTTTATTATCCATAATTTTAATGAAATTGTTACGATGAAACTTATTAATCAGGCCTGACTCCAAGTCTGCGTTATTAAAAATTTAATTTCTTTTAAGAATTTTTCTTAAATTTAAATTCTTATTAGCAGTAGAATATTTGGAATACTTTTTGATAATCGTCACACTAGCAGACTGGATTACTACCGATATCTGAGGCCACTAACCATCAGTGTTTTTTGTTAAACCGTCTTAAACAATATTTTTTGATGAGACAAATAAAAGAACAACAAGACAGCGCCGTATATCCGGTCCACTGACACGTAAATAATATTACTTCCACATACACACGCACACACACATCTACGTACTTGTGTTCAGTCCACTTCAAAATCGTATCGGAATTTTAACCGATTTTGAAATAATTTATAATGAAATTCCTTATCAGCAATAAAAAATAAATTAATTTTATCAATATTTATTTGCTTTTAGTGAAGTTGCAGCGAATTAATTATTCAAATCGCACGTTTATTCATACACAGAATTTAGGCAGCCTTAATTTTAAGAAATTTTTCTTTGGTAAAATGTGAGAGAACTTTCCCAGCTGTTTTCTTAACAAATAATAAATAACTTTTTCTTAAATCTATTTAAGTCTAACTACACAATTAAATACTTTCCAATTACTTGCATGCATCGACTGCTACTTTTAAATACTAAAACAGAATTAAGAAGCTACAAAACTACTTTACAAAAGATACGAAAAGAAAAAAAAATTAGATGAATTAGAAACCTGTAGACGATGTACGGGCGTACGATGTTTTGCGAGCTGGTGGCAAATCCGATGAATAGTTTTGGAAACGATTCGAGCAATTTATCGCCTGAAAGAAAATAAAAAATATATATAAATAAATTTAAAAAATATATTTCAAAAATTTCAGATTTATTTAATGAAACTGAAAGAGTGTTAAATTAAAATATTAAAGCGAATATATTAAAATTTAACCAGAAATAATTTATTTCTAAAGGGTGTTTTTTATAGAGTGATAAAAGTTCAAATCGTAATAAAACATAATAATACATTTTTGATATCAATGAAACGGTCTTTATTGGATAGACAATTTTATGACATTAATGTTTAAATATGATTTCGGCCATGTGGCCGCCACGGCTGGCGCGTACAAGGCGCAATCTGCAACACCAATTTTCACAATCAGTAACATTCTGACCACCATCGTTTTTGAAGACACATGGGTCAATGACTCCGCCAGCCCAGGAAGCGCACCAAACAGTAATTTTCTGCGGATGTAGTGGTGTTTCGACAAAAGCTTGTGGATTCTCGTCACTTCAAATGCGACAATTCTGTTTATTTACGTACCCATTGAAACAAAAATGGGCTTCATCGGAAACTAAAATTTTGAATGACGAACAGAATCATTGTGTTGATTAAAAATTTCCACAATTTGCACGCGTTGCTCTGCTGTAAGTCGATCCATAATGAAATTTCGAAGCAAACTAAATAAATGGGTGGTCAAATAAAGCAGTGATGCCAACTCAAAGTTGTATCACTCTATAAAAAACACCCTGTATTTATTATTAATCTTTTCATTTAGTTGCAATTTTTTAATTCTGTGATCTTTTTCAATTAAAAATTTTTTAATAGACAAAATTTTATAGTTTGAATACCTCGTCCCGCCTTCCAAAAAAACCTCCACTTCAACCCCACTGTCTTCAAGAACTATTCAAAATAATAATAATTTATTTTCCCTTTCATACCCGTCCATTAAAAAACAAAACAAAAATTACAGGCTTCAAAATAACTTTTCTTGTTTTCTAAAATAGAATAAAAAATCTCTAAGCAAATAAATTTGCAAGAATTATTGTTTTTTCTCTCACAACACACAAGGCCCAACGTGTGTGTGTGTGCGTGTGTGTATACAAATAAATCACACCTAATAAAAATTCAATAAAATATATCAATCGAACGTGGCAATTAAAATTTATAAATCATAAACAAATTTTTACCTCTTGATTTTATATGAATTATGGGAAGAATTTAACAAGAAATTTCCATTCAAATAAGACCAGAGATGTGGGGGGAGGGAAAATAAAGTTGCGAATAATATTTTTCAATTGTTTATTAGTTTCGAATACACAAAATTTATTGCTGTTTGTATGTGTGCGTACAAATTTAAATTTGTTGCAAATAAGGATTTACAAATTTATTCTTCTGAATATAAACTATTTTAATATTTTTATATAAAAACAACAAAGTCAGCAAATGGTTGTTGTTCATAATCTTTTTCTTTAAAATATTTTTCTTTATAATAAAGAATTTTCTATTTCGAAAAATAAGCAAATACTTTTAACTTTTTCAACCTCCAAAGACATTGAATGTATTAAAAATGTTAAACAGAGAAAAACTTTAAAGTCAACCAAATTGTTGGTAGAATTCGATTTCCAAAAAAAATTATATTTTTAAATTTTATACCAAAAACAAACACGACACTAGCAAACATTTCCACATGATGGTCGTGTTCTTATAAAGAATTATTAATAAATTTATTAAATTATTAGAAATTATTTTATTTCTATTGTTTTTATTGGCCACAAAAATTGTTACCAAAGAAATTTTTGCATAAACCAAAACATTTTGAATTGAATGTCAAAACAAAATAAAATATTACAGAGTGTCAAATACTGGTTACAATGCGTAAAATTATATTTTAATTTACTGAAATTGCAACAAACACACACACGCACGCACACATACACTCATATTTAGCCAATATTGCAGAATTGTTTTTGATTTACTTCTATGCAAAATCCAAAAAATGTACAGCAACAGATTCAGCTTAAAACTACGTGCATATGAAGATGCATCTGTATGCACATATTTATGTATGTGTGTTTGTACATTTGTAAATATATGTATATGTGTGTGTATGTGCGTATTTGTGTAATCATGTTTTTTATAGAGATATAAAACTCTAAGTTAGCAACACTCTTTCAACTGCCGGACAGTTTTTTATCTTGGACTGGCACTCAGGAGTGAAACTCACCGATGCAATTAAATGTGCCGGAACTAGCAGAATGGAAATGGTGTTGAGAGGACAGATGAAAATAGATGGGGAGAGATAATTTAAATTTACCCATTCTTACTTTAACGCCGGAGACTTTTTTGCCACGGCTACCGACTCTTTTAGTACTTGACAGTGTTGATCGCTGTCGTTAATGTTCAGCGATCAGTGCTATGCCTTCGTCATTGAGACAAGCCGACAGCAGTCGTTACTCGGTTGAACAAGCGATCTTGTGTTCACTACTTCAGAGAACACCGTCCTATGAAAATAGCCAACAAGTAGCGTAAAATAGCAGATATTTGTTTAATCGATTAATAGGCATAACCCCAACCGAATTATTCCTTAATCGAATAATGTATTGAATATTAATCGACAAAAATTAATCGAACAAATACTGTGGTATATAAACTATTTATTTAATCGATTAATAGGCATAACCCAATCGAATTATTCATTAATCGAATAATGTATTGAATATTAATCGAGAAAAATTAATCGAACAAATACTGTGATATATAAACTATTTATTTAATCGATTAATAGGCATAACCCAGTCGAATTATTCATTAATCGAATAATGTATTGAATATTAATCGAGAAAAATTAATCGAACAAATACTGTGATATACAAACTATTTATTTAATCGATTAATAGGCATAACCCAATCGAATTATTCATTAATCGAATAATGTATTGAATATTAATCGAGAAAAATTAATCGAAAAAATACTGTGATATACAAACTATTTATTTAATCGATTAATAGGCATAACCCAATCGAATTATTCCTTAATCGAATAATGTATTGAATATTAATCGACAAAAATTAATCGAACAAATACTGTGATATATAAACTATTTATTTAATCGATTAATAGGCATAACCCAATCGAATTATTCATTAATCGAATAATGTATTGAATATTAATCGAGAAAAATTAATCGAACAAATACTGTGATATATAAACTATTTATTTAATCGATTAATAGGCATAACCCAATCGAATTATTCATTAATCGAATAATGTATTGAACATTAATCGCCAAAAATTAATCGAACAAATACTGTGAAATAGCAAATATTTATTTAATCGATTAATAGCCATAAGCCAATCGAATTATTTGTTAATTGAATAATTTATTGAATATTAATCGCCAAAAACCAATCGATTAATCGAACAAAAAATGTGAAAAAACAAATATTTGATTAATCGATTAATAGCCAATCGAATTATTCGTTGATCGAACAAGTAACCGAACAGTAGGTCAGGAAAATTCGACACGTGACTGAGTGCGGAGTCGAACTAGTTTCACTACTTCAGATAATAACCGATTTGTGTTCCGTGTGTTTTGACACTTAAATATGAAGAGGCTGGCGTTTGATTAACGCTTCTGAATTGTGAAAATATATTTTGAATATCAGAGAAACTCACTTTTTTTTATATGAATACAACAATAAACAAAACTCAGTGACGATAATCTTCAAGTTCATATTAAGAGATTGTTACTTCCAGAAAAACTGACAGTTTTGGGTGTTTTATGGGCTGTTGGATTCATGGGTCCCCGCTTCTTTAAAAACGAAAAGAAAACATTGATTTGCTGCTCTCGTCATTTTCGCCAACGTTGTGTAATATGATATTAAACTTTTCAACACTCCACAATTTTAACTTGTAATATTAATATTTTTTCAAAAGAAATCAAAATAAAAATTCAAATCACTCAATAGAAAATTTCAAACTTTTTTGCTTAAAAAAATCTGTGATTTTAAATACACTCTGGTTCATTGATTTTTTTTTATATCCGTTTAAACAGTTTGAATTTTTGTTAATTACAAATCTTAATGACTTCAGCTTTTGTTCTGTAGTCGCTTAAAATTGCAACTATCGAGAGTCCACTGTACTAGTACTTCATTCATATCCAAATATGGGGTCTTTTATAAGTAAATATTTTCCAAAATATTCTTCTATGGACATGCAATTTTCGTATGCAAACAAATTCATTATTTTTACTTAAAAGCAGAGCTGGGATTTGCTTTAACTTAAAATCATGAGTGATTAGCATAATCAGGAATTGAATTTGATTGCACTTGAGATTAGACTGCTGCGCGTTGGGAAAAAATAATGTGGCTTTTTTAATGCTTTTTATTATAAAAACATGTATTTTTTGTGAACATGATAAATCGATTAAAAATAATTTTTAAGAAATTCTACAATTAAAATTTCCCATGTTCTAACCCAAATATTCCTATTAAAGTTGCTGTGCTTAATGAATTGATTTGTTTCAACGGTGTCTCAGCAAATCGTTCATTAATTTTTAAATATTTAATTACGTGAAATGTCCATTGAAACATTCAGTCTACACAATGTTGGCCATAAATGCCACAGAAATGAATATGAAAATTTGTGTTAATACACAATGACCTGAATCGGATGCTGTTTGGCACTTTAAATCGTTAATCAAGTGGGCCAAATTCAAAGAGCCAGGAACAAAATGGCTCATAATTATTGAAAACTTAAAAATAAATTATTTATGAAATTTTTTCTACTCTTCCACAAGCCCACACCCCCCATTGTGCAGTTATTGTTTGGAATGGGGGACGGTGTTAAATGAAATTTAATTTTATAAATCCCAACAAGTTGCTGAACATCTCGTGCATATAATTTCACACCTTTGAAACGCAATTAGTTTCAAAATATGTTTTCTTTTCAGCTAATAAACAAGCCAATTATAAATGTTTAATAAAACGTATTTTTGTGTTTGTTTGTTTGTTTGTTTGTTTGTTTCATTCTCCAGCTGTTTAAAGCAGACGAAAGCAGAAAATGCAAAACGATGGAAATTATTATTTCTGCCAACAGTGACCATAAATTGCAGAAACAACAAGATCTTTTGAAATTAAACAAATTTTTGAAAAAAGGTTTACAAAAACAACTCGTATACGAAATAATTGATGAATGATTGCAAAAGCAAAATCTGTATTTAAATAATCGCTTTTTAAATGCAACAGAAATAAATAATATTTTAAACAATATTTTGTATCGCCTATAAAAAGTTTGTGAGAGGTGACGGTAGTTTAACAAAAAATTTTAAGCTCTTTTAAGAGTTTTAAGCTGGTGGTAGAAGTTCATTTTAAAAGCTGTTTAGATTAGTCAACACACTGCTACTCTACTCTTGTATTATTGGCACGGGAATGGCATGTTCTGTTTTGTGTTTTCGCACACAACCCAGACGGAAGAGTTTTTAAAAATCGAAAATATATAATTTATTTATAATCAAAAGCTTTTAATATTTTTTCTTTTTTAATTTTTGTTGTGAAAAAATTGTGTTAAAAGATATTCAAAATATATTAAAAACTATTGAATTAATAAATAAAAAAGTTTTCCTTGCAGTTGATGTCTTATCAAAAGTTCATGTTTTTCATGGTATTAAAACTACTTTTATTTGGATATTTTTAGTTGCAAATTTTATAAAAAGAAATTTGTTTAGCAGATGTTGTTCTATCTAAAAAAAAAAACTCTTATTTAAAGCATTCGTTTTTATGACATCCTTTTCATATGATTCTGTTTTTTGTGGGGTGGTTTTTCGAAGAAAACTTTTATAAAAATGCAATTGTTTTCAAGGTTCATAAGAAATAGTTACTGTTTATAAACTGTTTACATCCTGTAATTAAAAATTTCTTCACTTGTGACTGTTAATGTTTCAGCATGCGATATGTATTTCTCAAACACTTATTTTTGAAAATAATTCCAATTTCTTATTTAATTAATTCTTTCAACAATTTATTGCGTTCATAATAAAAGTTGAGTTCGAATTTTGTGGCCGCGAACGCCCAATTTGCCATTTTGTGGAAAACAAAAATAAAACCACGTTCTGCCTCCACTCGTGATATCTATTTCGCCATAATTATAATAATAATTAAATAGATTGTTGCCACACCAGCATTTGAAGCACGAGCTTATTGCGGATCACCGTGTTCAGATAAAGACATGAGACACAAACTTGTGGGAGTTTAAGGAACTTTAAAAATTCAATTGCGTTTGTTTTTGGCACAAACAAATTCAGCAGCAAAAAAAAAATAATAAATTAAAAATAATAATAAAAAGTAGAGCGCATCTACAGTGTTGTGCAGGGACGATTAAATTCCACTTACCTTGTGAAATGCTTTGCGAAAATTATCCGATAAAAAAGCATAGAGCACCGGATTGATGCAGGAACTCGTGTACGCCAGCGTTTGTGCAACAATTTGTAAAATCACGGTTAACTTTGTGTCGGTTCGGTATATATCGAGCGCTTTGAGCAGCAGAATCACCTGCAAAATGTAAGATTCCATTAGTTAAATATTAAACATAATCTCTGCAGAAAGTCGAGCGAAATGTATTTATACATGAGTCGAGTGCACAGTGGGGTGGTTGCAATCATTTGTGTACATTTTCTTTTTACATAAAATAGTTACGAGTACTTTTAAAAGCACGAAATTAACGTGTTTAGTTGCCTTTTGGTTTTCGTTACATACGAGGCCTGTTCAAAAAACTAAAGTGAATTTTAATTTTTCTCAAAATATATTTTTTTTATTAATTAATTTTTATTTTGTCGCCTACGAAGTAGTCCCCTTCAGATATAATTCGAATGCTCTTTTTGGTATGCTTTTGGGTTCTCTGGGCAATTCTATTTTTATCACTTCAATCGTCACAAAACGACGCTTTTTCATGAGTCTCTTCAACGTTGGAAAAAGAAAAAAGTGTTGCAGGAGCCCAACTCTGATAAATTACGATGGTGTTTTTGCAGTCATACAAAGTTTTAGTCCAATTCCAGCAATTTCGTATTCATGCCAAACGCTTCACAACTACAACAACAGCAAAATAATTGCATGGCATGAGGCAAACGATATATCGACATCCTCGGCAATTTTCCTAATAGAGGCTCAAAGATTGTCAATTTCCTCAACATTTTGCTGGGGCATCCAGGACGAGTATTGTGTTTCACATTATCTTGAAATTTTGAAATTCACCTTATTATTTAACGTACCTCGTATTTTCCCAGCAATACATTAATAATCGGTTGGGTAAAGAATTGAATGCTACAGCAACTATTGCAGTGTAATTGGAATTAAATTTCAATATTATTCGATGCTGGAATTTCAAAACTGGCACATGGTGGCAACGCTTCGCTAATTAAAATTCGGTATGTCCAACAAAAAGGAATTTGTTTAAGCTTAAATCATAAATTACAATCTCATTTTCATACAATTCAATTCCAAAACAATTTAGTTTTTTCTTCCAACTGAGGCGGTATTTCTGAAATGTGGATTAAGTTTAAACTGAGTTTAACGTAGTCGGAAGCTCTAAATTTTCCGGCTCAATATGATGTTGCTTCATGTTGTTTCATTAAAGTCCAAAATTTTAGGCGAAAGTAGGCTGTTTCGTCAAAATTGCGTATACAAACTTGGTAGGGGCGTCACAAATCTGGGGCAAGATTAGCTAAACTTAGTTTAACTGAGATCTCAAGAACCAGGTCTGATTATATGAAATATTTCTTAGGAAGGCTTCTATTGAAGGAAGTTGTAATAAAAGGCGTTGGTCTCAAGTAAAAAGGCCCTGAATCATACAATTGTAGGTTTACAGGAGAGGGCAAAAACATAGCACAAACTGTGTTGATCATAATAGAGACAAAAAAACTTAATTTCGTAAGAGTACGAGTTAGTGTTTCTATACTTCAGACCATGTCTATAACCTCTACTTCAAACTGCAAAATTTCGATTGCAATAAATGGAATTATGGTTTATGACTTAGCACACACCCATAGTGCATTGATTGCAAAATGAGGCAGCAGCAGCAACTACAATGTTGAATCAACTTTAAGCCATCAACAAACAATAACAGCAACATCACACAATGCCAATACAATGTAACGCTGAATATCTGCATGTGCATGTGCATGTGCATGTATGTGTGTCAGAGCAAATTCAAATTACAAACACAAACGCACGAACAAAATCGTCACTTTCTCATGTTGTCTATTAGATGATCTCATGCCACTCCTCTTCGGTCCGTTCAAGTGTTGTTACCAAATATTTACACAACAGCATGCACACACACAAACACACACACCCACACTTTCTCACACCCACTTCAACAGAGTTTGGCAAGTTATACGTGTTTAAGAAGAAGAAGAAGAAAGGGAAGCAGAAGCAGATATAAATCGCCATCAACACAATGAATGCCACGAAACTCACCTGCACTGGCAACCATAATGATGCAAATGCAATCACAACAACTACAACCAAACGTGTCACACGTTTACGTCCTCTCTGCGATTCAACAGACATCCGAACACCACTGCCTTGTCGCCACAAACGAGTTATCATACGCACATACAAACCACTAATCACCATAAGAGGCAGCAGGTACGAGCTGGCAAAAAATATTATTTGATACGACGAGAGTGAAAGAAAATTATTTTCCATAAATTGACACATTTCGAATTCGGGAACGCCAGGGTCGTTAAAGCGCTGGAATTAAAAAAAAAAGAAGGGGGAAGTATAAAAAAGTCTGTTATTTAATTTCATTTCATTTTAGTCTAATTAGTAGACAGTTATGCACACATACATGCGTACGAACATGCACACACATGTATGAGTGTGTGTGGATGTGTGTGCACGTACGTACGTGCTGCTCTGTAGTGTGATTTGGACACGAAATTTTTAGATGTTCGTAGTTTGAACAAAATAACATTAAAAATTCCAGGATACTTTTTGTGGACACTTGATTTTTTAACATGCGATCACACACACACATTTACATTCATCGAGCCTTGGCTGCAAAGAGTTATAACTCAAAGTTGGAAATATATGAGATTTATATGAACCAAGTATGTTATTTTGGGCATTTACTATCATCCTTATTAATTCGGCGAAAAAATATCTCTCTAGACTACAGGGAAATTCCAGGGAAATTAAAATTTTTAAATTCTTTTTTCTCCGTTCTGATTTTATTATTATTCTTATTATTGTTATTATTATTATTATTATTGTATATATATATTTAGTTTAATCGTTGACCTGTTGTATTATAATAATCTTCTTGTTTTATCGTTCGGCTATAGGTCAGGTTCTTAAAAAATCAATAAACACTAAATATTTTTTGATTATTTAATCTTTATTTAATGTTATTTTTCCCAATATTTCGAATAGCTTCGCTATTCATCTTCAGGGGAACACTGTTGGGTACAAAACAATATATGATAAACATTAAAATTAATTTTTGATTATTTCTAATAAATTTACAATTACATACATGTAAATTAAAAATTAAATAAAATTATATTGAATTAACATATTTTCAATATGTCGATCGTCTGTAGTCCTTAGCTGCGAAAACTGAGTAATCAAAAAATATTTAGTGTTTATTGATTTTTTAAGAACCTGACCTATAGCCGAACGATAAAACAAGAAGATTATTATTATTATTATTATTATTATTATTATTATTATTATTAGTATTATTATTATTATTATTAGTATTATTATTATTTTGAGATATGACTTTATTGCAGCAAGGGCTCGATATGTTATTAAAAGTTGTGCCATTATATTTTTTAAACTCCCTGGAAATATTTTGATTTTCATAAATAATTAAATACTATCGAACTACTCAATTTATTCGGGAATTTACTGTATTTATTTTACTTTTATAATTGTGGTATTGAAATCATGTGTTATCATGTCATATTGCTATAATATTTTACACTAGTTTAAAATATGTTTCTTATTTTAATAAAATAAAATGTTTTCTACAATTCAATAACACAAACTTAATTCACAGACCCTGTTGTATCGTTTCAAGTTGTATTTTAAAACACACTTTCAAAATCTCCTTTAAAAGGAAATCAATTCTACAAACAAAATGTTTTTTTTAGTGAGATGTAAATTATTTAACAGGGGCCCACAGTTCAAATCGGTACACTGCAAACAATTTTTTTGAATTTGTTCGAATTCTAATTTTCAGTTTTTCTTTTAAGAAATTAATATTTTAAAATACAACTTTAAGCGATACAACAATATGAAAATAAATAAAAAATTATTATAAAGTTTTTTGAATCAGAAACTCATTTTGAAATTAATTCAAAACGCTGGAACTATAAATAAAAAATTTTGCAAATTTTAAGAAAAATTTAAGAAAAGTAAAAATTTTCAAGAATTTTCACACATTTAAAATGAAAAAATAACACAATAAAAATTCTAAATAATATAAGTTTTTTTCCACTAAGGCCTTGTTTCTGAGAGAAGGATTAATTTTAAACTTGGTTTAACTTAGTCGGATACTTTTAAAGGCGAGATTCGATTTTGTTCGTTATTATTTTCTTAAAGTCCAAAATTTTAAGCAAAACTATGCTGTTTCATAAAAACTTTATATATAAATTTGGTTATGGCGGCCCAAATCTGTTGTGAGATTAGCTAAACTTAGTTTAACTGAGACCTCAAAAACCCAACCTAAATATTTGAGACTCATGACAAATTGAAAAATTTTGCACAATAATTTACAAGAATTTTAAATAGGACAAATTCAATAATAGAAATTCAAAACATTTTGAAAACCAACTGAAGTGGAACCGTGTAGAACATGTACTCACACACACACACGTACAATTGAGATATTATTTTACTTGTCTCACTTGTTTTTGGCAGCTTAATATCAACTGCTTTTCTTATCACCTGAATACATTTTAAAATTGTTCTAAACAGTTACATTTTTACGTTCTATTACTTACGACTTTAGGACTGGCAAGTGAATACCCCGTATATAAAAATTATTAGAATAACAACTTTTGAAAGTAATATAAATTACATATTCGAGTAACATTGAAAAGTTTTCAGTGTTACAAAGAAGAACAAAATTGATTTGAAAATTTTCACTCAAAGATATCCGCACTATCATATTTTTCAAAGTTTGAAAAAGCGCTACAAAATATACTTATTTTATGAAATTTCTCAATATGATCATTAATAACTTTAAAAATATTTTTGCACATGATTACATTTCATTAACGAAAATCTCACTAAAATCAGCGATTTACTATTTTTTAAATAGCAAAAAAGGCCACGGTTTTGTAATTCATTCTAATTGATATTTAGACATGTTCGCACTACCGTCCGTTATTGGCAGTGAACAATAAAATGCTAAAATATTTAAATATTAAATTAAATACCCACACAATGACTGATGATGATGGTGATGATGATGATAAGTACTCATGAATGTTCGTACATATTTCATAGTTTATTTCATTAAAATATATTCAAATATTTGATATATTTCAGCATGTACGCTACCGTGGGGCAAAATAAAGTTCCCGATGTATTAATAGAAGCAAAAGTGACACAAAGCCCCATAATTTTATCGCAGTAACGAAGTTTTAACAACTGCAACAATTCTTTCATTCGTGCAACTATATTTGAAACAAAAAGAAAATTCCAAACTATACGAGAGAAAAATAGTTCTTTCTACATCGCGAAATAGTCACTGAAAGTTTAACTTTAAAAAGTCTGGTGTAGCTACACCAAAAATTAAGTATCGATTTCTAAGACCGAAAATCAAAATCGAAAGAGGGTGAAATATTCGATGATTTTAATCTTAAGCAATTTTAAGTAACATAAAGCAAATAAAATATTTTCTATTAAAATATTTCTGAAATAAACCCACTGATAATTGTTAACCAATTCTTACGAACACCAACCTGGTCCTTACTTTACTGATTTAGTGCTGCCAAGTTATATATTGAAAGCAGCTGATGACACCATTTTATATTTTATTTCTTACAGAAATCCTTCATTTAAATAAAAACAGCTGTTTGACAGGTACCATATTTTATTCTGATGGAATTTATTCGCCATACTGTGAGTTATATCATGAATAATTTATATTTGTAGTTCGAATTGATATATAAATATAATTTATATACAAATTTCGATCGATATAGAATTATTTTTCTTTAGCTAAAATAGTCACCATTATGACTCGCCCAGAAAATATGCATGAGAACCACTCTGTTTTTTTAATGATTTCTAGGGTCCGGCTCAAGGCACTTTTTCAGATCGAACCCCATCGAGGGTAAATTTGGCAAAGTTCTGTCAAAGCAGAACTTTTTTCAATTGTACTTTTTTTAAGTTTTATTATCTAAAACCAAGTAAATTTTAGGGAATTTGTAAAAGCTCTTAAGTTTCTTAATTGACTTTCCTATAAATTTATAAAAAAATTTTGGGCTAAAGAAGGCTTGGCTGCTTATATTTTTTGTTGTACTTTTTAACAACATCTGAAATTAGCACGGAATTCGTAAGCCTTTAAATTTTTTAGTCATTTTATTTTTTCATAATGAGATTGTGTTCCTATAGTTTTCACATACACGCACACACGCACACATACACATATAATAATGAAAATGTTTTAGAATCAAAAATTTCCAAGTTCGCTAAAAATTTCGGACAGCGTAAATTTCTGTTGAACTCCGAGGTTGAAACCCTAGTATACGGACGGACATTTTCCAGGCGATTAGAAAGTGCCAGTTGTGACATCCTTAACTAATTTTCAAAATGATTTTTTTTTGTAACAATGTTTTGAATAATACTTTTTTTTATTTAATGCTTCCCTAAGAAATTGTTAGTGGATATCAAAATTACTTTTGTGCTCCTGAACCACTGTGCAGCGATTTTAAAGCCTTTTGAAATTCGTAAAGACTGTTGGCAGTATTTGCACACTTCCCCTAATTTAATTGCGAAACAAAAGGAATTATTAAAATCTTTCGTAAATAATGTTCATAATTGCGAAATTATCAATATAAAACATTCAGCATTCAACAGTGTAAAAATCGCGCCGGCGAGTGCAATTTCGTTATCGAACAGTGTAAATATTGAGGAATTTATGGAAAAATATTTACATAGTTTTTTGTTATTGTTTTTGTTTTACGTTTATTATTCTCCCTCCTCTCTCGCCTCTCACCCCACAAAATTACGGTTATTCAAACACGTACACGTATTTTCAAATACTGTTTATTGTACAAAAATTAATGTTTATTCAAAATATCGTAAAAATAATATTTTTAACAATTTTTACGACTTTATTGTGTGTAAATAATAAGTGTATGGGAGCTCGTAAGTGTGTGTGAGTGTGTGTGTCTGTTATATGCAACAACAATTCATAGTTACTGCTGCTGACAATAAATATTTATTAAAGTTTCGTTACTGGCACCCTGCCCCCGCAATAAAACCAAACCGTTGCAATACATCAGGCAGCAAATTACTTGGGACGGGTTGATGGCATACGAGCATCATAAAATTAAAACAGCGTGTTATTTTTGGAATTAAAAATATAAACAAAATTGTGATTATTTCAAAGTTTCTCTAATACGATTAATTTATATGTATATATTTTTTTATATTATTGAAAATAAAATAACAACGAAGACTGCAGTTATTTTAGAGATTGCAGACACACGTTTTGAGTGTTGCAAGAAATACTAACATTTTACTAGATTAAAGCATTCAATTGATCCGTTTGTTTATTGTCGAGGTCCTTGTCTGTTTATGTTGCGACCATAAGACGATGTTTACAATTCTCTATGCAATTGAACTACTTGAGTGGGAATTTTCAAAATAAAATTCAAAAAGTTTTAAAAAATATATTGAAAAACTATTTGCT
This sequence comes from Linnaemya vulpina, assembly GCA_963675445.1. Classification (NCBI taxonomy): domain Eukaryota; kingdom Metazoa; phylum Arthropoda; class Insecta; order Diptera; family Tachinidae; genus Linnaemya; species Linnaemya vulpina. Next base: position 5,054,342 of record OY776277.1, read on the forward strand.
TAAGGGGATTTATTGTTTGAATGTGTGTGTTTGTGTGTGTGTTTGTATATCTGTACGCAGACTTCACTTTGAGTCCTCCGCTGATAAAAGAAAAATGTCGAGACAATTGTGCCACCCAGCATGTCCACATTGACCCCCAACAATAACAAATCTTTATGAATTTTTTATTACATATATTTCTAACTTCCCGCTATAATTATCCTTCTTTGGCCTGATCGATGACAATTTATGTTATTCATTTTGAAAAGGACTCGTTTCGTAGAAAATAAAAAAGCTTAAATTGATATCGGGTGTTTTTTATAGAGTGATACAACTTTGAGTGGGCATCACTGCTTTATTTGACCACCCATTTAATATATGATAGTTGCTTCTTGTTCAGTTTGCTTTGACATTTGATTATGGATCGACTTGCACCAGAGCAATGCGTGCAAATTGTGGAAATTTTTAATCAAAATAATGGTTCTGTTCGTCAAACTCATCCATTCAAAATTGTATTTTATTTATATTTAATTTTGAATGGGTACGTCAATATGCAGAATTGTCGCATTTGGAGTCAGGAGGATTTACAAGCTTTTGTCGAAACACCATGACATCCGCAGAAAGTTACTGTTTTGGCGCTTTGTGCGCTGGCGGAGTCATTGCCCCATATAACTTCAAAAACGATGATGGTCAGAATGTTACTGTTTGTGAAAATTGGTGTTCCAGATTGCGCCTTGTACGCGCCAGCCGTGGGGGCCACATGGCCGAAATCATATTTAAACATCAATGTCATAAAATTTTCTATTTAATAAAGACCGTTTCATTGATGTTAAAAACATATTACTATGTTTTATAATGATTTAAACTTGTATCACTCTATAAAAAACACCCGATAGTTTTTCCTTCTCTGAAGAAGCTTTTCGGAATCAAAACAACTTTCGAACGCGATTAATTTCTGTGACAGAACTGATAGATTGTGTTGAAATTCCGATTGACATGGAAGGCGGTAATTTGGCCCCTGATACTAACTTATAAAATACGTCAGTGGGGTTATTATTAATTTTTTGAAAACGATTGATTTATTCGGAGTCGTTTATAGAACAGCGCCGTATATCGGGGAGTTCTTTATTTTACCCCGTTTTGATAAGAGCGAGTTCTGATAAGATGTCGTGGTTTTGAGGTCCCAGGAAGCTTCCCTGACTAGTTCTAAGACCCCGCCACTATGTCTGTATGGGTCCGTGTAGGTCTGTGTTTGTGTGAGTGTTAGTATGTGACTAGTTTAAACCTTCAAATTTTAAACTAAAAAAGCAAAAAAGTCTACAATTATAAAAACAAATTTCTAATGACACCAAAACACCACTAATTCTGTCTAATTATGGCACCTGTTCCATTAACACCTCTTGAAGTAGCTACCAATTTCATTTCAACATACCACTACTCATGCACTACAAGTCTTTATGTAATTAGAAAACATACATGCACGCCTTTGAGTCATTGAAAACTTTTAATTAAATCGCATTCAGCAGGAAGCATAACAAATCCTTTATTAAATGCATGCATGATCTGAATGATTGTGAAAATGTATTTACAGGAGAGAAAATGGAAAATTCTTTTTTTTATATTCATTCATTTTGACTGAATGTGTACATAGAAAAAAAAAATATGTAAAACCAAACAGGAGATTTGCTTAAGTTTTTTCCAAAACGAAATGAGCTCAATATCCTTGAATCATGTCATATTCAGACCTGCCTCTTATTTAAGCTATTATTGATCGTATAGTAAATAAATTGAGCAATTAATAGTTAATTGTTTCATGTATTGAACCAAATTCTTCATGCAACTCTTGTGAAGAGCGTAATTATATTTTAATTGCCTCAATTAAGATGCAAGTCTGCCTATCCAACATAAACAAACTGCAATTTTTTAAATCTCTTATAGAATAATTAATATAAATTAAAGATAAAAATTTTATTCCTGCCATTTATGCTCCAACTTTCATGTCTGTGTATTTTAACGTCGTGTTTTTAGAAATCTTTCATGTTGAGGGTAAAAAATTGCGACTGATTTCAAATCAAAGGAATTTTTTTCGTGTTGGATTATGTTGAGGAAGGCTAAAAACTAAATTGTGCTATTAATCACATGAGCGAGGGGATAACATAATTAACATTTTGGGATTCACAAGTTCACATCTTTTCATTATAATTCTTAAAAATGAAATCAGAGTATTAAAAACCACTTTGTGTTATATTTTTAATTAAATTATTTTGTTTTCTTTTGCTGCCGCATCCACCAAAATTTCGATCCAGATAGTCTTCACACTTAATGCTTATAAATACTTTAACAAAAAATTAAAAGAATATTAAGAATATAATAAAACTCATATAAAACATCTGGAATTAATGTTTACATGCTAAAAGGGAAAGCATGGCAGTGGTTAAGCTCTTGCACAGTGGTTACGATTACAAGCGAAATGCCAAACAAGGAGATTCGCGAAGGTTAAATTAGTCTTGCCATAACCATAACAATCATAATCGACAAAATCGGTTTCCTTTGCTAATGTCAATAGTTTTATCAAGTGAAATCAAATACAGTGTTGTCCATAAGATTAGTTTCCGCCGGTTTTTATAGCGGTGTTATGGTTCATGTTCTTGTTTCACAATTGCAACTATTAAATTGGGGGAAAAAATTATCAATCGCCCATATTCTATTTGGCAGCGTCAACATCGTCGTCAATATTATGTCAACATCACTTTTACTGAACATCAACACCGCGTCAACACTAATTTGATATTCTATAAGGGTTGAAATGTGACGCTGCCTGTTTATCGATAATTTAGATACACATATCTAATTCTTGGAAGAACAGTTGGTTTACTTTGTTTACAATTTTTGTGGAAAATTTGGTATAATATATAAAGTTCAACCGGACCACTGATTGTTTACTCTCTTTTGAGAGTTTTTGCGTTTTGTTACAGAGCATATTTTGCTCTGTTTGCTGTACCTTTTGCCATCCATCGCCATATCTTTGCGGTGGTCCAAGAGCATATAACATTGTGGAAATATTATCCCCATTTCCTTAAAACTATTGGGTACAGTGCCTCTGAGAAATCCCCTTTTTAGTTCAGGATTTTGTTCCATCTCCTCCACCAATTTTTCAAATTGTTTGGGATTTGTAATTTTAATTTTATCTTTATAAATTTTTTTCTTTTCAAAACAACGCAAAAAAATTTTGTCAACACAACACAACACAACACCAAAAACATTGACGACAAAATCAGAGTCAATATTGAACAGCATCGCCGTCACATTTTCATAGAGAATATAAAAAACATGTTGACAGTAATCGCTAACTTTCAATATTGACATTGGGAATGTCGATTTGCCTCAAAGACTAAAAACAGTATTGTGTTGCATTGACGCTGCCAAATAGAATATGGACGAATAATAAATTAATAAATTTTTTACGGTGGGATATTTCGTGTTAATTGTCTTGAACGTCAGCCTACTATATTATTGAAAAAAAAAAATGGGAGTGGCAGGCAATGAATATCCATTTTCTATATCAATAATTTTTAATCAGTGATTTTGTTATAAAAAATATTTAATATAATATAAAAAAGAGTGAGATAGATAACATCTTGAGCTTTATATTTTATTCGCGTAGAGTTCCGCATCATGCCATATGTTGTTTCAACAAAATGTTTAAATTTATAAATTTTTCAGTGTCTATAAATGCTTAAACAGAATATGGGATTATTCGGAAATGCATCACTGATGCATTGCATGTGCTGATTGCCATCATCTGGTAACACTGAAAATGTGTTGGATTCTAAAATGCAACACTGAAGATTTGAAAAGCAAAACAACATCAAACACTAATCAGGGAAATAGTTAATACACCGAGTGAGTCAGTATTTAATTTGTTATATATTTTGTGAATTTATTGTTGTTTATATAATTTCAGAATAGATATAAACTGATATCAGTTGCAAGGCAGCTCTGATTCAATTAACATAAAAACTCCCTCGTTGTTAATTATTTTTAAGAGCAGCCGGATCACTGATAGTTTGGTCTCTTTCGAAAGTTTTGCGTCCCATTCGCACTAGTTAACTTTAACAGCTCAGATAACTGTATAGGATTCTTCGGAGGAACTTTCAGTGATTAATTACGTTGCCACTTCTTATGTGAAGGTATAAGTCGGGAACAGTCAGTCACAAAAACAGATAAAAATAAGAATTAAAAACATCGCCGACATCTGGTCATATTCCCCCGATATTTTTTAAATTTATTTTTAAAGCATTTTCAAAACAAATAAATGGATGTCCCCGCCTTATTATAAGCATTCGTTTGGATATGCAGGAAGAGATTTCTTAAGTACGGCAAAAACGTCAGTTCTCAATAATCAAATGATTTGTTTTTGCCAGCTGAGTAAAGTTATCGCACATGCTAATCAGCAGCGTCACAGGGTTGCATTTCCAAGGAGGCTCATATTTTTTACTTGAAGTCTGAGAGAGCATAAGAAAAATGAAAGCCGAAATAAAGTAGATTATATTTCGCGTATAAAGACAATTTTCTCCGGTAAATATTGTATGAAATTTTTTTTATAAAATAATTTTTTTGTTTGCTTCCACTGTGCCATGAGCTTCTGAAATTTTGTTGTTATTTTTGCACAAAAATATTTAAAACATTTAACAAAATCTTATTAAGAGGAATTTATGGTTGAGTGGAATGATATTATCAAATTGCAATTTGTAACGTGTTCAATTGATGGTGGCTTGCGAAAATGATATTTGAAAAAAAACAATTATTTTTTTGATTAATTGCCGCATGTTCTTTAAATTCTTAGTAATTAAGTAGTTAATCACAAGCACACTTTTAAACTGACAGCTTTAGTTGTTACACAAAATGGGTCTTAACCACATTAATTCAACAGAGAAACAAGTTGTTACCGTGTATGCAGGCATTACAAGTATTCAATTTGTAGCAGCGTGTTCGAAAAATATCATTTAACGTTGTAATAAATATTGTATTTTGCGCTCTCGTTACTGTATGAATCAAGTAGTACTCGTATGTTGTTACAAGTTGTACATTAAACAAACGTATACGAACGCAGCATTATGGTAAGTGTTTCTCATCGTATGTGCTGCATTCACACACACACACACACACACGTGTGGTTGTTGTTGTATGTCAGTCTGTCGTTATACCCTTCGGTTCGGTTCGCCTGTCTCGTATATTTAATAAACTTGCAATTATCAAATGTAATGCAATTCACCCAATAAGTCACTTCACTGTTTGGCCCCCTTATTCTGTAACGTCGAAGTCACCTGAAGATAATGTAGCAAAATAGGACCCTCCTGTACTCCACTTCTCAAACAACTTACAATGTCCAACCAGCTCTTTCTATATCCAGTTACAGACTGTCAGAAGTAGTTAATTGTTGTCCACAAGGAGTAGATAAATTTTTGATATAGTCGTGACGTGACGTTAACAGATAGTTATAGAATAACATAGATTATTTTTACTATTTTACATACTTCGAATATTAGCGGCTTCTTTGAAAACTCATTTTCTTCACTGGAGCAAGGAAAAAAAATCCATGCAATTATTTACCGAATTCTTTCATACGGAACCATAAACATGAACTGCCGGATTATATTTATTAGCAAAACTTCCTTATTACCGGTAATGAGAGAGTAAAATGAATACAACAACAAGAACAACAAAAATGTATTTATAGAAAGTTTAAACACTTTCCCATAGAAGTGCACACGAGTACTTGTGTTTGTTAAACACACTTGTAAAGCAGACTTTAAGTACATTTTATACCAGTTTAATACCCTTCAAACTAACACTTGCAAAGAATTCAAAATACAAGCATTTACAAGTACAACTGCAGTTTTCATGCACAACCGCGTATGTTTAAAAGTTGATATATTTTTGAAGAGAGGTAAAAGAAATTCTATTTAATTTTGCACAGTTTTATTTCAGGGGAGTAAAGAAGTTGTTGTGAGATGGAGGGTTTATCCAGCAAGCAAGAGTTTGTTCAGTGGGGGTATGCAAATAACTCCGGCTTTAATTGTCTCTAACACCTAAACATTTGTAGGCTTTGCAACAACTTTTGTAAAGTTTCAAAACGACTACAAGATATAATAAATAAAGTAATTGAATCTAAAACGGATGCAGGCTTTGTTTTATATGTACTTATTTTCTGTATATAATGGACATATGCGGTTATTGCTGACAACCATATATATTTTATTAGGTGCTTAATTTTTCATAAATAGATTTTTTAGTTTATTTATTTGCAGCAAATTAGATTTATTTGAAACGATTCTCAAATAATGGGAATAAATAAAGAAACTTAAAAAATATAATAATAAGCAAAAAAGCACATGATAAAGAAAGTGTAGCGGCTTTCGAAAACAGCTGTTCTGCTCTGCTTTGTAGGATGGATATTTAGATATTGTCGAAATATTTCTTTTACCTCTAAATATTTATCAGGTCTTTCGAAATTCAACAATTTACTGTCACCTGCCCATTCAATTTTAATTGAATACAATTAATTATAAATCAAGTCAATCAGACTTACCACAATTCCATGTGACATGGTTACCGGCAAAGAAGCCGTCAATATCACCGCCCATATGGCCATAATACAAATCTTTGTGATTTTTTCCGTACGCAACATACGCGACCGTATGGGATGTACCACAGCCAAGAAACGATCAATTGACATTAAGACCAGCGTATAGATGCTCGTAAATGCTGTTACAACAATCAAATACTGTACAATACGACACCACAAATCACCGAAAGGCCAAGTGTCGGCCACATAATCGGCGGCTGTAAAAGGAATACAAAATACCACAAATAGCAAATCGGCTACGGCCAAATTGACAATCAATAAATTTGTCGTTGAATGCATTTGTTTGTTCAGACAGACGACCAGTATGACCAAGATGTTGCCAAAAAAGCCAGTTACAGCAATAACTCCGAAGCACAATGGCACCGTGACACGCACCAAACTATTGATTTCGTAAAAGTCATCTTCGAAAAACGAATTCGTTGAGATGTTTCGTGCAAAGTATGAGGTGAGGGGAGGAGCGGTAGTCGTGTGGTTTTCGAATGTAGACATTTTAATTGTTTTGTGGGAGATTTTTCAAGTTTTTTTTGTGAGTAAAAGGAATGTTTTAAGGAAACTTTTGTGTTTTACTTTAATGGTTTAGTTTTGGTTTATTTTAATTAAATTGCATTTTATTTGTGCAATTCAGTAGCAGTCATTGAAATTTCTGTTTCTTAAACATTCAAAACTTTTATTGATTTTCACGTTCAATGTGATATTTTTGTTCTTTGTAACACCATTTCCCACAGAATTATATTTTATATAAGTTTCTATGTGATTTATTATATTAATTGAACATTTTGTTTCCCTACTTTAACTGCAAGAACACTCATAATTTTTAAAATTCTGTTTATAAATTAATTTGGAATTTGTATCTGACCATCTTATTTATGGCCCATAATTCTTAAGGCCTATAGTTTTAGTTCGTTCTAATTTAGAATTGTATCAACTTTCGGAATATGTAAAATTTTATAAAATTAATTCTTATCAACACCAAACAGCACACACGCAATATTTAATTCAACTGAAATAAATTAATAATCCCTAGAAATATTTATCCACTGAAACTGATGAAACAAATCACATTCAAATCATTGAACTCTCTTCTCTTCCTTGACTAATTCTCTTCTGATTTTCTTGCTCTTTGAATTAGACCTTCGAACATTCATGATGCATCACGGTTTTTAAATTTTTACTTAAGGATCAAAAAGATCAGGGATATCCTTTTAAAATAGTATCCTTTTTTGGATGAGTATGTCAGTAATCGGTGACAGTTTATGTTATTCATATTTAAAAGGACTGGTTTTATAGAAAAATTTTGATTTTTCAGATATATTTTTTTATAGTTTAAACATATTAAATGACAGTTCTATCACTGAAATTGTTCGGAATGCTTTTGAATCTGAAATTAATTTTCAAGGATTCTTCTTCAGAAATTGATCGATTTTCTCAATTCCGCAAATTTTGACTTAGAAAAAAAAATATTTATGACATGAAAATATAAGCACCGTCGTCTCGGAGATTTGCTTCCTGGGTCCATGCGATATCCATCGAAATTTCAATACAATTAACATACAAATTTCGATCGATATCCAGTGCCGTAATTTGCCCTCTGGTCCAGTTTAGCATGGAGGCAGCTCTCGTGCGAAATTTTCTCATATGGAAACTGGTTTCACATTCACCAAGGCCACCTAATCAGTAAAAATAAACAAATATGTATGAAGAGTGATGAGAAAGTGCAGTGGTTTACGAAAACTGTGCTGTTATACTCTGCTGTGATTCCCCCTTTAATCCTTCGATTATTAACCATGTCTTTCGAATAATGTTATATTAGTTATAGTTTCATTTGATTTTACTATTTTTACGGTTAATACAAATTGTAGTTCCACATAAAAATATACTTAGGTAATTTCGGTCCAGTAATTAAAAGTGATTTCATTTCTCTGAAGATGGTTTTCAGAATTGAAACAACTTTCGATCGCGATCGATTTCTGTGACAGAACTGATAAATCGTATTGAAATTTCAACCGATGTAAAAGGCGGTACTTTGGCCCCTGATATTAATTTATAAAAAATATCAGAGGAATTATTATTTAGTTTTTGAAAAAGGAGGGATTTATTCGGATTTGTTTATAGAACCGCGTCATATTCTTATTATAAAGAAGAAGAGGAATGTTTGTTCCCATGAAATTTGTATTTCACACGAAGGGAAAAGGCTATCGAGAATCTCCCGTGAACAATATTTTTCTCTAATAGTTCTCATTGAATATAAAAACCGAAAGAAAGTTTAAAATATGTAGAAGTCTAAGATGTTGAGAGAAATTTTATTTTAGCATGAAACTATTCACGGTGAATTTATTTCCGATTGCAAATATTTGACAATTTTTCTGGATAAAAATACTAACGACAGGTGCGATTATGCATGATGAGCGGATCTTTCATTTAATATTAGGGAAAGGGATGGATTTGACAGCAGAAAGTGGCAAACTTTGAAGTAATTTGTAGCGAACTATTTATTGTTTTACTAAATTTAATTTTGATAATTTAATTTAATTTAATTCAATTATCACAAACCACTAGGAAAAGTCATCGTCGATTTCGCAATATGAAACCCATACTGCAGGGGTAAGATAGTTGTTTTCGAAAGCCGCTACACTTTCAGCACTGCTACTCACGTGTATTTTTGTTTACTATCACTTTTTCTAATTGTAACAATTTTATTTAACAAACCGATGGTGACACAACAACTGGCTTAACAGTATTAAATTTATTAAAGAAATATATATTCTATACAAAATACAACAACTGAACTTATTTTTATTTTCTTCCTATGAAATGCCACACAAACGGTTGACCAGTCCTAGGGAAAATATTATACATATATAAGAAACCTAGTTAAAGAGATCTAATTTACTTTTATTAACTGATTATATGACAATTTTTTTTTATAGAAATCTACATGATATATTGTGTACTGATTGGACCTCAATTTAGAAATATAAAAATATAGATAATTTTTACATGGGAAATGGTGTGGTTCAAAACATATTCTTCTTATACAAAATGTAAGAGTATGTGTGCATGCACGTACATGCATAAAACATATGTTATACTCCTTGTTGTTTGGTTTCTTATTTATTTTTGTTTTTTTTTTTTTGCAAAGAAGGTGCCAATTTTATGTGTTTATGTGGCAATAAACACTACGAACAAATATATTTGTAAATATAAAAAAAGTCCTGCTGCACCGTAACTAAAGCGCACAACACACACACACAAACACACTGATTGAAAACACTTGCAATTGCAAATCGATAAATTCAATTTGATTCAAGATTTTTGTTTGTTTTCAATCTTTCGTTTCTCACACTTAATAAATTGTCAAGGACATTTCAAGCCACATTTAACACCAAATTAATGTCTCGTGTTTTTAAAGTACAAACACAAACGATATGACACGCAAAGTCAAGTGGAATAGTAACGAATTTGTAACACAGAGATGCGCTGTTTAGCGATTGACACGATTGCACGCATTCTTGCTGTTCTGAATGCAAAAAAAAAGAACAAAAAAAAAACCGAAGTTTCCGTAACAATTTCAGACACACAACAACTCATTTAAACTGCTCCCGTTCATATCCAAAACACAACTGATACGTTGTTTGTTTACCTCTGGCAGCTTTTGTGAATTATAGAATTGGCCAAATTTTAGCCAGAAGCAATTCGTCTGATATTTTGCTAACACACTGCCAAACAACCAGTCGCTTAGTTTGGCAGACTGGCTGACCGGCTGACTACTTATTCGACCAGTAGATTCACTTTTTGGCTGGTCGCCTGCAGCGTCCAAAATACCAAAACTCAAAGATTAAACACTTTTTTCACACCCAATAGAGAGATCTTTTTATTGAATCTATTCTTTTTTTTGTTTGTTACTTTTCTTTCTTTTAATTATTTTGTGTGGTATAAAAGAAACGTCACTAAAAAGGTGTTTATTTTTTTGTTTAGATACGATTGGGGAAAACAACATGCCATACTGCACAGTGGGACTGATTGCTAACACATACAAATATGTTTAAATTGGAATTCTAATAGAACCAGCAGTATTGATTTTCGATGGACTGCTCCACTCTTGAGTGTTAATCTATTTACATTCGAGGTCTGTTCCAAAAATTAAGTAAACTTTGAAATTTCGCGAAATGAGTTCATTCGATTGCGGTTATTTTTCTAGTTTACGATTATGTGTTCACAGTTTTTAGTACTTGGCGTGTTTAGTTTCTTCATGAGAGTCGCAAAAGTTATAAGTTTTTCGTTTTTTCGGCACTTTAAGTTGGCTGCAGGAGGGTAACCTCAGATGTTTTATACAAAGTTGAAGACGAAAAGACGAAGAAAAAGGAAATTGACGAAAAAAAATTTCGCATAAGAACGTAAATACAAACTATTAGTCCCACTGTGTTTTTACATTTTCTGTTTTTTTCTTTTGCATCCAACATGCGAGCATGTGGGTTGTGCAGTTCAAAGATATGCGACAGCACTTTAGTTCGATGTCACTTTAGAGAATAGCGCTTGTACACTCGAAAAAATTACGCAGTTTTAAAGCAAAAACACATTAAATGTATTATAGAAAAGTCATAAATAAAACTTGATTCGCCATATTCATAAAAATTTAAAATGACTTTCAAAAGTATTTTGTTTAAGATTTGCCTTGAAATTTATTTAAAGAAGGTTTAAAATCGACTTTATTTTTTTATGAAAGTTTGGGGTACTGCAATGGCTTTCTAAGGTAGCGCTTTTCAGTATTCGCCTTAATTTTGCCTCGTTTAAAGTAGATTCCTAAATCTGTCTATGGATGAGAAGATTTTTCACACAAAAGCATACATATAAAACTAAATTTTTTTATTATTTAACTGGAACTCACCACGTTCTTATGCACACAAGTGAAAGTGATTGTTGTCATTCGTCTAATCGTGACTCGATTATGGTTTAGTCATGATAATCGAATCGTAGCTGTAGTCATATTTCCTAGTCACAGTGTAGTTTATTGGAATGCTAGTTCGCCGATGTCGAAAGCTGTCATTCGATCGCATAAAAAACTTTTCAAATAAAAAAAAAAAACACATAAAAAAAACTCAGTTTAATATAACAAAAGAATTTTGAAGTCATTCAATTCGTCATCTTATTCCTACGGCCCCTCCAGACCGTCATGCTTCAATTGTGCTAACGGGTTTAGGTCCCAAGTTATAGTTAAGTTCCAGGCCTGGGCTATTTATACCCGTTAGGCAGGGCCTATCTACAATAAAATAAATGCTAAACACCGGATTCGCTATTAATTTTAATTCACAAACATATCGTTGGGCACAAGTAGAAAGGACCCAACTCATATAATTGTAACTTTACAAGAGGATATAAAAAGACAACAGAAACTGTTTCGATCAGAAACTATAACCAGCAACCGTTTATAAAACCGTTATTTTTTATAGTATTAAAAAAAAATGTTGTGCTCAAGTGTATTTGAGTAAAATGGATTGGAATCGCTGGAGACTGAATTTCGTAAGAAGATACAAGTTAAAGTCAGAAATTGTCTTACATATTTTCAAATGTGTATTAAACGTACATGGCAAACAAATTTAAATTGTAATCAAACACTTTTTAATATTTTTATTTTATTTTTTTATTTTATTAAGAGATTTCGAAAATTTATCTGTTCTTGAATATAAACAAAACCGAAATTCTCATCTCTTATCTACTCACCGTCTCATGTGAGTGTGAATGTGCTAAGAGAGCTGTTTGGTGTACAGGTATGGAAAACTGAAATTTGGAAATAGAATTAATTTAAATAATTTTTAAATTATTTTATGTCGAAAGTGTCCCTGCCGCCGCTTATGCCTTTCAAACGTTTTGTCGATTCTATGCGTTTCTGAATTTAAAATTAGTTTTACATTATGAGCGAATTGTGTTGATTTGAGGATATCATTTCGCCGTGATTCCATTATGTTGGAAGTGATTTTGTGTTCGAACTCAGTTTGACGTCTCGTATTGTTTATTTTTTATGATAAAGAAAAAAATTAGTGACTTCTGTTACCAAGATGGTTAATCAATTGCTTTTGGTGTCAACATTTTTTATGCGTGTAAATGCCTGACTCATGCATGAGTCACGTGTAAATTAGGCATGAGTCACGTGTAAGTCAAGCACGACTTTAAGACTCAAGCTTCGAGGTTGCTTGTAAGACTTCTTACCTGATTTACTTTTTAATTACTCAGTTCCGAAGTCATTCAATGACAGCCAGTTCAGTGGAAACGTGAGGGAATTAGGAAATCATATTTTTTAATTAATAAATAATTATATTAATTATGTAATTATTAACCGTTCCTGCACTACTAATTATGCCCACAAGGTTCTGTTGTATTTCACCGTAAGTTTTAAAAGTTGGCCGCAACAAATTTAGAAATATACAAGCACATTAATAATTATTTCAAGGGGGCACGCCTCTGCCCCCTGCCATACCGGCAAGGTTTTGTTGGAACTTGTAGTTTGTTTTAAGAGTCATGTATATTAAACTCAGGGGGTACCACGGCATTAGATGAGAAGATCTAAACTCATGCACGAGTGAGAGGTTTAAAAATCACTGCGTAGTGTCACGTCGTAGCAACAAGTCGCCACTGTGTATCCAACAGTGTTGCACAAAACAAGTGAAAACTTCACTAACGTCTAAAACCAAAACGAAATCCAGTTTGTGAATAAAAAGTACTTGACGTTGGACAACCTCGATTTCACCCAAATAAATAATTTGCTAAAACATTTACAAGTGTAGCGAGTTTTCCATCCCTGCTGCTGTGTAAATTCGACCCACCTGCAGCACAAAGAACTCAGCCATTAAATCCATTTAATCTCTTGCAAAATACAAAACATTTCCAAGGACTTACAATGAATTTCTCTAATTGTTTTATTTTTCAATTTTAATCTTTTATTTATTTTGTATTTGTTTGATTAATTTAACAATCAACGAAAACAAAATAATTAAAAAGAATATAAAAGAAAATTTGAAATAATTATTCTGTATTCATTTCAGGTGCAAGAATATGTTGACTTGTTTGGAAATGTTTCCGTAATTCTCTGGCTGACGTTGACAAGCGGTCAAAACTTTCCACACTTTCAATCACTTGAACAAAATTTCAAGTTTCTCGAAAACATGTAAACAAAATGAATATTTTGTGTTTGTTTTTGCTATGGAAAAATCTGAGAATAAAAAATATTTAATATCGCATCCAAATAAGCGAAACGGTGGAAATATATTTTCCATAAATTTTAAATAGATGATGAATAAGTGCTGAAGTATGTTAAGGGGCATAATATTTTTCTTTCGTTATGTTTAGTTTTAGTTTTTATGGCTTTTGATGTGTTTAAAATAGGCAAGAATCGTTTTTCAGAGTGGGAGGTAGCGCAGAGCTATAGAAATAATGATAGTGGCGATTTGTTAAGAATCATAATGCAGGCAATTAATTCACTAACCTACGCAAGCTCACGGATCATTCACGAAAGAATCGAGCAGACGTCTGAGCAATTGCGAAATGCGGGTGCAGTTGCCACACTAGCAGGGTATTCCAACAATTAATGGATATTCGATTAATCGTTTAATTTGGAAGCGATTAGCTGTTCACATAATTTCGAATTTGTTACTTTTTTTATTAAGGAATTATTCGAATAATTTATGGCGATTAATCGAAGGTTTCTTTTTTCAAAGTATTAGATTTTTTATGTGTTTTTTTATTATTAAAAATTTGTAAACGACTAAAAATGGGAATTCTTAAAAGACTAAAAAAAGAACAGCTTTTTGGTATGAATTATAACGTTTTTTTTAATCGCTCTAACGTCAATCGTAATTAAAATAATATTTTCTAATGGCGAAATTATTTTTCGTGAGTCATCTTGGTTTAATTTTTAAAAAAATTCCCTATTTTAAAAAGGCAAAATATTGCCATTTTCGGTTAAATAGTGTGAAAAGTGCTGCATTATTTTCTAGAAAAGGAATCGAGATTAATTAAATTTTATAACAACTGAAGAAAGAAGCTTTTGTAAGCTAAAAATTCAACCCCATATTTATAACGAAATTATAGGTATTCCATAACTATTTGAAGACACATTTTTATGAAAATTTTTCTACGAAAATTTGTTTAGATAAAACACATTTCAAACTGATTTTAAAGTTGGTGAATATGGTCGTTAAAGTGCCTGCTTTTTTGAAAGATTATTTTAGAAGACTAACTTAAATTTTAATATTTTTTTTTATTTAAAAAGTTTTACTCTTTTATTATAAAAAGTACTTTTTATAAAATTGTTATGTGAATTTTAATAAAATATTTAGTTTAAAAATGTAATTGTTGATGTTATTTTTTAAACTAACAAACTAGACAAAACTAAAATTTATTCGATTAATCGAGCACTTTAATTTAGTTTAATTTTTAACTTTAAAAATGATATCATTAAATTAAATTATTTTTAGAAAAATACTTCATTAATAACATTATTATAATATTATATTTTTCGTTTAAATTTTTACCTCAAATAATTATTCGCTCATTTGATTAATTAGAACAACATCTTGATTAGTTGAATACCCTACCGACTATTACACAAAATTAATGTAAGAACTTGTTTTTTTTGCTTATTTATATATGCAGTATTTTAATAAAAAAAAATATGCGTTTACTGTTGTTGTTTAAAAACGAATAAGCAAAACGTTAAACGTTATCCTGCTGAGATGCAAAGAGATGTGTAAAATGGGTCACGTGCAACATCGTTAAAGTAAAATGAAAAAGAAATTAAATTTTACTGGTTTTTTACCTGTTTTTAATGAATAACATTCTCTAATATTTTTAAGCCTAAGGTCCTTTTATTTTAAAAAACTTTTCGTTTTTCTTCAATATTTCGTCACTTCTTTGTGTGACTTCTTCAGAAAACTGATGACCTTTTTTATTTTACTTTTTTTATTTTCTTTAAATTATTAAGAATAATAATTATTTGTGTAAATAAATATTATTGAATTGTTTGTATTAACGAGATATTCATAATTCTATTACCAAAACTACATTTATTCATCTGGCCAAATCAGAGCACTTAAACGGTTAAAAATCGTTACGTTTGCAGCGGAAGAAAGTCTATCAAATTTTCCATTTTTTATTGAATTCTTTATAAGACTTGACATGTTCCGCAAAACATCATTCCTTATAAATTTGTTGTTGTTGTTATTGTGTTATTTTTACTGGCGACCATTAATGACAATTAATTTCCAGCACAAATAATCCCAACAACTTTCTGCTGACGCCAGGGAATTTATCTACTCCAGTGAATAAAACTTCCTTTAGATGTCAATTCTAAAAAATAAACTTTGACAATTTACATGAAATGATTTACGAGGGACATGTTAATTTTTTATTTCGAGCGCCAAACACCAAACATTTAAAAATTCCTAGAAACGTTATGAAAAGGGTTAAGGGCCTTTCGACCACAAATTTCTATGCAAAATATATTTTGTGTTGTTGTATGCTCGACATGTTTACATAAACCCTTTAGCTAAGAAACAAAATTAAATTCCAACACCAAAGAACAAACACTTTTAATAGAAATAAAAAAAATATAAAAAATTGTGAAGTGATATGATGCCCAAATTTTATTTTTTATATTTTTTTCCAACCGTAACTTTTTAGCTGAACAAACAAAACAGTTTTACATGCGAAATTATCCAATAAAAGTAATTTATTTAAAATTTAATAAAAATAAAACTACAAAGCAAATGCGATAAAAGAGCAACTAAAATGCTTCCTAATGAATGTTATAAATCAATCTTATTAAGCAGCCATAAAATGGGAAGAAAAAGTCCTGCCACCACATCATTTAGCCTTTTATTTTCTACTCTGCTACACACACACACACACACCCACCCACACACTTTTACTAATTTTTAATGGTATTTGAGAAGGAAAAAATAAACTGTGTAACTTTAAAAGGAAACAATACCCATGGTAACAGGAGCAGCAGGGCAACATGGATGGATCCTTCCAACTATACCCGTTTACAATAAGAAGTTAATGACGTGTAAAATTGTTTAGGTATTTATTTATGTTTAGTGCTGCACGAGTAGACTGCAATATACCACACACCACAGACGCACACACCCACACACACATACGCACACATACACTAATCGAAGGACTTAAAGTTGTGCCCTTCTGGAGGGCTTCTGCAGGGCTTCTGCAGGGTCTGGACTATTCCTTTAAAAAAATAATATAAATAAAAATTAAATGCTAAACATATGCGAGGGGAGGTGGTGGAAGCAGCTTCTCTTGAGCTAATTAATAAAATAAATTAAAGTTAAATAATAGAAAGAAAAAGCTGCGATGAACTGGAATCCCTGCAAGGCGAAGCAGCAACTTAACCGGTCAATCTGTCTAGAATATTTTATCCCCCATAAAGCGGTTCACATAAAGCCGCAATATTTATTAAGAAGGAGAAATTTCCTGATTGCGAAAACTAAAATTTTGGCCATTTTACAACAACCGATTACATCTTTAAACTTCCAGACTTCTTCCTTTAGGGCTTTTTCCTTTAGGCTGAATTGCACTTGGAGGTCTGAATAGCCAGGCATTGCCCTTTAATTGAATTTTCTTTTCGGAACATTTCTTCATGACAATCCACTGAAAAAAATTCATGTGTCTCAAAATATGTTTCAATTTTAAAATTAAAAATTGCATCCTTAATAAGACACCAATTCCAATAAACTCCAGAAAATCTAGAACCTTAAGCAGAATATTTGACGGGATTGCTAACAGTTAGCGGCGAAATCCTTGCGCAAACTCATGGGAAATGGGCACCAGCGTATATGAACACTGAAGGCAGCTAAAAAACTATTTCGCCAGCCGTTCAGTGTTATCAGAGATGGATCTACTATTATTTTGTATGTAACATTTCTTAAACTCAAGCTCTTGAAGAGGATAGTCTGCCGGGTAAAAATATTCTTTATCCCATAAAAACTAAAAGTTGGACAGATGCTTGCATTTATTGTAGCATCCAGGTAATTCACTGTGGAGTTTCAAGGCTCCGCCCTCTCTAAATCTATTAGGGAATAATGCAGCGGATTGTACCCACTACTAATCACCCGACCCAGTCCTGCTGATACTCTCAAAAAAAGGATCATTTCTATTCTCCTTAAATGTCAGCGCTTAAAGCGCAGCCGCATAAGCAACCCAACCAACCACGCTGGCCTGTGATCCAACAGGGATTAAAAAATAAAAATTTAACTACTTTTGCCTGCTGACTGAGGCCTTCTAAAAGGCATCTGTACTCCTGTTCTCATTTACGGCGAACTATTTCACATGCTTTCAAATTAACACTCACACATAAACGTGTTTATCCTGTAGACAACACTCTCATGTAAATTATTGCAGCTATTGAGTAAAAATAAAATGAAAAGTAAATAAAATAAAAACGTAATAAAATTAAATAAAAAGAGATAGAAATATATCCTCATATTAAGAAAAAAAAAATATATAAATAAATAAAAAAAAACTTAATGCAAAACTTATATTCTGTTTATGAAGTGAAAAACTGAATTTACCGGGGAACCCCATTCGACTTCAATGCTTTTATGTGAACTGCAACACATTTTCTATTTCAGAGCATAACTTAAGGGTTTTTAGCAAATTATTTATTTACTTCCTTTCCGATAAAAATGCGAAAGTTTAAATATGTTTTATGAAGGTAAGTCAGAAGCAAGAAGATCAATAAGACTGGGTCAGATATTAAAATATTTTGTTAAACAAAAACATTCATAAAAAGCTGAACGTAATCAAATTCGCTGTAAAGAAGTGACTTTTTTAAAATTAAAATTTACATGAACAGTGGCACGGCTGAGTAATTTATTTACTTTTTTAATTTTTAAAAAATTATTTGTTGAAGGCCATAAATTGAAAATCTTTGTAGAAAGAAAATTCCTTTAATTTCTTGGAGAACTTTTTACATGGAATCTTTTATATTTTTTTAACTTTCTTGTATTTCACAATCTATAGTTTTGCTCGAGTTTCAAGGTCTATTCGATATTTCACCGACCTTCGATTATATTCTTCAGAAAATTATTTGACTCCGTCATGTGTTTTCATTTCATTAATTGAGTGTTAAAGATTATTTCATTAATTGAAAGAAGTATATTAAAAGAAAACTATTTTTAAGAATATACAAGTCCGGGTCCACACCATGAACGTTTTATTGCAGCAATTCTAATTTTGTGTAAGAGTAGTGAACTAGATATATAATATTTCTATGCTTTTTTTGCACTTTCTCATTAAAAACTTAAGAATTACAAGAGTGGACCGGGACTAATTTATCATGTGTTTTTTTCAAGAAAAAGTGCTTTAATAATTTATGAATTAAAATTTTTTTCATAAATATTTAATATATATTTATAATTATTTAAAAAATAATACAGAATTCCAAAAAAAATTGTTCCTATTGAAGAAAACAGGGAGTTTCAGAGTAGAAAACAGTGCTGTAATTAAAGAATCTTAAAAAGAAAATAATTATACGCATTCATATAATCAAAACTTAATTAATATATTTTTAATTAATTAATCTATCTTTAGCTCTAAGGTGTCTTCAAATAATTCCAATAAAAATTATCCGGATCCAGCGAAAAATAAGAAAAATACAGCAAAAATTTTTTAAGATCCCAATTTCGGGATTTTCAAAAGTTTCTTTGGGAATTGTGGGGATCTTAAAAAGAAATATTTTTTGTCTCTACACAAATAAAAGTCTCGTAATTGTCACTTTGAATTTTCTGAAAATTTTGGTAAAAAAGTGGGTACACTGTGAATATTAAAGTGATGCTGGATGCTATTCTTTTAGGCGTTTTTTACTATAAAAGTTTTATTTTTAATTTAGGAAAATTTTTGATAAGGGAAAGTCAGATTCCCTTAGCGAAAGAGTGGAAAAATGTTTTAATTTGGTAAAAACTGTAAAAAATCACAAATTACAAGCGTTGCCAGAGGCTTTGAAATTTCCGCTTGCATTCGTCTGGTATACAATTTACCAAAACCGATTGGCCATAATAAAAATTTCTTATTTTTCAATACAAAAAATTTGTTTAAGCTACAAGTCAATTTTATACCAACAAATTGACCATTAAAGTAGAAAATGATTAATCAGCGTGAAAATCCCAGCGTCTAAAAAATTCTTGGTTTGTTGTCAACACAAAAATTTTAAACTCTAAAGTCTTCATTCCAGCCATACAATGGCTGGATGTGGTCCCAACAAATTCACACTTTGTGACTGTCATCGGTGTTGTTGCTCGTTTGCTTGTGTGTTACTCGTAAAAAAATTAAATAAAATCTAAAAGCTTAAAATTGGAATTGATATAAACGAAAATTAGTTGCCATTATTGGCAGGTGTGGATTTACAGAGCAAACATTTTAGCTTCAAATTCATACAATTTTGAATACTTTGTAATCATGACAAGTTAATAACTTCACATTTGGCTAAGCAACAACAACTTTTGTTTTTATCACATCCAACATGTTGGCTAGTGTCAACGTTAACTTTCTGAAATACAGTGAATGTCAAATGTTTTGGAAAATGTTTTATTTTAACGAATAGGCATTTTGCTCTACATTTCAGATAAAAATAAATAGATTTTTAGTAAAAAAGAAATCGGTTATAGATTGAACAAAGAAATGTTGCTGGAGTTTTTCTTCATCACTGTATGGAAATAAATAGATCTGTTTGAAATAATATTTAAAGCAAATATTGAGAGTATCTAATTTGAAAGCCAATACAAACATATTTCCATGTCGACATGAAATTGCCTAAAATTAAAGCAGCGGTTCAATTAAAATTTGAACTTAAAATAATGGCATGAGATATTATATATTAAGGCAAAGAAAAATGTCCATGCCAGTTTTATGCAAAAACAGGCCCGTCATTTGTTGTTGATTTTAGAACTGAAAATTGCACTTGAAGCCCTAAACATTTCTTTTGCATTTTGTTTTACGAATTCATGTAGAAAATATGAATAGAGTATTGGGTGTTCCTCAGAAATGCGGCGTTCGAATATTTTATTTTATCAAACGCAATCGCAGCATTTTTTTTTTGGCAATCCACTGAAAAAAAATTATGTATCTCAAAAAACAATTACTTTAATTTTAACACGAAATATTGTGTTCTTAACGAGATACGCTTTACTACGAGACACACGCTGTTCTACTTCAATTTGCACTGAAAACATTTATCAGTTGTTTTTATTAACAATTTTTGAATTTAGCAATTTTCTATATTGACAACCCTGCTTTTGTTAAATCAGCTGTTTGCCTGTCACATGTTCAGTTTGGCCTATTATTTAGCCATAAATCGACTTGGAAACGCAGAGCACTTGTAGATAATTAAATTTGATTATCAATATATTGGGTGTTTTTTATAGAGTGATACAAGTTTAAATCATAATAAAACATATTAAATATATATTTGATATCAATGAAACGGTGTTTATTGGATAGAAAATTTTATGACATTAATGTTTAAATATGATTTCGGCTATGTGGCCGCCACGGCTGGCGCGTACAAGGCGCAATCTGGAACCCCAATTTTCACAAACAGTAACATTCTGACCATCATTGTTTTTGAAGACACATGGGCCAATGACTCCGCCAGCCCATAAAGCGCACCAAACAGTAATTTTCTGTGGATGTGATGGCGTTGCGACAAAAGCTTGTGGATTCTCCTCATTCCAAATGTGACAATTCTGTTTATTTACGTACCCATTCAACCAAAAATGGGCTTCATCGGAAAATAAAATTTTGAATGATTGAGTTTGACGAACAGAACCATTATTTTGATTCAAAATTTCCACACTTTACACGCGTTGCTCTGGTGTAAATCGATCCATGACAAAATGTCAGAGCAAACTAAACAAAAAGCCACTATCAGCTGTTAAATGTGTGGTCAAATAAAGCAGTGATGCCAACTCAAAGTTGTATCACTCTATAAAAAACACCCTATACAAGTGAGTCTGGTACTTCTTCCATTCAATTGTGTGCACCCACGAAGTTGAATAGACGGACCCACGACCTCGACACTGTCGGTCTGGCACACCTACTATAAAATAATTCTATATAAATATTCTTCTTATTAAGCACTAAAATAGTTACAACTGAAATTCCCTACCGTCCAAATTTTATATGAACCGTTTAGCATTTTTTGGTAAACGCACCCAGGTCTTTATGTAACTCATAAATGATGTTCTAATAAAATTTGTGGTTTTTAATTATGTTGTGTATCACATTTTTAAAATTAGTATCGATTTTATTATCGGTTTGTTGGGTGCACAAAAAAGTTGAAAATAATATTTGGCCAAAAAAAGAATAAATTGCAAGTGATAAAACCGACGCACTAAAAGCAACAACAACAACAACAACAGCGGCAACAACGAGGAAAAAATATTATATATTTATAATGAAATGTGTTACTTTAGAATTTTTGGTTTTAATTTTAATCTTTTTAATTACTTTTTGTGGTTATCGAAAACTATATTCAGCCGTATGTAACAACACACAAAACGCACACAGTCACACGCATGCACACACACCCACACACACACACACACATACATGTTTATAATCACAAAAATTGCTTGTATTAGAAATAGAAGCAGAAGAATATAAATCGAACTGCACACATGAAACAAAAAATATGACATCGACTGATGACGATGCGTACGTGTAGATTTCACTGCTTATCCCAAGAATAACAGGATTAAAAAAAATACTGGTGTTTATTGCTCGTATTATCATATAATCATATTGTCATCATTGAAAATTATCATTAAATCAAATTTAAAATCATCATCATTGACATCACATTTTTAGAATATCAATTTTTCAGCTGCAGACAGACAATTCTTTGACTGTCACTGGATTAAGTGCTGATTATAACGATTTATCGATTGCACGGCGAATACCAGATACGCGCGACTCCAGGTATTGACATCGTTTTGTTTATACATTTGAAAATAGATAAATTTAATTTCATGTGCAACTGCTTAAATGCGGATATATTTTCGTTTTAATTGCATGCAAATGGCGTTGTTTTCTGTACTCATTTAGAAAATAATTATTATTTTATTTTTTCAATTTACAAAATATTCGAATATCTAAAAGGCCGTTGTGCATTAAATAACAATGAATTTAAGTTCTTTTAATACATTAAATACATTTAAGGTGACTGGATTACAAAGGTAATTAAATTATGTCCAAAAAGGGAATGGAATAAAAAATAAATAAACAAAAAATTCCCAACACTGGACTACAAATTTCCCTAACAAGCAGTTAATTAATTCTTAATAAATGATTAATCAATAATTTGATAAGGAATAAAGGCGCAAAGCAGCTCTGAGTCAGTCAACTTAAAACCTCCCTCGTAGTTAATTACTTTTTAAGAGCCGGCAGATCACTGATCGTTTGATCTCTTTCGAGAGTTTTGCGTCCCACTCGCACTAGTTAACTTCAATACCTCAGATAATTGTACAGGATTAAGGTTCTTCTGAGGAACTTTCCCTGGTTAATTACGACGCCATTTCTTGTGTGAAGACACAGGTCGGGTACAGTCAGTCACAAGAAGAGATACAAATTTTAAGTTCTGATTTTTTTTAAAAAGCATATTTTTTAAATTTATATTTCCCTATAACCAGTTGCAATTTCTAAAAATTTTCGCTATTTAAAGTACAGTGCACGCAAGTGTGTACCGGCACTAATTTATCACGTTTGTTTTTTTTTCAAAAAAGAGTACGTTAATAATTAATAATTTAAAATTTTTTTAATAAATATCTACTACATATTTATAACTATTTAAGAAATAATACTTAATTTAAAAAATGTTTGCTATTGAAGAAAGCAGGGAGTTTCAAAGAAGTGCTGCATTAAAAAATCTTAATAAGTAAATAATTACACGCATTCACGTAATTAAAAATTAATTAATCTAATTTTTAATTTGGTATAATTTTTTTTTAATTTTCATGAAATTTTGCGATTTAATGTCGTGTTCTTTTCTAAAAAATAATGCAACATTTTTTACACTTTTTGATAAAAAATGGCAATATTAAGACAATTGAAAAAGTGACTTTATAAGAAAATGATTTAAAATTTTTTACGTAAATAAAATTTTCTTTTACCATTTTCCTCAACTGCAAATTTTTAGCATAAAGTGAAAAAATGTTACACTTTTTGTACAAAAGAAAACGCTCTTATTCTTTGCCTGCATCCTTTAAGAGATATTGTAAAAATTCTCCACCTCAAAATAAATTTTGTAGGATTTAATTCTTCTTCTTCTTCTTCTTGTTTTCTAGCAAAAAGTTTTGTTTGTTTCTAATAAATATTTGATATTCACAATATGCGAAGGAAATGTTTGAAATTTTTGCTTTAAAAAGGAAAATAATTAAAAGAAATCTCGAAATATTTTATATCCACCACATCGATGTATTAAAACCTTTGGAGAATATTTTTCTAAAAGTTTCTAATCCTTTTCAGCTGCCCCAGAAAATTTCACAATTTAAATAAATTGAAAGCCAGAGTGTCCATAATTATCACTTATCACAACGAAACTCTGGCTATTTTACAACAGACAATCAATTCCATTTGCCAGAGAACACCATTGAAATATTTGCAGGAAGTGATCGTTATCGATGACTGCAGTGAAAACGGTACGATCACTTAGAATATACTGAAGTAAACAAACAACTGTTACGTTGACTGGTTTCTTTTAATTACAGTTTTAGTTCTAAAACAACTTGAACGGCACTACAAGTTTTTAAATTTTATGAAATTTTTACGCAACTCAAAACGTTTGGGTTTGATCCAGTCCCGCAATTTGGCTGCAAACATTTCGGTAGGAAATTATCTCATGTTCTTGGACAGCCACTGTGAGGTAAATGCCCAATGGCTGGAAGCACTTTTGGACACTTTAGCAGAGGCAAATAATACGAGGCTGGCTTTAAGTCCCGTCTTAGACAATATTGACGGCTTTACGAATATTTACAAGGCCACTTCGTTGCTGTTAAAAGGTGGTTTTGATTGGAAGTTGCATTTCCACTGGTTTCCCACTGGCAGCAAACACGATCGCATTCTGCCTTTTAGGTAAGGAAATTGATGAAAATATATTCTATTCGGCTTAATTAATTTCGGGTTAATTTAATTTTGGCTTAAGATCAGACATTTGATAATTTTTTTAATATGCATGATTTTTATGTATAAATTCCTATTCGATCAGAGATCTAATAGAAACATTAAAATTAAAATATATTTCGTCTTGCATTAAGTTAAAATAAATTAAATATAATTTTTTATAAATTTATTATCTGAAAATTTATTTATTTAGAGTGGTACAGTTCTGTGCAAAATTATGTCTGCTTAGCTTTCTAAGAAAACTTCCCTATAGCCGATGTTTAAAATTATTTTCATACCTAAAAATTTGTTTCTTTGAAAGTTGTCAACAAACAGATCCTGCAATAATTTGTGAATTCAATAAATTCTGTATTTGTGTGCCTTTTGAAATTTGATTTAAATGTTTTTCTTTTTTACAGATCTCCTATTTTTGCTGGCGGAGTATTTTTGATTTCACGAAATTGGTTTTTTAAATTAAAAGCTTTTAACGCTCGTCTGCAGGTTGGTGCATGACTGTTTTGTAAACAAATCAAACTAAACACTCTTCATTTGTTTCATCTTATTTAGTTCACTCTGTTCTTTTATTAGAAATCGAGAAATAGAAATTGCAGCCAGAAATATTTATTTTTACTATTCAGCACTGTTGCTTCTTTTTTACCACACACAGTGTTGTCACTTTAAAATTTTTTAAGGATTTTTTCTTAAAAAGCCTGAGATTAGCTACATGCCAAATGTTTCGTATTGCAATAATTCATGTTGCTCCACATTCGAACAGAAGCAGTTTAATCACTCGACTCACGAATCCTCAAAGCAAAAGTCGTTAATTCTAATTATTACAAAATGATCTACGCAAATCGCTCTACGAATTTAATGACGTATATTAAAAAATATTTTGTTGAGCAGTGTAATTAATGTTGTAGAAATATTTCGTATTTGTATCGTTATTTCTTAATCAGAAGTGGAGAGCGATAAAAAGCTCTAGTTAATATAAGTCATCTGCGCATATGGCTTATGAAATTTTATGCAACCGACCCCACTGTACTTTAGTTTCAGCAACTTATTTTTTTCTGGTCAAATTTATCACAAAAAAAAATTATAAGAATTACAACTTGAATGAAATAAATTTTAAAATTTTTTTTCACTGTCGCACAGTGTAATTAATGTTGTAGATATATTCATATTATTGATTTTTGATCAGTTGCTGAGAATGGTTAAAAGCTGTACTTAATAAAAGTGATCTGCACTTATGAGTTTGGAAAATTTATACAACCGAGCCCACTGTGTTTCAGCTACTTCCTTTTTTCTGAGCAAATTTTTTCATCCACATTCTAAAAATCACAAAATGATCTACACAAATCGCGCTAGAAATTAGAAGAAATTTTTTTACTGTCGCACAGTGTAATTATTGTTTTATATACATATATTTCGTATTTATATCATTTGAATCCTAATCAGTGGCCATTAGCTGAGAACAGTAAAAGCACTATTTGATAAAAGTTTTTTTTGCTTCTGCAAAGCCCACTGTGCTTTAGTTCAAGCATCCTCTTTTTTTCTGGGCAAATTTATCAAATATTTTTTTGCTAACGAACATTTAGGCTGACGTTCAAATAAATACTTTCGACTATTGAATTGAATAGTTTGATGAAATTTATGTTTGCACTGCTCTTTAAATTTAGTTTTTTACCTGTTTTTATCTCTAACCAATTATGCCTGGCAAAGGGTGGGAGAGAGAGGGAGAGAGCGAAAGAGCGATTGGATGAAGCCAGAAAATGTTTACAATTTAAAACATTTATTCAGCAAAAAACCACATCAAGGACTGGCTGTTGCATCAAAGGAAACTGTTGAGCATTCAATTGCAATACAAGAATCAGTATTCGGTTTTTTTTTTTCGTTTTACCTAAATGAAGAGCAGGGAGCGGTTTTTTATTTTTATTTTTTTTATTTAAATTTTTTACGAAAACAACTTTTGTAATTTTCATATTTATGTATTTTCTAATTCTGTTAGATGGCTGAAGAATTATTTGGATGATGGTTTTTATTTGTTTGTTTCATTTTATTATCAATTTCGTTTTTAGATTTGGGGCGGAGAATCGCTGGAGTTTTCGTTGAAATTGTGGTTGTGCGGTGGCGACAAGGGCGAGATAAAAATTGTGCCCTGCAGTAGAGTGGGTCATATATTTCGCAAAGAGCATGTTTTTCTATTTCCCAACAACGATGGCCGGCAAATTTATTTAAGGCAAGTGTGCTTGGCTTTGATTAAAATGGCAATAATTTTATTTATTCATAAAATAAATAATTCCAGAAATTCGAAAATTATAGCTGAAATGTGGTTGGAGCAGTACAAATACATTTTTTACAATCACAAACCAGAAGCGAAATTAATTTCCATAAACGAGACTCGAGTGGAAGACAAGCGCTTTAAGGAGGCCTTAAAATGCCACAAATTTGAATGGTATTTGCAAAATATATTTCCAGAAATGAGGTAATTAAGTGAAACTTAATTTTCATAATTGAAGAATTAACTTTTTTTGTTAATATAAATTGTTTTAGACCCTTCGAAAACTATAGCGCTTATGATGTTGTGACATCATCTGCTTTTGTGGCTGAAAGTCTGTGTCTTCATCATGATTCTATGGGCGGTTCAACTATGATTATGTGCAACTGTTTAACCCCTGGCATCACTCGTTGGTTTTTACTCACAAGCACCAAACAGTTGCAGTCCAGCACGGGTTTGTGTTTGAATGTAGTTGTTGCCCGTGGATTTGTTTTGAAGAAAACAAAATTTCAAGTCTCTCTGGAAACTTGTGCCTGGCCTTCGAATCAAAGCTGGCAACGCTTTGGCCTGCAGTTAAGACATGCCCAAACAGGTTTATGTCTGGAAATTTCAATTGAATATAAAATAATAATTAATCCCTGCCGAAGATCAGCTGTTACGCAGTATTTTATATTCGACAAGGAATTAGAAAAATTATAGAGAAGGAAGAACACGTTTTCAATTCAAAATAAAAGCAGAAGTACAGACTTTAGAAAATTAACACAAAAAGCTTGAGTGTGTTTAAAATTTTGCCGGTCAAATCAGTACACGTTATAATTTGTAATTGTATTTGTAAATTCTAATTTTTAGAAAATCAGATTTATAAGAGAATGTTTAAGCAAACATTTATTTTATAAGTCTGTTATACGATCACGTAGAATTTATTAAATAATTCTATAAATAATTAAAAGAGAATTAAATCGGATAGACTGTGATTTGAAGAGAGTACGAATATGTTAATCAATACCAACACAAGCAGGAAGCCACTTCCGCCTTATCAGTGCTCATGATTACTTCATGTTAACTCTCACCCGTTTGATGGTGTAATTGTGTGTGCATTTCAATCTTGTAGACAAGCCATGGGAACGACAAACACAATAACAATCAAACACATACAACTTTTCTATAGAATTCATCATCATCTACATTGAAATTCTGCGTAGTCGATTTTTATTCCTCTTCGAACGAATAAAAAAAGTTCATGTGTATACTCGCAGTGGAAAGAAGTGTTAGTGAGTCAGAATCCCACTGTGCAGTCGAAGTTTATGTAAATACACCATCTATTTTTTGTTCTTTTGTGAAACACTTTTAAATATCTTATTCTTTAGTAATACGAATGAAATATATTTTTCATAAGGATAAACACAGTATAAATATGGAAACTTATCTCTTATAAAATTACGACACACATTTTTTGTAGTACATTTTTAAAAACCCGATTGTACTGCAATATTGAAGAAACACCACGGATTCAAAAGTTATTTCTATGGAGATATGCACAATATATATATATATATATATATATATATATATATATATATATATACATATATATATATATATATATATGATATATATATATATATATATATATATATATATATATGAGGATATGTACAAAGTAAATACTTTTGAGTGTTTAGCATTCTTGGTGTTTAAGTAAGTCACACATATTATTTTTGTAGTGCACTTTTCAATATTAAATCGTCTACCGGAACGGTATTTTTAAGCAGGTTTGCACAACATGACTATTTTATTATTATTATTATTATTTTTCTCATCTTATATTTATTAATTAGTCACACATTTTCTTGTGGTACATTTTCAAATATCGTATCATCTAACAATCTGACTGAAACAGATATGGCTGAAAAGGTATTTTTGTATAGATATGAAGAATTATTGTTTTAGGTGTTTAGCAGCATAAATCATTGTTAATTTACTTAAAAATATAAACAATATAACATTCAGCGACGGGCAACAAAAGGACAATTTTTATATAAATTAATTGATTGAAAATCATGGGTATGAAAAGAATATATAGGCTGTTTTTTATAAAGTGAAACAACTTTGAGTTGGCATCACTGCTTTATTTGACCACCCATTTAACAGCTGATAGTTGGTTTTTGTTTAGTTTGCTTTGACATTTCATTATGGATCGACTTACACCAGAGAAACGCGTGCAAATTGTGGAAATTTTTAATCAAAATAATGTTTCTGTTCGTGCACTTCATCCATTAAAAATTTTAGTTTCCGATGAAGCCCATTTTTGGTTGAGTTGTCACATTTGGAGTGAGGAGAATCCACAAGCTTTTGTCGAAACACCATCCACATCCACAGAAAATTACTGTTTGGTGCGCTTCATGGGCTGGCGGAGTCATTGGCCCATGTGTCTTCAAAAACGATGATGGTCAGAATGTTACTGTTTGTGAAAATAGGTGTTCCAGATTGCGCCTTGTACGCGCCAGCCGTGGCGGCCACATGGCCGAAATCATATTTAAACATTAATGGCATAAAATTTTCTATCCAATAAAGACCATTTCATTGATATCAAAAATATTTTACATTGTTTTATTATGATTTAATTTTGTATCACTCTATAAAAACACCCTATACGAGAGTTGTCCAACTTTCACTAAAGCATTCCATTAGCAAAGTTTTGCAAACAGAATTTTGTTATGGGAAGACTATTGCAAACATCATAAAGAACTATTAGCTCTTTTTGGAATCAAATCGACGTCACTTAATTGCAAATAGAACTTGAGTTTTTGTAACGATTTAAGTCACATATTTGAGTTACAACGTTTCAGAAATTCAGGTTTTATTAATTTCATTAGAAATAGTGTGTCCTTGCGGAGAGCGGACTAAAAGAAAGAGCTTTGCCCAATAAATTGTTTATTTCAAAAACTGTTTACATCATCAAGAATGTTTTAAGTGGGATATAAAAGTAATCGAACAGGTAACTTTGACTGTTTTAATATATTCCCTAATTGCGTTAATCACTTTATGTTAGTGAAATTTATTTAGAAATTAATATAAATTTTTTTTTTAAATTTTTGTTCATATAATTTGTTTACTGGACAGAAGCGCCGAAGGACACGAATCGCTTAGAATTTCAAAATGACAAATATTTTAATGACAAACAGATGCAAATAAAGGCAAAGGAGTAGAATTTTTTTCTGTGTTTACATACAAATTTCACTAATGCAAAGTGATTTACATAATTAGGATCAATAAAGTTCCAATAAAGTGTTCGCATCCTCTCAAAATTTCAAGCTATTTGTTTTCCCATGACTCAAATATAATGGAAGCAATCAGAGTTGATACTTCGTTATTAAAGTCATAAATTTTTTGTGTAAAAAAATTATTCAACAACAAAAAAAATAAAAATGAAATAAAATAACAAATAAACAAACACGAAAAACACTACAGCAGGACTATGAGTTTAGCCAACAGAATCAAAGCATTTTTGTTACCCCTGTAAATGTATGAGAAGGTCTGTAGGGGCAAAACAAAAATTTTAAAAAGATTAATTTAGCACAATTGCAAGAAAACTACAAAAATCTACACATTTCCGGTATTCGCAGAAAAGACTTTCTTTAAGTTTCGCTTGAAAAATACTTGATGCGGCTTCAAGAGCGGCAGGACTTTTGCTTTCTTCAACAAAAAAAAGTACATAAAAAATACAGAAGCCATAAGGTAAAATCTGAGATATTTACTGCCAGAAAATAAATTTTTTTTGTTTGAAAATGTTTGCCCGCGTCTGGACATTTAAGAACGTGACTGGAAAATGCATTTCCGTTTGGCAGTCAGCAGCATAAGAAGCATAACAATTCATCAAGCAAAGAAAATTAAATACACAAACATGCATACACTCATGTATTTCTGTATTTATGTGTGAACGTATGTGTATATGTATGTGTGTGTGTGTGTGTTAGTCTACACAATTTCGAACACAATCATAGAGGAAGTCGAGACTTCCGTTGCACTTAATGCTGCTTGTTGTTCTCCGTTGGCCGTTTATTCTATTCAGCTCTTGCAATCAATTTTTGCTCGAGCATGAAAAATGTTGCACGAAAACAAAATAGAAAATAAAAAATGTAGAAAAATAAATCTCTCAAAAAGTCTGAAAATCACATCATATCTAAAGTGACAGTTGGCCAACAACCATCAACACCAATTCGCTAAAACATTTTTTCCATTCTTTCCGTTTCTTGGCTGCAGAGGTTGTTTCGGTTACTTTAGCTGCTGTGGACTTTCCTACGGCTTGTCTTGACTTGGCATCTGAAGTTTAATATTGTTTGGCCTTCCCCCACAACAACAATTGGACACACACACGTACTGAAAGAAACAGACTTCATGAAGTACGAGTGTGTGTTTTAAAATCATTTTGTTTTAAAAAGTTCTTTTTTCAGACCACAAGAAAATATATTTTAAATTCATGGTTTCATGCGACTACTAACACGAATTTAAGTCTTGTTGCGGCTTTTAAAATAGTTTGACGTTTGCCGCAGATCTTTAAAATGTGGGTCAAACAACATTTGATTTCAAATAAAAAAACCACT
This sequence comes from Linnaemya vulpina, assembly GCA_963675445.1. Classification (NCBI taxonomy): domain Eukaryota; kingdom Metazoa; phylum Arthropoda; class Insecta; order Diptera; family Tachinidae; genus Linnaemya; species Linnaemya vulpina. The sequence continues at coordinate 5,086,011 of OY776277.1, forward strand.
TAAGATTCATGCATATTTTTTGAAATCTAATGGAATTTTGACAGGACTTTTGATTTCGTTTAAAGCAGGACATGCAAATAAGAATCTATAGCAGGACACTAATTAAAAACTGACTACTTGTAAGTGCTCGACCTGGTGCCAGATTACGGCATTCGATATCAATCGAAATTTTTATATAAATTGTACTGAGATTTCGATCGATATCGAATGCGGTAATTTGGCTTCTGAAGACATGACCTGTGATGAAGAAGATTTAAGAAAAAATATTTCGTTTATGGAGAATTAAAAAAGAAGACAGATTCGAAATTAGTTTTGGTTTTTAGGAGTCGATATTATAAATTTGTATTTGAATTGTGTGCAACTCATTTTTATTAGTGTAAAAAGTTGTCCAACCATCAGATGAGAGTCAAGTACCACAACTTCCACATTGTGGAATTCGAATGCAAAGTGTCCTTCAGACTGTCAAACAAACGTGGCATTTTGCAAGCAGTGAAATGATCTTAAACTCTTTACTTGATCACTTTGATTTTTTTAAATTTGCGATAAAATCAGCACAATTAGAAGAGTCAAATATTCTAGATATTAAATTTAAATTTGGATCAATTCCACTTTATTATTTCTTTTGCATTCTTTAATGTTGCTACTAAATCTTCAACTGCTTCTGACAACTTTGAGCAGCATCGAAATAAGTTCCAAATAAATCTGCATTTAAACAAATAAAAGTTCAGAAAATATAAACCAGAAATTTCTTCTTGATAACCACTCGCCTTCGATTGTTTAAACCTCAATTCTGGTGTTTCTTTGTATCCACACATTTTATTTATGTTTTCATTATTTCTTTTCAAATATTTTCTTTTTATTTTGCTAAAAATTTATTGAAACGCACGCAGTGCTGAAAGAAATATTTATGAAAGTTTTATGTAACCAAGATTCCATAAGAAATTCAGGCAACAATTACAGTGGAGATCAAAATACTTGCAAAAGAACGGTCACAATAATTTTTGTGATTTGCAAGAGATTTAAATTTCCATGGCTATTTAAAGCATTTGAAGTTGAGAAAAATCAAATATTAAACATTTTAATAAACAAAAGTTATTATTGTTATACAACAATTTTCTGATTTATAACAGCTTAATAAAGCAAACTTTCATACAAAAATTTACTGCATAAGAATCAAAAAAACCTTTTTTTTCATATATTAAACTGTCTGCAAGAATATTTTTAAACAATAAGAAATGTTTACTAAAGGCCTAATTATAAAATCGTATTCTGATTTATAACAGCTTAATAAAACAAACTTTCATACGAAATATTAATTTTATAAGCCTGTTATAAGAATTTTTTTAAGACCATAAGAAATATTTACTCTAATACTAACTTATAATATCTTTTTCTGATTTATAACAGCTTAATAAAACAAAATTTCATACAAAATATTTATTTTAAATTTCTAAAATTTTTTATAAATATAAGAAATTAAACTCTCTACATGCATTTTTTTACAATATGAAATATTTACTAAAGGCCTATTATTATTATATCTTTTTCTGATTTATAACAGCTTAATAAAACAAACTTTTATATAACAAAAATTATTTTATAAGCCTCTTATAAATAAAATAAAAATTATCTGTCTTTTGACAATAAGAAGTATTTAGGAATTCATTGTTTACAATGCCCTTTTCTGATTTATAAGAGTTTAATAACACAAACTTTCATAAAAAAAATTTATTTTGAATTTTTATAACTTTTTTATAAATAAAAAAAAAAAAAACTAACTGCCTACAAGAACTTTTTTAAGACAATAACAAATATTTACTAAAGGCCTAATTATAAAATTGTTTTCTAATTTATAACAGCTTAATAAGACAACCTTTCATATAATTTATTTTAAATTTTTATAACCTTTTTATAAATTAAAGAAATTTAACTGTCTACAAGAATGTTTTTCAGAAACTAAAAAATATTTACTGAAGGACTAATTTATAATATATCTTTTTCTAATTTATAACAGTTTAATAAGACTAAATTTTTACATAAATGTGTTTTATAAGCCTTTTATAAATAGCTATTATAAATATGATTATAAATTATATAAATTACTGCCATTTTGTTGTTAAAACTTCTCTTATTTAATTAATTTTATATGTAAATTTATAATTTCGGCAGCACTCTAATTTCAGACTTTGCTTTGATTCTAATTTTGATTGCATATTTTTAACACTATGAGTACACCTTTTTTTCACGGCTACAGTTATTGAAAAGCCGGGACTTCAATGAGCCTTTTTAGTCTAAAATCCGCAACAGCAAACAAATTATATTCCGTGCATGACTTTTATAAAATTTTTCTCTTTAATATATACGAATGTCCTGTGATATAATTATTAAATTATTATAGTTTTTCTAACTAGCAATTTTTATGGAGAGCAACTAATTTAAAAACTGCCACTTATGTAAAACTTAATTTTAACGGGGTTTACTTTTCACAGGAAGTGCTTGTTACTCTTTAACAAAAACCATTCGCTACAGGTACCATTTACAAGAATTAAATTGTTTTTTAAAAAGCACTTACATAATTAACTAAATTATTTAACATTTTGAAAAGCAACAACGTTTTATGAAATAAAATCGCTGTTATAAATTTAATTGCAAAAGACAAAACTTATATTTTGTATAACAAATTAAATCAAGAAATTATACGTACGAACATGCACCATCATGTATGTGCATGCATATAAATGTTCCTTTCATAGCATGTGCATTCCTTAAGGGGCCTTTTAATATTGATATTGTGTATGTATTGGTAAGGACATCTTTAAGAACAATTTCCTTTCAAAGTTTATTTCAGTGCTTTTCTTTTTGCTTTCGCATGCCAATTTATTACTAAAAATTATTGAGATGAAAAACTGTAAGAAATAGTTAATCGAGAAATATAACGAATAACAATGAACGAATAAAAAAAACAGCAAAAACAAAACGAGTCAACAGTGGAACAAACAACTTAACGAGCTTTTTATGCAAGAATTTTTATTATTTTATTTGTATGCATGAGCGACATGCTCATGTGCACGAGCTGCAGAGGAATCGTATTCTGTTTAGATGAATGACTACATCTGCTATCTGGTGTTATTTTATTATATTTGCAACATCCTTTCTTGTTCTCAAAGATTTTCAAAAGTAATTTCTCAAATACTTGAAAGAAAAACAATTTGAAAATGTATGCAAGTCAAATACATCAAGAAAAGAAAATTTAAATGCTTCACATTTGGCAAAATCAAATGAAATGAAATGAAATGAAATGTTTTCGTCTCCTGCAGAAAACAACTATTTTGACACAGTCAGTTGCAATGGAATGGAGAATAAGAAGAAGAAGAAGAAGAAGAAGAAGAAATCAAATGCAAATTTCGAACAAAAAGAAGGTCAAAAGAAAAACTTTTCTTCTGGCTGTTTACATTGAGCAACTTTTGTCTAATGACATCTTAATTTTAATTCGTGCACAAATAAAAAACAAACTCAAGCATTTCGAAAGCGTTCCACTACAAACGGTATTTAAACTAAATCCGTTAACGAACTCAAAAAGCAAAAAGAAAAAAGTCTCTTGTCAAGTATGCATTCAAGCTACAAATCACAATCATATTGTTAATTTAGCAAATAAACAAATTTGCAACAAAATGGTTTAGGAAATAGATCGTCATCTCAAATGTTCATGACAATAAAAGTTTATTTGAAAAGAATTCGGTTTAGGAAAGTCGCAAGACACAGAAAAATACAACAACAAAAATATGACTGCAGAATAAGCAAAATGTCTTATCTAACGTTTTGCAAACGAAGCAAAAAAATTTGATTCAACAGTCACCAAAAAATTTTTCCAAATAACTTTAAAATTTAAAACCACAAAAACAATTGTTATTTTCAATATTTAATTAGATTAATTGGATTCGCCTTCTTGAATTGTTTTGGGAAACAGTGAATCTTTTTTAAGTACCTTTTTTTATAAAGAAGCGATTTATAAAGAGTACATTTTATAAATATATATATATATATATATATATATATATATATATATAAATATATATATATATATATATATATATATATATATATATGTAAATATATATATATATATATATATATATATATATATTTTGTTAAAGTGCTTTTTTATAAAATGTACCTCTTTCTAAAAGTACCTTTTAATAAAAAGTACTCTGCTGCAAAATGTTATTTTTTTTTTAAAAGTACTTTTAAGGGGAAAGATTTTAAAACAATTATTTCAAAATAAATAACATTTTCTTAAATTACCTCTTAAATAGTACCTTTAAAGAAAGTATTTTTTTAGAAGTACAATTTTAATATCAATATTTTTTTTGAAAGTACTTTTAGAGGTACGTTTTTTTAAAAAGATGTACCTATTTTCAGTACCTCTTTATGGGAAGTACCTTTTTAATATAAGTACTTTTGAGCAAATAGCTTTTTTAGGAAAACAAACTATTTTTTAATTAGCTTAAAATGAATTCCTTTAAAAAAAGTACCTTTTCAGAAAAAGTACAATTTTTAAAAATACTTCCCTTAAAAGCCAAATTGTTTAAGGAGCCTTGTCCTAAAAGAGTAACTCTTCTAAGCACGTTTTTATATAAGGTACCTTTTTATATAAAAGTACTATATTAAAAGAAAATTTGTACAATGCACCTTATTCTAAGAAAGTACTTCTTCTGAGTACCATTTTATAAAATGTACCTCCTAGCAAAAGAACGTTTTAACAAAAAAAAGCTTTCTAAATAAGTAATTTTTAATATATAACTTTTTTGTATTATCTCTTGATGAGTACCTTCAGAAAAAGTTCTTTTTAGAAAATGATCTTTTTTAAAATGTACTTTTAAAGTTAAACTTTTTTAAAAGCAAATACCTCTTCTAAAATAAGTACTCTTGAACAAACAGCTTTTAACAAAAATTATTTTTAAGGAAACAACCTATTTTTTTAAATTAACTCTGAATGAATACCTTAAAAAAAAGTACTATTTTAGAAAAAGTACAATTTTTAAAAATACTTGTTTTAAAAGGAAAATTTTTTAAGGTGGCTTTTTCTAAAGAAGTTCCTCTTCTAAGTACCATTTTATAAAAGTTAACTCTTTGTTAAAGTACCTTTAATAAAAAGTACGCTGATGCAAAACCCCATCTTTTTAAATAACTTTTAAAATAAGTACTTTTAAGCAAAAAAGAAAAATAATAATAATAATAAATAAATAAATATTTATATATATTTTTTTATGCTTTTTAATAAGTACTTTTAAAAAAAGTACTTTAAAAAAGTACTTTAAAAAAGTACATTTAAAAAAAGGACTTTTTAAAATAATTGCAACTCTAAATTTTTTAAAACACAAATACCTCCTTTTAAGTACCTTTTCATGAGAAGTACCTTTTTAACATAAGAACTTCTGAGCAAATAGTTTTTAACAAAACATATTTTTAAGGAAACAACCTATTTTTTTTAATTAACTTTGAATGAGTACCATTAAAAAAGTACCTTTTAGATTTCTTGTTTTAAAAGGAAAATTTTTAAAAGTGCCTTTTTCGAAAGAAGTGCCTCTTTTGAGTACCTTTTAGGCAAAGTACCTTTTAATGCGAAGCACCTTTTTAAAATAAGTACTTTTGAGCAAATAGCTTTTATAAAAAGTATCTTTAAGAAAACAACCCTTTTTTAAATTACCTTTGCCTCACTACCTTTTCAAAAAGTACCTTTTTAGAAGAAGTACTATTTTTAAAAATACTTCCTTTAAAAGAAAAAAATTTTAAAGTGGTTTTTTTCTAAGGAAGTACCTCTTTTAAGTAGCTTTTTAGAAAAGTATGTTAATTTTAATAGTGTTTTTTTTATAACAAAACCATTTGAAAACAATTTTTTTACAAAACAGTTGTTTTTTTTATATATTTTAGTAAAAAAAATGTTTCCCCTATTCTATAACTACTTGCCAACATCCCGTCAACACAGTCTCTAAAATACTGCACTTTTGTTCACTTTTCCTTCAGCGATTAAAAGTTTTTAAAATTGCTGAAAAAAAACTCACAAAAAACTTTGGGTGTCCTTTTCGCAAAACGTTCTTTGGCTCACGTGCCACTGATCAAAGTGGCACGACTGTGCATATAATTTGATTTCCTTGTAAACAACGCATTTATTTGAAACGTAAAGAAATTTGAAGGCCGCAATTTAGTTTTGTCTTTAATAAACATTTTTCATGCCATAAAAGCTCGATTACGCTGCATTAAATTTCCATACGAAACTCTTTTACACAAAAAAACACGCAAAAAATAAAATGAAATAAAATGAAATAAATTTATAAATAAAACATAAAAGCAAAGCATTTTGCGTTGCAATCCGACTCGAGCTGCACCAAAAGGGTTAAAGACGCATGCAAGTGTAACCCAAAACGTCTAAAGGATTTGTGTTTATGCATGAACACTATAAAACTCATCTTTAAACTTTTTTATCTTTTTATTTTTTCTTCTTTTTTTCTTCCTTTTTGCTGTTCATTTCAAGCCAAAATACATCAGTTTTATCAGAATCTCAATGAAGAAAATGGTTCGTTCTGGTTCTCATCATCAGTAGTCATGTCAAAAAGAAAGTTTATTTGTAATATTGCACTTACGCACACACTTAAAAACATGCATACACACAAGCATACCTTCACACATACTTATAAAGTCGTATATTTCAAGTACTTTTTGGTAGATTCGTATTAAAAATCTTGCAGAATTGCATATAAAAATGGACGAATAATTGAAGACCACAAATAGAGAAGAGGAAAATTTACTTGTCTGGGCAGTCACAATTTTTTGTCCCACTGGTCAAAATTTTTTTTTCCAGTGTATGAATTATATTGAAAATTCTTTGCCATCGTGTTGGATTATATCAGATATAACAGATTTTATAATATTTAAGAGATTTTTCAATGTCACGCCCGTCACATTTGTTTAAAACTCAATTATTTCAAACCGCTTCTATTGGACTTCAGGAGAAATTGAAAACGATTCATATATCCACCAACAGGGATAAATTAATCTTCAAGCTCCCCGACTTAAGGCAACAACATTATATTCGAAAGTTGCCACACTTCCATAACCAGGAATCAGATTTATACAACACCTTAACACGATTGCATATCGTCTATATAAATCTGAAAAAAATTTAGAATAATTAAATAGATCCACAGCGACTAAAATTTATTTCTTGTATTTTTGAAAAAGTTTTAAGACACGCTTGACTTTTTCTCTTGCAACTCTCATATGGTTCTTGACTACTTGAACACAAAACGGTATTGAAATATATTCAAGTTTAGAGCCAGTGAAAGGCAAGTATAGAGCATAATCCGCAACAAATTATAAAATTTTTCTTTCTGATAAAAAAAACTTCATACGAGAATTGCAACACTATTAACATAGTACAGTGCAGGCTAAAAATTAATTGACTGCCATTTTATTTTGTAAATTTGTCATGGCAGCAATATAATTTTTAAGACATCAAACTCAGAAAAAATATGACTGACTCACTAGCCGCCAGAGACTACCTCAACCTGTGAATGGCCCACTTGTGAAATAAGCAAATTTTGTCTGACAAAATATTTGACAAGAAAATTATTGATTATTAATATTCGAAAAAAATGATGGAGTTGACCAAACAGCTGCAGGGAATATAAAAAAGGATTTAAGACAAATCCTTGCCGAATGCCTGAATGAGCTGAATTTATATTTTTCATAACATTGAAATTCATCCCGTGACTTCTATTCTTAATAGAGGAGAATAGTAATTATACGAACGACTGCAGGTCGTACTGTCTGGCGTATTCTTTTATCAGGTTTTGCTGCTTCTAAAAGATTTCTCATTTCTACATGCGTTTGGAATTTCGTATTCCGTGTTATTCTATCGTGTATGCAAATCGAACATCTGTCAGACATTTCAATTTGCTTCCAACAAAAGACAGAGAATGTCAAAAGCTCTTTAAATGCAAAAGTTGAAAGATAGTTGGCGTGTGTGTGTGTGCGTGTATTTGCATTAGTTGCCATGGACCAAATGACATTTATATATACCGACGAGTATGTATGAATGCATGAATGTGGTTCGAAAGTTTATTGAAAATGTTTTTTCCACAGAAAAAAGCAAATTTCTAAAAGCAACAACAGATAAGTGAAGGGTTGGAGGAGGAGAAGGTCTGACTTGTGACAAAGACAAATCTGTGCCTGCAAATATATTGAGGCAAAAGTAAGAAATTAGAAAATTTCAAAGACTTTGAGGGCAAAAAATATTTCGATTTAATTGCTTCACTCCCAAAAATTATAAGATTTTATGGGTTGGAATTTTAAAGGAAATGAATAACGATTTAATTGACAGCAATTTGATTGGCCTTTTAAAGTCATTTCTGGCCAGACTGTAATCGGATGCAAGTTATGATTTACAAAAACAAAAATCAAAAAATTAAAAGAAAAGAGAAAAAAAACTATAAATAACAAAGAAAAATATTATCAATAATATATTTAAAAAAAAAATATTTTTACAAAAGTTTATAAAAAAATATGGAAAAACCCATCCCTGTAACTTCCCGCTGATTTTAACCCGAAATCTATCGTGACCTGGTTTCTGTGCCACCCTACGCTTTTAAGCTCTTCAAACCAAAACCCTATTAATTTAATTTTGAAATCAACTGATTCGTAAGGGATAAACGGTGATTGATATAGTTTTCGATTACCACAAAAGAATCTGAGCAGATATAAAATTTAAAAGGAAAATCACTTTTTTCGAAATTTTTTTATTCACGATATCTCACGAACGGATTTATCGATATCGACCCGATTTGTAGTGGCCGATGTGTTTTTTTTTAATCCCAGGAGTCGATTAGTGGAATTCATCCGTAAGAGCGTATAAAGGTTATTAAAAAAACACTTTGAGTTTAAGTTTTTTTAAAATTTTCTTGAAATCTACCGATTTAAATCGGTTCAAAATCACAGGATGCCTTAGTTCAGTAGATCCCTCAGAACGTCGTCAGTTTAGTTGAAATCGGTCAAGCCGTTCAAAAGTTGCAACCGCGTCACATACTATCACACACACACACACTCTCACACATACAGACATCGCGAACCGTTCTCAGATTTAGTCATGGAAACTTCCTGGGACCTCATCACCTCGACATCCAATGAGAGTCCGATTTTTTTTTAACGGGATAAAACCAATAACTTCCCGGTTTTTGAAAATTTTTAAATTTTCGTAGCGCGAAATTAAAAATCGTCAGGAGCAATTTAGTGATTTTTGTAATTATAAAATTAAAAATTCTATTGAAAATACTTTCCATATAAATTTGCAAAATATCGGGGGAGTATGACCAGATGTCGGTGATGTTGCTAATCCGCATTTTTATCTCTTTCTGTGACTGCGACTGCACCCGACTTATGCCTTCACATAAAATGTGGCAACGTTATTAATCGAGGAATATTCCTCAGAGGATCCACAATCCTCTGAGGTGTGGAAATTAACTAGAGCGAGTCAGACGCAAAACTCTCGAAAGAGAATAAACGATCAGATGTGATATACTCAGAGTTGATTTGTGACTCCACCACTATTGGGATTTTGGTGTTTTCAAACGGAGCCGAGTCAAAATTTTTCATAAGAAAATGGAAACCGAAATTGCAGGCTTTTTGTTCGCAGCAAAACTTGAATGTCAAACGAGAGTCAACACGGTATAAACGGGGGCCTAGACAGGATTTTTAAAACGATGAATAAAATCTGTTTTAGTCAGTTTTTTTTTTGACATCCACAAGAAACAGTTGCAAAATACAAATTGATGATAATTTTTATAATCAGAGCTGTCCAACAGTTAAATTTTGTTTAAACTAAATATTTGCTTAACACACTCGTATTCGATCCAAAACCCAACAATTTCTTGTAAAATACGCCACAAAGCGACGACAAACCAATTTATTATTAAAAACTATCAACTGGCGTCCGCAGCCAAATTTTAGTAACTCTGCAATTTGTTTATTCAATATCTCTCTAATAACCTAGTGGGCCTTTTTCATAAGAGGCTTTAAGTGCTGCGAGTTTTGTTTTTGCTATTGAAATGAAGGCAGAAACGAAATTGTAGTCAAGTAATAAAATTGAATTGCGCAGCCAACCAACCAACTATTTGACTTATTAAACTGAAAAGGGAACGAACAACAGAGCAAAAATCAAAGTTAAGAAAAAGGAAGTCGAAAAAAAAAAAAGAATCAAATCAATGTATCTCTGCCAATAACTTTGAATATCTCGAGGAAAAATTTTCCATCTATTTTTTTATTTGCGGCAAATATTGATTGTTTAACAAGTTTCGTTGAAATATTCTGTTGTACTCCTGCCATGGGCTCCTCTTTAAGCAGCAGATTCTATTTAAACAGAATCACAAAACACAGACAGACAGACAGAGTCAGATAAGATTTAAAAGAAAAAACAATAAAAAAAAAATTCTTAAAAAAATAGGCAAAAAATAAGACGAAAGAGTGCTGAAGACAGAAACTGCCGAAGTTTGCTTTTGCAGTTTTATTTAAGTGGGTTATTTGGTTAACAAACAAACACTTAAGAACTACAGCCAACCAGCAGCCTGCCGCAACGACTGGCAGGTACTTCAGCAGCCATCTGTTTGCATTACAGCCTACGTACTTCTTTTTAATCACAAACTGAGAGCAGAGAAAGAAAAAAAAATCTTTCATATATTCTCTGCAGCGCACCTGAAAGAAACGACTTTAGAAAGAAAATAAATACGGATTTCCCCCTCCCTTTTCCAATTCCGCCACCCAAGGAAGTTTCCATGTTTTTCTTTCACATTTCACTGTTTGCTATCACAATATACTTATTTACAACTCTGATAGTAACTGGAAAACTTGAAACAAAATATCGAAGTTAAAAGTTTTTATTATAGTTTTTTTTTTCAAGTGTATTTGTGGCAGAGGTGGGCCCGTGAGTCGCTCAACATCAATGTGAGAAAAATAATTAAAAATTATTCTTTTAAGTATAAAAGCAGTTTGAGTTAAAAATTCTATTTAAATTTTATTTTAATATTAATCAAGCTTATGGTCGTTTTTTATCAAATTATATTTGGTCAAATTTTTATTCGATATTTCGTTAACAGCTTGTTAACATCTTCAGGAAATAAAAATTATTAAAATTTTATAGACAATTGGTTTTGAAACATGACATAAAAAAAAATAGTTTTTTTTTAAATTATTATGATATATGATTAATATTAAAATAAACTGATAAGGTCAATAAAGATAAATCAACAATTCTATTTAAAATTATTTAGACTTGATGGACGCTTTCAACTGTTATTAACAAAAATTTATTTAAAATTCATTTCATTGAAATTTTTTATGAATGCGGCAGTAACATATTAAAAAATTTGATTTTTTCGTTAAATTTTATATTCGCATATACAAAATAAATATTTTTTGAACAGCCTGGAATCATATTTAAATAACACCCATAGTTTTGTGGTACACTTTTACATGTCTTATCCTCCACCAATATTGAAATATTATACATCATTTAAAAGGTATTTTTGTGTAGATATACACAATGTTAATATATTTTATAAGTCCTTAGAAAACAATATTTTTTATAAGCTTAAAACGCAACCAAAAAATATTTCTAGTTTTTCACTCTGCACCCAATCGAGCGAAAGAGCTTGTGACAACGTTGAACAGGCGGTAACAGTCGTATTTATAAGGAATTATTTTTTGCTGGAGTGCACTTCGAAACAAAATTTAGATTGAACTTTTTTTTCAAAGTGCGTTTCTAATGCAAATTAATTTCTTGTCAATTTTATAATAAAAGTTATTTATATAAAATTCGACTACTTGTTATTTAAGTAGGGCTCCACATCTTTTGTGGTACTCTTCTTGGCATCTTATCTTCTATCAAAGTTAATAAAAAGGAAATGGTTTGATAGATATTTTTATATCTATAAGTTTTTCAAACGTATATGTCATATGGTCATACGGATTTCAAACACCAGGCGATCGTAATGTGTTTAATAAGCACGAGCATGAATCTAAACACCTTCACGATCACAAAATTTATTATTTTTAAGTTGTTTACTCATAAATCATACATTCAACATTTAGCTCGGGAACGGCCTACACTTCAAACACACGTTCACGTAATTGTAGAGAAAAAAAAACGCACGTTATGCGATCTCAAAAGTTCACGTCTGATTCACGCCACTTATCTGAACTTAAAAAATCTCCCAGCATGTTGATGCCGTAAGTTGTTGAGATGATGCCCATCCATTTTTCACTAAATAAGTATGAATGTATGTATGTGTGTGTGTGTGTGTGTGTGAGTGTGTGTATTTGTGTGTGTGAGTGTTGAATTCCACAATGCATCAACCACAAAACAAGATAATTTCAACGGCAAATAAATCACTCAAAGGCAACAAAATAAACTCCCTGCAGCATTTGGTTCTGTTACTTTAACATGAGCACATCTACGAAATAAAAAATAAATAAATAGAACAGGAAAGTTTACGAACTAACAAAAAAAAAGAAGAAGAAGAGAAGGCAGGCAGTTGCTTTAAAAAATAAATTCTTAAAAACTATATATCGAAAAAAAATAATAATGCAAATAACAAATGCCTTGAAATGTTTTGAGCCAGATTTATTTGACACGATACTTGTTGTTTAGCACAGTTGGTAATATATGCACACACACACACACACACAAACACACATACACACATCCAGACACATATTGCTTATTATACAGTCGAAGGACCTAGACTCAATCCTGCATTCGATCATGAATATAATATCAAAGTTTATCAACTCTCTCTTCTGTCTCTCGATCTGTTCTTCCAGCACTGCCGTGCCCTTCTTTTCATAGTATCCCCTCTAGTCATGGCATGATTAGAGATCAGCCACTGAGTGCAGTTTCCATTTAGTGCAGGTCCACATGATGTACTTTTCGCCGCTCAATTATTTTTAATTCCCTTTTGAAACCGCATGAAATTCATACAGACAGAATTGTTTCGATATATTTTCGTTTTCTTTTGCTTTGAAATTCTCAAGTTTTTGACAGTTTATTTTACTTAAATTGTCAACTGTCAAAAGCCTGTCTTTCCATACAAAAATATTTTGTTCAAGTCCACTCTCAAAACATTTTTGAGTTGGTTTTAAGTAGGTTTTATTAAATGCAACCTCGTTGTCGCCTGTCATTGTCTGTGCGAAGTCGAGTGCTGCCAAGTTATATATTGAAAACATGTGATAAGATTTCAAGAATGCACAAATAAATCGATTTTTTTTAAATTTTTTGTTTCAGAATTTGCCTGATTTTTATATGAAATGAAGTGATTTCCAATCGTTTTTTTTTTATAAGAATTTTCATAATTTTAAAAAAGTTCTTTTCAAAATGCAACAGAGTTTCTAGTTTGGAGTTCAATGAAAAACGTCTCATTTTTGTATACAAGCAAAAACAGCTGCAGTACAGTTTGTGAATTAAGTGTTATAAAAAGAGAGCAAAAGAACAACATTAATTCAATCTACTTCTTGGAGAAATTTGATTTATTGTGATAAAATTTTTTGGACAAGGTGTCTGTTAAAACAAATAAATAGAGAGAACAATATTAAATGCATCTATTTCATTAAGAAATTCAATTTATTGTGATTAAATTTATTGTACAACGTGTGCTTTAAATCAAATAAATCGGTTTTATGTGAATTTTTTTTCTGAATTTTCATGATGTTGTGGGAAATCATGTGTTTTTGAAACATTTTTTCCCTCTGTGTAAGTATTTCTACACTTTTTAAATATTGAGATGTAAAACAGTTCCTGTTTTAAATAGCGATGCAAAATTTTTTATTGTTTTATACTAACAAAAATAGCTGTAGTACAGTTTGTGCATTAAGTGTTATAAAATGTAACACCAAAACATAGAAACTTCAATGAGAGATTTCATTTAAAAGAAATTTCATTTATAAGAGATTTAATTTAATTTAATATATAAGAGATCTAACTTTATTTTATGTCGTTTAAACTGTTACAATGAAGTTTTATTTCTTTTCAAGTTTTTAAAATTTACATCAAAGTGAAACAGATATTGAAGAGAAAGAGCACGACTTAAGGAACTTCCCGGTACAAGCACCCTCACCTCACTTCCCTCCACAAACTAAAGACAGCCAACAAGAAATTTCTCATGTAAACCAGTGACAAAAATTTTTAAAACCCGACTTTGAATTTTAAACGAAATTATTTAAACACTAGAAATCGGTTTGCTTAAGTACGAAAGAAACTATTTTGAATATCCTCTTAACAAACGACCCACTAAATATTTTCTGAAATTCACTTGACTACGGGCGACCCGTTAATGCAGTTGTTGATTTAGTTGTTTTAGTTTTCCCACCGATTTATTGTAGGTGCCACCATGAATTTACTGCTTTCGTTTTTGTTTTTGTTTTTTCTGTTTTAATTTTTACACCTCAAGTGCAAAGTTTTCTCTAAAAAATCTTACGGAAAAAATCAAGTGACTTTTTTCTAGAGAAATTTGCACAAGCACATACACAAACCTTTCAAACCAACGCAAGCACATGTTGGGCTATAAATATTACATCAGCAGCTGTAAAATTAGCAATTGTTGTAACAACGCAGAGTTGTTGTTAACAATTTTATTCTCTCGATTTTTAAGTTTACAACCCAAAGGTATAAGAGCGAGAGAGATAGTGAGGGAGATAGAGAGGAGTAGGTGGAGGTGTGCAGGTTTGCTTTAAAATTTTGTGTTGTAACTTATTGCATTATCACCTTTTAAAGTTTACATTCGTTGGCTCCTGTGTGTGTGTGTGTGTGTTGACGTTAAGGATATTAACACAACAATTCTTACCGAATTGCGAATTGAAAGAAGCTCCAGTTATGCCTCAGCAGAAGCAACAATAGGATAATATTCCGGAGTATATCTTTTGTAAGACTATAAACTAAAGTAAAAGCTTTGATTTCTCTTGAGTCGCATAATGTATCTTCAAACACACACACACAGACACACATTTATATACATACAAGAACAAGCACAGGTATGAACGCACACTTGAATAGGACGTATAAGATAAAGACAGGCAGTCAGGCAGGCAGGTATGTTGGAGTACGTATTTTGGCAGATTGTACTCGTACATGCATTAACAACAACAACAACAACAACAATTATTACCGAAATGCTGTTGAAATATTTTAGTCAAGTTCATTGAGAGCACGAAACACTTCAGGCTGCGTCGAATTCCAAAATTGTTATTGAACGGATTTTAATATTCTACAAGATGAACTGCTAATCAGGTCTGGCATTTTAATGGGTTGTTTCTTGTGCTTTAAAATAACGTCCAAATTAATAGTGGCATTCGTCTCACTATAAATTTGCTTTCAAAACTCGTTCTGCTTTCTTAAGAAATCTAAAGGACTGTTAAAATTTTGTTATCCTTAACTGGAGTCAGGAATAAATTTAGATTTCAAAGCCCTAATTCACAAACGATTGTTAAAGTTAATGCATGCTTAAGGGATCTTTAATCATACAAAATCCATACTTTAAGGCCACTTTAATTTTGATAATCTTTTATGAATAACAGCGTAAGTATTTGATTCAAAAGCGATCAATTCCATGCGATCATTGAACACTAGGCTAATAGAGTTTTCACACAAAAAAGTTAGAACCTGGTTTAAGCATTAAAACCATAAAAAAGTGCTTTACCCTTCACACTTCAGATTTCATAAGTTCAGGTTTTAGCACACAGTTTGTTCAAAAAATTTAAACAAAATGAAATAAATCTTTTAAAACTAGATCTCTTATAAATAAGATCTCGTGTAAATGAAATCACTCATAGAAATTTGTGTGTTTTGGTGTTACATTTTCCTCTGCATTTTATAACACTTACTACACAAACTGTACTACAGCTAGTTTTGTTAGTATTAAACAAGAAACAATTCTGCATCGAAATTTAAAACAGAAAGGAAATACAATAATTAAAAGATGTGGAAATACTTACACAGAGCGAAAATATGTTTCAAAAACACATGATTTCTCACAATATAATGCGAAATCTGAAAAAAATTTATATAAAATCGATTTATTTGTCTTAACACACACGTTGTCCAAACAATTTAATCACAATAAATTGAATTTCTTAAAGAGATAGATGCATTTAATATTGTTCTCTTCCTCTCTTTTTATAACACTTAATTCACAAACTGTACTGCAGCTATTTTTGCTTGTAAACAAAAATAACACACTTTTTCACTGCACTGTAAAATAGAAAATCTGTTGCATTTTGCAAATAATTTTTTAAAATTTTTAAAATTCTTTTAAAAAATGAATAAACGGTTGGGAATCACTTAATTTCATATAAACATCAGTGCAACCAGACCACTGATCGTTTACACTCTTTCGGGAGTTTTGTGTCTCACTCGCACTAGTTCGCTTCTACACCTCAGATGACTGTTTGGGATTACGGTTCTTCCATACAACTTTCCGTGATTAACGATGTTGTCAGTCAATTTTATTTTGTTTTACATTCAGCACAAAATAATATTTGTTTCCTTCTTGGAAGGTCTTGTTGAAATAGTATTTCTTTATTTCAAATAATTCAGTGGATACGTCAATTTTTTATTTTACTGTGGCCTTGCAAAAGTTAATGGCACTTCTCATACATTTGAAACTCTCTTTATCGATTTAACAATAACTTTATTGCTAAAATTTAGCTTCTCTCCTCAATTTAATTTATGTTCAGGTTATTTCTAACTCCAGCCATCAATTCCTCAATAACACCGAATGGTCGCTGAGGAAGTTTTATAGTTTTCAAATACTGAAATTAAATATTAAATAACAAAAACAAATTTTATTTAAAATTAAGTGCGTTTAGTAAAATGTACCTTTTTTATGTGTGACAGCACATAAATAATGTAGGGTATTCTTCCCATGAGCTTTAATGCAACACCGATTTAAAATCTTATCCTTAACACTTGATTGTGTTTTTTAAAGTTCTGTTCACACACACACACACACACACACGGACACACAGAGAGACAGATAAACAGACAGACAGCCATATAAATAATTGTATTATATAACATTTTTGCTACTAAAAAGGCGGATGCAAGCACACACCAACACACACACACACACACACACCTACATACACTTTTACATGCATACAAACAAAACACTTACATTTATGTGTTGGATAAGTAAGTGTATAAAATACATATTGTGTGTGTGTGTGTGTGTGCGTGTGAGTTCGTGTTAAAAGCACTTGGGACTATTAAACTAATTCTATAAAATCTTTAGAATCTCATTTAATACTTGTAAGTTGGAATAACTTGAAAGCAGAATAAAAGGCAAAGGGAAGACTAAAAGCACAAACAGAAAAGCTTTTTAATAAAAATTAACTAACAAATAATGAAATTTAAAAGATTTTAAAATCTTAAATTATTATGCGAGAACTCTAGCGGGATATTAATTTTAAGGTTAATAAAACGTGTATTTTTTTAAATTTATTTTCACTTCAATTCCGCTCAAAATTGTTCAACAGTTCTGACCAACAAAATCGTTTGTCAAATTAAATACTCACGCATTCATTTTTTTTATTTGCGAGCCAACACTAATAACTGACTGCAACTGTGGGATAAAAGAGGCAGACAATTAAACCTAATAAATATTATTTGTTTGTGGAAAATTGTCGGAATGAATCTGATGAACGTTCGAAGGCATAAGTGCATGCACACGCATGCACGTTCACACAGTTTATGGGTATTTTGCTGTCATTGTAATTAAATTTTAATACCCAATTTTCCAGCCACATAAATTATTTTTGTGGTGACCGAAAAACATCCAGCACATACGAGCAGTTAGTTACAACACACATACATACACACACACACACACACTTTTACACAATTACAGACACACGCACACACTACATAGCTTAGAACGAGTATGTAGTGGACAAGTATAACAAAAGGAATCAATTAAATTTGCTCATAATCCTTCACAATGGGGCAGATGTTCTTTTGAATTCATTATTAATAAAATATTGCAAATTACCACTTTCGATATTTTCCAAAAAAAATCCAAAAATTTATGGTAACATTTTCGATTTGGTCTCTGAATTCAAAGACAGCCGGTTCATAAGTTTTGATTAAAAAAATTTAATTCAGTTTAATCCCAATAAATTTTGAGAGAACTTCAAGGACTTCTCCAAAAACAAAGAAGAGGTAAAAGAGGAAATACTTTGCAATAAAAAACATTAAAAAAAATGGTGCTCACAATTTATAAAAAGTTTGAGCTCTAAAAATCGTTGTAGCATATCCTAAAACCTCGAAACGGCAACACTGGTCACGGCACCATTTTAAAATATTTACTTCAAATTTTGAAATAAATAAAAGAGATTGTTTTGGGCGATGGAAATTTTGGCTTGAGTATTTCCGCTCCTCTTTTTATTTTTTTCTTTTTAAATATTTTTAAATTTAAAGGCGTTTCCTTTTCTGGAAAACATGTGACATTTTTGAACGTATTTTCTAAAAAGTGGCAGCTGGAAAGAGTTTTAAAAAAGAAATAATTTTTTCCCCGTATATTTTATTACTTTCTAATGAATTTTTCATTTCCAAAAGACAGAATATTGAAATGTTCTGTTAAAAAGTGTGATAAATGTTGCACATAAGAACAGTTTTACTGCCTTTTTAAAGATGTCGAAAAATTCTTGTTATAAAGAAAAAAAAAACAAGGTCGAATAAAAATACAAAAATAGATGTCGAAAAACCAAAACGAAAATAGAAATTTTGAAATTGCTTTTTTTAATTGTATTCAACACAGTGGGCGAGTTTAAAACTCAATTTTCAAAATTTATTTTGTAATGAGAAAATTTCTGAATCTGAATGGCTGCTGATTATAAATAAAAAAAAAATTATTATAATTTTTTTCACATCTGCCCAGTAACTTTTTCAGTCCACAGCAATACCTGATTAACGCCCTCATTCCACTGTAAACTTTTTTTGCTTTGAAACAACAAAAGGTGTGAGTTTCAAGGATAAGAATGAGTGAAATTTATTTGATGTTAAATGTTGATGATTTTGATTGTGTGTCAGACGTTGTAATTATTTGTACAAGTCGGCATCTGAGCCTGCCTATTTGTGTGTGTGTGTGTGAGTGTGTGTGTGTGTGTGCACGATGTGTATGCACGCAGTTGTGTTCACAGGACACCAGAGACTTAAATCCAAAGGATACAACACTTCGTAATAATTGTCAACTATTGTGTAAAATATCAATGAAAATGTATTTCATGTGTGTGTGTAAATATTATTTCATGACAATAATGATAAGATTTTCCAAATTATTAATGAGGTAAACAAACCGATAGCAGTTAGAGATGAGTGGCAAACATGCGTGATCATGCATAATCGTGAGAAATAATTTTCTCTAATTATTTCCATGTGTCAGAAGAACACGCAAAAGTTTTGCAAAGTACGACCGACACTAAGTAAATGGGAAACTAGTTTGGGAGATTTGGGCCCTAGTTTTGTAAACCACCTTGCGTTAAGGTAATTATAGAAAAAATTATTTCTAAAACATTAAAAAACCCCCATAGAAATTCGCTAAAAAAATATTATAGACTCTCTTAGTTTTCTTCGCCTTTCAAAATGTTGGAAAGTTGCGTTTAAAATAAATTTCTAAAAAAAAATATTCCACTCTTATCGAAATTAGAGTTTTAAAATATTCAATTTAAAATTTAGTAATTTAATTTAAAAAAGTTCCACTAATTGAATAAAATTTTAGGAGAATAAAAAATTTTATTTTTTTAGGGAGTTAAAAATCAAATTTTTTTTTTTTTTTGATGTTTGTTTGTTTGTATGGATCGAATTCTCCTTTTGTGTGGCGCTCCCAAGCGTATACTTATTATTATTAAAAATATTACTCATACGTCACACTGTACTCATGCAAGTTTTGTTATTGTAAATCATGTTCTCATTTTCTCATAATGTGCAAGTATTTCTACACGCTTTCGAAGCACATGAGATTAAAAAATAATTATAAATGAAAAATAAACGAAAGCACTCGCTTTTTTTTAGTTTTATGAAAGCTGAAGAGCTAGAAACATATTTAAAAATAAACTTAAAACAATCAAAATGCAAAATAAAAGTATCATTGAGATAAAAAGTGTGGCCGCTTTGTGCCCTATTTTTCGTACATCGAGCACCTGACGCTTTTGTTCACTATAATATTTCATTTTTGGTTCATTATTGTTTTAAGTTTATTTTAAAATTTATTTTTGAATTTTTAATTCGATTTTCTTAAAAAGTTCGATTTTTAATATTTTTCTTAGCTATTTTTATTTTATATCAAATTTAATTTTAAAGTCTAATTGTTCGAAAAGTATTTTTAATTAGGAGAGATATGAGAAATGTTCCAAAGCAGTTTTAATTGTTAAATTTACAAAACACATCAGAACAGCTGTTTTCGAAGGCCGCTACACTTCGTCATTAGTACTCCGGTGTATTTTTATTTAGCTATTTAAGTGACTTAGTATATCTAATAGCATTTTTCATTTTAATTTTACATAAATTGCTTGGCACGCTTGAGCGTGCATGTCGAAAACGTATGGTGTTTCCTTTTCTAGAAAACATGCAACATTTTTTCCCCATTTTCTATAAAAAACAGACAGTTTGGGGGCAGACAGTTGTGAAAAGAGTAGCCAACAACAACTTGTTTACGGACACGACGAAGTATGTGAACAATTTTTAATTAATCAACAATGAAAATGTTTAATAAATATAAACAAAATATATGAAAATATACAAACTTCAAATGTGTAACAGACACATTCGATTATATCATTTTGATATGGATCGACAAATATTCTGGAAAACATGACAGTTTGGCGGCAGCTCTATGACTGAAATAATTTTTCTTTGGAGATGTAGGGTTAATTTCTAATAAATTCTATATTTTCAAATAACATACTATTGCCATTTACTATTAAAAAGTGTAAAAAATGTTGCACTCTCTATAGAAAAGAACACGACATTAGACACCGTACCGTCTCCGATAGCTGGACAATAACGAGTATCCACACAAATTACAAATATTCGTTGGACATAAACAAATTTCCAATCTAATTAAAATCAAAATTATTACTCTTTCCCTTACACGATATGCATGTGTGTTTGAGTGTATGTGTGTGAAAAGCCATGTGATTATCTTTGTTGACTTTATTGGCAACAAATTAATGGCATTTGAATATAAGAATTCACAATAACTGTTGGAAAATCGACTAACATCTACCACTTAATTGAAATATTTTTTTTTTAGTTTATGGAATATAATAAAATCAACTCGCTCGTTCGTATGAGAACAAACTCCGCTACACACGAAAATAAGTCCAGAGCTTTTGCACAAATTATATAATTAATAATTCCCCCCCCCCCCCCCCCCCCATAGATTCGCCACAGATTAACACTTTGATTTATTATTAAGTTAGTTATTATTGTTGCTATTGCTGCGGCTCGTATTCATGTAGTTGTGTGAGTTGAACAATTTAATTTTCGTTTATAGTAAAGACTCGGCCCTCGTCCCGTCTTGTTGTTGCTTACAATTTCAAAATTATTACTATCATAATACTGCATGTGGTGTCTGGATTTAAAATAACAATTGTGCTGGTTTCCATAATCGAGGACTTAAAACTGCATCAATAAAAGTTATAACACCATACAGATTAATATTAATTAATTCCCAGGTACTGCGCAATTAATATACAAGTATTGGCAATTCAAAGTATTCAGGGAGTTCACAATTCAGTTACGAATATGAGAGCGCATTTTTGTTAAAAGAAAATTAAAAAAAAATATTTGTGAAAGTCCTTAAAACTTTGACACCATGGACAGATTTTGAAGTTCTTTATGCGGCCTACTGTGCTGTCGATATCACAAGTACGGACAAGAAGTCTCCAGCGATCTTGGGGAAATTCATAGTCAGAGATCTTAAAAAGATTTAAAACTTCAAATCAATTATTAAGAGAAAAATATGGCGGACCCTGACATGAGTCTGACAAACAGTCGGTTAATAATTAAAAGTTTTAAAACCTTTTTAATCTCACTCAACATCACGCATTTAATTATATTAAATTTGTTTTGCAAACTTGAAAGAATTATTTATTAAAAATTCAAATAAAATTAGCAGGCAATTCATGTACACTGAAAAGAATTTTTGTTTTATAAAACCAACAAAAGAATTTCATAAAATTTTTTCCACAAATCCTCGAAGCAAGTTTCAATGTTGCCAATTGCTTATAAAATTAGCACTTAATTTAAAAAGTGCAGTTTTTACTTTCTTTTCTGGAAAAAGTGCAACATATTTTTACTATTTTTATAAAAAGTGGCAGCTTGTAGGAGTTTTAGAACAGAAATTATTTGTCATAAGAAATGTTTAATAAATTTCTTTTAAACTCTTAAATTTCAAATAACACAATGTGGCGATTTTATATTAAAAAGTGTAAGAAATGTTGCATTTTTTCTAGAAAAGAACAATAGACATTCACAAAACGTATATATATTCTTCTTTATTTTTTGGCATGAGAATAAAGAAAAGGCGTGTGGAATTTTGCCTTAAAAACAGGATAGTTTTGTTATCCTATTTTATTTATTATATATATATATATATATATATATATATATATATTTTTTTTTTTTTGCAAGTGTTTTAATTGTGTGGCGGATAGAAAACAAGTGCTTTTTGTTGTCTTGTGTACCGAATAAAAGTCAATATAAAATATGAATTGTATTTTCCTTAAATTCATGATATTAATTTATTATTAAAACAATTTGACATCCATTCAGTTGTATACGATTACGTCGTGGATGACTTTAGATGAAATTTGTTTCATAGTGTGCACACAATAATTTAATCCTCCAAGAACTGTTTGAATTTACTGAAAGCTTTTCAGTGTTCCTATCAAAACTCGACGCATTAGCAAAATTATATTGATAACTTCTTTATTAATATTTAAAGAAATAAATTATTCCAAATATCAAAATCCCTAATTAATTGCTGTCATTTTTTTTAATTCTATTTTATATAAAAAATGTATCGATATTTTCCTTTATCTTTGAGTCATTGAACTATTCCATGTATTCCACATTTAACCAACAACACACTCGCATAATCCATTATTTTCTACCTACAAATTCATTTGGCGATTATCTTTTGCATAGTTCCAAAGTGCTTTAATGAAATTGTTTCATAAATTAATATGTGAAAAGAGTAGCCAACAACAACTTGTTTATGGACACGACGAAGTATGAGAACAATTTTTAATCAATCAACAATGAAAATGTTTAATAAATATAAGCAAAATATATGAAAATATACAAACTTCAAATGTGTAACAGACACATTCGATTATATCATTGTGATATGAATCGACAAATATTGTTTTAACAACAACAACAACAACAACAGCAGCAACTATTGGGAAGAGAGTATATTTTCGTTAAGGTACAGGCAGTCGTCAAGACCGACTGAAATGACATGTTATTTTGGATCAATTATTATTAATAAAAATAAGAACAATAATAACAAAATAGCAATAATATAGGGTGTTTTTTATAGAGTGATACAACTTTGAGTTGGCATCACTGCTTTATTTGACCACCCATTTAACAGCTGATAGTTGCTTTTGGTTTAGTTTGCTTTGACATTTCATTATGGATCGCCTTACAGCAGAGCAACTTTTGCAAATTGTGGAAATTTTAAATCAAAATAATGGTTCTGTTCGTCAAACTTATCGTGCACTTCGTCCATTCAAAATTTTAGTTTCCGATGAAGCCCATTTTTGTTTCAATGGGTACGTAAATAAACAGAATTGTCGCATTTGGAGTGACGAGAATGCACAAGCTTTTGTCGAAACACCATCACATCCACAGAAAATTACTGTTTGGTGCGCTTTATGGGCTGGCGGAGTCATTGGCCCATGTGTCTTCAAAAACGATGATGGTCAGAATGTTACTGTTTGTGAAAATTGGTGTTCCAGATTGCGCCTTGTACGCGCCAGCCTTGGCGGCCACATGGCCGAAAGCATATTTAAACATTAATGTCATAAAATTTTCTATCCAATAAAGACCGTTTCATTGATGTCAAAAATATATTACTATGCTTTATTATGATTTAAACTTGTATCACTCTATAAAAAACACCCTATAGATAATAAAAATAATATTAATAACAATAGATAATAGTGATAATAATATATAAAAATAATAACAGATAAAAATCACAATAATAGATAAAAATAATAATATATAATAGTAATAATAATAGATAATAATAATAGATAACAATAACAATAAGAGATAATAGTAACAGTAATAGATAATAATAATAATAGATGATAGTGACAATCGATAACAATAATAGATAATAATAAAAATAGATAATAATAATAATAGATAATAATTATCTGTTTTTATATTACAAAATTATAATAATATTTCTATACAAATAATCAGCTGGTGACCTTTTCGCCGAAGGAATTACGACGTTGCTTCCCCAATCGTGCCCAGCAGTGCGTCAATACTGGCGACGCCCGCTTAACGAATGTGATATTCTCTACAGAACGTAAAAAAATGTAGAGATGCAGATAAACACGTTCGTCACCAAAAATTTAATTTTTTAATTTACTGCATCTGATCTACATCCGAGCTAAAGCGACACATACT
Source organism: Linnaemya vulpina (assembly GCA_963675445.1). Lineage (NCBI taxonomy): Eukaryota > Metazoa > Arthropoda > Insecta > Diptera > Tachinidae > Linnaemya > Linnaemya vulpina. Next base: position 5,110,759 of record OY776277.1, read on the forward strand.
CTCATGTATGAGACAGTGCACTGTGGCGCCTCGGGCTACATGTACAGAGAAGACACTGGATCATCTACCCCAGACACCTTCAGTAGAGTGACCGAAATTCCCTACTGCAGATGTTGCCTAGAAAGCGTTAAAATAAATAGCCGTTGCCACTTAACAGGAAAAATGTGTTTGCAAACATTTTACAGACTTTTACTAAATTGTATTAATCCTTTATGGAATATTTTATTAAATGAGTGCAGCAAATGTACTTACCACTCAAACACACACACACACACACACATGAACGCACAAACACACACATATATTCATATTGAAATTTAATATTCTTTAATAAATTATATAAAAATGAAATATAATTGATTTACTAACAGAAACGGCACCAACAAATACTTTTGCTTTAGTGGATATGGGGCGACTGTTAAGCGCTAAACGACATAACCGACATTAAATTAATTATAAATTTTATTCCCTACAAGTCACTCGAATTTTAAAAACTTTTTTTTATTTCTTTTAATTTTTTAGCGGTTTCGAAATGCAACACTTAAAATGTTTTGTTATCACTATTTATTTATTTAATATATTTATTTTTTCTTTTGTACTTTATGACGTTTTGGCTGCAAACGCTCCGACATAGCTAAAGATAAAAAACAATATTTATTTATGGATTTAAAAAATACAACACGAACACACATTAAGAATATTGGAAAAACCAATACCAAAATTGCAGGCATATTCATTCCAGCAGGTAGAAAAATGCAACCACAGAAATAATATTTAATTAAAGTGCGTTTGTACAGTGACTGGCAAAACTGTTACTTAAAGTATTTTCCTAAAAGCAAAAAATAATTGTAAGTCGCATACGGCGGCTGCTGCCTCGTTAAAGTTAGATATACAGGATATAGACTTTTGGAAAATCAAACCCATTGGTCCAACCAGACAGCACAAATTGTCGTAGAGCGCTCAACATTTCGTTTATTGTGAAATAAATTTGTTTACTAATTCTTTTCCAAGTCGATTTATGGTTAAATTAGAGACCAAACTGAACATGTTTGACAGTAACATGTTACACGAAAACAGCTGACCTGCCAAAAACAGTGTTGCCAACAAGGAAGCTAATCTGCATTTATTAAAGAGAATAAAGAGAATAAAAAATTTTATTTATATCAGCTTTTTGAGAATTCTAGCTGCCAAAAACAGCGTTGCTAGCAAGAAAGTTAATCTGAGTTAACTCATGCCCTGCACACTTTCTCAACCGAACATGAATTTTTATTGCAAAATTTTATTATATAAAAACGTTGCTCATTAGAGACCAAATTGAACATAATTGACAGTAACATGTTGCACGAAAACAGCTGACCTGCCAAAAACAGTGTTGCCAACAAGGAAGCTAATCTGCATTTATTAAAGAGAATAAAGAGAATAAAAAAATTTAATTTATATCAGCTTTTTGAGAATTCTAGCTGCCAAAAACAGTGTTGCGAATAAGAAAGTTAATCCGTATTTATTAAAAAATATAAGAAAATTAAATTTGCTACTCAACTTATATTTCAACGGATATCAGCATTTTACTCATATTTAAAATTATTGCTGCCACAAACAGTGTTGCCACAAAGAGAGTTGTTAAACAATTATTCTTAATTTGTTATGCATATCAAATAATTAACTACAAGTAACAAAAGGAAAGGAACAAGATACCCTTAATTATAGATTATGGGTATGTTTCTTTGTTTTAATTAAAATTGCCGTGTTTGGGCTTAAGATATATTTTATTTGGGAGAAGATTTTTAATAAAAATAAAAAGAATTTTCATATATTTTTTGACGATTTTTGAAATAAGTATATGACAACACTGCATACAATTATATATAAAACGGGATTGACAGAGAGACAGAGGTTTAAGGCAGCCCAATTTGATATGGAAGGCTGCATATTCCTACGAAACTCAAACATATCCTGTCAGAAGTGAAATACAACTCTCAATGACTTCTAAATCAAGATGGAGTTTATTAACAAAATAATGCGAGACATTTTCCTTTAAGGCTAAAAACTTTAGTTCTTGTCTATTTATCTAAGGAATACTCCACATTGTTGTCCAGTTAAAGTTTATTGTTCGAAAATTATCATTTGCTTTAAATATTTTTTTGTTATTTGTAAAGTGACCCAAATAGTAGTCACTGGTGACCACTTTTAGGCGAAGTAGGCCTCAGTTCCTACATTCGATATCACTTTTAAGAGTGTATAAGGGAGCGAATTTTTGGGACCTACAAAAAATATTAATTCTCTTCTGTTGGACAAATGAAATGAAATCATACAAGATTCGCATCCATGTTTTTATACTTCCAACTCCTTTTTTTTAACAAACTAATTAAACTCAGCATATCGATCACTGATTAAATAATCCTCCACAAGTGTATTGATGCAAACGAGCATGTGTGAGTAGAGTATTGGCATAAGTACAAGCAGTTTAAGCACACATTCAAACAACAATCGGACAAATGCAGGAATTATATAGAGAAATGGCGCCAGTATTATTGTCATTTCATCGGCTGCAGCAACGTCAACAAAAACCCATCCCACAAACATGCTGATTTGTATAACGACCCCCGCTATATATAACAATTTAAATCTATAATTCTTATGAATATCACGACGACAACGACAACGACGATGACGATGATTCCGTGTGTGTCGCGTGGAAGGGAGCGAATATGGCGAATATGAAAATGGATTTGCATTTGAATGGCCGGCCGACCGGCCTGTTTGCAAAATAATAGTCGTGGCAGGGATTGCGTACGTCTACGTGTAGTTCTGTTCAAATTTGAACAAAAGCTTAATGCACATTTGCTCATGTCCACGCAACGTTAAAATAATAAATTTGTGACGGAAATCTACGTCCCACGGTAATTTATTAATTTTCCAATGCTGCAGTTATAGAACGAGCAGATGATGCGACCAGACAGATAGACAGACAGACAGACGCACATTTAAAACACACTCGCGTACTTGAGCCACCCAGATAATTTCAGCAGAACTATTCGAATGACAGATTAATATTGAATATGATTACGAGCACATTTCAATGGCGTGCGTTTCTGTTCACTGGAGTTACATTTAAATTAGAAAATCATTTGAAGCTGCAACTAAAGCAGGTGTGCTTTTGAAGATGATGAGGGTTTTGTAATTTCAATGCGATCTAGACCGCGGCATGAAGAGATCAAAGTGTGAGTGCAGTCGTTATTAAGTGAAAATTCGGAGGATGTGAAATAAAATCAAGATAGAAGTCAAACCCAAATTCAAAGTTAAGAAACATTTTCTAAAAATAAATTTTATTGAAAAACAATTACAAATAATTGAACAATAAATGAAGTTAGAAATGAATACCCAAAATAATAAAATAAAGGGTGTGCCCACCCTTTATGGCTTAAAACACACTGATGTTTCTCACGAATTCAGTTCTATTGCCAACTAATAAAAGTAGAAATATGGGTATTAATAATGGGACATGATGTCGGGCAAATGTCTGGCTCTCAAACGTTGGCAAAGGCCCGCTCTTTTCTTAAAATTTTTGAGCCACATTTTGCAACAAATGTTCGCTTATTTCGGCGATGTAGCGTCGAATTTCAAGTGAACCCGGTCTTTCAAATGTCACCAGAGGAAATAATCCAACAGCGTTAAGCCACAAGAACGAGACGGCCAATTGACATCACCAAATCGAGATATTCAGCGGTTGGGAAATTTCTCATGCATTAACTGAATTGTTTGGCAGGGCGCATGGCGTCCTGCTGAAAACCAAAAGCCAGTGATGTCAATATTAACCAATTGTGGCCATAAAAAATCGGTTATCATGATTTGGTAGCGCAGATAATTCACGGTGACGGCGTTTCCTCGCTCATATTCGAAAAAATACGTGCCAATGATGCCGCCTGATCACAACCCGCAAAGACGTTCTTTGAATGTTTGGATTTTCGAGGACTGCTTGTGGATTTTGTGAGTCCGATATGGGACAATTTTGTTTGTTTCCATAATCGCCTAATTGAAAAATAGACCTCATCACTAGAGATGATTTCGTTAAAAAATGCGTTGTTTTCGTTTAGCTTTTCAAATACTCAAGTTAAATAATGGCCGCCCGAGTTAATTTTTGAATGAGTCGAGATTCCGATCTGTATGCAAAATATTGCGCAAAGTGCCTCTGGTGATGCCCAATTGTTGCCAAAATCGACGAGTTGTTATTCCAGTCTCATTCTCCACACTTCGCTGTACAGCGGTTAATTTTGCATCACTACGGGCACTACGAGCGTAATATTTTGGTATATTGTCCGCAACGGTACCGAGAGCCTTGATTTTAGGAATTAAATTACGCTCAGCGGTCTCAGAAGAAGCCTGATTAAGACGAAAAGCTGCTCGAATTTTACGAACTGATGCAGAGAAATTGTCATTATTTTGATGTTAAATTTGCACAATTAAAATTCTTTGTTCGAGAGTGTAGTGTTTCAGGGTTAAAATTTACCAACTTTTCATTAAATGAATGTCAAGGAATGACAGCGCAATTTTTCATATTCCCTTATTTAACAGAGAATTTACTTTCTAACCTTAAATTGGCCAACCACACCCCCTCGGGATCCTCCAGTTAAAATGTCATACGGCAAATTAATAAAATTAGTTTGATTTTTAAAATTTTATGTAAATAAAAACTTGCCAATATTCGTAGCCTTTAAAAATTATTGCCGCCAACATTTAAGTTTAAATAAAAAAGGCTTGAAAGTCCATTGAAAGTTTTATCCGCGTAAAATACGAGTAAATAAAAATCCACAAGAAAAATAAGTAAATCTTGGCCTGGGAAGGCTCACAAAATAAATCAATCCCGTACTGGCAAATAATATTTGCACGCACTCCTTCTGTACTGCAGAGTTCAAAAGAGATGATGAAAAGCAAACCGAAATATAATTAATTCCATCTTTTACATGTCGTCAAGCTTCCACGTTTAATCATATTGCAAAATTAACTCCCCTGTCAACAATGAAGTTGTCCTTTTTTCTCCTTTCGGATGTCTTGTGATTGGGACTCACGCACATGAAATTGATTAAACAACTTAAAAGAATTGAAATTACAAGTGGTTTCCCGGAAGATGCCACTGCGGCTGTAAAGAAATAAAGTTTCCAAAAAAAAGTGTAAATAAATTGGGACCACAAAGAGCGGCAGATGCATAATTACGTTCTTTCGTTGATTAAATTATATTTTTTATTTGCGTGAGACGAAGCAAATAAAGATGAAGACAATTTTACACTTGAAGATAAAATTATTGATTATTTATTGAAGTTTAAATTTTCGATTTGAAGTATAAAAAAGTATTCAAGTCAGTGAATGCTGCTGGTGAAGAAGCGCTTGGTTTTGATCCTGTACTCCTGTATATTGAATCGAACTTTTCGCGCGGGACTGGCGAATTAACCCTGGTCAACTAAAAGTGCTTGCAGCGATATTTCGCTCTTGACTGGTACGGAGCGAAAGAAGCCATGCATTTCGGACGCAAAACCATCCCGAAAAATATTTGTGACAGGACTAACAAAAGCCTAAATTTTAAATGCATACACAAATAAAAGACTTCCTTAATTAATAAGAGATCCACGTTTGATAAGTTTCGTGTCGAATTTTTGTTTAAACAACTTTTCTTTGACTGTATTTTTTTGCCTGAGACCTGCTTTAAAATAAATTAAATGTCTGCTCGTTCATTAACTTTATGCGAACTATAAACGTATTAATATGCAAGAGAGTGTGTGTGAAAGAGAGAGAGAGGGGGAGAGGAAGAGAATATTAAGAGGTCTTCAAATGAGGCAGACGAACAAAAATATGCACAAAAATTCCACTTGAATAAGTCGTTGATTTATTTAAAAAAAAAATTTTGCTTCTGTTCTTTTTGTTGCCTCGAGGAAATTTTCAAATAGTTGTTGTGCTCTAAAAGCCTTTCCAAGAAACGGCCCTTCAAATGCAATTAATGCACACTTTTTGTTTAATAAAATTATCAGAAAACTAAATAAAAATCGTCTAAAATGTTGATGGGCCAAACGGATTTACTTTTCAGCAGCTCTTGCAGCCAGTTTTTATACATCAAGCGAAAATCGAATTAAGTCGAATATTTCTGCTGCTATTGGCTGAAATGGTTAACACGTAGACTGTGAAGCCGAAGATTCCATGTTCGAGCCATCATTCAATCAAGAGTGATCTGAATTAATGCGTGGTTGTTTTAGTTTTCGTAGCCCCGTATCAATGGCGAAGGCAGAGCACTGTTTGCTGAAAATTACCCACAGCGATTGACACCATCATTTAAAAGAAAATCTTTATTAAAAGAGCCGTAACTCACAACAAATTTGAGGTTAGAAAGTAAACCGTCTGTCAAATAAAAAAATGTCAAGAATTGCGCTGTCATTCTTTGACATTCGGTCAATAAAAAGTTGGTAAATTTTAACCCTGAAACGCTACATACTCGAACAAAGAATTTTAATTGTGCAAATTGAACATCAAAATAATGACAATTTCGCTGTATCAGTTTGTAAAATTCGAGCAGCAGGTATGGGTATTTTTTGTCCTTCTTTCAAAAAAGAGCAAAAACACCATTAAATCAGGGATTTAAGGGGTTAAAGTGCTACGCAAAAATAGTATCCGTTAAATTACAACAAAAACAATGAAAAGCAAAAACAAAAGCCAAGAGTTGTATTTCTAGTTGTACTGAAAACGTGTCACATAATTTGTTTACATTTTTTGTTTAATTATTATTTAAAGTTTATTAATTTTTTTTAACCTTAAGTTTAATTTTTTTAAAAAGTGTGTTTTTTGTTTTATTGTGTTTCGAAAGCGTGTAAAAATACTTGCCCATTATGAGAGTATAAGAACACAAAGCACACCAGCAACCTATTACGAACACTCTGCGACGTGTGAGAAACATTTTTAATATATTTTTAATAACATTAAGCATTAATTCTTAATAATATTATTTAATCATTAATAATATTAAGTATACGCGTGGAAGCACAACACAAAAGGAGTGTTCGATACATGAAATCAAACAAACCTACAACTGGAGTTAATAGAAAGATATAGAAATCTTATTTACTTTCCACTAGAGCGTGCAGTTTTCAATTAATTTTCATCAAAGAGATGAATAATTCTCTATTAAGAGAAAACCCCAGTTCTTTTTTGTTTTTTTTTTTTAATCTAAAATCAAACTAAAAGCAACATAATAATTCTGATGTGTTGTAAAGATTAAATAAATAATATTTCTTTCATTTCAAAGTCTCTGTGGTAAATTAAACAAACACAAAATCTGCATTTGAGAATATTAACAGAAATTATTGAATAATAAAAAATAAAAATAAAAAGATACACAAACATTAACTTGATCAACCATAACATTCCATTCAAGAAGATTCATTTAATTATTGGCATATATGTTAATAAAGATATTAAACACATAAACCAGTACAAAAAGTGGTCAACAACAGCAACAACAACAACAAATATACAAGCAACAGCTACATTTACTCGCAGTAGTTTGCAAACAACATTTTCAATCAACTTTTTCCACAAAATAGAAAAGCTTACAGAAATTCATAACAATCTGGCTGTTTAATGTGAAATAATGCTGTATTTTCTTTTTTTTTCGTTATAATAAATATATTTATAAACGCCCGTATAGACATAATTTATTTATTTTTATTTGCGAAAATGTTAATATAAATACTCATTTAAATAAACTACCTTTAATGAATAGTTATCAAGCCACACACACTCCTGTACTCACACAGCCACCCATGGCAAGCACACAAACACAAACCGAGAAAGAGAGAAAGAGAGAGAGAGAGACATCTGAGCACCTACTCACGAAGCAGCACTATTGTGAATGACACAATACTGAATCAATGCTACGAAATATATTGATTTCACTATGGAAATGAATAACAACAGAGAGTCCTGCCAGTGAGGAAGGCCTGTTCAACTGATTGTATTAACAATGAAAAGGACTGACACACGGACGGAGGGACAGACAGACGTTTGTATTAATAGGGAATATTTTAATAAATACAAGTGACTATAAATCAAAACAGCAAAAAAAAGGAGATATTAAAATATTGCTTTATTTCCGTTTATTCATCCCACAATCGGTTACTAATACCAACAGCAACGAAAAGGAAAAACATCATGTAAAAAAAAATGAGAGAAAAAAATTTTATGTCAGACAACAAACACTTGAATATAAAAGGATAAAATCAAACATGTAAAAAGAGACTTTTAGTTTATTATTTATTTGAGTTTTATTATTATTATTAATTTTTTTTTTTTTGGTGCAACAGAATATGGACATTCTTGTACAGCTCGGATATTTATAATTTATATGAAACTTGCGAAAACATGTTGACGACCAGCGTTGCCAAGTGATAGAGAATGATAATACTAACAAAAACCAAATTTAAAATTTTCTCCGATATTTTAAAGGTCTTTTTATTCTGATTTAAATTATCTCATTATTTTTTAATATTATTAAAACTCAAATAAAGAGATCTTAAGCTTTAAAGTATTGGAAAATATAATTATTTGAAAATAGGCTAAACAATAGAAGAATTTAAAAACAAATTTATATCTGCAGATGAGCTTCTATGGAAAAAAGTAGGTGTGGGTTATATGTTTCAAATCACCATCAAACACATTCTCTACAGCAAGCTACCGACTACAAACCGTAAACAATATAACTAAATGGCTACTGGTTGTTGTCCATGCTAATTTTTTGGTTGCAAACAAATTAAATTAATACATTGAGCATTAAATTAATACATTGAGCATTAAACACAATAACCACAGCAGGCTACACGAACACCGACTACAACAGTCGTTGGCTGCAATCGTTGCCTCGTAGTCAGCTACTTAATTACTTTTAGAACGACACCTCCAAATTAATAACCATATGTTGTGGTTTGTAGTAGAATTCTCTTCCTACGCCAGTGTAGCCGCTTTCATATATTTCATACTTTTAAATAGTGTTATTCCAATAAAATATATTTAAAGTCCACAATATATGACAAGAAGTCATTTCATTAGTTTGGAAATAAAGTTTGTTGTTTCTTTTTGTATAATAAAACAATATATTTTCAACTCTACAATAACTGAATTTATTTATATTATACTGGCAACACTGCATTTACTCATTGTCGCTCGGCAAAATAGAAATTAGTTTAATATGACTACAACTACAGAAACAGCTGAGACAACAATCAGTAGCCGTGTTGTCTGTAGTAGAAAAAATAATCTTTCGTATTCACGCTCATGTATTCTATTTTTGACAAGTTGTAGTCTGTAGTCTGCCGGCGTTATTGTGTTTAATGTTTTGAATTGAAAAACACTTCGAAGTTTTTAATGCAGAAAAACATGATTATTTATCAAAAGCACCAGGGAAAGTTAATATCAGGTTTAGATATTCAACTTACACAGCAGAGCAGAAGAGCTGTTTTCGACAGCCGCCAAACTTTTTGTTAATTATCACTTTTTAGTTGAATTAGTTGAATGTGATGGCAGTTTCTATCTCTAGTTGATATGAGAACAAGAAAAATCCAAGCAAAAGCATGCAACAAAACATGGAACAAAAGATTCAGAAAATAGGAAAGGAAAAAAATATTCAAACGGCAACACAGGCACTTATCCAGAAAGTATTACAATCAGTTTGAAACAATCCTCGTATCGTTTTTCATAATAAAATTATTTTAAGCCAACTAACAGGTGGCATTAAACAAACATACAAGTGAATACTGATAATGAAAGTGCAGCGGCTTTTGAAAACAACTGTTCTGCCCTGCTATTTAAGTTGAAATGGTTATAAATTTTTAAGGCTTTTTCTTAAGCTTTGGAACATTTGCCAGGCATGTCTGAATTAAAGATATTTTTTTAAAAATTAGTGTAGCAAAATTGAAACAAAAACACACACGAATACTGTTTATGAAAGTGTAGCGGCTATTGAAAACAGCTGTTCTTAACAGGCCTTTCTGAATTAAAAACACTTTTTGAAAAATTTGTGTAGCAAAATTAAGTTTAATCCATTATATTAACAGCCATTAACGATTTAATTCTTTTACTGCACAGCCAGCTATTTAAAAGCTGAGTAATTTCTATTCGCTTTGCAACAGAAGCTGATTTGTTTTCGCTTTATGAAATTGCAGGAATACTCTCACCGCAAACCGAATTGCAAAAATAAATTCATAACTTTTGCAAACCATCAAAATGGCAAAAACTTGCTACGGCCGACGCAAATTTAGCAGCGAGAGAGAGGCAAACGGGAAGTAAGACAGGCATCGATCCATTCAACGTTGCGGTTGGACGCAAAATCCCTTTACTAAAATTGGCTGCTACTGTTGTTGTTTTTGCTTCACCTATTTAACGGTGGGGCAGCTGGGGAATGCCAAACAAAATTCATTCTCCCAAATGGATATTCCATTTCGATTTTTTCTTTCTTTCTTTTTTTCAAAATCATTTAGGAGAAAATAAAATGAAAAAAAACAAGTTTTTCATACGCTTAATGGAAAATTGTTGCTGTAAATAGTCAGTCATCGCAGTATTTGTGTCTGATTTCTAAACAAGTGGAGAAATCATAAGCCCTTCGCAAATAGAAGTCATACGCACTCCACTTTAATGGCCAACGTAAATGCACAAGACGAGTATTTTCATTTATTAGCTCGAGCGCTGTAATAGAAATCGCTGGTGTAAATGGAGGAGGCTGTTTCATTTGAATGTTTCAAAATTTATTAAAACAGGGACAGCAGCTGTGCGCCACCGTTTAAATGGGGAAATCAGTTATAGAAAATATTAAATGAGTGAGTAAATTTATTTATCGATTTCTCCCAGTTTGTGGAAAATGTGGTCGCATGTGCGTTTGCAAATTTACGAAATAAGTTTGAGTGGAAAGTGTAATTAGACGAAGCAATTAAGCGGCTTAAAACGGTTTAAAAAGCTCACAAATGAATCATTGAAGTTGCAACGACCAGGGAGGAGAAAAAGGAAACGACGGGATTTTGTCTCCCAACAGATTTGAATAGCCGGATATGAAAATGGGTCATTGAAGTAGCGGGTACATGCGTGACTATATTTTCAATCGAATCTAATTTATGGAATCAAAATTTTACTGAAAAGCTCTGCAGGCCACTTGCGAACGGAGTTGTGAGACTCGGCAGTAAAACTTTTAAATTAATAAAATTTTTTTTTTAATTCGTTTCTGCTACGCGTCAATTGTTGAAAAGAAAATGTAACTCCTCTTCAGCTCCCATTTGCTTACACCACTGAACAAGTTACTTGATATGAAATTTCTAACACAAAACTCTGGCACATAACAACACCAGGCAACAAATATAAACTATTTTGATAAAAAATAAAAAAATTTTAACTTCAGTGTTTTTTATTCCAAAAATTATTAAAATTGGTTTGCAGACTTTTTTTAATTCAGAAACGCAAGTGAAAGTCAACATCAGTTTTTTTATATTCAACTTACATAGAAGAGCAGAACAGCTGTTTTCGAAGGCCACTACCCTTTCAAAATCAATACCCAGGGGTAGTTTTATTTATTATCGCTTTTAAGGTGGCTGAGCTGAGTTTTATAATTACAGGGCCTCCGATATCGTATGAAGTGAGCTGGGACACTTTCTCCCAGCAGCCTGATAAGCCAAACTAAAGCTGATTTTTTTTCAAGAAAAGAGTGCAACATTTTTTACACTTTTTAGCGGAAAATGGCAACATCCCGATATTTGAAATTAAGGAATTTATTAGAAATTAATCCAACATCACTGGACGAAAAGTAATTTCTGTTTAAAACTCCTCCAAACTTCCACTATTTACAAAACAAATGGAAAGATGTTACATCTTTTCCAGAAAAGAGAAACACTTTAAGATTCCGTGTTCCAAGTCGCTCTCAGCAAAATTATTCTGATCTGGATTAGGGCAGGGTTTTGTTGACCTATTTTTTTTATTTCTTATATATGATTTAAATATAATTAATTGAAAACGGTGTACCATGAAGACCATTCCTGAATCTGCCTGCTAATTTTAGCCGCAAATTTATCGTTACCTGGTGTTTATTCTATGCTTTGGAACTCCCTCCTGATTGATGTAGAATCGAGAACACGAACTGATCAGACATATAATTTCGAAATTTTTGAAGAAATAAATCACTTTTTTCCAATTTCCAATTTTTCTTACGACAACATTAACCGATTTTGAACCGGTTCGCAGTGATCCACGTGATTTTAATGTCAAAAACTGATCGCGTATTCTAAAACAATAAAGCGATTGAATATAATAAAAATACTTGTTTTCTAATTATTTAATTTTTTTCTTGAAATTTCCTGAAATTTTCCAGTTCGAATCATTTTAATTCACATGAAAACTAAGTACGGGAACACCCTTTAGGACGCCGTCTTATTTATTTGAGTCGTTTCAACTGTTGAAAAGTTATCAGCGGGTCATATACTTATACACACTCACACACACTAGCACACATATACTCATATAGTGTCACCTTCTCCAAACTAGTCGAGAACGCATCCTGGGGACTCAAAATGCCGAGATGTGATGAGAACATGATTTTTTCAAAATGGGGTAACATCAAAAACTTCCCGATTTTTATAAATTTTGAATTTTCCTACAACGAAATTAAAAAATTTTGTACAAAATCTATTTCAAAGGATACTTCAAGGCTTGGCCTTAAGTCTCAGTGCCCCCATGTTAATCACTGTTAAAAGAAAGTATTCCCTGGGCAAGCAACTATTTCGTTATTTGCCACCGAAATATTTCCCGATTATTTTATATAAAAATTTAATTTTCGAGTACTCAAAGATAATTAGATTTTAAAAATTTCTTAAAAGGTTTTAAGAATATTGAATTAATTTAAGCCAAATTTTTTTTCGAAATTTTTTTTTATTTCTTCAAATTTATTAATTTTCCTTGTTGCCTAGTGTAATTAGCAACATCGAAACAACGTTGCAGATACTAAATTAAGTTGCAAATACTTGAAAAGGAGCCGCAATCCCTAAAAACAAATGGAATTATGCTTTCGTCGGTGCTAAAAACAAAAGTTATGTTTTCTAATGCTCCAACTTGCAACTTCAATGACGGAGCAGAGGAACGAACAAAAATATTCTTTGTATTGAAAAATATTCCTGTTGGGAAAGTATTAAAAAAATTAACTATTTAAAAATGTTATTGAAAAGGATTTAACGGACCATGATTTTTACAAAAAGAAAACATTTTGCAAGAGAAATTTCTGCAATCAGTTTTGTAATCGCATTGCCAGACTGGAGCAGAAATTTAACGTGTAAATTCAGGTAAATGGAAATTTTCTTTTACTAAAATTTTATTTAAAAAAAAAAAAACTAAAAAAATATTAAAGAGCTTAGAGATCTTAAACAAACAGATACTGTTAAAGTTTTTTATTTATTTTAATGTGAAAATAATGGATTAAATTTAATAAAAAGAAAAACATACACGATTCGTTTCCCCACAACTCCCAAAAAAAATTTCAAAACCCCCGCATTGATTTTGTTTGTTAATTAAACCTATTTTAAATTTTAGGGAGCATTAAATTGATATTGAAAGAAATCAAAGAGGTGGACAATTAAAGCACCAGTTACCGAAATGTAACGGGAGCTATTGACGCAATCCTGTAAAACCATGGGACATCGCCAAAACGAGAAATTACGCGAGGGGGAAACTTCTCATGCAATAGGTGAATTGTTTGGCCGGCCGTGTGGCTTGCAGCACCTTGTCTCTGAAACTAAAGGTCAGTGGTGCCAATATTAGCCAATTGTGCTCACAAAAAATTGGGTATCATGGTCTGGCAGCACAGAGATTTCACGGGGACGGCGTTTCCTCGCTCACTTTGGAAAAAATTCAGACCGATAATGCTGCCTGACCACAACCCGCAAAAGACGTTGACTTTCTTTTAACGTATTGGATTTTCAAGGACTGCTTGTGGATTTTATATGTCCGATACGCGACAATTTTGCTTGTTTCCATAATCGCCTAATTGAAAATGGGCTAGATCACTAGAGATGTTTTCGTTCAGCTCTTCAAATTTTAACGTATTAATGGCCGCCCGGTTTAATTTTTGAACGAGATGAGATTCAGATCTGAGTGCAAACTATTGCGCAAAGCGCCTCTGGTGATGCCCAACTGTTGCCAACGTCGACGAATTGCTGTTCCAGTCTCATTCTCAACACTTCGCTGTACAGCGGCTATTTTTGCATCACTACGGTCACTACGAGCCCAATGTTTTGGTCTCTTCTCCGCGATGGTACCGTGAGCCTTGATTTTAGGGGCTAAATTACGCACAGCGGTCTCAGAAGTAGCCTGATTAAGACGAAAAGCTGGTCGAATTTTATGAACGGATACAGCAAAATTGTCATTATTTTGATGTTAAATTTGCACAATTAAAATTCTTTGTTGGAGAGTGTAGCGTTTCAGGTTTAAAATTTCTTAACTTTTTATTAAATGAATATCAAAGAATAACATGAATATCTTCATTTGACAATTTACTTTCTAACCTCAAATTTACCAACTCTGTATTCGTTTTCATTTTAGCGAATTAGCAGTCGAGGTAAAATAATTCAAATAAAATTCTCTCTTCGCAGCTTTCACTCATCTATTGTTGCAATGCCACCCCCTCCCTTTAACAACTACCGAATAATTCATGGCATGATTACCAGCCATCCCCTGAGTGCTGCATATGACTTTCGTGTAGACCTCAAGTTGCCTGAAATACTTTTAAACTTTTCTAATTGTCCTCCGAAACATTTAATCAAAATCCATAAATTAAGCGGCACATAATCCGCCCGAAAACTTTTGCAAAAACACACAAATTAAACTCATTCAACTTGCGATGAATTTAAATATCTGAAAGAAGACCACCGAAAGAAATAAAATCATACGAAATTGAAACAATTTATGGACGTGAGCTTGAATCGGCCAGCGCACAATAAAATAAAAGTTTATTAAAGACAACCGAAAAAAGCATGTGTAATTCTTAACGACCAAAAAGATTATGTAAATTTAAAGCAATTAAATAAATAACAAATAATAATCTTTATGTGACAGTTTCAAGTCACGAAGGAAGAGAAGGGAAGGAAAGAAGGAAAAAACCATAAGCGGACTACAGCAGCAAAGCAAAGACGGAGTAATACAAATGAAAAACGCATAAACCGCACAATAAATCAAAAGAATGGGAGGGCAGAAAAAAAAATAAAAATAATATCAACAAATACGAACGGCTAAATAAACATAAAATAAAGCTTGAGCATAAATTTTGCCCGCTTAAAGCCTACTTTAAGTTAAAACGCAAAATGACGAGTGTAAAAGTCTGAATGGGTGGCTGCCAAGAGTGGCTGGTTGGTTGGTTGGCCGGTTGGTTGGCTGGCAAATGAATAACCGTATGAAAGAGGACATGTAACAAGTTGTTACATGTTCATCTTGCAACAATACACTCACACACACACACAATAAATTTATTAACATATTCATATGGAAGCTCTAGTAAATCAACTTTAACATATGGGTCATTCCATATGACAGGGTCAGGTTAACTGTCTAGATGTGTCCGAATTTTTGTAATAATTATTTAAAGCGTCTGCGGACAGAATGTAGTTAGTCACTTGTGTTAACTTCATGTGGCAATTGCTTGTCAAGCATGTGTTAAATATTCTGTGGAATTGTTTCAATATCACTTAAACTATCTGAGAAGTGTAAGAGAATAGATCAAGAAAATCTGTTTAAATAAAATTATTTTCTCGGCTCTTGCACAGTTTTTAGGACTTACGACAATCACTTATTCTTTACGAGATAGAGAAGTACACCTACTAAATCTGACTTGCGTCATAGGGTTCCAGCGCCACAGTCGAATAACAAGAGAGCGGCAGTGAAATAACGAGAGAGCGACTTATGGCATTCTATATCGTTTAAAATTTTCAATCAAATTTTATTTAAATTTCGGATAGAATCGCAAGCGGTTCAGACATAAAAATATATTTAAAAAAAAATTCAAATTGAAGCCTTGATTTTATAAATCACTTTGCGTTAGCCACAATACTCTTATTAACAGTGGAATAACGAGAGAGCGTCTTATGACATTCGCTATCGCTCGATACATTTATTTAAATTTCAATCAGAAGCGGTTCTTTTCACATCATATATATTTCAAAATATCTAAATTGAAGCCCTGATTTTCTAAATCACTTTGCTTTAGCTACAATATTCTGGCTTACGGTGGAATAACAAAAAAGCAACTCATGGCATTCGATACCGTTCGAAAATTTAACTTATATTATATATAAATTTAAATCGGCATCGCACGCAGTTCTTTTGGCTCAAGACATCAAAATATATTGAAGAATATCGAAATTACAGCCCTAATTTTGTAAATCACTTTGCTTTAGTGAAAAGAAAATTTCAAATAATTTCTCTCTTTTAATAACACTCTCTTACATTATTTGACTTAATTTTACATGAAAATTTAAAACATTTTGAAAGGCGAAGCAACGCACAATTGACTGTACGTGTGTAGACAACAACAACAAATTCCAAACTTTTTAGAAATTAGTTTTTTCCTATAAAACATTTTAACGCAAAGTGATTTGCAAAATTAGGACCTCAATTCCTATTAATATATTTTTAAGAAGTTTTCATTGATTTCTTTAACTAAAGGGAGAATCTTACATCCAATACATATCGTTGGTTGCAGCGAAAAAGGCCCCAACTCGTATAATAGTAAATATAAAGCAGAAACTAAGAACTGTGTTGACTATAATAGAGAATGACATTTTCAACTGTTAATAAAATTGTAATTTTTTATGGACTAAACTTTTGTAACAGGAGTATTTGTGTGGAATGTATTGGAATTACTAAAAACAAAATTTTTCAAAAATGTAAGATTTAAGGCGTTTGCCGTTGTAACCATCGATATGCGCTCATATAACACGATTGTTAATATAATTCGATTGAGTGCAGAAATGTGTATAAGACACACACACACACACACACACACACATGCATACACTTACATAGTTGAAGGCGTATGTTTGGCACAATTCTTTATTAAACAGCGTATGTGTAAATTTACATACGACAACCAGACGGAAC
Source organism: Linnaemya vulpina (assembly GCA_963675445.1). Taxonomy (NCBI): domain Eukaryota; kingdom Metazoa; phylum Arthropoda; class Insecta; order Diptera; family Tachinidae; genus Linnaemya; species Linnaemya vulpina. The sequence goes on from OY776277.1 coordinate 5,127,910, forward strand.
GACAACCATTTTAAACTTCAACTCATTTAAGAATATTACAAATCCAAAGAAGTAACAAAAACACAACTACAAGAACAACAGCAAAAATAAAATAAATTGCATGTTTAAACAGGAACATGCAGGCAAAAGGCAGTCGTAGGAAAAGACAGACAAACGGACAGACTGGCAAGCATGGAGTAGCACAGACAAAAACAAGAAGTAAAAATGTATGTGGCATCCATCGCACCCTTCAATTAAAAAATACATATTTTATTTTACACAACATTTATTTGTGGTACACTTTTGCATACCTCAACGTCTAGCAAAGTGGACGAAATATATAAAATTTAAAAGGCATTTTTGTGGAGATATGCGCCATACAAATAATTTTGTTAAATTGTTGATTCAAAAACTAAAATAAAGCGATTAATATTTGCAGCAAATGCAATAACAATTTTTTTATTTTTTTCTTGTTTTTAATTTTTTAATAGCTTCAGGATTTAAAAAAAAATATCAATTATGTAAATGTGCATTCGATCTTTATTTAATTTTGTTTTCTTTTGTAGAAAAGAATGCAACATTTCAATAGAAAATGCCACCATAATGTGACTTGAAAATAACGATTTTTTTTTTGGAAATTAATTCAACATCTTTTACGGAAATTTTTTTGTACTTTAAGGGTGCTCCACAATGTCAGTTTTTGGAAAAAAGTGAAAAAATTTCACATTCTGTATAATTTAATGTTGAAAGCTAATTTCGTTGAATACTGACCGCGGCTACGCTTTAAAAAGTTCATTTGATGGGTCCATACTCTCTTCAACATATCGGCCGGTAGCTCAAGAGCAAATTATTCAAAATTGACTTATAGTACATCAACTTTTGTGAGTTTATCCCTATAGGCATGACCCTCCAGATAAGCCTACATATATATATATATATATATATATATATATATATAGTCTAAGGACGATTAAGGCTGTCGATTGACCGGCCCAAACGTGAAACCAAGTGCTCGCTGATCTCGTCTCTCAATCGGGCCATTGTTGCAGCTCAGTTAAATCCAGCTGTTCCAGTTTGGGTAAGAAACTGATTTTTAATCATCGCTCCGTAGCGCTCACCTTCATCATCTCTGACAAAGCTCGGCCTAATAATGCCAGCGGCCTGTAATCCACACCAAACAGTATATTTTGCACTTCCCGTTTTTGCAACTTCTCTGCCTGCCGTTCACACCAAAAACGACTATTTTGCTTGTACACGTGCCCATTACACGAACAGCGATCTTGGGAGAAGTCCACAATGCAGTTTCTCAACTGCGCATGACTTTTGATAGTAAAATTCAATCATCTGGAGTCGTTGTTCGTTTGTAAGTCGATTCATGTTTAAATAATAGACCAAAACAGACATGTTTGACAGTTCGATATAACACGATAACAGCTGATCTGCCAAAAAACAGTGTTGCCAAAAGGGAAGTTGCTAAAACATCACACTCAACCTTTTCTCATAGAAGCCTGCCTTCAAAAACGATGCTGCAAAAATATGACACTTCTTGTATTCAAAATAAAGCCAATTGTTAAGCATCTTTTAAGCAGTTTCAAAGGTGAAGGGTTTTCTAAAAACTTTTTTTAATTTCACGCCACTGTGCGGCTTCAATACATCGAAGGATTTGCAGGATGCAGGACATAAGAAATTTTATAATTGTAATAATTTTAATAATTTTTTTCTTCATTTTAGTTTTTCAATTAAAAGTTAAGGGTTACGGATTTTGCCTATTTTCTAGGTCTGACGTCACTCTTATGATTTTCGCTTTCTTCTTTGAATACAAAAAAAATACTACAAACAAAAGAAAGGCTGTATTTAATTATTTCATTTCCACATGTAGTGCAGATTTTAAATAAAAACAATGCGAAAAGACAACAGTTGGCTTGTGGGTCCTTAAGGCTATTGACCCAGTTTTTGTATACAAAACAATTATAAAGGACAACGGCAACAACAACAACAACATAAAGCAAATGAAGTGTTCAAATTTTTTGACAAAATATTAAAAAAGTAAAGAAAACAGATTTACATACAAATTAACGAAGAAAAGTCGAAATAAGAAACAGAGTTCTGAAGGAATTTCATATCAGTTACAGGCTGATCCAATTAAATTAATGCCATTAAAAAATAATATATAAATCGTATCTGGGTTTTTTGCTCTTCTATGCTTTGAACTCTTCGGGTTAAAATAATTTTATTTTAATTTTCCAATCAACCGATTCCCATGTCACAAGCGGCAATTGATGTAGTTATCGATTATTATAAAATAGTCGCGAATTTCGGAGTTAAAAATAATCACATTTTCGAGTTCCTTCGTTCACAAAATCTCACGAGCGGACAACCAATTTTAAACCAGTTGGCGTTCATCAACGTGGTTTTTAAATGTCAAGAATTGTTTAAAAGTTGTTCTCAGAAAATATATTCATGTTAATAGACTCTAACAAAGTTCCGTCTGAGCGATCAGCTCCAACAGCCTTGACAAACTTATTTCCAAAAATTATTTTTTCAAGTTTTAACTCTTTGACACCTCTGTCTCCCACATCTTCAATAAAAGAAATTATTTGCAGAAGGCAAAAAAAACATGTATGAAAAATATGAATTTAAAAACTTTACAATTTCATGGCATCGATCCAAGTCGAATAAGAAAAATATTAACAACAACAAAAGTTTATATAAAAAAATAAGAAACCCCAATTTATTTGTTGAAAGTAAAAAATAAAACGAAAATTGGCTTTAACAACAAAACAGATAGAATAATGAACAGTGAAAGTGTGTCTTCCTACTTTACAAAAAAAAACAACAACAACAACAATAAACAACAACTTAAATTGAAATTGTATTGAAGAGATGAAAAAATTTAATTAACCGAATAAAATGTTTTTCCTTTAAATAAGTCAGTAAATAATTGAACTCACACGTACACGAGGGCAAGTGAAAACATGAAAATCATTAATTTTCCAAACGAAAGAGAAAGACTAGAATTGATGCCACTGACGTGCAGGCATGCAGCGTTGCAAGTTTATTAGGGTGATCTCATTTTTTAGCTTTTTTTTTGGAAATATTTTGTTGCAGCAGTGGTTTTGGCGCGCCTGTGTAATTATATATTATCTTGGAGGAGATTTCCAAGGAAACACCGGGTTACAATAGCAATCGAATTTTGTATTTAAATTGTACTTTAAATTACGATCAATTTTGATTGTAATAATTTGGCCTCGGTATTGATCAACATTTCATTGAATGAAATAAAAATAAAACAAAAACTGATCGAAGAATTTAGATCAAATACGATGGGCCATCAGGGAATCCAGTTGCTCCAAGGCTATTAAAATATTGACAACGGGATTGATGATTGTTCTCTGAGTGGCGTGAAAAAGAGAATGATTTTTAGCAACTTTCGTTTTGGCAACACTGTTTTTGTCACCTCAACTGTGTTTTTTTCAGCTCAGCTGTTTTTGTCAGCTCAGCTGTTTTTGTCAGCTCAGCTGTTTTTGTCAGCTCAGCTGTTTTTGTCAGCTCAGCTGTTTTTGTCAGCTCAGCTCTTTTCGTATTCTTTCAGCGTTAAAGATGTTCAGTTCGGTCAATGAATTGAGTAAAAAACGAGAAACGCTTGCAGATTATTAAATTTAATATCATGAACTCATGATCAGTTAAGAAAGCGCATCGTGCACTTCTCTCCTACATTCGACAGTTTGCAATAGATTAAAAACAAAGAGATGGGGTTTTCTTTAATCTTTTATAAATTGTAGGATTTGAAACCGAAAAACGCCAGCCTTAATCATGCTGATTCAGTCACCAACATATTGCGGAGAGAGGAAACTATTGCAGCCGTATCCGTCAATCTTGTTGATGAGTGTGAATTCTCGATTCGGCGTTGTTCGCAGCAATCGGGACTCTGTTACCCCACTACATGGAATTTTTCAATGAAATATTTCAGAGTATAATCTTTTAAGATTCAGCTTGTTGAAGATCGCCAAACTTTCAGTGAATGGACGTTGTCAAAGTTGTATGACGAACGACTATTTTTATTGGGAAATTTTGCACAGCAACGAACTAAATCTCTGGTTGAATAGAAACTTGATGGTGGAAATTATCGTAAATATTCGATACTCGCCAAAAACATATTTTCAAAGATCATGTCACTTAAGCTGTTTTTGCATTTATGCCTCGTTGTTATATTTAACGAGGAGATATTGTTTCACATTTCCAATTCCAAATAACACTTTTTTATATGCCACGCAAGTGAATTAAGAAGCCAACCTTGAAAATTTGTGCCTGAAAAGTTTAACTTCACAATGACTCCATGCTGCGCGCATGAAGTGGAATCCTTTGTCTGCCATTGAAGAAAATGAAATATATGCGCTTTAATACCCTCCAACTGAATCACCTTAAAAGTGGGCCAGTAAAGCCAGCTGCTGCATACAAGTAAACAATTTAATTTGTCCCTTGACGACGCATCATTAAATTAATAATTAAAACGAGAAAATATCAATTCCAGCAGTAACAAGCACAAACAGGCACAAACATGCACATGCATGCAGCTGCATGCTTCTGCTTGTGTGTAAACATGCTTTATGGAAGGGTTTCCTGCTTCCAAATATTTTTCGCTGGTGACCCACTTTGATTTTCATTAACCAACTTTTCCTATAAATCTATTCAATTACAAAGAGACACTAGAAATTTACGGTCAACACTTGAAAGAACTGAAAATTGGTAGAAGGGGTTTCGTGAGATTAAAACTGGTTACCGCTTCTATAACCGTTAATTCAATGGCAACAACGCCAATAAACACACAAAAGAATTTTTTAAATTAAATTCGTGTTAAGCAAGACTAACGACGAGTTATAAATAAGAAGAGAAATCTTAGTGGCCAGAATTTAAAAAAAAGTCTACTTTTTTCAAAACAAATGAAAAGAACTTTAATTCCATAGGGATTTGGATTGAAAATTCTTACTTTTTATAACTCAATTTCGGAAAAAAAATCTTTAAAAAGTGAACTTAATTTTTTTAAAATAACAAACGGTGTTTCCCAATTTGTAACCCCACCGAAATACGTTACAGTTTTGGAAAATGACACGTTACGATCTTCTCGAATTTAATATGAAATAATAATTCTGGAAACTAAAAACGAAAAAGGCTTTTGAATCAACTACTTCCTATTGAACAGAATTTTTATTAATCATAAACAAAATTTTCAGTCTGTCACACAAAACGGAACCAGTTTCAATCGAAATTATTTCCATGCAACAGCCATTTAGAAATGTTGTCCTTGGCAACATACAACATGCGACTGCAACAAGACTTTTGAGCAGATTGAGTGCAGCATCAGCTGGAATCTGATTATCATGTTGCCTTTTTTTGAAAAGTAGTTGCAGCAGAATTTTCCTAATAATCACAATTGAATGACGCTGATTTTTCTTTCAAATGCACAGTGATGCCAACCCTCAGTAAATATCCAGATATTTGAATTTATAGTTAAGGCGGGGGCATGAGCTAAAGGCAGAGTTTCTTTCAACTATGAAACTCTTTTCGTAGCCTCGTAATATCAGCTGGCATGCACAAGCATGGTTGTTTCATATCGAGTTAGAGAACTTTGAAATGGAATAAAACAGAAAAGAATTTCTTTTTAACTGACCTAAAAATCGCTCAGTTTAAAGATAAACCTCTGGCCTTCTAATTTTAAAATTACTTTTGGCTCGGACGTAGTCTAAACCGGAGGTCCGAATTTCTATGACTTCTTCCAAAACATGGGGCCGCATGTTAACAATAACGCTGCGAATTTCGTCCTTTAAATGGTGAATCTTTTCGGTCTTATCGGCGACTTCACATGTCCCCACAGAAAATAGTCTAACGGCTTTAAATCACACGGCCTTGAAGATCAATTCAGTGGTCCGAAACGTGCGTCTACGGGGTTAGCTATCGACGCATTCAATAAATCAATTGTTGCGCCGTCTTATTGAAACCACAATCCCAGCACATTGTGGTTGTTCCACTGATGAGCGAACTGGCCAGTAGTCATGGCTCTATGGCGATTACGATTACCTAGAACGTTCCGAACAGCATCGTTTGTAAAGAAGTGCGGGGCAACCAGTTCACCAGCCCCTAAAACATCCAGTTTTTCTGGATGCAACGGAGTTTCAACATACACTTGTTAATTATATATAGGGTGTTTTTTATAGAGTGATACAACTTTGAGTTGGCATAACTGCTTTATTGGACCACCCATTTAACAGCTGATAGTTGCTTTTTGTTTAGTTTGCTTTGACATTTCGTTATGGATCGACTTAAACCAGAGCAACGCGTGCAAATAGTGGAAATTTTTAATCAAAATAATGGTTCTGTTCGTGAAACTTATCGTCCATTCAAAATTTTATTTTCCGATAAAGCCCATTTTTTGTTGAATGGGTACGTAAATAAACAGAATTGTCCCATTTGGAGTGAGCAGAATCCACAAGCTTTTGTCCAAACACCACTGCATCCACAGAGATGTTTTCTGCGCTTTATGGGCTGGCGGAGTCATTGATGGTCAGAATGTTAGTGTTCGTGAAAATTTGCGTTCCAGATTGCGCCTTGTACGCGCCAGCAGTGGCAGCCACATGGCCGAAATCATATTTAAACATTAATGTCATAAAATTTTCTGTCCAATAAAGACCGATTCATTGATATCAAAAATATATAAATATGTTTTATTATGATTTAAACTTGTATCACTCTATAAAAAACACAATTTAGTTACTTACAAATACACGGCGGTTTTTAATTTTAATTATGTGCTAGTTCTTTTTTCCCAAAATTTTATTAAAAAATTCAAATTGATCAGTTGAGGGGTTTTAGCTAGTTTCTATGCCCATTTCACTGGGGCTAATGCAGATCATCAGGGATCCTTTACCCAACATTTCTTGGAATAATTAAAGAAATTTATTTCAAACTTCCATGCAGTTTTGTCTGCATTAAATGTCTGCCGATCTTGTAAATTGAATGTATTATGGAGACATACATCTGGTTCCTTATTTATCAACACAATTTCTATTCTATTAATGAAAAAGACTTATTCCTTTATAATCCTTTAAGCTAATTTGACAATTTGAATCCTTTAATTTAATTTTAAATTTGAACTAATTTCCACTCCAAGATCGTTTTATTAGTGGGAAGTGTTGGTAAAGTTCTTTAACAGAAAACTGATAATATTGTTATCTATTTAATAGTTCACGTGCCCACTGTGCAACGTTTGTCAATAGCTGTTTAGCAAAGATGCGGTTTTTGGCATTTATTCTTGTGTGCTTTCATAAATGAGCAAACGTTAATATGCGGTAAAATATTGAATTTCAACAACCAGACAGATCTGCCTGCGAAATGGCTTCGTTTTTGAAACTTCTTTTTTTTTAATATCTACTATTTTTCGCTTGCATCGTATCACTGGCATTTGAATTGGAAATGGACACTGTGCAGGTAATTAGCAAGAATGAAACATATTCAGGCAGGGCAGCGAAAGCATTTTAGACTCAATCACTTTAACATGCATTAAATACACATAAAACAGAGCGAGGAGCTTCGCAATGGCATGAGAAGAAGTCTAGAGATACGAGGCCATTTTTCCAGTGGTTTCCCGGGTTGTAGTGCTCCAACAACGCCCATAAACACACAAAAGAATAGTTTAAATTAAATTCGTGTTAAGCAGGACCAACGACGAATTATAAATAAGAAAGAAAATCTTAGTGGCCAGAATTTGGAAAATTACTTTTTTTAAATAAATGAAAATTGCACCGGGATTTTGATTAAAAACTCTTATTTTTGGTAACTCAATTTTGGTTAAAAAAATATCTTTTTTTTTTTAAATTATAAACGGTGTTGTGGAATTTATTAGCCCTATTTAATATGAAATACTGATCTGTAATAGATTAAAGAAAATTTCAACTTTTTTTCTTTAATTTATCACAAACCGTGGATTTGGTAATTTCTGACTATCGAAGTAACATGCGCCGGCATGCCGCGGCATGACTCAAAACCGTGGGTATGAGTTTGAGTAGACCTTTCCTTGTGATCTAAGACGATCGTGTTTAAAAACTGACACTCATACAAGGCGTAAACGATGATTTTATAAATGCAATTAAATGTCCTAGATTATATTAAAAATACCAGACCTAAACAAATCCCAATGATGCGAAAGAAGTTTTGCCAATTAAAACATTTTGTTTTGAAATCAAATAATTTTCCAATTTGCAACAGTTAAATTTTTATTTATTTTGCTCATTCAATCAAAAATATATTTAACTAACGCTTCCACTTATTTACTAGTGAGCTATTCACATTTGATATTTATTTCCACCAACTTCAAAGTTTTTCGCAAAAAAACACACATTTAAAAAAAAAAGTTTTGCTACATCAAATAAATTTCAAATTAATTTTAAACAATTTCGATGTAATAATTAATTTTACCAACTTTCTATGCCAAACACATTAACCTTGTGGCCTTTACTAACTTTAAACGTATGATTTATTTAATAAACGTCAACAAAAAAAGCGTTTTTTTTTTTCTATATAAAATTCAAAAGGTTATAGAAAACATACAACCCATTCATAACCATTCAGTGCAGTGGAAAAATTAGTTGAATACAAATATTTTGTATTGTCGCTCGTTCATAATATCATATTAATTAATATCAGCATATCAATTATTTAAAAACAAAAATATGTTTATTATAAAATAGTAGAATTGAATGTGCACAAGAGTGTATGTGTGTGTGTGTGTGTGTGTGAGTGTGTGTGTGTGTGTGTGTGTGTGTAGCAACGTGCGTGTTTGTGCATGCCCGCATATAAAAGCAAGTATAAATTTCATGAAGTCATTTAAGTAATTAGTGGCATTTTTAAAATAATTTCTCATTCATAATTTTCAATTTTAATGCAGTCGCAAGGCAACTACAGCCAGGGAGTCAGAGAGGAAGGAGATAGAAATATCTTCGTATTTATTTAACATAAAAATAGAGTTTTTCTGCCGTCTCACAATTTTATGAACAGGACAACTGGGAATTATTTAGAAATATCCCAAGAATGTTATAGGATGTGTGCAATTTCCAGAGAATAAATATACGATAGATATTCTGGGCCCTTATCAAGAAACAAACGATGGCCTGCTGTTCGTGAAAGCTTGGTTCTGAAGCCCCTAGAAAGGCCGGAGACTTCGGGTTGAATGGATTTATTGAAAATAGTGCTGAATAGAGTTGCTATTGGAAATCGAAAAATCCAGAGATCGATGGGAATTTCAATACAAATTAATATGGTTACAGAGCTGGAAAATTCTGGAACAAATTTTATTTTAATAAACAGATTTGTTTGACGTTTTGAAGTTATTTTATATTAATATATATATATTTTTCGGTATTTCGAAATATCGAAATATATATATTAATATGAAATAACCTCAAAACTCAAACAAATCTATTAACTATAATTAATTTAATTAATTATAATTAATTTAGTTTAATAATTATTAAAAGAAAAAAGGTTAAAAAATGAGAAAAAGAATCATTTTATTTTATTATTTTATATTTTAGGAAGAAATAAATTTCAAACAAAATCAAAATGACAATTTCAGGATTAAATAATTGAAATAATTTTCCTATATAAAAGAGTGACACACGTACGTCTGAGAAGGGTATTTAAGATGAGGAAGAACCGCACAAAGCATTTTGACTTCTTTGTGGTACACTTTTCTCTATAAAATAGTGTATCAATTCTCATGAAACTTATAGAAATTAAAAGGTATTTTGCAGTAGATAAGCACAACATAAAGTTTTCTTAAAAAGTATTTTTGTAGTACATTTTTATGTGTCTTATTGTTTATTAATATCAATCAACTATAAGTGATTTAAAAGATTTTTTGGTGTAGAAATGCACATACAAATAAACATATTTTATTTTATTTGAAAAACATTGAAAATCAACTAAAAATGTAATAATAAATTTAAAAAATTTGTTTGTATTTTGTTTCAATTTCATGACTAAAACATATTTTAAAGCAACAATTAATTCTTTTGTTTCACAGGAGTTAATAGCGAAATCATCTGATGATAAAAATGTTTCACTTGACATTGACTCATTAAATATTTCTTTTGTGGTCGTACATGAATACGAGTTTTTTGAACGTTTGGGCAATATTTTGATATTGCGTTCACGCCGCATTTCTTCAACTTTTTTCTTTGAATTTATACAAAATATTTATATTGCGCAAATCTACAGAGAAATACCTTTAAAATCATATATGCTGCATTAAAACTAGTGGAAAAATATATAGTCATAAGTGTACCACAAAACATAGGTGCCGTATCTAAATATCTAAATATATGTATATATATATATATATATATATATATATATATATATATTGAAATTATATAAATTTCCTTGATATTAATATAAGATAAGAGACTGGAAAGTGTACCGCAAAGCATGTGCAGTGCATCTCTTCAGATAAGCAAATAAATTTTATGATTCTAAAATTTTTACTAAAAATGTTTCAACAAAATTACTTTTTAAATTATATGTTTTATGAATTTCAGTCAGCAATAAGAAACTGGAAATTGTACCGCAAAATAAGTACTTTGTATTTTAAACGATATGACAAGATATAAAAAAAAATATTTAGGTTATGAATATTTGCAGAAAAATTATATTTTAATTATATATAGGGTGTTTTTTATAGAGTGATACAACTTTGAGTTAGCATAACTGCCTTGTTTGACCACCCGTTTAACAGCTGATAGTTGGTTTTTGTTTAGTTTGCTTTGACATTTCATTATGGATCGGCTTGCACCAGAGAAACGCGTGCAAATTGTGGAAAGTTTTAATCAAAATAATGGTTCTGTTCGTCAAACTTATCGTGCACTTCGTCCATTCAAAATTTTATTTTCCGATGAAGACCATTTTTGGTTGAATGGGTACGTAAATAAACAGAATTGTCGCATTTGGAGTGACGAGAATCCACAAGCTTTTGTCCAAACACCACTGCATCCACAGAGATGTTTTCTGCGCTTTATGGGCTGGCGGAGTCATTGACCCATGTGTCTTCAAAAACGATGATGGTCAGAATGTTACTGTTTGTGAAAATTGGTGGTCCAGATTGTGCCTTGTACGCGACAGAGGTGGCGGCCACATGGCCGAAGTCATATTTAAACATTAATGTCATAAAATATTCATTGATATCAAATTTTTCTGTGAATCAAAAATTTCTATGACTTATTATGATTTTAACTTGTATCACTCTATAAAAAACACCCGATATAAAGCAAAAATTGTTACAAATAAAAAATGTCGTATTTTAATAAAATCAAATTGATGCTATTCACAATTAAGTGATAGCAGTCGTACACTCACACATACACAAACAAATAAAACGTGGAGTGTCAGTTTTGTTCGGGAGTGGCATCATTTTATTAACAATAAAATCAAAACTTCTGCTTCAATTTAAAAAGAATATATTTTTTTTACTAAAAGTGAAATGTTTATATGAAATTTTTAATTTGTAAAACTATAGATTTAATATTTATTAAATATCCTGAATATTTTTAATAGAATAGAAAAACCATGAGTGTGATTTGAAGGACTTTTGAATGTGAATGTTATTTTCTTTAATTTATATTTTTCCTTTTTTTATATTGAAAACTAAATTCAGTTGTAGCAAGGCTTTTTATGAGCTATGAGATGATTATAATTGTCCAATGGTCTTATTACACTAGGCAACAAAATATTTTTTATACCGAATATTTTTAATAAAATAAAAAACTCGTGAATGTGATTTTATTTTCCTTAATTTATATTTTTTCCTTCTTTATCAGTTCCAGCAAAGCTTTTTAGGGGTTATAAGATGATTAGAGTTGTCCAATGGTCTTATTACACTAGGCAACAAAATATTTTTTCATGTCTTATATCCACTTAGCGGTTTTGGGATCGCAGGTTTGGCAATGCTGTCAGCTGTTATTTTGCCTACTGAAGATGGCATTTACGCAATTTACGAAAGAAGTTGTGAAAACAATTTTTAATTGCTGTGGACCAGCCACGGCTGGTTTTCGCGTATTACGTGTTAATATGGTCGTCATATTCGCAGGAAATGGGGAAGTTTATAAAACAATTTGAAGAGACTTTTCAGTCCATCAAAGTCACTCCTGTTACTTGTCACCTTCAGCTGTTGGCTGATGTAGTAAGACCCAAGACTACGATGCCTTAGGTCCAGAGTCAGAAATTATGGTGACCTGCATTATTGCAGGATTCTGCTAATTGCTGCAACGAAATTCTCTATCTTTTAATCTGTCTTCGTCTGACCTCTTAACACTATTCTCTCCCTTCCCAGTTCCCGCGAAATGCATTGCATGTGTAGGGGTCTTTTCTTAAGTGCTGGTCCTACTCATAAAATTTAAAAAAATTGCTACTTAACTTTCATAAATTTTCGTTATATTTTAAGTTATTTTCCTTGTTCTTAATTAGTGGTTTCACAATTATGAGTAGCAAAATAAAATATCTATTTTTTTTTAATTATTAAGAATCTCAATTTCAGGTACTTAATTTTCCCCCTTTTAATTGGGGAATTTATCCACGTTTTCATCACCATCTAATTCCCACTGAGATGCTCTTAAATTGACGAAATCAGACACTCATTTTCATATTTAATATAAATTTTAAACGTTACAAATATGCACATTATTTTCAGCAGACATCGTGGAAACTACACGATGAAAAAAAATATGGTAAAATTATTTTTATAAAAATAATGCTCCGCATAGAAAAGCATGAGCATAAAATTATAATTAATTGCAATCATCAGAATTTCTGTACACAAACAACATTTTGCGCACACTTTTTTTTCCTTTCATTTGTCAGCCACCAGAAATAGGACGGACAGGGTGGGGGTGGAGTCTCGTGCTGAAACTCTCAATTAAAAAAAAAAAAAAGGAATTTATAAAATCTGTAGTAAAATCTGACTGGAAATCGTAAAAGGAAAATATTTTTATATTAAAAATAAAAAATGTTTTAACGCGGCAACAACTTCATGTGCGCGGAGTAGTGGAGTGCAGTGAGTTGGGCTAAAGACTGTGTTTATGAAATAAAAATAATTTTTAACACACACACACACACATACACGTGCATATGCGTACGTGTGTAATTGTAAATACATAAATATATAAATTGAAATAACATCAATAGAGATCTCATTTAAATTAAAGCTCTGCGCTGGACTCTATAGAGAACGTTTAGAAAAAATACTGAGTAAATAAGTACTTAAGAAAATTTTTTAAAATTTTAATTCTGCTGTTAGAAAGATAGAGAGAGGAGGAGTTTTTAATTTCTCTACTTTTCTACCACCTGAATTAAGAATTTGCACGGAAAATTTTCTCAGTGTAAAAGGGGTTCTGTTTTTTAAAGACCCCTACGTTTTGAAGGATGGGGTTTTTTGTCATTTTTTAAATAGTTTTTTTCTTTCAATATTTTCCACTAAATAGTGGGTCCTGGAGGCTTAAATTGTTTTATTAAAAATTTGAAAAAAAAAAATATTTTCTTTAGAATGTCACTAAAATAATTTTTTCAAATAATAAAATGAGCAGATTCGCCGAAATTATGAAATTCTGAATACTATTACTAAATACAATGAAAGGGAGCCTCCTCATAAGTGGTGATCATCAAAAATACACATGAATACTGGTGATGAAGATGCAGCGGCTTTCGAAAACAGCTGTTCTGCCATGAAATATTTTTCAATTCTATCTGAGTTAAACACATTAATTGAACTCAATACAGCAAATACAATTCGATAAAAATATGTACATAAAAATTCAGCTACATTTTTGAATGCACCTCGTATTCTCGTATGGAAATATATGGGTTATTTTGTATCAGTACACAACAACAGTATCTCAAAATTTCTTAAATAAAATCTTCAAAATATTGAAGTTTTCGTAAGTGTAACCTCCGCTGTATTCCACATCCTGTCGCTTCCCTCAATTCCATGCAATTTTAAGTAAAATTAAAAAAAAACTATCTGCTATTTACTGATAATTTTTATTAAAAAAATTGTTGACCAACAACAAAATCGCACAAACTCAAATACAAACTGTTAAGGGCGTGTTCTTATGTAAAGAATGCAACTGCAAAAAGGTGTAACCGTCAGTCAATATTTTTGCTGGTCGTTGATTTTCAAATTTATTTCAACAAAATCACTTCCACACGTTCATTTAATAAAAAAAAAAGAATTACTACAAGATATTATCGAATTTTTTTCCAGCTCTGCAAGAGTTTGATTTGTGTGAAAAGTCTGTTATTAAAAAATATATTTTTATGGCTGCAGCAACGCATTCAGAGAATAATGAAATATTTCTGTAACCGTTTGAATATTTGAAAAAAAAACTGAAAAATATTTAAAATTGAATAATATTGAGTTTTAGAACTCAAACTTTACAGATTCACGCCCCTATTCATAAAAATTATGAGAGTTTAATAACAGTGTGATAAAACAAAATTTCATATGAAATTCGCTCTATTACACTTTTATAAGCCTCTCTTATTTTTTGAGAACAAGCGGGTAAATTTATAAAACAAATCATTATCAGTCTGTGAATTTTGAAATCAATTTTTTTAAATAAAAAACTTACACTTTTCCAATTTGTGGCAGAGGGTCTCTTCTGTTTATTTGCTTCACTGTAGCACAAAGTCGCCAAGTCAATAAAGAATTGTTGTTCATAAAGTTGCATCTTTGGCCGGCAACAGGTTGTAAATATTCGAGTACAACTTCAGCGAAAGAAAAACAACGGCAACAGCAGGACAATGAAAAATTCATTATTTTCGGCAAATTCTGTAACAAAAAAAAAAAACAATAAAAACAGGAAAACTTTACAAAAGGATTGTATTTATTAAAAGAGGCCCAACAGTGAAAGGATTTTCGTGGCAGAAAAAGTTATTGACTGAAATATTTAATCTGCAATAAATTGAGTGCTGCAAATAAACGCAGTTTTAAATTTCAAAAAATGTTTTAAAATGAAAAAATAAATTGAAATTCTCGTCGACTCCAGTTAAACGTTCTATTCGAGAATAAAATATCCTGCTGGCATTTTTATTGAGATGTAAAACACATTAGGCCGCACCTTGAAACTCTTTTCTTTGCTATATTGAACTCTTCGACTCCCGTCAACTGGCTGGAATTTAGTATATTAATATGCGAGATCTGTTCAAAATATTTAGAGAACTTTGAAAAATTTCAGGTATTTTCTTAATGATATTAAATTGAATTATAATTAATTAACTAGTTATCATAATGGTCAAAATTTATCTTTATATACGAGGCCTGTTAAAAAAATTACAGAATTTTGAAAAATTTCAGGCATTTCCCTAGTGATATGAAATTGAAATATAATTAATAGACTAGTGTTCTTCATATGAGATGATAACTGATCAGATTTTACCTTAGTACACGAGGTCTGTTGGAAAAATTAAGTGAATTTTGGAAAATTGTTTTTTTCTGCGATATTAAATTGAGTTACAATTAATAGACCAGTTTTCCTTAGACATGATGAGAACTGGTCAGTATATATGTTAACATACGATGTCTGTTCAAGAAATTGAGAGAGTTTTGAAATATTTCAGGCATTTCTTTTATGGTATTAAATTGATTTATAATTAATAGACCAGTTTCCCTTAGACATGATGAGAACTGGTCAGTATATATGTTAATATACGATGTCTGTTCAAAAAATAGAGAGAATTTTGAAATATTTCAGGCATTTCTTTTATGGTATTAAATTGATTTATAATTAATAGACCAGTTTTCCTTAGACACGATGAGAACTGGTCAGTATATATGTTAATATACGATGTCTGTTCAAAAAATTGAGGATTTTGAAATATTTCAGGCATTTCTTTTATGGTATTATATTGAGTTACAATTAATAGACCAGTTTTCGTAACATATGATGAGAACTGGTCATTATATATGTTAATATACGATGTCTGTTCAAAAAATTTAGAGAGTTTTGAAATATTTCAGGCTTTTCTTTTATGGTATTAAATTGATTTATAATTAATAGAACAGTTTTCGTAAGTTATGATGATAGCTGGCCATAATTTATCTTATACACGAGGTCTATTCAACAAATTGGGAGAACTTTGGAAAATTTTAGCCCTTTCCTTTATGATAATAAGTTATAATCAATAGACCAATTTCGTAATATGTAATAATAACTGACCGGAATTCGTCTTAATACGCGAGGTCTGTTTTGAAAAATTTTAGGAATTTTTTTTATGATATTATATTGAATTATAATTAATAGACCACTTTTCGTGAGATATGCTGATAGCTGTCCCGAGTATATGTTAATGTACGAGGTCTGTTTAAAAAATAGAGCGAATTTGAAAAATGTCAGGCATTTTTTTGTGATATTAAATTTAGTTATAATTAATAGAGCGATTTTCGTCAAATATGATGATAAATGGTCAGAAATTATCTGAATATACGAGGTCTGTTCCAAAAATTTTGACAATTTTAAGGTATTTTCTTTATGGTATTAAATTGAATTGTGATTAGTAGACTAGTTTTCGTAAAATATGATAATAACTGTTTAAAATTTATCTTAATATACGAGATCTGTTCAAAATATATAGAGAATTTTAGAAAATTTATAGCAGTTTCTTAACGATATTAAATGGAATTGCGATTAGTAGACTAGTTTTCGAAAGATATGGTAATAGTTGGTCAGGGTTTATCTTAATAACGAGGTCAGTTCAAAATATTTAGAGAATTTGGAAAATTTTCAGGAATTTTCTTTATGGTATTAATTTGTATTGTAATTAATATATGACATAATGAATAGTTATTTTTTTTATTAATTTTATTATTTATTTTATTATTTAAGAATTGAAATCGGGTTTTAACAAAGTCCTCTGTGCTTTTCATTGGCTCTAAACCAAACTCCGTTACCCAACATTTCTTGGAACACTTAAATAAATTTTACGTTAAATTTCCAATCAAATGAATGAGAAGTGTAAGATAATACCAAGGTCATAACAAGAATTTAATGATATATTTGACCTTTTCATTTTCTGGCCCTTTTTCCAACACGAATTGTGGGTTTTTTGCTCCACCAGCTGGAAAGTAACAAGTCAAAATCTCATTTGAAAGAATTAACATCGTCTTGCGCCAATAAAAACTTAAAAAACGAGATCTCTGTTCTCGTTTTAACTTTAAATTTTAATTTAATTTCTTTGCTCGCCGCTATTGACTTGTTTGCTTTTAGCAATTGTCAAAAATATAAAAAATTTTCTCGTGTTCTTTTGTTAAATTGCGGGTAACTAACGGCTGAAAAAGTATTGCCACAAAAGAACAACAACAACAAAGCAGTTCCCAGTACATGGTTTAGTAGGCCTTAACGCCTGCCTCAGTAATGTTTTATGCAAAAAGCTGTTGGAGTTTCTTTTTAATATTTTTCATTCTTTGCGAACGATTTTTTTATTTAATTTTTTTTTTCTTTTCGTTTATTTATTGTGTGAGTGTTTGTGTATGCGTGCAAATATAACGTTGCAACAATTGGTGGCACAAACAAAAAACCTGTTACTCCGGGGAAATGTTATTTGTTTTGATATCAGCAATTTCGGTGTGTTGCAGAGTCCCAAATATTGAGTTTTTATTTTCGTGGCTTCTCTGTTTTTATATTTAACAGTTGCCAACGCGATATTGTCATTTTCGCTTTAAACTTAATTAAAATGGTATTAAAAGTGAAACTGGGACAAAAGCCAACATTAAATTTTTGGCTAAAGATTGTGAAGAAGAAATTTTGCGCGACTTTAAAAGAATAAAATAAAAGACAAGCAATTTCAAGTCTACAAGTGTGAGTATACGAGGAGCGTTCAAAAAACTTAGTTGTTCATTAATTTCGCCCCTTCAAAGTAGTCCCTGTCTTTGATACTCTGCATTTGTGCCCGCGTTTTCTTCTGATATCATGCAAAGCTCTTGGCACTTGCATAACCATAAGAAAATTCGAATTGAATTTAATCAATCTGCGGTATTAAAATAGTTCCTAAATTTTTTAACAGACCTCGTATATATTTATTTCATCTCTAAATTAAACGAAGCTAATCAAATGCATATGGCCCGAAATATATTAAAATTCAGCTCTTACAGAGTTTGAACACACCTCGTACAAAGTTCGATGCTTTGTTTTTTTGAACAGACCTCATAAACATATTTTAACTACAATCCAAGCCATTCCAAGCGCATGTATGTCGCCCGAAAATTATCAAAATGCACCTCACAGTTGTAGCAGACCTCGTATACAATTCAATGCATTTACTATTATTGTTTTGTTTTTTGAATAGACCTCGTATACATATTCATCTCCAGTTCAAACAATTCTAAGCGCATGTACGAGGCCCGCAACTATAAAAATGAACCTTATAGCGTGAACAGATCTCGTATACAATCCGATTAATTTATCATTATTGTATTGTTTTTGAACAAACCTCGTATACATACTTCATATCTAATTCAAAACATTCTAAGCGCATGTACGAGGCCCGCAACTATAAAAATTAACCTTATAGCGTGAGCAGAACTCGTATACAATCCTATTAATTTATCATTATTGTATTCTTTTTGAAAAAACCTCGTATACATATTTCATCTCTAATTCAAACCATTCTAAGCGCATGTCCGTGGCCGGCAAGTATCAAAATTAAAATTTTTGGTTTGAACAGACATCGTATACAAGTCGATGAATTACTATTATTTTGTTTTTTGAACAAACCTCGTATACATAGTTCATCTCTAACCTAAGCCAATCTAATCGCATGTACGAGGCCCGCAACTATCAAAATTAACAATTTTGGTTTGAACAGACATCGTATACAAGTCGATGAATTACTATTATTTTGTTTTTTGAACAAACGTCGTATACATAGTTCATCTCTAACCTAAGCCAATCTAATCGCATGTATGAGGCCCGTAACTATAAAAATTTACCTTTTATCTGGAACAGACCTCGTATACATTCCGGAAAATTTATCATTATTATTAATTATTTATTTTTTTAACTCTGAATCGTGCGTTAACCCAAACAGACAATTGTTGAACCCCCTTTAAAAGTTTAAATTTGAATTTCGTGTCGCCATTCTTGGCAAGTCACTCAATTGCATGCAATTTCATGCGGGAGATGTTGGTGTCAAAAGTTTTTATGTTTCACTCTAAAGGTTTTGTGAATGCAGTTTTTTCAAGAACGCATGAAATGTGTGGACCACCAGGGGCCAAATTATTTCCATATAATTCAAATCGAAACTTCGATTCATTTGAAATGCCATAATTCGCCCACTGATACAACTTGCAATTAACGTGTCCAATATGTTCCATTTAATGCTGCTGGTGCGTATGAGCAACATTGATATGAATTAATATTTATCATACGCCAGGGTATAAAACATGATGACAAAGACGCTTCTGTCACGTGGCATTTTTCTTAAATTTAGTTTGAATTTTGCCGCAAATTAAATTAAATAAAAATAATAGATAAAATTATGAAACTAATCTTTAAAGCAAAAACCTCAAAAATTTAATTTCGAGTGTGAGTAAAAATTGTTTAAGGAAATTGTGAATTATTCAATTCAACCAGCAAAAGTCCAGGGCAGTAAATTTTTCATTGCGAATTCCTAGAAACTTGTTTTTCACTGGAAAAGCTATTCTGTATTTTTATGCAAAGTTTTTTACGTCACTAGACCGGTTTCGGCTATAAGCCAAGTTCGGTATGCTCTGCAGAAAGCAGATAATAGAAACTGATGTATTCTGAAGGCGATCAGTATACACAAGCGATTTGATTGCACGCCAGATGTGACTTAGAAAAACCGTTAAATCGAAATAATATTAAATAGAAAATTCTTGAGATTAACTTCATTAATAGAGTTAAAGCAGCATTTTTTAAATAAACTTCCAACTATTAAAACATTTTTATTTCTTTTGCTATAAATCCTTTTCGGTCTTGTAGGACTTCTAAGTTAACCAACAGCTTTTCTAGACGCATATCAGTTAACGCACACACACAAAAAACTACACGCACGCATACAAACTTTCTTCACAGATTTGCACGTTTCGTTTCGTTTTTTTTTTTTTGTGCTACAAACGTGGATACACGTTCCGTTACTCGCTGTCATGCTCATGCAAGTTTGTAACATATTTCATTCGTGGCTGACACGCTTAAAAATTGTTATCATCTGTCGCCCCATCGCTCCATCGGTGGTTGGGGGCACTCTTACTAAATCATATGATTTTGTAGCTACACGTTCACGCACGCATGAGACGTTTAAAAGATGAAAATATTACAGCATGTAAAAAAACAGCAACGGGTTATCCATTTTATCCATTAACGTCAGTTTAAGCCATTCCGATCTAATCATAGTCTAGTTCTAGTGTCCTGCCTTAGGCAGCTCATAGTCACCTCATAGTGTAATTAAAATCAATTAATAATCTCGTCATAGTCCACGCTTGTCATGTTCTACTGACAATTCTAATAATTTTCTATTCATAATGTAGTCATAATTTTCTTATAATGCGTGGTGATAATCAATTAATAAATAGTCTTGTTATATTGTCACAGCTTTTGCCCAAATCAGTCATATTTTAATCTTGTCATAACATAGGCATGACCTAGTCATAGTCTATTAACATTATTGTGATAGTCTGGCCATATTATATATTCTTGTGACAAACTAGTTATAGTCTTACCATTGTGTACTCATAGTATAACCGTTTTATTAATTCATAATGAATAGTTAGTTTAGTGACAATCTCATCAGATTACTGTCATATTCTAGTCATAGTATAGTCACATTCCAATCACGCTATTTTCATAGTCAGGTCATATTCTATTCCTAGTCATAGTCAATATAAAATTGTCATAGTCAAATGTGGTCATAGTCTAGTCATATTGTATTCACAGTCTGGTAATAGTCCAATCATGATTAAGTGGTAGAGTAGTCATAATCTTGTCACAAGAGTTTCCGTAGTCTATTCATAGTGCTGTCGTAGTGTAGTAAAATTTAATCCATAATAAACTAATTGTCTAGTCTCCTTTCAGTCACAATCTAGTCATATTCCCATCATATTGTAGTCACAGTCTAGTCATATTCTAGTCATAGTCTGTTAGTAATTGTGTATTATTAGTCTCATAGTAAAGATATTGTATGTGCAGTCATATTTAATTTATAATCCACAAAAGTTTTGTAAAAATTTTGTTATAATCTTATCACATTCCAGTCAGAGTCTTCTCTGCTATTCTGTTTCGAATAGTCAATATATTATCATATTCAGACTACAGGCAGTCTATTCCTTGTGTAGTCATGGTTTTCTCTTAATCCAGTGTATTCGTGGTCATAAGTAACACATAGTATTGTCATAGTATAGTCATAGAGTACTAATATCCAAGTCATGTCCATGCCATAGTCCAGCCATATTCTTATTTACTAAGAGTATTGTCACAATATTGTCACAATCTTATCATATTCCAGTCATAGTCTGGTCTTATTTCAGTCACAGTCTTCTTACAGTCAACTCATAATTTTTCGTAGTCATAATTAACTAATAATATTGTCATAGACTAGTCTAGTCATAATCTAGTCACATTTAAGTGACAGTTTAGTCATGGTCTAGTCTTGACAGTCTACTTATTGCCTGCTCATTCTCTAATCGTGATTAAGTCATAGTATGGTCATTTTCCAGTAATAGTCTGCTCTTAATCTACTCAAGATGTAGTGGTAGTCATAATCAACTAGTATTTTTGTCATAGTACAGACAAATTTTATTCATGTTCTTGTCATATGACAGTGATAGTCTAGTCATTGTCTCCTCATAAGCTATTCATAGCATGGCCGTTATATTTAACTCATAATCACTAAAGTGACAGACTACTCTGCTCCCAACATGGTCAAGTCTAACTGGTCATAATATACCCCCCCGGGGGGCACAATAGGTCAGTCGTAACGCCTTGTTGCAATGCTTTCTGGGGAAAATATAAGAAAATCAGGTGGGTCCTGTCATATAATGGATCAAAAATCAATAGTAGGTGGCAAACCTATATTGGTTTGACCTGCGAGGCATGACCAGTTTCCTTACACTGGTACCACGGGATCTGGTTGAGCCCCACAGATGAGACTTTGGTTGATTCTGTGGCCCAGATGTTGGTTGAGGTCTCTTCAATGAGTCCACGTGGTAGCTGTGGTTTAATACCAAGAGTCGCTGGTAGAGGTGTCAGAAAAGGGTTGATGTTCCGGCATATGTACTATATTGGATATTGACCCAGCTGATGGCAGTCTCTATGGGCTGCTGCGAATCAGCAGATGTTAACAAGAGTTAACAAGGGTTTAAGATAGGCCCGAACACCTTAGCAAGGTGTATGAAGTTGGTGTATATGGCGATACTAAATCATTAAGATTGCAACCTGTGTGTCCTCGAGGGACACTCAGGTGGCCCCTGAGGGCGACAGGGGTGGTGATGAACATTAATTTCACCCGGTGTTAGGACCACCGTCGGAAAGGCCATAATGGTAGGTGCCGACGTTAATCTAAGACACAAACTTAAGCGACAGCACTCGTTTTCTCTCACTCTCTTCAATCGAGTGCGTCATTTAAGGCCTCAGTGTCTTAGCTCAGCTCACATAATTCTTCTAATCGATATCTCTAAATCTGCATTTCCATTTAGAAAAATGTTTGTACTTTCCTTAATCGCATACCGTTTAAGTGTCTGTCCCGCAAGAAATTTGATTATTTAAAGCCACCGTTTTCTATATTTTAATTCATTTTGCCAGCGTGCTTCCTCTCTAAGTGGATGAGTTTGTGTGTACGTGTTTAGAAAGTGTCATTTCGGTGGCATTTAGTGGTTGTCACATGTTCAAATCGTGATGGTGTGTACCTCCATGCTGCCACGCACACACACACATGTGCACGTGTATTTCTTCAAACGTGTTTCGAGCAACTGAATGTATGTATTGAACTATAAATGGAACAATTTGGTCCGCTGTTTGGCCAACCAACAACTTCATTTTGTTACTTAAATATTCAGAACATGACAAGTTTGCTCAACTCAATAATAAAAGATTTAATACTTTGTTGCAACGTAGAAATATTTGCTGCAGGATGGTCTTGACTCCAAATCATAAGTGAAGTGGTTCTTTAGTTAATTGAATCAGTCGGGTTGCAGGACTGTTTTGTAGCAGTCAACTTTTGGGCGGTAATTAAAATTGGAATTTGCTTGATGCTAAAAATTAATTAATTTTTAATGCAAAATTATTGTTTTTTTTTTTTTTTGGAGATGTAAGTTTGTTGCCGCAAATGGTAATTAAATCAGGTAAATAAATAATTTTTTTTATTTCATTATTAAAATATATTTAATTTAGGGAAGTTTTAAAGACTTCGGGTCAATTAAAAAAGTACAACTTTATCGGGCGCATAAACAGTTTTTCACTGTTACAGCTTTATTTTAACACGATCTGTGCGATAAGTTACAGGGTGTTTGAACGTACTTAATTTTAGGGTGAGATTTATCACAAATACAAACAGGCATATCGCCTTTTTTATGGCATCGTTTTAGGCGCAAAAACAAAAATTTTTTCCTTAGAATAGTGTAATCAAAAAGCTGTGAAGAGAAGCCTGAATGTAGCGACTGTTGTACTGCTACAATTAAAAGGAGAAACAATTTTATTTAATTGGGAACGTGTACTAACCAAAATCGTTGCATTTTTTTTATTTATTATTTCAGCTAAAGTTGTTTTTAACAATCAGATAATTCCATAATGGCCCGGAAAGTGTTTAAGAAATAATTTGCAACATAACTGAAAGCCTTGCCAAGTACTGGTATTCGGAAAAGGGGAGGTCTCAAGAGGTACAACACCTGCATTTAAAAATTTTTCGAAATTCCCGTAGTTCTGTTAGGGCACTGTTCCTGTTTCAATAAACTTTAAAAATATATCATACCAAAAAACTAACATCTTTTTCTTTAAAAAAAATGCACAATTTTTTACCCTTTTTAATTGAAAATAGCAATATTTTCAATTAGTTCATTTGAATTTAAAGGATTTATTAGAAATTCATCCAACCTATCAAGCGAAAAATTATTTCTATTATAAAACTCCTCAAAGCTTCTACGTTTTAGAAAAAAAGTGCAAAAATGTTGCATGTTTTCCAGAAAAGAACACGTCACTTAGTGCACAAGTTATACTGTTTGTTGTGCTCTACCCCCCAAAACAGTGTTGAATAATTTTAATAGTATCAGCATTTAAGAGGTTCATCAAGAGGATCACAATATATAAACAAAACTTTTTTCCCCTCTTCTTCAATTTGTATTTATTTATTTTGTAGTTTTATAACGTGTCTTCTTCATTCACTTTTTTTATTGAATTTAACATTCAAATACAGCTGCGGAACAGCATCATCCTGCTCAACATTTCATACACAATCAGAAGAGTAAGAGAACGAAACGAATGAGGGGAAGAAAATTAATTCGAATGAATGAAGAAAAAAATTTATTCAATCTATAAATAAATAAATAAATGGAACAAAGACGATGAAGTACGAGTAAAATTATGCGCTATTGAACACACATAAAGAATTCTTTAAATTGCATCAATTTGTGAACAAAATAACTACAACAACAACAAAGCAAAAAGCTGAGGCAAAAGCGCATAAGGAAAGCAAAATGAATGAAAATGTATCTCTATTAAAAAGTAAATAAAATAATAATCGAATCAAGAAGAAAATGAGCTCCTCTTCGTTTGAAATGCAGGATAAAACATGTTTTGTCGTGCAGGCAGACAACGAATTTCAGGCGACTTTCACTTACTCTAAAACTGTTAGAAATGACGGTTAATTTATTGAGTGCCACCTGAATTTTTTGAGGAGTTGGTTTTGTATTTTATTTCGTATATTTTTCAGAATTCATGATTATAAATTTTAAAGTTCTACTTATCCCGGTTAAGGATGCACTAAATGTTGTCTGAAGACGGCAATAAGCGATTGTAGTTAAATTTTGAATGTATAAGAAAATATATTTTAAAAATCTTTTCAATATCATGTACGAAATTTTTTTCAAGACAGCAACTTAAAAATATATTCCAATCGCTACGGAAATCCTGCCTGTTCGACACATCCTTCGACGTCCTTTCAAACGTCAAGCAACCACATGGCCAGTTTCATCATCGTGTTTAAGTGGATTTCAGTGTATTTTCGAGTGATATAATAAGTAAATTTTTTCAATTTTTCAAAATAATTGATAAGAAAGTTGTGTGACGCACGCTACAAAATATAGAGAAGTAATTTTAAAAATATAGTTCTTACAAGAAGCATAAAAGAGAATTCTAAAATTGGTAATTTCCCGGCAAAAAAGCCTTAAAGCTTTTTGTCACGCACGTTACATTTTCTATAATTTTTGAACGAAATCAGATATTAAACTGGAGGCTATACGACACATCCCCCTCAAGTAACCTAATGGCCAGTTTCATCACCGTGTTTATATAGATATCAGGGTGATTTCGACCGATATAACGAGGAAATTTTTTAAAATTTTGCAAAATAACTGATAGCAAAGCTGTGTGACGCACGATACAAAATATACAGAAGTAAATTTAAACATCCTAACTATTACAATCAGCACATAAGAGCATTCTAAAATAGATTATTTTCCAGCGAAAAAGCCCTGAAACCTTAGTGACGCACGTTACGTTTTCAATAATTTTTATATTGCAAACATCAAGTAACCTCATGACCAGTTTTGTCACCGTGTTTAGGTGGATTTGAGTGTGATTTGGAATGATAGAAAACTTTTTCAATATTTGCAAAATAAGTAATTACAAATTTGTGTGACGCACGCTACAAAACATACAGAAATAGTATATGAGTGTGATTTCGAACGACAGAAAACATAACTTTTTCATTTTTGCTAAATAACTAATCACAAAAGAATTCAAAAAAATTTCTTATTTCTCGGCGAAAGATGCATAACAGACAGTGATAAGTGTAGGGCATTGATGATGGGAACATGGTTACTTCCGAGGACTTCATTTTACCGTTTTGCTGCGTGTCTTTGATAATTAAATTGTTATTAACTTACTTTCGTTTCTTGGCTTCGCTTTCATTTTTAGTTCTATCGAAATATTTTGTTACCAACTTTAGTCTGATAACCACTTTGTAGTTGGAAGCTTTAAATTTATGTGACGCACGCTACAAATATTGCAAAATTAGACTTAAAAATATAGTTTCTACAAGAAGCATGTAAAAGAATTCTAAAATAGCTTAGGCGAAAATATTCTACTATATTTGTGACGCACGTTACATTTTTCTATAATATTTTAATGAAAAGCCAATTTAAAAATTATAAAGTAAAAAGCAAAAAATTTAACCGTGGCGGTTTGACACAACTTTTTTTTAATTTTTGCAAAATAGTTGACACCAAAGTTATGTGACGCACTCTGCAAATATATAGAAGTATTTTTGAAAACATAGGTCTTACAAAAAGCCTATAGGGGACTTCTAAAATGGCTTATTTTCCAACGAAAATCTTTCAAACTTTTGTGACGCACGTTACGTTTTCTGTCATTTGTTAACCAAATCAAATATTAAGTTATGCATTTATCAACTGATATTCCAGTGCTTTTATTTTATAATTTAGGTATGACTCATTGCAAATTGAAGCCACAAAAGAGAGCACTTTCCTTCTCATTCAAGTACAGGATGCATCCTGTCGTCATACAAGAATATTGGAAATTATTATTTTCATACTCATCGGACAAAATTTCTAAGGAAACTGCGTAACAAACCTTTCGACCAACCGATAGGATTATTAAAAACAACAACAAACATTTAAGCAAATTTATTATAAAAAGCGCAGGGAAAATATATATAAATTCACCATTGAAATCAATGAACGTTGTATTGGATGGAATGATTTTCTAAATAATTTCATTTGAAAAAAGGCAGCAGCAGTAGAGGTAGTCAAAGTGCATGCTTTTTCTGCAGTTTATTTAGAAAAAGAAAGTTAAGAAACCGTCTGTACATGGAATTGATCCTTTTGTTTGTCAGTAGGTGTATTTGCGCGTTTTGCTGTCTATCTGACTGCCTGTCTGTCTTTTTGTTCATGTGAATGTCTTTTGATTTCTGTGTTCTTCAGCTTGTAGTTCCATTTAGATAAATAGAGGTATTCAAACATTTCACATGCTCGGTTAGAAGACATTCATACTAGACAAATACGAAAATAACTTCAGATGCTATATAAAAGATAAAAATTATATGTTGTTGTTTATTTATGTGCGAATATTATGCACATGAATAAAAGTTTTCTTGTGCTTAAAGAGTGCTTATATATTTGAATAGAACAGCAAGTACATTAGGGACAACTACGAGGGTCGGGCTGAAAAGGCAGCCTTCTTCCAGATGGGTTTTTGTGACACACCACAGTGAAAAAAAAAACAAGTAGATATAGTTTTCAATTTTTGTGCGATCATTTAATTATATTTTTAAAAGTAAAAAAACGTCTATTTATTAATCCTGCGATTAATCGATTAAAGCACAATTTCGATTAATTTGATACTGGAATAAATGCATTCGATATCTATTAAAATTTGTATTGATAGTTCCATTAAAAAAGGATTCGATACTTTTTCCCCTTCTTTTATCTTAACGTGGAATAAGTCTCAGCCCAGGAGCCACTGAGTGTTTAAATAGCAGAAGTCCTTAAATTCAGCCAAAAACGCTGTGAGAATATCAATGTCCTTGACTAAATACAAGACAGGGAATTTCTTACGTTTTTACGGTTTTTTTTAAAATGAGATTCAATAAATCTATGGCAACACTGTTGAGAGTAAGAGTGCTGAAAAGTGACAGAATAACAAACAACGTTGCCAAAATTAAAAAGAATCTCTGTCTTTCTCAGTGCTTAACTTCAGGCTGAAACGCCGTCAGAAAATAAAGAATCTTAACTAAATTGAAGACAGGGAACTTTTTATATTTTTACAGTTCAATCAAATTAAAATGTGGCAACGCTGTAAGGATCATTAGTGCTTAAAAGTGAGAGCATCACAAACAACGTTGCTAAAATTAAATATATTCTCTGTCTTTCTCACTCCTTAACTTCAGGCTAAATCAGTATATGAAGAACCTTAACTGAAATCAAGGCAGGGAATTTCTTACATTTTTATGGTTGTTTTTAAAATGCAATTAAACTAAACTATGGCAACACTGTTGGGAGTAAGAGTGCTGAAAAGTGAGAGCGTAGAAAACAACGTTGCTATTTCGAAATAAAATTTCAATGGCACAATTTCTATATGAGACAACAACAAAAATTTTCAAATTTGATTTTGTTTTAAATGTAAATTTTACAAACGATATTTTCCTCCGACATGGAGAGCCTGGCCGTCTACCTCCAAACCGATAATTATTAAGAATTTAATAAATCCTTTAAGTAAATCCAGGTTTTTTTAACTTTTTCAAAATGTCAATAAAATATGCGTTCTGAATTTGCATTTCCCGTAAAAAAAACTCTGCAAACTTTTACATAAATTTCCTTGAATTTTTGAACAATCTTCGCATTTTGTTTCCTATTTCTTATTACGATGATGAGCAGGAGCCTGAACGGCATTGACAAGTATCCTTATCTGTTGGATATACATTCACAGCTGTCAATATGTTCAGTATTTTATTATTTTCTTTTGGAACTTCAAGGAGTTTCCTTTAATCGCACAAACACACAAACCCTTTTTAGTCCGCCTCCGATTTGTTTGCACTTTTCTTAATATTTTATAAAATTCTATAAAACTTATTCTACCTCTATTCGTAGTTCATGTTTACATGTGTGCATGCATGTGCATGGCTATGTGTGCATGCATGTGCATGTTAAAGCATAATCAAATCAAGCTTTTTTTAATATTTATATGCCACATATATTAAATTAAGCCAAGAAAAGTTTCCACCTTTGACACCAGATCAGAGTAAAATGATTTTATTCTTAACAAAAAAAAAAAAAAAAAAAAGACACAAAAAGTAAGAGGAACATTTTAAGAATTTTAAATAAAATTCAGGCTTTGAGAATTGATTTTTATTTTAAAAATTTGTCGTTCTTCAATTTAAATTTCTTTACAAAAGTGAAATATAGATAATATTTGTTCAAAATATTATACTCTCAATGAAAAAATTAAATTTAAGACAAACTCTTTAATCAAAAATAATTTGCAAATTCGCAAATTTGAGCTTCACCCTGACTAATAATTTTCAAATTTATATTTCAAATATGACGACCATTCTTTACAAGAAACGCTCACAAATAAAAATTATTTTGACTTTCCGTCCACCCAATAAAAGCTAAGAGACAAAAAAAACACCAAAAGAGACAAAAAAAGTACCAAAAAGGTACTTACTGAAAATCGGCAATAAATATTTAACATTCGAAAACATGCATGTAATTAAAAAAAAACTTAAATACGAATTATTTATTATCTAAAAGTTACACTAAAAAGTACTTCGCAGATTAATTTTGTACCAATTTTTTTGTTTTTTTTTAAATGGAATTTTGGGATATGGTACATTTTGTAACAATATTTTTTTTGTATACAGCATTAGTACTTTTGTTAAAAATGTAGTCTTGGGAAAAGACAGTTTTTGAAACTGGTACTTTTTGAGAATTGTACAGTATAACACATAAGCTATTACAAAGTACTTTAAAGAAAAGATACTTACTTAAAGGAAACTTTTTGAAATGCACTTTTTAAAAGTGTACTTTTGAAAAATATACTTTTTAAAAGGCACTTTACAAAAGGCACTTTTTAAAATGTACTTCTTCAAACAAGCACTTTATTACAAGGCACTTTTTAAAGCAAGTACTTTTTGGAATGGTACTTTTAGGGATTTGGAATTTAAAAGAAACGTACTTTTTGAGATTGAAGTACTATCTTAAATACGAATTTATGAAAATATGCTTTTTGATTGTATAGCCTTGGGGGGGAGGGGTAAAAACGTTGGAAAAACTATTGCAAAAAGTACTCTGCAAAAAAGTACTTTGAATAAAAGATATTTACTTGAAAGGTACTTTTTGAAAGAGCTACTTTTTACTATGATACTTTCTTAACTGGTACCTTTTGGGCCAGAATTTTTAAGAAAAGTAATTTTTGAGAAAAATACGTTTTTGGATATGTAATTTTTGTAGGTATAATTTTTAGGGGGGAAGAAACGTTTCAAAAAGTTACCTTTTGAGACTGACCCGTTATGTACAAAGTCATCTTGCAAAAAAGTACTTTGAATAAAAGATATTTAATAAAAATTTGCTTTTTGAAATATCTACTTTTCAAATTAATACTTTTTTAACTGTTACCTTTTGGGACATAGAACTAAAAGTACTTTTTGGGCCTGGTACTTCTTGAGAATAAATTACTCTTTCTAATATATAATTTTTGAATATATAATTTTTGAATATATAGTTTTGGGGGGCAAAAGGGTTGAAAAAGTGACTTATTGCGAATGGCTTGTTATAAAGAAAGTACTTGAGCAAAAAAATTAATTTAAAGAAAATATAACAATTTTTAAAAAGGTACTTTTTCAAACAGATAAATTTTATTTTAATTTTTTTGGCCACAGTCTTTTAAATTATATTTCTCAAAACACACCTTTTTTAAAATATATCTTATTAAAAGGTACTTTTTGGAACCAGTAGGTTTTTAAAAAGTACTTCTTGGTATATAGACTTTGTTCAGCAAAGTACTTGTAAGCAAAATAAAACTATATGAAAAAAATAATTTTTAGAAATGTTTTAAGGAAAAAAAGGACTTTATTTAAAAAAAGGTACTTTTATTGAAAATAATTTACTCAAAAGATGGTTTTTTCAAAAAGGTAATTTTTGGAAATATTTTTCAATTAACAAACTAATATTTTTGAATAAAATATTTTTCACAAAAAGAGTTCTTTGAAAATTTCCTTAATGCAAAAGGTACTTTCTCAATGGGGTACTTTTTTAAATTTTGCTAATAATAAAAGCGGTTTTTGGAAAATGTAATTTTCAAAGTAGTCTCCGCAATAGTACTTTTCAGAAAAAGTATTTTATTACATAAAAATGAAAAATTTAATATTAAAAGGCAATTATTTGCTTGGGTTAAGACTTTTTACTCTTAACCCCATTTGCTGCTTAAGTGGCGGCTAAAATGCTGATACTTAAACAAATTTGAAGCTCTTTAAAACACATTTTATGACAACTTTAAACAAGTCACAGTTCCAAATGGCTTTTGCAAATAGTAAAAGTGCAATTATAATTATTATCCTTTCAAAGAAACAAAGAACTGCTTCTTAATAATTTCTTAAGAGAAACTTATTTAACCGAATCCATGTTGTGCATCGTGGTTAAGAAATTTTCTTTGAAAAAGAAAAAAGTCCTCCAGACAAAACAAACCCCAAGCAAATGAAATATGATTCATAGTTTTTGCAGTTTTATTTTTCTTTCTTCATTTAACTTGAGACAGGCAGGCAGTCAGTCATTTATTCTATTCAATCCATTTATTCATTCATTGATTCCACTGAAGTGGAACAAATTTTTTTTTTTCGTTTTAGCCCCAGACGCCAGAAGGCAAAAACTAATACGCCTCTTAAATGAAACTTTGAACAATTCAAATGCAATCAATTTCAATTTATCTATTAAAAGAATATCTATTCCTTATTAATAAAATCTAAAAGTCAATAAATGAGTTGATGTTGTATGTGTGTGTGTGTGTGTGTGTGTGTGTGTGACGTGCACGTGACAGCGAGAAGTAGGAATCGTTTATAAATAGCAAAATTTCAATAGCCAAATTGTTCCTGCAACAGAAGTGTTTCTTTCATTTATTTGTTTTAGGCAGGTCATACCTACAGTATGACCCCTACTTATCAAATACGCTGTCACGGAACTGCAGAAAGTAGGGGGTAGTGATGAGACAACACATGGAAAAAAATGAGAAGACACATAATTTTATTTCTTGTTATTTTAAAATACCGACGATAATCCACTTTACCAGAAAAAATTAATCTCATATGTATAAGTGAGTAGAAGGTAGTGCACAGTGGGCAGTTTTGAAAAAAAATATGATTTTAAATACATAATCAAGCCGTTTCTAAACGGTTGTGATAAAATATCACACGTTATTTTGTTATTTAGTTTTGAGTTTAATTTCAGAGTTTTTATTTTATATATTCAATTAGGGCGGAGCTGCAAGTCCGCAAAGTGGATATCCTCGACGACGTTACAAAGGTTCAAGCCAAACTGTTATTTTTTATCTAATGAAATAGTTTTTTTTTTCAATAGTTAAAAAAAGTTTGTATTACGCTTATAGACGAGTGCAATATTTTTCGAAGGGGACAAATAAGGTACCAAATAGGGTACCTAATAGGGTACATATGGGAAAACACTGCTAAACATTTAATACTCGAAAGCATGCATGTATTTAAACAAATTTAATTGTGAATTGTATATTAAAAATTAAATTTAAAGATTATTTTTTACCAATTTTTTTAAGTTGCATTTCGGAAGTGATATTTGAGATATCGTACTTTTTTTTAATAATATAATATTTTGAGTTTAATTTTTCAAAATGTAGTTTTGGAAAAAGCAAACGTTTCAAACTGGTACTTTTTAGAATTGCAGAATTGTACAGCATAAATGACACAAGAACCATTGCAAAGTACCTTAAAGAAAAGATACATTCTTAAAAGGTACTTTTTGAAAAAATCCCCCAAATTCATCAATATCTATGGAGTATTTCAAAAGTTGAGGACTTTTTGTTACATTTTTAATGCTTCTCAGCTTTTCATTTAATTGATTATAAATTTAAACTTTATCTTAATTTACCAGTAAAACATTTTACAATAAAAAATATTGGGAAAATATTTTGTTTTAATAAACAGCCGAAGGCAATTAAAAATATTCTTGCAAATCACTTTACAGTTTAATAGCTCGGAAGAGCACACAAAGAAAATGCAAACAAAAATAAATAAAATGTTATTATAAATAATTGTAATATCTGCAACAATTCATATTCGAAATGACACACACACACACACACACACGCCTTTGCGCATGCTATCGCTCATATATTCTATCATTGATTCACTTGGAGTATCATCATCATCATCAACCGATACACTTTAGATGTGAATGATAAATACTTTTGTTCTGGTTTAAACTGCAGAGTACTAACATAATGAATTGTTGAATGGCGCAAAAAAATTTATGGCTTTATGATGACTATTTACTTATACCAGCATTAACAGAATGGATGTTAAAAGGTTGCCTTTTAGTTTTAAAAAAGTTGCAGTTTGTGGTAAAAAGTTATAATTTAAAATTAATAATAAATTGTTGTAAATAATTGTTGTAAATTTTTTGATAAAATTTCCAATTTAGATTTTTTGCACCCTACTTCCGGTATTGGGCCAAATTAGAAAATTTTTTACAAAAAAATTGTTGCACTTTTTAGTATGTACTACGACTAGAATTACTATTCAAGCTGAAGCTGAAACCCGCGAATTCGCAACAGCTCTAAAACAAAAGTTTTAATTAAAATCAAGTGAAAATTATCACTAATTTAAAAAATAATATTTAATTTAGTTAAAAATAATATTTAATATAAAAAACAAGACGATAAGAGAGAAGGTGTAAGAAATAGTGCGTTCTGTTCTTGAAAACATGCAACAATTTTTCCCTTTTTTTCTTAAAAGTTGCACTTTTTCGAAATTTTCATTTAAACATTAATTTTTGCCAGGGATGGTAAAATGATTTCAAATAAAATCCCTATTTCCGAATAGCAAAACACAGCCATTTTGCTTCGAAAAGTGCACAAAATCCAACATTTTTGTAAAAATGAAAACAATATAAGACTGCGGCGCACAGTGGGGTGGTTTCTATACATTTCTATGCAAAACATTTGAGATGCTAAGCTGGACCTTTGAACACATTGACTAGGTTACGAAAATAAAAATTA
This sequence comes from Linnaemya vulpina, assembly GCA_963675445.1. Lineage (NCBI taxonomy): Eukaryota > Metazoa > Arthropoda > Insecta > Diptera > Tachinidae > Linnaemya > Linnaemya vulpina. The sequence continues at coordinate 5,161,908 of OY776277.1, forward strand.
TAAATATCATTCCCACCCATCGATCTCGAAAACCCAAATCGAATTTTTCGAACAGATTTTTTTCTAACCAAAATGATTTTCAAAAAGACCGTCATCGACTTAGTAGCATCAGAATTATTATCTTTCTTTGGAATTCGTTATACTTTTGCGGTTATTTTTTATTTTCCACTATTTCATGCCGAATTCGGACCGGTTTCAACTACTACACTTTAACTGCAGTAATTTCTCTCTTCTAAAAGAGAAAGAGAGAGAGAGAACCTTAAAGATAATCCAAACGCGATTTTTTTGCACAAAATGTATCATCTGCTAAGCAGCTGCTACTATAGAGAAGCTTTTATTAGGGCCAGTCCTGTCCTGGTGAGTCATTGACAGCCAACTGCGAATAAGGTTTCATATCCCAAAGCTCCAGTAGAGCTGCAATATGGACTGAAGTCTTTATAATTCTGTCCGGTTGTGTTGGCTGCACTTTTGTGTTTGTGCGCTTTTTATGCAACGTGTTACTGGTGATGTTTTGTGTAGCAGCAACTGGAAAGCAACGACGAGCTCTAAACAAATTGCATTTATATTCCATTTTTCAGAATGTCTGTTTCCCTTTGGTTTTTTCCGCTTCTCCTTCGTCTTCTTCATCTTCTTTTTCTACTCAGTTAATATTCAGCATTTTTTTCGGGTACCCTCTGCTCGTTTTATTCGCTTCCATTCATTTTAATTCATTTTTTATAAATATTTTGTCGTATAAATACTCTTGAAACTTTTTTTTTGTTGAAAAAAAAAACAAACACTCACACACTTGCATATACTCGTAGATACGTTTGTTTGTGTGTGTGTATTTTGTATCTCTTTTTGTGCAAATTGTTGTCATTTGTTATATTTTTGTTTATTTGAAAAATTAGCTTTTATCACAAATTTGTTTGTACAAAATTTGTCATCGCCAGTTGACACCACCACACACACACACAAACACACCCTACATTTCTAACAAACATGCAACCGGCAGTTGTCGAGTTGTGCGAATTGCTTCTTAAACTCCAATAGTAACTCCATTAGCTTTAAGAGTAACATCATCACTGGCAGCAGGAATTGACGGAATGGAGGGGAGTTGGAGTTGCTGGTGCATGACTTGTTGTTAAATGCATTTTTATGCTGAATAATGTTTTTACAACTTTTTTTTATTTATTTCCTTTTTTTTGCTTCCAGTTTGCATAGAATTTTTTATTTATTCCCCTGCGTTTTAATTTAGTAGGAAAATATTGGAAATTTATTTACAACTTTTTTAGTGTTTATTTTTTTAAAGGTTTTCAAATATCATCGTTTTATTTATTGAAAACTAATGGAGTTCGAAATTGAGTTTATTAAAATAAAAATTTACTGTTTGTAGATTTAGAGTTTAAAGAGTTTGAAATTTAGTGCGACTTTTTATTTGATGTACAATATTAAAAAAATTCGGAACGGAAGGAAACAAAAAGTAAAAAACAAGGGGAAGCTTAAAGACGTTGCACTTTTTCTTCCATTTAAAAATAGAGATAATCTTGAGAATGCCGGGTAGTCTACTTGGTTAGATTCGAGTTAGAAGCTCTGAATATCATTTGAGAGAGAAAATAAAAGCATTAAAAAATACGCTGCATTGCTAGTATTGGTTTCAATGGTGTCAATACTGCACTTAAATGAAATTAGTTTATGCGCTTTTTTAACTTCCCGCTACAAATATGTAAAATTTTTAATAATCGGAAAATTATTGGTTTTACCCCGTTTTGAAAAAATCGAGTTCTCATCAGATGCCGACGTTTTGAGACTTTAGGAAGCTTCCCGGACTAATTCTGAGAACACGCCACTGCGTGTGTGTGTGTATTTTGGCGTGTGTGCATGTGTGTGTATGTGTGTGTGTGCATGTATAAGTATGTGACCAAACAGATGACGTTCTAAAAGGTTCTAATGATCTCAGATGTCCTGTGAACCGATTTGAACCGGTAAAATTTTTTTAAAAAACTTAGAAAAACAACATTTTTCAAAACGGCTCCAGTCTACCGATCGGTTCCACAAAGTGATCAGCTCTGAGATATCGTGAACGAAAAAAATACGAAAGAATTTATTTTTTTAGTCAACCGGGTCAAAATCGGTTTATACGTTCGTGAGATATCGTAAAGAAAAAAAATTCGAAGAGTGACTTCTTTAAAAAACTCCGAAATTATTTAAGTGGTTTAAAAAAAAAACTTAAACGACTTTACCGATTGATTCCAGAATCTAATCAGCTCTCAAATTTATAAAACCACAGCGGCCACTAGAAATCGAGTGCAGATCGGTTAATCTGTTTGTGGAATATCGTGAACTAAAAAAAACTCGAAAAAAGTGATCTATTTTGAAATACTCCGAAATTATATATCTGATCGGTTAGTGTGCTCGACCCTTTTATAGTGATCGAAAACTATATCAATCGCCGTTAATTACATGGGAACCGGTTTATTTAAAAATTAATATAATAGTATTTTGCTTCTACGGTGGTACCAGTGTACCTTGGCTTTGCGGTTAAAATTAGCGGAAAGTTGCAGGGATGACCTTTAGGGTCAATTGTTTTCCTTGTTTTTTTTATGAAAATCCATAATCAAATTTATTTAAATGGGTGTGATTTTAGGGTTTTGTCTAAAAGCAGCGAATGATTGAACTCCATCTAAAACTAGACGACACTGGCAACCATAACCCGGTTCGAAGGACCATAAGCAACTTGCATTGAAATTGAATTATATTCATTGTACTAGTATTTGTAAGACATGATTTAACATGCAAGCATTAATTAATTCATTAACATCAATAAAATTTTTCAACTCACACAGTAAATTAGAACAGCTCAGTTTTCGAAAAGCGCTGCACATCAGAACTCATGGGGACTTTCTTAACAATTTATTTAGTAGTTACGTAAACACTTGGCATCATTATTCAATTGCATTCTTTAAACGTTTTCAAATGCAATAAGTATGCATAAAAGAAAGTAAAGCTTTTCTTACAGTGTTTCACACACACATACACGAACACAAACGCAAAATTTCTAAAACAAAATAAAGTGTATCCAGTGATTGTTAAGAAGAAATTTCATTTTTCACTTTGTCACATTAACACAATAAAAATTTACAACTGTCACAGTCCGTTTGAATTGAGTCGAGCAGAGCAGAGACATCCAGTACGGACAGCCACCAACCAACCAACCAACAGCCATTTAGAGCAAACCAGTATGACGAGTGTCACATGCTGAGGAAAGAGGAAAAAAAAAGAGAAGGAACAACGAACCACCAACACAAAATCCGACGAACATCATCAAACATTAAAATACTTTTGCAGTTGCAGGAATGAACTCTGACACAAATACATAAAATATAAAAGAAAGAAACAAAAAAATAAACGAACTGAAATGAAATGAAATATTTGCAAACGCAACTTTAAAGAAGAAATTAAACATTTTTATTTTAATACTCAATGCTGCCGTCCAGCTGCCTGTCTGGCATTACATTTATGTGTCCATCTGCACGACTAACTGTCTATCTGTCTGTCCGTCTGCCTGTCTGTCTGTCTGCTTGTGTGTCTGTCTCCAGCTCCCCTGGCAATTACACTTAGAACAGTCAGTCAATGATCATCAGCATTAGCAACCGGATTGCCACTGACACACACAACCAACGCGCACCAGAAACTCGTACTTATTTTTTCTACAGGTTTTTCAGCATAATGAAGACGCTGATGCTGATGCTGAACCGTCGTTGGCTTATTCCCATCCTCAAATTACAATTTTTTTCTATTCTCTTATTTTTAGGTTTGTTTAAATGAAATATAAAATAATAAAAGATAATATATTATTTTCTTTCATAAATCGAATTAAGCATTTCAGTTTGAGTTAAAGCTTTAAACGACCAGTCAGTACAACACCAACAAAAATTTCGCTACGAAAAATAAAGCAGCAGCAAAAAAAAAACTTGAAACTTGAAAAATTTATTGTGAAAATGATGATGATGGTGATGCTGCTGGTGGTGGTGAGTGAGTTGATGAAATGCGATATTCTCTGGTTACATCATGGTGTCCTTTATTTTAGCTTACGAAGAAGAAGAAGAGAGAGAGAAAAAAAAACAGAACCAAATTTTGTCACTAATTAAAAAGACAAGTTGAGTTAAGTCACTTCAGATGGAAAACTTCGCTGGTGAGTTCAGTAGTAAATCACTAAAACATTAAAATCTAGATTATTTTAGTCACAGCGAGAGAGATAATGCAGTGCGATACGCAAGCAGACGTTGAAAAAAAAGGAGAAAGACAAACAGTCAGACTGACCAGAAGGGACAAAAGAAAAGATGAAAGCGACAAGAAAAAATGTTAAAATGCAAGTCAACTCCAGCAGGAATGGCAAATATTAGGCACGCAAAGTTTTTGTTTAAGAATGCAAGTGAAAAACAGAAGATCAGGGCAGTCAAAATCGATCGAAATTTCTATCAGACTTGTATTAAAATATCGGTCGGTAGTTTGGCCCCTGAGCTGATTTTTCAAAAACTCTCCGATTTAATAAAAAGAACATACAATTTAAATAAATTTATAAAATTTTTACTTGAGTCGATAAAACGATTTATAAAATAGTGATCGCGTTTATGCCGCAAATGGTGGTTGCAATGTTGCCACATTCTTTCCAACATATCGGTCAATATCTAACGAAAAAAAATTTTCAACATTTTATTTCCAGTGCATCAAGCATGACATAAGCCTTAACAGAGCCCCATCAAAAATAGTTGAAAGGCATTCAATCGCACGACCTAGACGGGCAATTTACCTGCATGTGTGTGCCGTGTGGCAACGCCTTGCTAAATTAAATGGCAGCTAAGTCCAGCTTTACATTCGAAGTAACGTTCCTGCCTTCGTCGTCTTCGAAAATGTACGGCGCAGTGATGCCACCGGATCATAATTTACACAAAACAATGCAGTCTTAACATCGCGTTGAGAAATTTTACTGGTTTGTTTATCTGTTTAACCCGAAATGAGCTTCACAATTTTCAGTTTTGCAATTTCTTAACCTCTAAGAAGCTTTTTACAAACAAAGTTGCCATATGGCACAAAGTTTTGGCATCAATGTCCTGGAAGTGTTAGGAATTGTATCAAAAACCGAAAGTTGAATATTTGGAATTTCACGGCTAAAGTTGAAATTGGAGAAATATTCTGGTGGAAGGGCAAAAAGTATTTAAAAGAAATATCACAAGATCGGCGGATCACGGTCAGCAATGATCACTCTTTATTAAGTCTTTCTTCCTGTATCTTCCTATTTTCTAAATTTCTTTAAGGAAATAAGAATGTTGTAAAAGTATTGCCCTTGTTTTACCAGATGCGTGCTAAGTGGCTTCCGGGATTTTGGGTATTGTAATAATAGTTTTTGGGAATCCTTAAATATGTCATTTTTTATTTATTTATGTTAAAGGCAAGCACATTCAAGCTAAATTCAGTGTGCCTTGGGCCAACTGTTATATTTTTTTGTTGCTATTTATTAGAAATTATATTGCTTCGAAAATTTTTCATTTTTTCTAGTGCTTGTGGTATTTTTGCGGAATAATTCCAGAGCAAAAAGTATTTATAAAAATCACACGATTGAAGATTCGCAATATTACTATCTCTTTTTTAATATTTCTTTCTTTGCTTAATAATGTTGTAAGTTGAAAAAATATTAGCCTTGTATTACCAGGATCATATTAAGTGGCTTCTGGGATTTTGGGTATTGCAAAAATAGTTTTTGGGAATTCAAATCTAAGCAGTTTTTGGCAGTTTTAAGTGATATGCGGGCACATTCAAGCTAATTTTGGTGCGTCTTAGTCTAATTGTTGTACAAAAATGTTCGCCGGTAAAAAAATATATGACTTCAAAAAATTCGTTACTTCCTCATTTGGCATCTTATACTATCCCCTCATTTCTAGTTACGATTAAATGAGTAATCGAGTAAAAAAATTATTATATTAAAATGTCTTAATCTATCGGGTGATTTATCGTCGAAAATATAATCTGCACATATTGGTCACCCTAAAAACTAATCTTCTGTTGAACTTTTCAACGATTTTTTTTAACTTTTCAAGGGCTAAAAATCTTTCAAACAAACTATATTTTCCCCCAACTTTTTCTTTCATATTAAGAATTTGTGAAGGGCCGTCGCATGTTCATTCCTGGATAATTTAAATTTAGCTGTATTATTTAACTCAGCATGTTGTGTTTTAGTCATTTGAATAGCCATTAAGATATCATCATCCCACACACACACACACACACACACACACACACACCCCAAACACTCACATTCTTACAGGGAAACTGCATGTTTCATGGCACGACAGTACTTTTCTGAAACCGGAAATGAATGATATAAATTGCAAACTGGTCGCGTCGCGTGAGCATAATCTGAGTCAGATAAACGTTTGTCCATGTGGAGATTAAAACGAAGGGACAACAAACAAACCTGCCTGCCCGCCTGCCTGAATGTCTTTCTCTATGTCGACTTTATTCTTGGTTGCTTTTCACTTGATTTTTCCTGCACAATTTGATTTTAATAAGATTTTGTGTTTATCTCTAACCCCCGTTTTGTGTTTGTGTCAACGTGTAGAGCATTTGGGATGCTAAAGAAGCAACGAGGTTTGTGCAAAAATAATTTCAAAAGAATTGTTCGGACTTTGTTTGCTGCTCGCAAAATATGAAGGACAAGAAATTTTTAATTTTTTAATATTAAAAAATTGGGAAAAATTTTAGAGAATTTTATTTTCTTTGAATCAATTTCAAAAAATCATCAACGAGTGCATACAACGAGTTTTTACCAACGAATTGATTCTGTTGAACTAAAATTGGTTCTTCGCTCCAGTCGCGCTGTTACCATAAGTTGTAGTCGTAAATTTATAAAAAAATATGCAAAACTGTCGTATCCAGGTATTTGTGCTATTTAAAGTTTTTAGCTCATCGTGCTAAAACTCAATTATTTTAGTTTTCAAAGCAACCGATTCGCTCGTGACTACAAGTGCTTGTTGTTGTTGTTTTCTATTACCATAAAATAACTAAGAAGATTAACTAATTCTACATATATAATTTCGGAGTTTTTAAAAAATCACTTTTTTAACTTTTCGTTCACTATATCTCACGAACTGATTAACCGAATTTGACCCGGTTTAGGGTAATCGATGTGGTTTTTAAATGTCAAGAGCTGATTAGTTTGTGTAGCCGACGGGTTAGGCCACTGAAAATTTTATTCTGAAAAAAAAAACTGAAAAAGTATTTTTTTCAAAAATTTTTAAATCGAATCGGTTCGAATTCACAGGAAATCTAAGTTCAGAAACGCTCTTACAACGCTACTAGTTTGATAAGAATCGGTTCAAGCGTTCAAAAGTTATAAGCGAGTTACACACACACACACACACACATACACACTGTTGCGATTTTGTTATTCATATTTATATTAATTTCATATGGGTATACTTCCGCAGCGTGCATGAAGACAGTCATTGTTAATCGCTGTCAGTCATTGGTAAAACAATTGCATTTATTTGCATCTACGAATATACATATATTTAGGTAGATATTATCACAGAGAGAAACACGCTTACATGATATATAAAATTACCGTATTATATTGTGTCTTTCTCTAACATTAAGAAATAAATGCATATTTCCAATGTCATTGAAGTCTCCTTAAATATATCACCTCATAATCTAACTGATTTGTGCTGTCTTTTCGACACGAGTTTAGCACAAAATTTAATCAGGAAAAAGCGGTAAAGAAGTAAACGTGGTACTGCACGCACAAATTGTATATATTGCTATTTACTAAATAAAATATTAGATCAAAAGTTATTACACGTGCATTAAATTAGTTCAGGAGCAACTCAACTATAATGATATATATTTAAATCTGCTCATCAAAACGTAAGAAGAACTAACTACTTTGATATATTGTACACTATCTATTCGACTGGCATGCGGAAAAGGAACCACAAAGATGCAGCCAAGATTCCTAAAGGCCTAAAACTATTCCGCAATGATGAGATGCCTGTTATAAATCACCTGAAATATTCACATTAGACAGCAAGTAGCAAGTATACCACAGAAAACTTAAAACTTTAATCTTAGAAATTTCTAAAATAATACGTATATTATATTGTAAATGAATTTTAATTACCGAAATATTCAATCTTAATTTAACCGACAATTTAAAATTTAAATCTATATAAAATATCTTTAATATATTATCATGCGGTTTTTATATACCTATAAAATTTGTTAAAGTAACATACATATACCTATAACGAAGTTAAACTTACTCTCACTTTACCTATTAAATCATATAACTTAAAATCTATTCAACTGATTTGTACTTTTATGTTTAATATTGTGTAATAATTTTTTTTGTCTACATAGAAGTCATATAATCATATGTATTTTAAATCGTGATTATTACTAACTTTTTTTCTTGGGTGTAACCCCGCGTATTTTATATATATACATATATTATATTCTGCATTGCATTTTATTGTAATTTTTTTTTTACTAAAGCTTATTTCTTTTCGCATAAGTCTCACTTATTAATGAGTAGAAATTACAACAACACGCATTGAATGCTGGGCCCAACAACTCAATCAACGTGGAGAAAATTTCATTCATCAAAATCAGTAAGTGATAATTTTCATAAATTTTTTTTTATATTAAGTCAGTTTAATTCAGTTTAGTTCTTTTATAACTTTAACGTACTACAACAACTAAAGCATTATAGCTTAGTGTATTTTTGATATTCTCTCATTTTTTTTCCATTGCAAGAACAAGTTTAGTTACATACTTACGTACATGCATATGAATATAAGATCTTCTATTTAACCATCACTCAATATTATCAATAAATGTTTATTTTTGAATTTGTATAAACATATATATATATATAAAAAAATGAATCTATAAGTATTTCATTGGGGGAAGGGTAGACACGACAGAAATGGTTAACAGGTAAAGTAAGTTATGTCCGTTTTAGGGACAGATCACATATATAGGGTATTAGTCTGTCATAGGAGTTTTCTTTTGTTGTACTTGGGAGGGAACAATGTACCCCATGTGACACATCACCCAGTCACATTATCAAACACCGAAGTGTTGTTCACCAACTCTTCAAACTACTTTATGCATACTCTACCGGTATGAGGAGTATGCTATATGCTTACGCGCATTAACAGATTAAGATTCAACATTGCTTAAAATATAGCTGCCGGGAAGATCATTTTCATACCTCTTAATTATTGTTTTTGTTTAAGCTGATGCTATCTTCGTTCAATCTAGTTATTGAATGAGATATACAGTGCGTGTAACATATATGGCGCCCAACGAAAAGGCCATAGCAGGCCAATATAAGCTCTAAGGAGCAATGAAGTGTGAAGAAAATCTGTTTTTTTTACGATGGGTTACTTAGAGAAACTTGAAAATATAAATCAGCACATTGCGATTATTATCGTTATATCACATAATTTCTTTTATTAGTCATAGTTTTAATATAAAATTTGAGTTATTTAATCTATTTGCAATATTAAGAAATTATGTACTGTGTGTTCTCCACACTAACGTTTTTCTTGTTTAAAGTAGTCCAAGATATTGTATATTACCTTTAATCTTGTTGCATTTTAAAACACAAGAAAGACGAATTGCTAGAAATGTCAATAAAGTCCTTAAAAGTCCTTGATAATAGTGGGTTTTTTTTGTAGCGTATTGGCAGGGTTTTTTTTATTAATTCCATTGTAATGGTACAGAACATAAAAAAATAATTAATAATTTTTTTTTTTTGAACATCGTTGTTTTTTGCATGTACATAAATCTTTGCCTGAATAACCTGATATCTGTCGTAGTTTGTCTTTCCCATATATTCATAAGTCGTTGTTGGAATATTAAACATATGTATGTAACATTTTTTTAAAATTTTTTTTTATTTTCGTTTAAAATTAATATATACTTTACGTATGTATATCTACTTTAGATATACATAGGAGTTGAATTTACATATATCATTAAAGTTTTAATTTACAAATCATATTTACAAATCGGTTAGTTATTATTTACCCGTAATATATAAAAATACACTTGCATAGAATCTGTTGAGTGAAGTACTCATTCCCAGTATTCATTTTTATATTTAGTTTATGGAATTTACTTTTCCTCGCATTAGTTAAAGATGAATACTAGAAATACGTCGCGCGGTTCTAAGAGTAATGTGAACTCACAAAACATGAGACCGCGAACATCTTCTGCCTCAGCGAATAATATATCGATTGAATTGCTTGACCCAACTCCAAATGCGGGAGCAAGAGTTTTACACTCCCCTTATGCAAGTAAGGTTGCTAATGCTAAGACTTCTGGAAAACAAGTTCAAGGTTCGGAACGTCTTAACGTATCTATGGCCCATATGGCGTCCCAAGATGTTGAACCAACACAGGCTACAGACACCGCCCCTATCTCCTCACTTTTACGTGGCTTGGAAGTAACAGACGACCAAGGTTTGTCAGTACAGGCGCAGGCTTTCGTCCCAATCGGTGAAAGAGCTTCCATCACCGGACCAGGCCAAGTCTTTAGTTCACGGAATGAACCAACTGTTAGTATAAATAATAATGCTCAACATTTTTCAGCATATAGTATTGAGCATCCCCACGCAAGTGAATCTTTTAGCACATTGATGGGTCTTATGGAAGAATCGATGAGGAACACGCGAGAAGAGTTTAGAAGGGAGCTTAGCTCATTAAGAAACAGCATATCAGAAATTGGCTCGGCAAATAATGGTGCGGGTACTAGTAGATCAAATTTTAACACTCATAGATTTGCAGATAACCAGAACGCTCAAAGTAGAGACAATAACGCTAAGCTAGAGAAGTGGAAAATCACTTATGATGGACTGGGATCGGTTTCCGATTTCCTTTTTAAAGTTGAAACACTTCGTTTTAGATCTGGGTGTTCAGAGGAACATCTCTTGTCAAACTTTCATGTCCTGTTAGAAGGAAAGGCAGAGAATTGGTATTGGCTTTTTGCTAGACAATGTAGAAATGTCACTTATCCTGTATTGCGGCACGCAATAATTAAGGAGTTTGGTCACCTTGAATCCGACCACGATATTTTGTTGAGAATGTCCTCACGGAAGCAACAATTCAAAGAGTCATATGATGATTTTCACGCTACTATCGTGTCGATGAATCTAAGACTTAACAACCCACTACCAGATGCGACTTTAATCGATATAATAAAAAGAAATTTAAGTCCAAATTTAAGGGTCCTACTTTTTAGTTCGGAGTCTGGCGATATTAACCAATTTCGGGATACTGCCCGAAGAGCTGAAAAGTTAATTAGGGATACGAAATTTCAAAATCCTACTGGGGTGTCTAGAAATGTCAGCGAAATTGAACCAATGTTGGTTGAGGAATCAGACTTCGATTTTTCAGACCCTCAAATTGAGGCAGTTACCTTAACAAAGAGAAAACTGAATTATGATTACTCCAACATTAAATGTTGGAACTGTATGTCGTATGGCCATTCTTATATTTATTGTTCGCAAGAGATTAAAATTCCGTTTTGTTTCAAATGTGGAACCAAGGGCGTACTTACACCGAATTGCCCAAATAAGCACTTTCAGGGAAACAAGAAAATGGGCGACTTGGCAATCGGGGACACTCGCTCATTCCATCCAACCCCGACCCCAAAGTAAACTCACAAAAATGCCTTAATATCTCCAGTTTTCTGGAAAAATCCACTAATGTTAAATTTCATTCAATCTCAACACAAACCGATTTTTTCTTTAGCAATCATACAACAAAAAAGCAAAATATTAGAAAGCCTAGCTATAGAATTATAAAATGTAGAGTTCGATATAAAAAACGAAAAAAATTTAGAAAAATATTGGAGTCTACCATGTTATGTAATGGCGATGACAGACCATTTGCTAAAGTGAACGTTCTTGATATCCCCTTAATAGGTTTGCTAGATTCAGGAGCAAATATATCTGTTTTGGGAAAATTTTGTTTGAAGTTTTTGCAAAAGGTTAACATACCATTTCGAAAAATGCAGTCTACTGTGAGAACTGCTAGTAGTGATAAACAAGAAGTTATTGGTTTTTGCACACTACCTGTATGTTTCAAAGGTGTCACTAAAAATATTGATTTTTATTTGGTTCCATCCCTGAACCAGGAAGCATACTTTGGAATAAATTTTTGGCGAGAATTCGCCCTGGCTCCAGAAATAGTCCCTTGCTTACCTTCATACATAAATGAATTATCCTGCGTTCATAGCACAAACGAAAACGTTCACCAACTTAGTCCTGAACAAATGTTAGAGCTTGAAAGGACAATCCAGGAATTTCCATCTTACGAAAAACTCGGTTTAGGCTGCACGGATGTCTTAGAGCACGAAATTGATACTGGAAATGCGGTACCAATTAAAAGCAGACATTATCCACTATCACCCCCAAGGGAAGAAGAAGCCTACAGAGAGATTGACAGATTACTTGCTATGGGAGTCATAGAAGAATCCAATTCTCCGTGGTGCTCTCCCGCCGTTTTGGTTAGGAAACCAGGCAAGGTACGACTGTGCATAGACTGCAGAAAACTAAATGCGGTTACAAAGAAGGATTCTTATCCGTTGCCACACATAAATGGACTGTTGAGTAGGCTAAAGGATACTTATTTTATAAGTGGACTAGACTTGAAAGATGCGTTTTTACAAATAAAACTTACAAAATCATCAAGGGAGAAAACCGCTTTTGCGATTCCCGGTAAACCACTTTACCAATATAAAGTTATGCCATTCGGACTTTGCAATGGACCACAAACCATGAGCCGACTCATGGATAAAGTTATCCCATCTCGCCTGAGAGAAAAAGTTTTTATATATCTGGATGACTTACTTGTGTGCAGTTCCGATTTTACAACCCACATGGAGCTCTTGTCTCAAGTAGCACATTGTTTAAAGAAAGCCAAATTAACTGTAAATATTGGTAAAAGTAAGTTTTGCCAAAAAGAAATAAAACATTTGGGCTACATAGTTGGTAATGGGTGCCTTAAGGTTGATCCTGAAAAGGTGCGACAGATAGCAGAATTTCCTACCCCAAAAACGCCAAGGCAGGTCCGAAGGTTTATAGGAATGGCGAACTGGTACCGATCTTTTATTAACAATTTTTCAGATCTAGCCAGTCCACTAACGGATTGCTTGCGAAAATCACAAATACCTTTTCACTTAACAGAAGCTGCTATATATTCCTTTGAAAAACTTAAACTAGCGCTTTGCTCAGCTCCAGTACTGACTCAACCCAATTTTAAAAAGGAGTTCCTTATACAATGTGATGCATCTCGAGCAGGCGTTGGTGGTGTTTTGTACCAACAAGATGATCATGGCAATGATCACCCTATTTCGTTTGTATCTCAAAAATTAAATAAATCCCAACGCAACTATACTGTTACAGAACTAGAGTGTTTGGCAGTAGTTATTTCTGTAAAAAAATTTCGTCCATATATTGAAGGACTCCGTTTTCGTATATTGACAGATCACTCTTCCCTTAAGTGGCTTATGTCGCAAAAAGATTTGAGTGGCAGATTGGCTCGCTGGAGTCTTCAATTACAAAGGTATGATTTCACTATCGAACACAGAAAAGGGAAATTAAACGTAGTACCAGATTGCTTGTCTCGACCTTATGTTGATGAAGTAGTTAAGCCAGATGTAGCTAATGAAATTAACTTGTCATCGTCCGAATTCAGCGGAGAAGAGTATGAAAATTTCAAGAAAACTATTATGAAAAAAAAAGAGCTATTGCCAGATCTACAAATATCTAATGGTATTATACTTAAGCGAATTGGCTTTAGTCAAGGTAGCGAAGTAAACGAAAATAATGTGTGGCGTATCTGGTTACCAAAATCTTTATCTACTTTAGCTATTAAAACTGCTCACGATTCAAATACTTCATGTCATGGCGGATTTATGAAAACCTTGTACAGAGTTAGACAGAAGTACTTTTGGCCCACAATGCTACAAGATATAAAATCGTATGTAAAAGATTGTGAAATATGCAAATGTATTAAATCAACAAATACAATCTCACGACCACAAATGGGGAGTCAGTTCTTGACAGACAGACCATTTGAAAGGATATATTGTGATTTTCTTGGACCTTATCCGATGACAAAAGCTAAGCACTCTATGATTTTTATTTGCCTAGATCATATGACAAAATTTTTATTTCTTAAACCTCTAAAATCAGCCACATCCGCAAGCGTTATTTCGTTTTTCCAAAACGAGATATTCCCAACATTCGGAGTACCAAGATGTATTCATAGCGACAATGGTAAACAATTCATTTCCAAAGAAATGTGTAATTTTTTTAAACTTTATGAAATAAAACATGTAACCACTGGTTTTTATGCGCCTCACTCAAATGCCTCTGAACGAGCTAACCGTGAAATTATTACGAAGATTAGATGTTTTATGAAAGACCATAGAGAACATAGGGAGTGGGACAAATACATTCCACAAATATTAAGCACCTTAAGAAGCGATTACCATTCTTCAATAAAATGTTCTCCGTACTATGCAGCATTCGGCCAAAATATGGTGTTGCATGGTTCAACCTATGAAATATTAAGAAAGCTTAACTGTATGTCGGGAGAAGACTTCAGCATACAAAATAACGTTGATAATTTAAGAAATATTAGAGCGGAAATTAGAAAAAATTTGAAAACTGCGCATGAAAAAGCAACAAAAACCTATAATTTGAGAAGTAGGCCGATAGACTTTCAAGTCGGTCAAATAGCTTACAGGAAAAATCATCTTCTTAGCAGTGCATCCAAACGTATAAACCAAAAATTTACACCAAAGTACATAAAATGCATAATCAAAGATAAAATCGGAAATAATTTGTATAACGTAGAAGATATGAAAGGAAAATTTGTCGGTAAATATCATGCTTCCGATCTGAAAATTTAAAATTATGCCCGGCTATTCGTGGGTCGTGCCACACCTGGCATAATACATAAGAATCATAAGAATAATTAAACCAGTTTGATCCCACTCAAAATCCGATTCTTATTCGTCCTTAATTTATAAAATCTGCGGAACGAATAAGTTTTGTTGCGATTTTGTTATTCATATTTATATTAATTTCATATGGGTATACTTCCGCAGCGTGCATGAAGACAGTCATTGTTAATCGCTGTCAGTCATTGGTAAAACAATTGCATTTATTTGCATCTACGAATATACATATATTTAGGTAGATATTATCACAGAGAGAAACACGCTTACATGATATATAAAATTACCGTATTATATTGTGTCTTTCTCTAACATTAAGAAATAAATGCATATTTCCAATGTCATTGAAGTCTCCTTAAATATATCACCTCATAATCTAACTGATTTGTGCTGTCTTTTCGACACGAGTTTAGCACAAAATTTAATCAGGAAAAAGCGGTAAAGAAGTAAACGTGGTACTGCACGCACAAATTGTATATATTGCTATTTACTAAATAAAATATTAGATCAAAAGTTATTACACGTGCATTAAATTAGTTCAGGAGCAACTCAACTATAATGATATATATTTAAATCTGCTCATCAAAACGTAAGAAGAACTAACTACTTTGATATATTGTACACTATCTATTCGACTGGCATGCGGAAAAGGAACCACAAAGATGCAGCCAAGATTCCTAAAGGCCTAAAACTATTCCGCAATGATGAGATGCCTGTTATAAATCACCTGAAATATTCACATTAGACAGCAAGTAGCAAGTATACCACAGAAAACTTAAAACTTTAATCTTAGAAATTTCTAAAATAATACGTATATTATATTGTAAATGAATTTTAATTACCGAAATATTCAATCTTAATTTAACCGACAATTTAAAATTTAAATCTATATAAAATATCTTTAATATATTATCATGCGGTTTTTATATACCTATAAAATTTGTTAAAGTAACATACATATACCTATAACGAAGTTAAACTTACTCTCACTTTACCTATTAAATCATATAACTTAAAATCTATTCAACTGATTTGTACTTTTATGTTTAATATTGTGTAATAATTTTTTTTGTCTACATAGAAGTCATATAATCATATGTATTTTAAATCGTGATTATTACTAACTTTTTTTCTTGGGTGTAACCCCGCGTATTTTATATATATACATATATTATATTCTGCATTGCATTTTATTGTAATTTTTTTTTTACTAAAGCTTATTTCTTTTCGCATAAGTCTCACTTATTAATGAGTAGAAATTACAACAACACGCATTGAATGCTGGGCCCAACAACTCAATCAACGTGGAGAAAATTTCATTCATCAAAATCAGTAAGTGATAATTTTCATAAATTTTTTTTTATATTAAGTCAGTTTAATTCAGTTTAGTTCTTTTATAACTTTAACGTACTACAACAACTAAAGCATTATAGCTTAGTGTATTTTTGATATTCTCTCATTTTTTTTCCATTGCAAGAACAAGTTTAGTTACATACTTACGTACATGCATATGAATATAAGATCTTCTATTTAACCATCACTCAATATTATCAATAAATGTTTATTTTTGAATTTGTATAAACATATATATATATATAAAAAAATGAATCTATAAGTATTTCATTGGGGGAAGGGTAGACACGACAGAAATGGTTAACAGGTAAAGTAAGTTATGTCCGTTTTAGGGACAGATCACATATATAGGGTATTAGTCTGTCATAGGAGTTTTCTTTTGTTGTACTTGGGAGGGAACAATGTACCCCATGTGACACATCACCCAGTCACATTATCAAACACCGAAGTGTTGTTCACCAACTCTTCAAACTACTTTATGCATACTCTACCGGTATGAGGAGTATGCTATATGCTTACGCGCATTAACAGATTAAGATTCAACATTGCTTAAAATATAGCTGCCGGGAAGATCATTTTCATACCTCTTAATTATTGTTTTTGTTTAAGCTGATGCTATCTTCGTTCAATCTAGTTATTGAATGAGATATACAGTGCGTGTAACAACACACACATATACACAACCACATACATAGTGACAGTCTCTCAGGGAAACTTCCTACAACCTCAAAATGTCGAGATCTGATGGCAGCTCTATGTTTTCTAAACGGGACAAAACCAATAACTTCCTGATTTTTTTAAACTCTCAATTTTCGTAGCGGGAAGTTAAAAAGGAGTAAAAATATGATATAAAAAATATCCTACATCATTTCGTCTATTTTACCATCAACATATTCGTTCAGATAATTGTTGAAATAAAAGAATTGGCAACACTGACTCGATATATTATTTGGGAGTTTTTAAAAAGAAGTCAATTTTCTTTAAGCATTAAACACAATAACGACAGCAGGCTACACGAACACCGGCTACAAAAGTCGTTGGCTACAATTGTCGCCTCGTAATCAGCTGCTTAATTATTTTTAGAGCGACATTACCAAATCAATAACCTTGTGTTGTTGTTTGTAGTAGAATTCTCTTCCTACGCCAGTGTAGCCGCTTTCATATATTTCATACTCTTAAATAGTGTTATTCCAATAAAATATATTTAAAGTCCACAGTATATGACAAGAAATCATTTCATTAGCTTGGAAATATAGTTTTTTGTTTCTTTTTGTATAATAAAACAATATATTTTAAAGTCTACAATAATTGAATTTATTTGTATTACACTGGCAACACTGCATCTACTCATTGTCGCTCACCAAAATAGAAATTAGTCTAATTTGGCTACAACCACAAAAACGCAGCAGGGACAACAACCCGCAGCCGTGTTGTCTGTAGTAGTAAAAATAATCATTCATATTCGCGCTCATGCATTCTATATTTGACAAGTTGTAGTCTGTAGCCTGCTGTCGTTATTGTGTTTAATGATTTAATCTTTTCATTAGCGATATCTTACAAACGGATCAATCGTTTTTGACCCGGTTAGTTACGGTGATCAATGTGGTGGCAGTCACTCGGCGAAACGCTAAAAAGTTTTTCTAAAAATAAACAACTTTGAAAAACACTTCTTTCCTAACCTTTTTTCAGATATTTTGAAATGGAATCGGTTGAAGCTCACAGGAAATCTAAGTTCAGAAGCGCTCTGACAACACTACCAGTTTGATTAGAATCGGTTCAATCGTTCAAAGGTTATAAGCGGGTTACACACACACACACACAGACACACACACACACATACTCACATAGTGACTGGCTCTCAGAGATGCTTCCTACGACCTCGATTTTTTCAAAACCGAAAAAAAAATTTAATACAAAATTTAATACAAATTTCCAGCGACGATACTGAATGCATTAATTAGGCCGCTACTTTATGTGTGTCCTAAGTGCCCCAGTCCTAAAAATAACACACTCACTGAAAGAAATACATCAACTTTTTTGCTACTTTCCCCCACCGTTTTCTCTCTGCATGAAACTTTGACTCCAGGCTATTTTGTAACGCAGAGTAAAACTCGCTTATCTCCTGATAAAATGTTTACATACAATTTTAATACACTTGAAGTTTTTTTTTCATCCCTGACTTGTAAATTTTAGATTTCGTATTTTTATCTTTTATGTTTCCTCTTGTTTTCCTTTTCTCTGTCCTCAGCCAGCAGCGGCTATTTTTGCGTTGCGTTGTGATGTGGTGCTTTGGCATGCCTTCAAAAGGTGATGATGGAATGTGGTGGTTGAGGAAAAAATGCTTCAGTTGTTACTTTGAATGTTTGGGATTTTTATTTTTATTATTTTTATTTTTCTTGCTTTTTTATTTTTACTTTTTGTTGTTGTTGTTGGCTGAATAAACTTGACTAAGTCAACTAAAAGCAAGTGAGTAAATGAAATGAATAAAAGTAATTTCTATCCCAGCTCTGCATCTACAGCCGGACGTTAAGCTGAATTGTAGCCGTGTGTCGAGTAGGATGTTGTTGATAGTGGAACAGCAATTAAAACAAAAACAAAAACGAAACAACAACAAAAAATTTGCTCATAAATCTTGATGGCGCCGCTGTGAATCATAAATTGTGTACAGTTGACATTTCTAACGGAATTTCCCTACGCTTTACACCGTTACAAAATATTTCAAATTGGCCTCCGACTGATGTTTTTTTAAAAGTGGTTTGTTGTTTTTGTGAAAAAATTTACCAAAAATTAACCAAAACAAAAAGATATTTATACAGCAGGACAAAGAAATTTAATATGTTCAATTATATACACACGCATACTATTAAAGTCTGTGTATAAACAGTTTTGGGCTAAAATGCCACAGCACAGTGGGACTGTTCGCTGATTTAGAACGTCATTATTAATAACTCTCGTTGTGATGGAGATAGAAACTTGAAATTTGGTAGAGATAATTTTTTTACAAAAACAAAGCTCTGCTGAAAAGATAAGCCAAGCAGGCTCACTTTTAAAGGTAGCTCCCTTGCATAGCAAAATATTTATAGAATTATATATTGAAATACAACTATTTTAAGGCGCTAAGTTTCAACCTGAGATCAATTTGGCCTTGAGAAAATTGCATAAAAATGTTTAAGAGGGAAACGCATATCAGGTTGGAGTTCAGTGGGTCGAAATACTTTATGGTTTGTGTCGTTTGAGATGGCCAAAATTTATAATTCTCGTATGGAATTAAAATTAGTACAACCATAACAAAATATACATTCCAAAGAAGTCAACAGGATACAAAATTTATGATCCTGAAGCAGCGCTAATCTGAAGCTTTTCTATTGCTTTTTACAACGGGTTACAAGAAGTTGTCTTTTTTTGTCAGCCTTTCAGTGAATTCGAAGGCATGATTTCTGATGTTAATTAAATCTGATTTTTATAAGTCTAATTTCAAATTTTTTTTAATAGATTAGAAACAGCCTTCTACTGCGTACTCTATGAAAGCTCGTCAGTTTTATAATTTAAATCAACTAAGCAAATCTTGATCTTTTCGAAAGTTCTTTATGAAAGACTGATTTTAATCTTTTTTTTTCAAACAAAAAATATTTTTTTTATCATTCAAAAAAATTTTTAATCGTAAAGTATTTTGTAGCAAGTTGTTTTCAATAATTTTTGTATTTTTTTCCAAATTTTATATAAATTTTTTTCGATTGCTATTTCTCTCATCGCCCACTGTGCACTGCCAGCAGATTTAACCGCCGTTAATTGTTACAAATAAAGTCTAACATTTCAATTACGTTCCAGCAGTTGAGCTAATTTGCCCAAAACACGGAAAGGAAAGTTCTGTCTGCCCGCACTTGTTTTCGTTTTCGTTTTCATATTTCGCAACACGCTAATTAAAATCTATGACTTCCTGAGAAAAGAATGTTAATCAGCCGCACTGACAGTTTCATAATTATTTCTCTCAAGCATTTACAAAGAAAACAGTTTTAATATTATTTGAACACAATAACGGTGGCAATTGTACAGGTTTTTGGTTTTATTTCTGGCGTTTCCGTCATGTTTAGCTTGAAAATATAAAACGAACTGTACAATTTTTGAAATTAAAGCTCTGAAATATTCTATAACAGATTTTTAATTATTTATATTAATTAAAGAAGAAGTGGATATGGAATGATGGTAATGGAACTTGAACTAAATTAATTAGTTCTCATACACGCGGCAGCTCGTAAAAGCTTTTAGTCTTAAACGAACATTTTTCATGAATAAAATAAGCGAAAAGAAAGATGATCTGAAAAGCCTCAAATTTATTTAATATTAATTTTTATTTTGTTGATTAAAAAATTTTAAATAAATATTCTTTAAATATATAATAATTAAAATCATTCAAAACAAATGAAATTAAATATCCTTAACATATTAAAATTAAAGCATTAAACACAATAACGACAGCAGACTGCAGACTACAACTTGTCAAAAATAGAATACTTGAGCGTGAATATGAATGATTATTTTTACTACTACAGACATGGCTACAGGTTGTTGTCCCTGCTGTTTCTGAGGTTGTAGTCATATTAAACTAATTTCTATTTTTGTGAGCGACAATGAGTAAATGCAATGTTGCCAGCATAATACAAAAAAATTCAATTATTTTAGACCTGAAAATATATTGTTTTCTTATACAAAAAGAAACAACAAACTATATTTCCAAGCTAATGAAATGATTTCTTGTCATATACTGTGGACTTTAAATATATTTTATTGGAATAACACTGTTTAAGAGTATTAAATATATGAAAGCCACTACACTGGTGTATGAAGAGAATTCTACTACAAACAACAACATCAGAAATCATGGTGTCGTTCTAAAAACAATTAAGTAGCTGACTACGAGGCGACGATTGTAGCCAACGACTTTTGTAGTCGGTATTCGTGTAGCCTGCTGTCGTTATTGTGTTTAATGGTTTAAACAAATAATCCATTCGTGATACATCGTGAACGGAAAAAATTGGAAAAAAAAATAGTTTTTTCTGATCATTTAATATTCCCGATTCTTTTATGGTTATTGAAAACTATAGCCAACACGGCTTATCACAAGAGAATCGGTTGATTTGAAAATTAAAATAATTTTGTTCGAAGAGCTGGAAACCGTAGAATTGCACAAAAACCAGGTTACGACAGATTTCCTATTAAAATTAGCGGAACGTTACTGGGAGGGCCTGTGGGCTCAACTGTTTTCAATATTTTTAGCGAAATTGTGTAGTATTTTCCCCAAAAAATATATTTCATTTATTGAAAAACTATTTTTAATTTTATATAAAAAAAAATTTCATATAATTCCCAGTAAAAAAGAAAGAGTTTCTAAAATCAATAAGACCCTGAATTTATGATCCAGAAGTAGTGCAGATCTGGATCTTTTGTAATAGTTTTTACAAGGGGTTCTAATTTTTTTTATCACCTTTTGAGTGAATCCGAAGTCATGTTTCTGATGTTAATTGAACCAGGGACCGAATTACCGCATTCGATAAAGATCGAAATTTCAATAAAATTTATATATAAATTTATAAGTCGTTTAAAGTGATTTTTTTAAATTATTAAGTAAAAGTGTAAAATCTGCGAATTGATTTGGCAACGTAAATTTTATATTTTAAATTAACTGTAGACCTCTGCCAACAGCGCGAATAAATACAAATAATTGTTATTTATACAATTTTTATTTAAAAAAAAATTAAATTGAATTAAAAGACCCTAAAAAGATTAATATAAAATAACACCCTTATTCATAAAAATTATGAGAGGCTTATAAGAGTGTAAGAAAGCAAATTTCTTATAAAATTTTGTTTTATTACGCTGTTATTAGACTCTCATAATTTTTATGAATAAGGGGGTTATTTTATATTAATCTTTTTATTGTCTTTTAATTAAATTTTGTTTTTCTTTTTTGTTAATAAAAATATTTCTTTATAAATTAAAAATATAAAAATTATAAATTCTTTATAAAATAAAATTTAATACTTGCGAAAACCACAAATAGCTTTAAAAAAAATATCATATAGAAAAAAAGAACTCTTAATAAATTATTTGAATCTTGTTTCAATTCGTTTCCTGATAGTGAAAATAAAAAATAATTGAAACCTTGGAAGTAAAGAAAAAGTACTTCCACAAAACATGACTTCGAATCTTTTTCACTCGGTGGTTTTGAATTATATTTTTTTAAATTTTTCTTTTCTATATAATTTTTTAATTTGATATATTTATTATTTAAAATTAAATTCAAGCAGTGAAAACGACAATTCCCATTCAAATAAATTAAGCAGCAACAAATAGTTCACAATAGATATTATGAATCGCCAACAATTCACAATAGAAACTTTTAGTCCCATAAAAATAATAAAATCCCGTTTTATTGGGAATGGGAATGCTGCCAATCATCAAATATTCGTGATAGCAGGGATGGTTGCAAAGTTCGATCACAACAACAATCGGGCATAAAACAAACTTTTTACACTGGAAATTTAGTCATCCTTTTAAAAGAAAAGCACAGACTGCAGCAGTTGTCAGTTAAAAAACAAATAAAAATTCTAGAAGAAGAGCGAAAGCATGTGAGAGTGTGAGTGACAGGGATTTTTGATATCCTTTTTTTTTTATGCGGATTTTTATGTTTCACACACTTTAAAATTTCCTCAGCTTAACTGACAACTCAACTCGTATCCTTTTGGTTGGGTTTTTTTGCTTTCCTATTTTAGGTTTTCTCTCTTTTCTGCGGAAGTCAAAGGCAACGCAGAAAAACAAATAAATCAGTATTGTAAACAAGTCACGTGCGGTAAAAGAGAAAGTCTGTCTATATCCATTCGATTTTTTATATCTTTTCATTCCTCTATTTTTCTTTTATTATTTTTCTTTTTTTTATTGCTCAACAATCAAGACGAAAATGTATGAAATAAAAGTCAACAACAAACTCTGGTTGTTATTCGATGTTATGATACCTTTTTTAAAATGAGAATAAGGAGAAAGAGGATTGAAAACAAATAAACAAACAAAAAAAAAACACTTTCCAACAAAGTTTTCTGCAAATAAAATTTCGACTGTAGTTTCGTTTTGCGTAAATGATGATTCTTAATTTAAAAAAGGAGTTTGATTTTATCGCCAGAATTGCAAACAAAAACAAAT
Organism: Linnaemya vulpina; assembly: GCA_963675445.1. Taxonomy (NCBI): domain Eukaryota; kingdom Metazoa; phylum Arthropoda; class Insecta; order Diptera; family Tachinidae; genus Linnaemya; species Linnaemya vulpina. The sequence goes on from OY776277.1 coordinate 5,185,470, forward strand.
TCTTATCTAAAGAGTAAAATGAATGGAATAAGAGAAAAAGTCAAGAGTTTTTTAAATATATTTTCCATGAATGAAAAATGCTTCAATGCTTTGGAGTTGGTGATTTAAAAGTTTAAGGCTCAGGGATAATTGTTAAAAAAAAAAAAATGCCATAAAAAGAAGTGTCCAGTTATATTTCAAAATTTTGTAAACTTCCAAAAAAATTATTTTTTAAGAAAAGTGATATTTGGGTTAAAGGAATTCATAAGGGTCGCGGATCGCAAATGACAAGATCCTCCCCACTTTTCTTGAAAAGTTTAAATCGAGTACCCCCCTACACATTAGTCCCTCAGTATCAGGCATTTGGCCCGAGAATTCCTCACTTTCATAACAAAATTTCCAAAACGTTGAACTCCTAAATAGTCCTAAATATTCATACAAATGTGGCAACATCGTACCCGTTTAATTACTATTTTACATCGTTGATTTCATAACGACTTGTAATTCTATTACAAGTATTAAACACAATAACGACAGCAGGCTACACAAACACCGACTACAAAAGTCGTTGGCTACAATCGTCGCCTCGTAGTCAGCTACTTAATTATTTTTAGAACGACACCATGATTTCTGATGTTGTTTGTAGTAGAATTCTCTTCATACGCAAGTGTGGCCGCTTTTATGTATGTAAATACTCTTAAATAGTGTTATTCCAATAAAATATATTCAAAGTCCACAAATATATGACAAGAAATCATTTCATTAGCTTGGAAATATAGTTTTTTGTTTCTTTTTGTATAATAAAACAGTATATTTTTAAGTTTTCAATAATTGAATTTATTTATATTATACTGGCAACACAGCATCTACTCATTGTCGCTCAAAAAAATAGAAATTAGTTTAATTTGGCTACAACCACAAAACACAGCACGGACAACAACCCGCAGCCGTGTTGTCTGTAGTAGTAAAAATAATCATTCATATTCGCGCTCATGCATTCTATTTTTGACAACTTGTAGCCTGTAGTCTGCTGTCGTTATTGTGTTTAATGCTACATTCAAAATCGTTCCCAAAGTCTTTAATGTCGATTAAAATATTATTTAAATTTGAAATTTAATTGATTTATAAGATTTGAATTTATGATTTCTGTTAATGAAAATCAAAGAGCACATCAGCAGACACTTTTCCCTCTGGACTAATAAATACTTCAATTACAAGTGTTTCAATATTCATGAGCGCCGACTCTTCTTTCCTTAAGCGCATTCATTTGAATGTTAAGCCATTCAATTTACACAAAAACTCTGTATTTATTTTAATTGAAACATTATAAATGTTCACGGATAACAAACACATCACAAAATACAACTTTTAACACAAACACACAATTGAATCGAAAACTGTTTGTGATGTTAGTGAGTGTGTGTGTGTGTGTGCTGTGTATATGTGTGTGCATGTTTGTGTGTTTGAGCACAGTGTTATTAAAACCAATGAAATTTTATATATATAATTTTCAAAACTTTTATATGAGATTTAACAAAAATAAAAAAGTACCTTTTGAGAAAATGTCTCTTGAATTCAGTACCTCTTGAAAAACAAGCTTTTTTCAAAAACGAAAACACTTTCTAATTAAATTTATGATTGTTTTGAGAACATCAACAACAAAAAAATATTTAAAACATCGACTTTTGGTAGCATTTGAAATATAGTACTCTTGGAAAAATTAGCCACAGGAACACCAAACATCTATATTTTTCAAAATGGTACATTTTGAAAAAAGTACCTTCTGAAGAAATTCTTCTTACAAAAAGGTACAATTTCAAAAAATTTCTTTTTGATAAAGGGCTAAAGTTGTGGTATAAAATTCAAAATACGCATTTCCTGCATGAGGGCATGAAGTATGCCCTCGGCAAAAAAAAAAAAAAAACATTTAAGAATGGCAGATATACTTAGCGATGGTATGCGCCACTGTGCAGTGTACTGTTATTAAATCCTTAGCTGTTTCAGGAAATTGACCTGTTTAATAACCAAACAACAGCATTCACGTACAAAACACTGGCAGGACCTCTGGGTGGCGGATAGACTAAAAAAACGTGGCTTAAACAAGTAGCCAACTTATTTAAAATATTAAAGCTCTTCACATGTTATTTTCCCTTTTCTTTTCTTTTTTAATGTAGTTGTCACAATAGTTGTTGTTGGTGTTTTTGCTGTTGTCTGTGATAAAAATCAAAATTGTTGATGTCCTCCTGTTTGATGTTTGGGTGGGTGTGGGTGTGGGTGGTGGCATATTCTGTGTTTCGCATTTATAAGCATTTCAAAAATTATATGAAAACAAAATATAACCGGTTGTTAAAGGAAGAACACAACAACAGCAACAGCAAGAACGACTAAAATAAAACTACACAAACAACTAACATATAAATTAAACCAACGTGTTGCACGGTCAACAAAAAATGCGATAAAATACTGAACGGAATGTGTAGAAAATGAAAAATTTATTTTAAAAACACATCAGGTTGCTGATGTTTAAAGATTGGTAAATGTCCCACTAACAAACAATACAAATTTACATGTGTGTGTGTGTGTGTGAGTGTGTGTATGCATGCGTCGGTTCATTCGTTATGTGTTCCCAGGTGTCCGTTTTTATATGAAAGTATTTCCATTTTTTCGGGAGTGGCATCCATAAAATCTAAAATTCTATTGAAAATAAAATTCTTGTTGAATGAAAAGTTCTTTCTGCTAAAAAGTATTTTTATAAAGACATTTTCTTAAAATGAAGTTTTCCAACAACACGGATTTTAAAAATGCAGGCATATAAATTCCAAAAGTTGTTTGATGAGCCCTGGAAAAAATATATTTATCAGGTACTATTTTCCAAAACTGATTTTCACAAAAATCATTTACAAAGAATATTGTTCCCTTATGGTACTATTTTCATGGAGTACATTTTTCAAATTGTTTTATTCACAAAAAGTTATTTTTAAAATAAATTTCTTTTCTACATGGAATATTTCGAAAAAAATATTTTTGGTAGAATTTCTTCTAATCAGAAGGTACTTTTTCAAGGGAAATTTTTATTTACCTTCCTAAAAGACACATTTTGAAAAGAAGTACTTTTAAAACAAGTTCTTTTGCGAAAATGTCCTTTACAAAAAATGCCCTCTTGAAAAAGTATTTTTGGAAGAAATTGATTTTAAGAAGAACTAATTTTGTGAAGTATTTGAATTGAGAAGAAGTACTTTCGAGAAAAACATTTTTTTGAGAATATGGGGAAAAGTATGCCTGAAATAAAGAGTTTTAAGAAAACTGGCTTTTGTCAAAAAATAATTTTAAAAAAACTCACAAATTTTTTTTTTAATATGTAATTTTGGGGAAAATTCCTTTTGAAACAAAACCTTTTAAAAAGGTACTTTTAAAAAAGTACTTTCACATATGTACTCTGAGCTCAAATATATTTGAAAAAAAAAGTACTTTCGAGAAAAAATTGTTTTAAAAATATGAGAAAAAGTACTATTAAAAATTGTAGAAAAAACGTACTTTATAAAAACAAGTTCAGATGGGAAAAACTTTTTAAAAAAAATTTTTTTTAAAGTACTTTTTAAAAAACTTTTTTAAGAAAGCACTTTTTAGACACAACACTTTAGAAAAAATTGCTTTAGATAAAAAGTACTTTTGATAAAAAGTACTTTTGATAAAAAGTACTTTTGATGAAAATCACCTTCGAAAAAAATCCATTTGAGAGAAAGTACTACGTTTGTGAAAATGTATTTTTGGAAAAAGTACTTTATTTCTGAGAAAAAGTACTTTTGAGCAAAAAGTACCTGCGTAAAAAATAATTTTGACAGGAAATAATTTTATGAATATGTATTTTTGGAAAAAAGCACTTTTAGGTAAATATATTTTTGAGAAAAATCACTTTTCAGCCAAAGTACTATTTTCAAAAATTAACTTGATAAAAAATACGTTCGGCAAAAAAAAAATTTGGATAAATATTTCTCCAAAAAACTTTTATGGAAACGCAATTCTTTTTCAAAACTTATTATTAAAAATGACACTTAATACTAAAAGGTACTTTTTTGAAATGATAAGCATTTTTCTAAAAATTATTTTTAAAAAAGTACTATTGGAAAAAAAATGTTGCCAAAATGCAATTTTATATAAAATTTTCATTTTAATAAAATGGAACATTTCTCAACAGAAGGTACTTTTTTTAAAGTACTTTTTTTGGGAAGTACTTTTTTTGGAAGGTACTTTTTTGGAAGGTACTATTTTTGGAAGGCACTTATTTTGGAAGGTACTTTTTTTTAGAAGGTACTTTTTTTGGGAAGGTACTTTTATCAATATTGTTACAAGTAAATATATTTTATAGTTATTTTTCAAACGAAAATTTATTCAACAGAAATATTGTATTTTTTTTTAAATATATAACATTAATTTCTTCTTAAATCTGCCAGTTTGAATATTTACGATCTCTGCTTTAGTTTGCAAAATATGTGTCTGTATTTCAGGTGTATGCATGTGAACATGTATTTATAAATTTTTTTAATTTTTTATTTTGCAACCGAGTACACAAATCTAGTCAGGTAATGTTGTCAATGTGTTGTGTGTTTATTTTTTATTTATTTATTTTTTATTAGCGACACAATGAAAAACTCATGTGTACAGAGAGAAGGGGAAAAAAGTGTTGTCACATCTGTGATATTTATCTCTGTGTATGTGTCAACTGCACTGTTCGCTTGTCATCGCTTGTATGAACAGTGTGGGTCAAAGCTCTTGCATGTGTTATGAAGAATGTCTTCAAACGTACATGAAAAATGTTTGCATTGACAAGCAATTTAAAACGATTGAATAGAATTTAAGCAGCACTGCTCTCGGGTGGCAGCGTTACATTCTTTTAGTCACATTTGAAATTTACTTTCCCTACTTTTATTTTATAATATAAAATCCTTCATTTTAATCAAACACTTTGAATGCAAATAAAGCTGGGAGATAGTGCACGAGATATTTAAATTACTTAATTACTCAAAGTAATTATTTCTCAGGAGTGTATTTTTTTAAATAAATAAATAGAGAAGAGAGGTGAGAGTATATATTTGTAATTGAGAGATAAAAACTCAGTTCGCCTTAGAAATGAGAAAAAAAACATACTTTTTCTTCTCAGACACAACCCAATATTTTTCCCATCATACCAAATAAGGGGTCAAACGCAGGTAGGATTTTTTAGTATAGATTTGTACCAAAATCTGCTGAAATTCAAACTTTTTTATATTTTCTTTGCAACAAAAGCAGGGATATTCGTTAAAGTGAATTCCCACAAACAATTGCATTGACGTTATAATCTCGCTTAAGAATAACTAAATCCAGAAATTTTTATAGCAACAGGACTATAATGCCCAGGGGCCTATTTGCCCTTTTCTTTATAGATATTTTCCTGGTAGACTTGTAACTTTGGAGACATGGACTTAATTATAAAAAAACTTAAATTTAAAGAGACCCCAGCACGTATCAAATTCAATTTAGTCCCATAAAATTTGTGTCTGTGTGTTTCTGTCCCAAAGTATTACAATTTTTATTGTGCTGCTTATGATGCAACATATTATTTTATAGAGCCGAAGCGCTATTAAGTGTAGTTGGCCAAAAATTTTAGAACATAATTCTTGTTTTCTTCTTTTGTACAACAACATGTTTGACTTTTTCATAGGAAGTTCCATAAAAATAAACAGGCCGCCTAACTAATAAAGTTGACTGCATTCTGAAGGATATGTTTTTATAAATACTCCTATTTATGTTTGTTTGTGTGTGTGTGTGAAACTTATAAAACTTCATTCATTGTATTTGAGCATTAGCGTGTGTTGGAGTACAAGTTGTTGTTGTTGTTGCTTGTTTTATGAGCGAGTTAAAATCATGTTTAATAGAAAATGTCGATTGTTTTTGTTTTACTACTTCGGGTCATGTTGAAATATTTTCTTCCTCTATAAAAACATGTTTTAATGTTTTGTTTAAGTTGTAGTTACCACCACTTCCGCCACTATTGCCGCAGCTGTTGTAATTTCTACTAACTGGTTCTAAATACATGAAGCCAAATTTAAAAGAATAAATTCGTTAGTGGAAAATACTTTGGATTCCATATTTAGTCTACATGATATTCTCTGATCTTTAATGCTGCTGGGGGAAGCCAGCATAACTTTCTTTAGTGTTTGTAGACTTTTGCTGGCTATTTCTCGGAGGGAACAATTTTGAGAGATCAGCTGGAGCAAGATGAGAAGAAACATTTTTAAAATTGAGCGGTTTTTAAAATTCAACAACTTGATATTACAACACGATGGCACATGCCATACAGCACGATTAACAATAACCCAACTGAGAGGCGAGTTAGTGAAAAGTCTGGCGGATCTGTTAAGGTTCATGTCTATATGGACAACGCTGCGATGATCTTCAAACATTCTATCGACTCAAATAAAGATTTCATAGAATGGCATTCTTGTACCAGGGATTTCCAAAAAACCGTTTATACTGTACAGGTCTGCACAAAAATACCTTTCAAACAATATATATTTTATTAATATTGTTCGACGATAAGATGCTTAAAAAGGTACCACAAATAAATTCCGCCAAAAATTATTATTTTAAGTTTCTACAAATAAAACACTTTAAAAGCCACAATGTTTTTATTATCAAAATTATTACAAGACGCTAAAAAAAATTTTATTATAAAAATTATTGCATGACGCTAAAATATGAAAATTATCTGGGGCCAAGAGTCTGTTTGACTTTATAAGACCCCAATTTCAATTGAACTCTCTGGTCCATGATCGTTCTGTCTCGCAACAACATTTAAAACGAAAACTAAATTTTAGAATTTAATATAACATAGAAATCACATTATGCTACAGAACATAATATAGTGGCACAGTGGGCAAGACAAGTAAGACACCATTGACAGTAACATTCTGACCATCATGGTTTTTCTGAGAATAAAAAGTGTTTCGACAAAAGCTTTTGGATTTTCCTCGCTCCAAATGCGACAGTTCTGCTTATTTACGTACCCATTCAACCAGAAATGGGCTTCATCGTAAAATAAAATTTTGAATAGACGAAGTGCACGATAAATTTGACGAATAGAACAATTATTTTTGATTAAAAATTTTAACAATTTGCACGCGTTGCTCTGGTGTAAGTCGATCCATAATGAAATGTCAAAGCAAGCTAAACAAAAAGCAACTATCAGCTGTTTAATGGGTGCTCAAATAAAGCAGTGATGCCAAATTAAAGTTGTATCACTCCATAAAAAACACCCGATAGTTCAGATTACTGTGGCCGAAGTGGTTTTCTTAATTTAAGAGCTGATTAGTTTTAGAATCGATCGGTAAAGAGTTTAAAAGTTTTCAAAAAAAGGTATTTAAAAAATGTTTCTTTTTTACATTTTTAAAATCTACCGGTTCGAATCGGTTAGAACTTTAAAACGCCATTAATGTGGTTGAAGTTGGTCAAGCCGTTCCAAAGTTATAAGCGGGTCACTTACTTACACATACATACAATCACACACACACACACACATACATACACATACATATTGATACACATAAACACACAACAGACAGTGAAGGGCTCTCAGAATTAGTCAGGGAAGCTTCCTACGACCTCAAAACGCCGAGACCCGAAGAGAACTCGATTTTGTTCGAAACGGATGGAAACCAATAACTTCCCTAATTTTTTTAATTTTAAATATTAGCAACGGGAAAGTAAAAATATATTAATTAAATTTAATTTGCACTCTTTCAAACATCATTTATAAATTAAACTGCACTTGTACTTTTTATTTCGATTGTTAAAACGATGGATTATTTTTGTTTGCAGTTGGTTCAAATTGTACGTTCCTGTTCGGCTCCAGTCCGTGTAAGAATGTTTGTTGGCGGTGTTTTGTACGAATGTTTGTGTGCGTGAGTATGTGCATGTGTGGCTAGCGAACGCTCTCCAACTTTGTTCAGGTTAATAGGTAATTAAGTTTTGTATGTTTTCGCTGCTCTACCTCATTGTTTTTAGTAGCGCAAAGCAACAACAACAAGAACAATAATATAAAACATACAACGTTGTTGTTTGTGCTATTGTTGTTGTTGTTGCTAACGTCGCCAGCGTCAATAGTACACGTTCACATGCTTCTGTTCTGTTTGGACCTCTTGCTAATTCACAATTGTTAAAAGTCACGATTTAACATTAAACGCCATAAATGAATGTGGAAATTAAATGCCTTCAGACATGTTGTGTGTTGAGTTTGAGTTGATTATTAAAAGCCACAATTAGAAATGGAGTGGGCAAAACTTGGCAAACATCGAAATTTGTAGCCAATTTCGCAGCGACTCTTAAGTCGTTGTTGTTATTTTAGGAAACTTCTTGCCCAAGAAACAGAATATTAATTTTAATTTTTGCTAAAATTGCTTATGCGAAGTTATTGCCGAAATTGAAAGTGGTTGTGAATATTAAAATGGCTAAAAGCTGACTGGCAATTTTTCGAATTCAAGAAAAACACAGACATTTTGAAAGTTCTATTTGTTTGGATTGAAGTATGCAAATGATGCGACCTCATTAGCCCCAAGTTGCTTAAGGATATTTATGCATTAAAAATAATTCAACCGAAAATCAGAACGTCGAGGTTAGCAAAAAAAGAAAATAAAATAAAATAAATAAAAATTTATAAATAAAAATCCACTCGCACATAAACAAATTATGGGAACATGTTTTCCAACCAAATTAGCAGTCGTTTAGTTTCGTTTACATAAAGCGGAATAAGTTTTAGTATTTCATTTTAAATAACAAATAAAAATTTATGTGAGAACAAGAATTGAAAATGAATGGTTCTTTGCTGTGTGTAGTCACCCATAAGTTTATATTTTGAAATTAAATTCTTAAACTAAAAAACATTTTTTATTATATATTATCCACCGATTCTACACACTTTTTAAACTTCTAAATATTTGGAAGGTAGGTTGCTTAATCAATCCCTCAAATTAAATCTAAAAATCCCTTGGATCCCCAAAACAACCTCTAGTAGTATTAAACAACGTTGTATTCCAGGGTTAAACAAAAACATGTTATCATATTTTTTGTTTAAAAATATTTTCCCAATAAAATTCTTCTTTAGATGAAAGAGATGGAATTAATATGATACAGATTTTTTCCCACAATTCCCAAAAAAAAATGCAAAATCTGCTAGTTTTGACATTTTTGTACTTTCCCGGTGCTTTTTTTTTATTGTATTTAATCAGATCATTTAAACCGATTTTTTTACCTCCGAAAGAACCTTTAAAACACAATTGCCTAAGAACTTGGAACTAGAGAGAAGCAGACAATCTTAAAAACAATGGAAAAGTGGTGACAGAAATCATTGAACGACAGGAATATTTCCCGGTAAACGATTGTTCCCTCGCTTATTTAAGCAAAAAAATTTCATTGATCACTATTTTGGTGCAAAAATTCTCGCTTTTATCAAAATTTATGGAGGATTAAGCAACGCCCACTATTTTTATTTAAGTCCCACAATTCCCAAAATATATTATAAAACCCCCAGATAGGGATATTTAAATATTTTTGTTGTACTTTTCATGTAAATATTTAAAACATAATTAACAACATGAAAAAACTATTTCTTAGTACGTCCAGAATTCTGGGGATGACCCCAACATAAGCAGTGCATTGTGAAGCAGCTAGAAAGGAGGAGAAACTGGTGAGGGGACAGGGGAAGAAGATAGAGAATTCTTACTTCGCCAGCGAATTTTTCCACAATATCGAAAAATAAACCTGAAATAAAGTTTATTGTTAATAAGATTCCAGTTTAGAAACTGCAGGATTATTTCCACTTTTTTATTAAATGTCCCACTGTGCATTGTCATTGTAGTGTGTATAACTCTCCCATGGTCACAGTAATGAACCGGCAATTATAAATATTTCATCGGTAATAGGAGGATTTTTTCCACTTTTTCTTCAAAACACCCCACTGTGCGTCATCATTTCGGTGTGTAACTCACCCATGCTGTTAATAATAAATCTAAAATATTAATTTTTTCCCAGAAACAGCAGGACTATTTTCACCTTTTTTTTCAAAATACCCCACTGTGCATCGTCATTTTAGCGTGTGTAACTCATCCATACTGTCAAAAATAAATTTACAATAATAAAATATTTTTTCAGAAACTGCAGGATTATTTCCACTTTTTTTTTTAAATACCCCACTGTGCATCGTCATTTTAGTGTGTGTAACACACCCATACTGTCAATAATGAACCTAAAATAATATGTAATTTTTCAGAAACTGCTGAATTATTTCCACTTTTTTTCTGAATACCCCACAGTGCAACGTCATTTCAGTGTGTGTAACTCCCCCATACTGTCAATAATAAATCTACCCTAATGAAATATTTTTTTTAGAAACTGCAGAATTGTTTCCACTTTTTTTTAAATACCCCACTGTGCAACGTCATTTCAGTGTGTATAACTCCCCCATGCTGTCAATAATAAACCTACAATAATAAATACTTTTTTAGAAAAGAATTATTTTCACATTTTTTCTCTATATTTGTATGACCTTGAAAGCCTGTAGTTGTGACAAGAACCAGACGTAAAATTGTAAAGAGTTGGAAGATCACCTGAACTGACCAACGCCAAAAATATTGTAAAAGATATTAAAGACGCATGGTAGTGAATATCGGAAAAGCACCTCGTCTTGTAGTTTCAACAAGATGGAGCCACAGCATGTGTCTCTACGGCTTTCAACTGCCAACAGCTTCCAACAACTTCTATTTATTCAACTTCTTTTATTTAACTTCTATTTTACACAAAAATTAAATAATAATTTATAGAAATAGGACAAGCTGCTCGTTTTATACAAAAAAAGGTATTGTGGCGAACAACCTGACCGTTGCCAGCAGCCAGTCGATGTGTAAGACCCGAAAGCATCGTTCGTTCAACAAAAATTGCAAGTAATTTAATTTTAAAATGAATTTATGCCACACTGAAGCGAAGAAGAAAAAAACTCGTTAAACGCTTCAATTAACCAGAGTTGCAACAAAAGATACACACACACACTCGTCTGTTGCAATTTAATGTGGGAGCAACACGCGTACGCTTAGAAAGTTTTGGTTAAAAAATAGAAGCCACAAACGAGCAATTGGTCTTAACAAAAATGCAACCACCCCGATTCTCCCCAAAAAACAAACAAAAAACACAAGGAAAAATTAGGGTTCCTGCCACCTTTAACTTTTAGAAATTGTTCCTTCTTTTTTTGCAAATTTCCTTAAAAGGGTAGAAACTGCACAAAAAGAAGTGTTTGAGAGTGAAATACATGCAACAGCATTCGTTGCACTTAAAAAGTGGAAGCAGGCAGGCAGGCGATGCCAACCAAAATTCGTAGAGAGGAAAGAGCCCCAACTTAACAAATTGGCAAAAATAAAAATGGCAAGAAAAAATAAATTTAAAAAAAGAAAATTAATGAAAATACAGGAATGAATGAATAGGGAAACAGTTGTCTGAAGAAGCGGCTGACTGACTGAGAGAATGACTGAATGAATGAACGAATGAATGAACGAATGAATGACCGAATGAATGAACGCATTTAGAACGTGTGCAAGAGTGACACAAGACTATTAAACACACAACAACAATTGTAAAAATTGGCGCTTTTAAAAATGTATTTCCTCCTGCAAATAAATTTTTTTATAAAAAAACTTTAAGTTGAATAGAAAAAAGAAGTTATTGAGCGAATGGAAATGGCTCTAACAGCACAAATTGGTAAAAACATAAATAAAAAATATTAAAAAAAATCAAGACAATAAAAAAAAACCGAAGTGAGATGTAATTATTGAAGTAAATTGAAAACAAATACGGGGAAATTGCACACTGGGGCAATGAGCACCGAAGCCAAATTACGCTATTCCAAAGCGAGGGAAATATTAATAAAAATTACATTGACATTTTAATCGATGTCGAATATTCTGTAAACGGGTTGCTGGACAACGAAAATTGTAACAAGAAACAAAAATTTGGAAACCGGTTAACCCTAGAGGCCCTCCCAGTACCCTACCGCTAATTTTAACCGCAAAACCATCGTAGGCTCGTGTATTAGCTATTCAATACTCGCGAACTCTCCGAGATAAAACTGTATTATTATTTAAATTTTCAAACCAACCGATTCCCGAATGATAAGCGGTTATTGATGTCGTTTCCGGTTATTATAAAAGAATCGAGAGCTTTAACTGATCAGATATATAATTGCGGAGTTTTTTAAAAACAAATCACTCTTCGAATTTTTTTCGTCCGATTGTTTTAATTTTCAAACCAACCGATTCCCAAGTTATAAGCGGTTATGGATTTCGTTTTCGATTACTGTAAAAGAATCGAGAACATTAACTGATCAGATATATAATTTTAGAGTTTTTTAATAAAAAGCACTCTTCAAATTTTTTTCGTTCCCGATACTTCACGAACGTATTAACCGATTTCGACCCGATTTGCAGTGGCCACTGTCTGATTATTTTCTGGAATCGATTGGTAAAGCCGTTTAAATGTTATTTAAAAAAAAAACACTTTAAAAAAGTGTTTTCAAAATTTCTTGATATCTACCGGTTCGAATCGGTTCAAAATCACAGGAAATTAAACTTCAGTAGAACTTGGAATCAAGCGATTTAACGCCTTTGGACTACTTTTTGCGGGTATATGTTAAGGACAAGCCCGCAAGGGTTTATGCCCTGGAAGTCAATATTAAATAATTTGTAGGGGATTTTGCGAAAATTGTACCCAGCGTATGGACCATTTGAGGCATAAAAGCTACCAAAATTAAATAATACAGATCGTTGTATTGACGCAAGTAAATATTTAATTTACTCCTCTAAACTTTATGTGTTCTTTTTTAATCAAACCGGACACCTCGCAAAAGATCACCCGTTACAAAATATTTCATAATCTATTTTACACTTAAAACAAAGAAGAATGTAGTCGTCAATATAAAATAAATCAACGAGCACGGATTAATACATGCGTCTTGGTGTGCAAGTATTTATGACCGTTATCATATTTGTGTATGTATGCATGTGTGCGTGGGTATGCACACAGTTGCATTTATGTGAGCACATTTGAACAGTTAACAAGCCGTGAAAACGGCGTTTGAATTTAAATGAATGAAACAATTATTTGATGTTTTAAAAGTGTGTATGAATGGAAAAAAATATATTTATGCGCATACACACACACGTACACACACAGTACACACATGCATAAATGTCGATATATTAACGTGCAGACTAGTCTCTAATCCAAACGTGCGAGAGTGCACTCGTATTTTTGTTTCAATAGTTTCGAATTGAATAATTAATAATTTTGTAGAGGCAATTGACGAATGAATCTAGACAGAAGTGGTATTAAATTTTTTATAGGACAGCAAATGAATTAGAAAATCAAAAGGAAATAACTTATTTTTGTATTTGGAAACATATCGAAATCTTAACAATTTGCTAATAAAAAAGTTTAAAAAGCTAAAGTGCCTTTCAAAATTCTATCCACTATTTTAAAAATTTGTTAATTAATTTTCTACCCTTTAAATTTTTTTATAGTTTCATGTTTCATATATTTCTTTCTTTATGGCAGATTTTTTAATAAATTTTATTAATAATTAATTTCTTTAAAAATAATCCCCCTGAAGAAGCAACACAATATGTAAGGATATATAGGGATAATAATAATTTTTATTAATATAAAAAATCCAGTTTAAATAATAATAAAAATCACTCTTTTATTAGGAAATTATATCAAAAATTGTATAAAAGCTGATCATTTTCAATTAAAAAGTGACATTTAGCCACGACAAACTAATTAGCAGTAACAACAACCTCTCAGTGGAGACACAACCTCATCCCCAAAGATCCCCAAAGTTAGCCGGCATGTCACCGGAAAAACAGCGGTAACGCCCTATTGCTTAAATATCGACCACAGCAACGCCAAACCAACTTATCAAAACTTTTTTATAAAAATAAAAATTCAATTTGAATAATAATAAAAAAAAAAAACGCTTTTATTAGCAAATTAAATCAAAAAGTGATTAAAAGCTGATCATTTTATATTTAAAGGTGATATTTAGCCAAGACACATCACTTTTCGGATTGCAAAAAAATTGTGTGCGTGGTTGCCAAAACCACCCAAGTTACCCACCCACCATGTCTTCGTAGAAAAATTTTTCTTTTTTAAAATTCACCACGGCAACGCTAATAAAATTTATCACAATTTTTTACAAAAATACAATTTAAATAATAATAAAAAAAGCATTCTTTTATTAGCAAATTAAATCAAAACATGAATAAAAGCTAATGATTTTCAGTTGAAATGTAATATTTAGCCAAGACACACTTATTAGCAGTATCAAATATCACTTAGTGGAGACACAATTTCATTTCGGATTCCCAAAAATTTTGCTCGTGATCCCCAAAATCAGCCAAGTTACCCGCTATGTCCTCGGAGAAACAGCGGTAACACTCTGTTTTCCAATCAAACTTATCCAATTATTATATTTTCGAACACAAAATTTGAAGTAAATCAGTTTGTTCGTTCAATTTTAAACGATCGGTAGTGAATTAAAGATAAATTTTTAAAATTAATACACACACTTTGGAGATTAGGGAGTTTCATTACGTCAACAACAAATCTGAATATTTTGAAAAATTATCCTTTTTCCAATTTAAAAAGAAATAACATAAAATCAATATAAAGGGTTTTTTTAGAGATATAAAACTTTAAGCTGGCAACACTTTTTAACTGGGCGCGATTATGTCGGCTGATCAAGTGAGTTATGTCAAGTTGATTTTGACATTTCACAGCGAATCGTTTGCCGCCTGATTAACGCGTCCCAAATTGTAAAAATTTATTTCGAAAATCATGATTCGGCTCGAAATACATATCGCGCGAATTTCATTTACCGTTGAGGATCACTTTTGTCTGAATGGATGCGAGAGTAAATAAATCTGCCGTATTTGAAGTGACAATAATCTTGAAGGGTATGTTGACACTCTGTTACATCCCGAAAAACTGACCGTTTGGTGTGTTTTATGGGCCGGTGGAATCATCGGTCCGTAGTTCTTTAAAAACGATGCTACTCAGAACTTAACAGTCAATGGCGACCGCTCTAGAAAACCGATTACTGACTTTCTCGTTGATCAATTGAACAACCACGATGTGCAGAAACTGTGGTTTTATTAGGACGGCGCAACGTGTCGCACAACTTGTGCCACAATTGATTTCTTTAATGAAACGTTGCAGACCCCTGAATTGGCCACCAAAATCGCGCGATTTAATGCCGCTGACTGCTTCGCCGTGTTATTGCCGTTATACGACCACTTATTTTGAAAAAAAAAACATGGACAATTGGAGCTCCAGATTAGACTACATCCGAGTCAACTGGGGTTTGTATTTCCCACAAGTCATATTTAAATTAAAATGCCAGCAGATAATCTTTCGAATAACGAAAATTTCATGTCAATTTAAAAAATCTTTCATCTCTTCAATCTCTGTTTAATAACATTTCAAGTTTCTATACCTCTACAAAACACCCTTTAAATTGATTTCTTTCACACTTTTGATTTATATACTTGATTTTATTTCCCTAAACTTCGATTCCTTTTTCAAATGCAGTTTAAATTACCGGCTTTTGTGTGAAACTAAAGTTTGCCTAAAAAGTTTATGAAACTTCCATAGTAGTTTCTACATCCTCCTCTAACCCGTTTATTTCTTAGACCAGAGTAGACTGTACGCACAACGAACGGGTGCATGCAGGCAGTAAATTACATGGCTTTGACATTTGCCAAAAAACAAAAGCGAAAGGAAAAATGCAAAAATTCTGCACAAAAGAATTTCACACACGGCGGAATATGAAATGGTAAAAGCGAAAAACAAAAAACAAAAACTAAAAGCAAAAAATAGTCTCACACACACGCACACATGGATGAAAAACTATTGCACTGTAACAATAATATGGCCTACAACCAAAAGCCATTGATAAGAAACACGAAAACAAAAGGCCATCAATGGTCTGGTCTATTTCATCATTTCAGCCGTTTAAGTCTTCGTTACATTTGCAATGCAGACACACAAACACACACACACACACGCACAGATAGAGGCATGTGTATGTATGTGTGCAGGTACAAAATTTATTTAAGGCTTTTTTTTCCAGTTGCCCAACATTTAGATGACTTTTGTATTTGTGTGGATTCCATGATGTTAGTGGGAATACCCAGCAAACATTTCTTCTGTCTGCTGCAGAACAAATAGGCAACAGCCGCGAAGGACCTTTTTCTTTTTAAGGTTCGAGTTAATTTGAAAAATAGAAAGAAAAATAATTACGAATTCTTAAAATGAACACGAAGAACTGAACAGTTCTGGTTGTCGTTATTATAAAATTATTCTTTTCGTATTCATAAAATATTATGAGGGATTTAGAAAAAATTTTATATAAAAATTCTATTTTTAAAAACACTTCAAATACAATTTATTTTTTATAAAAATTTTCCTATTGTCCTTGAGATCTTCTTCTGTTAATAAATAATTAATTCTTGTTAATGTCCCACAATTAAAAATTCCCTCAACAGTTTTCAAGGGAAATGGGCACAATTTCCCCACGAAGAGATAATTGGACTTGATGCATTTGACTATCATGTAGCCCAGTGTAGTGTCCACTCTTGAATCAGTTGTTGTGAAAATCAATAAATGTACAACAACAACAAAAGTTCATATATAATAGAAGAAGCAACAAAGAACATCTTCCCAGAACGTTTGAAATTTTTAGAAGCTTTTGCGTACTCATAAAAAATGAAGGGGTTTATGTGATCTGCGTTGGTGTTTCGTAATTTTAATAATTTTTCGCCTATTTAAATGGTGAAGTCATAAGTGGACGGCAGCGACAATGCTTGACGCAATCATATCTTTTCTAGGAATTCTAGCGATTTAAAAAAATTGGCTTCCAGTTAACTTTCTGTTTGGAAACAATGTTTATGGCAGCTGTTTCTCAGCTCAGCTGTTTTCGTGCAACATGTTGCTGTTAATCATGTTCAGTTGGGTCTCTGATTTAACCCTGAAGCGATTTTCAAACGAGCAACGCTGGCAGTTTGTTGAATTTCATTATCGCAATTCCTGCTCGATTCAAAAGTGTATCGTGAACTTGTTCCATTTTATGGTAAATTCGAGCGACCGTTTGAATTTTGCTAATTTTGACGAATTTATTCGTGAGATAACGCACGATATGTTGGACCCAGCATATGAACCCAGCCTCGTTCTATCGACTCGCAGCAAATATTTCGTTAATTTCTCTGAATTTGATGTTTTTGTTAAATCAAATCCGAAAGCTCTTAAAAAATCACCCGTTATATCGACTCTTTTGAAAACTAAACTCCATCTAATTTCCATAGTCCCGCCAGGATGTAATTTTAATTGGTTCTCAAGACATATTTATTCATTCATCACTTTCTATCTCGCCCTTGTCAAAATAGACCCTCCCCCACCGCGCCCCTTCAATATAATACGAGCAAACTTGGGCCAGCGCTTGTTCCATTCCTTGAAGCAGATTTAGTATATTTTATTTGGTAAATGCTTGAGATCTCTCCGCTTAATCACTGCAAAACAACGATCTTTTTGTGTCTCTCAAATCTTGGGAATTGAAAAACTTGCAGGGGCACAAGTCTGGTGAATACGGTGGGCGTGGCATGATGTTGTTTTTGGCAAAAAAAAAATTATCGTTCTATTTTGTAAAACTTCAGCAAATTTTAAGACAAACTTCGCTGTTTCATGTTTCTCCCATCGGATATACTCCACGCTCCCTTTTAGAGCAGCTCGTGAGAGAGGGTCGCACACTACCCCCAAACATGAATGTTTACACTCCTTCCCAGTCTCTGATAATAACAGAGCAATGTGAGTTACTCACTCAGACATTCAATAGGAGTAGGTTCACTGGTTCACTCACACGTCCGTAAGTCTGTCATGTGGAAATGTCCTTAATAGTGTTACGGCCCAGAAAGGATCACAGCAGAATAACTCACAGACTACTTGTCTGAGTTACTGTTCGCCTTTCGAATGTTGAAAATAAAAAATAGAAATAATAAATTGCAAAAATGTTAAGGGATTTTATAAATACTCGTATCGGTTGTAGCAGCCAATAGGAGTTTTTTTTTCTTCTCTTTTCTTGCATTTTTTGTATTTCTTTTTTGTGTTGTTGTAGTTTTGAGTTTTGGTGTCATATTCCCATTGAAGAATATCTTAAGGGTTTTGTAAAGTTGACATAAAATTCATAAATATGAATGATATATCGGATGGTTGTTCATTTCTGTGTTGTTCGCAATGTCAATGTTTTCGATGCACAACAATTTAATGGATGGCGAATCCTGGAATTTAACTTTAAGAGTTTAAGATTAAAAAACGGATGAGGATGGGAAAACAAGAGACACTGGACTTCAAGTAATTAGTGAAAGAAGATTCGTTCCACATATTAATTTGGTCCGCAGTGGTTTTAAATTCTTCTTCCCTAAAAGTGTTATTCAAAATGTTTTGAATAATTTTATGCTTAAAATTTTTTCCAGATGGCGCAGAGTTATTCATCGCATCGGACGATGTTAAAATTATTGGACGTAGTGCCATACATTAATCACAATTGATATTTGAGCTCCAGACAGCTGAAGTAAACAAGCAGACACTCCCCAGCTCGTGGAATAATTTCAGCCTATAAAATTTAAACTATTTTTTGTTGAACAACAGTTTCCAAAAATATACTCAATGAGTTTAATAACAATTGTTTTAATTAATAAAAAAGATGCGCCGCCCGGTCTACGATATCTGAGTGGCATCATGTGATCAGAGTGTAATTCTCCGTTGGAAAGGAGCCGTTTTTATGGGTCTCTACCCATCGCTAGTGAAAGCTCTTGTCAGTGAATATTAGCGACAGTGATTAAACCCGTCATGTACCAAAAAAGCAGAATACAGATCCCCCCTCTCCCTTCTTCCCCCTTCATCGCTACCGGCAGCGATAAATTCCACGGCGAAGTAAAACTTGCTAAAACAAAATTTCCTATATTTTATTCCATCTTCATCAGTCCTCTTGACACTATTCCCACCTTTTCAGTTCTCGCATGGTCCAAAACTAAAATATAAGAATCCCAGAACGCTACTACTTTATGATCCAGACACTTTTTGTAAAATAGCTTAGACACCTTTCCAACTCGTTCCAAAATATATAGAGTACGAAGCTGCAGAGCTCCTTTGCCTGGTATGAGGCAAGCCAAGACGTTGATGGATGCCTTTTCCTTTAAAGTTGTTTTAGGATTTAGCAGGAGCGACATTAAAAACTTTACTGTTCCTTTTTGAATCAAAATATCCTTCGTGGAGAAGTATATTCAGCCGTTTGTATATACGGAGAAATGAGACTGTGGAACAGTTTTTATGTGAATACACTTTCTTGACTGGTTATAGAATACGGGTCCTTCATTCTAGGCGTCTGACGTCAGATGTGCGTCTCCGAAGCCTGTATTGATACTCATCAGCAACGTTGTGAAATATTTTGATTGATTAAAGATTTATGGCAAAAAAGATCTATTTGATGCCGCCTGCAGATCTTTTCTCTTATTAAATTTAATTTTAAAGTCTTCTTGTTCCAAAAATGTTTTTGATTCCGAAGGACACGATAAATATGCCAAAGCACAAGGAAAAGTCAACATCAGTTTTTATATATTCAACTTATACAGCAGAGCAGAAAAGTTGTTTTCGAAAGCCGCTACACTTTCATTATCAAAACCTACGGGTATTTTTTTATTTATTATCACTTTTTAGATGGCTGAGTTGAAAAAGAAAACGAGAACTGTATCAAACCGATGGTAACACACTTTTATTAATTTTCAGTGTTGCCGTTTTTATTATTTTTCTTTAGGTCCTACTTTTCAGAATTTTTTTGTTTCATGTTTTTTTGAAATTTCTTAAGTTTATTTGAAGGTTTTTATCCTTTTTTTATAAGGTTCGCCCAACCCTTTTTTATACTAGACTATCTTCTGTAGAGGTTATGGATTCTTAAGGAAAAAAATTTGCCGATGCTCGAAATTCACTGTAACGTCTGGTTAACTAAATATATTTCTCCAGATCTAAAATGGTTTGAAAGATTATATTTATTTCTATTCATACAACTTGAGAATATGAAACTGAGCAAGAAAAGAACACAATAATGGATGGCAGGTTGCCGCAGATGGTATTTGAGGAATGTGCAACTGCTGCGGTTGGCAGCAGTGGAGTATCTGTCAGATGTCTAAATATAGTCATTATGTGTACGACAAGTTCTCTGTTAAAGTCTCTGGTCGTACGACCACTCTTGAACCGCCTGGACGTTCTACGGAATATGTTCCATTCAGAGATGTGGAATCACAGATCCAGCAAAACGAAGAAATAAATTATTCTCTATAATTCTTTCCCCATCTCTTCGTCACGAATTTATAAATAAATTTTGCATGTAAGACCGCTCGTGGCTGTCAAACAATTTGTTTAATCGAATTGACTTTTTTTAATTACATTTCAATCCTGAAATCGATTACAATTTCCAGTTCGCTTAACTCCCCCCCGTTTTTGTAATCGCTGAAAATTTGACTGCATTACGAAAAATTAATGTTATTTTAATAAAAGACTTTTCGCAAAAACATTAACAGCAATTTAATGTATCCTTTTTCCTTGCCAAAATTTACAACTACAAATACGAGTGAGCACTTCCACAAAAGCATTCAATTCGTATCACGCAATACAATCTTTATTGGCAAAATAATAGATTCTGGTAAAAGAAATTCAATCAATTCAGAACAGAAATTTAAAACGAACCAAAAAAAAAAACACACAAGAAAAAGAAGAAGAACAAGTGAAATCGAGTAGCAGAAAAATTAAGTTAAAATAAGCAACAACACCCTCATTTTCATATTTCCTTTGTCGCGAATGTATTTTGGGAAGTTCGCACCCACTTCGTGTTGTTGTTATTGTAGCTGCCTGCTGCAACAATAAAAAAAAAGAATTGTTTTACAATAAAACTGAAAGACTGCCGCGGTGGACAGATAAATCTGTTTTTGTTGCTGGTGCAAATAGTTAATTGACATTTTTAAGTTGTCCTTCCAATAAAAGGACCTTCTCATTGAGTTTATTTATTTGAGAGTTATTAGAAGAGGAAATAAAGGATCTGCTGTTGTTTGTTTAGAAAATTCTAAAATCTGTTAATGTTGCACTCAAAACCTCTTAAAATTAAAGAATCAACTGTGATATACTTTGAGAGGAAAAAGTGAGGTTATGACGAATATTTGAGGCGGTACACGGGAGTTGTGGATTTATTTAATAGTTGTTTTTTTTCTGGAAAAAATTTATTGTTTTTCTTTATGAAATATGAGAAGAGGAAATCATTATTAATTGAACAATAACTTACACAGCAAAGCTGCATGGCGCTATTTTCGAAGGCCGCTACATTTCCATCATTTATTTGTACCGGCACTTATACATCCACTACGGTCCGTAGACTGGTTACTTACGATTACGGATTTTTGTGAAACTATAAATGGATCTACTGTCAATTAGACTGCCACAGGACAAGTTACTTACGTTTGGTTGTGGATGCATCTTAAATTATATGAATGGAGTTCCTTTAATAACAAGTCCATATAAAAGTTACCGGTAGTTCTAGAACTCGAACTAGTTGGTAGCCCAACAAAGACCGCCGTTCAAGCGACTAACTTTACCACTAGAGTATGACTGAATTTTTATAAAATTTTATATAGGAAATTTTTGCCATCCCGCTCAGAAAATTTTAAATGTAGTCCAAAACCGGGAAGTTATGATTTTGACTCTGTTTTGCGAAAATTGGGGTTTCCACAGATCTCGACGTTTTGAGTTCTTAAGAAGCTGCCCTGACCTGAAAGGGTCTCTCTATGCGTGTGTGTACGTATGTGCATAGTAGTATATATGTATTCGTATTTGTTCGTATGTGTTCAAGTGCGTGTGTTTGAGTGCGTGTGTGTATGTGAACCGCTTATAATCGTGAAAGGCTTAATCGAATCGAATCTAACTAGTGGCGTTCTATCAACCTTAAATTTCTTGAGAATTGGTGCCGATTCGATCCTGTAGAAAAGAATTTATCAAAAATTTATTTCAAATGCGTTTTTTTGTAGCTGTTAACGACTTTAGCGATCAATTGCGCAGACTAATCAGTCCTTGATCACCACAACGATCGCTGCCAAATCGGGGTTAAAATCGATTGATTCGTGCCTGAGATATTATAAGCGATGAAATTCGAAAAAACTGAATTATTATATATATATATATATATATATATATATATATATATATATATATCCAAAATTGTATATCCGATCAATTTGTGTTCTCGTTTCTTTTATAGGACTCAAAAATCAAACAACAATCTCCGCTAATCGTGTGAAAATGAGTTGATAAATTCAAAAGTGGCAGCGGTTTGATAATTCAAAAAAATAATGGTTCTATGAAACTCTCATCGAAGAGCCTAAGTTAATGGAACACTAACACACGCCACGCAGGCCTGGCCGGCAGGGTCAGCAGTTTTCCATTTCGGCAATAATTATCAAATTTACTTAAGAAAATCCAAACCAAAAAAAAAAGTTTGGCTTAAGAAAAAAAAAATTCTGAAAAGTAGGACCTAAAGAAAAATAATCAAAACGGCAACACTGAAAATGAATAAAATCATGTTATCACCGGTTTGATGCGATTCTCGTACTCTTTTTCATAATAAAACTTTTACAAATAGAAATTGTTATCATATTTAACTCTAATGATGAAAGTGTAGCGGCTTTCGAAAACAGCTGTTCTGCTGTGTCAGTTGAATATAAAAAACCCTGATGTTGACTTTCCCTTGTGCTTTAAAATGTTTATCAAGTCTATCTGAATAGAACAAAAACACCAAAATTAAATTTAAATTTCATTCCAATTCAGTTCATTTACGAAAGGAGAAAATTTAAGAATTTTTAGCACTCTGGATTTTTATATTTTTTAAGTTTTATGAAACTTTTATTTTCTAAAAATAAGGAACTTCTTATATCTTTAATATTGAGCGCTGCATAGCTGAGAAATTGCAAGCCAAAAATAAAATGTCTTCGTATAATTTTACAAAATAAAAATAAAACATCTGGCAACTCATACTAACAAAATCGGTAAGGCGGAGTAGCTGGTCACTTTACGCAAAAATATTTCTTTAACTTTCATTCAACATCCTGTTCATAGAAAACAAACTTTGCTCAGATTTTTATAATTGTATACTCCCAAACTTACCCAACGTAGGGTGCATTTAATAAAACCATGAGAACATACAATATTTATGAAAAAAAAAAGAAATACTTCTGCTTCTGCGAATATTTTAAACGTTATCATGAAAACTTAACCCTTCTGTTCAGAAGGCAGGGGGAAAAAAACGACAAAATAAATATGTAATTTTTCATTAAAATTAAAATCACAATCAAGCAAAAATTTCCGCCACAAAAAGTACGAGCACTTTCCAAGCGGACTAAATAAAAACGTAAATAAAATATATTCATTCACCCTTGTAAGTTGGTAAGTTTGGGTGGCAGAGCTGTGGCGGTGGAGGGAAGGAAAGCAGTTAAATAAATAAAATTATTAACAAGACCCAACTTTGGCGATTGTATCAACAGGACGACTGTTGGCATCGATGCTGGTACGGGTTGACGCGGCTGGTGTTGCAATTCCAGCATGATGGCTATTCCGGCAAATGTTTAGTTGCTTAAACTTTTCAGACAACCTTCTGGCAGTTGCATGCTATCGTTCGGGTAGTACTTAAATTATTTCCTCTCATACACACGCACAGTGAAACAAAACCAAGCCAAACCAGTCCCATTCATTTCAAACCAAACGAAGCAGCATCATTCAGTTTAAATTGCAAAAGATATGAAAAATGCGCCGAGTATTTTTTGTTTGTTTTTTTTTTTTTTTTGTTTTTGTTAAACACTCTTCGCTCTCCCCATTTTCTGTGCTCTATTTTGCATCGATGAAGTACCGAGTAAACGAGCACTTAAATAATTGCATTTGCT
Source organism: Linnaemya vulpina (assembly GCA_963675445.1). Lineage (NCBI taxonomy): Eukaryota > Metazoa > Arthropoda > Insecta > Diptera > Tachinidae > Linnaemya > Linnaemya vulpina. Next base: position 5,209,550 of record OY776277.1, read on the forward strand.
GGTAGTTGATGTTATTGTGGGTAACATTTCGGTCGCAAACTCACAAACAACTCCAACCGCCTTTACATTTATTGTCTCCGTTGTAGTCACCAAGAAAAAAAATTGCATAAATAGGGTATTCCGCAAGTCAATTTCTAACCGAAAGTGGCTGCTGGGGCAAAAAGTATATCACAATCACAAGATCGGCGGATCACAGTCATACATGATCATTTATTTCTATATCCTTCTTTGTAAGTTGCAACAGTATTACCGCTTCTGGGATTTTGGGTATTGCGATAATTGTTTTTGGGAATATACATCTACATTGATTTTTGTTTTTTAATTTTAGGTGATATGTTTATTAGGAATTGTATTCGAATGCAGAAATTTAATTTTTCTTTTAATTATTTACAGTGTTTTTGAGGAATGTTAGCAGGGCAAAAAGTATTTAAGAGAAATATCACACGATCGGCGGATCACAGTCAGCAATGATCACTCATTATTATCTTTAGCTATTTGAATCTTCCTGTTTTCTAATGCTCTTCGAGTGCTTAAGAATGTTGTGAGTTGAAAAAATTTTACCCTTGTTTTAATAGGATCGTGCTAAGCGGCTTCTGGGATTTTGGGTATTGTGATAATAGTTTTTGGGAATCCTGATCTATGTCGGTTTTGATATTTTTTATGTTACATACATGCAAATTCATGCTAAATTCGTTGTATTTCGGCCTAACTATTGTATTACTAATGTTTTTGAGGAATTGTGCCAGGGCAAAGGCTATTAAAAAGAAACACACACGATCGGCGTATCACAGTCACCATCGATCATGCATTATTTTCTCTTTCCTGCTCTTTTTTTGCTATTAAAGTTGTGAGTGAAAAAAATATTGCCCTTGTATTGGCAGTATCATGTTAAGTGGTCTCTGGGATTTTGGGTATTGCAACAACAGTTTTTGGGAATTCTTATCTAAGCCGTTTTTGGCTTTTCTAAGTCATATGCGTGCATATCCCCGTTAAATTCGGTGTGTCTTGGGCTAATTGTTGCATTTTTTAAACGAGCAATTTTATTCTTTTGCAGAACTCTATATTTTTACTTTTAGTTTTTCCCTTATTTTTGTGGACTTAATGCCGGTCTGTTTCAATGGCGAAAGCATACAACTAGATGTTGAATATTGAAGATATCGATTGATACTATTAATCGGTATGGTGCAAATATTCGCAGGCGAAGAAAATTACGGCTACAACAAATTCTCTATCTCTCATCTCTGCTCTTAATGCTATCCCCAGCTTCCTAATTCCCAAAAAAGCAGTATTAAAATCAATAAAAATCTGAGGAAATTTTTTTTTTTATTATTTTAGCTTTTGAAATATTTGCAGTTATTTAACCCGGAAGCTTCTGTAGTATCATTTCAAGTTCGGCGTAACTCTCTTCCTATTTTAACCGACTTTTTCCTCCCATAATTTGGAATATTGCCTCCCAGTACTTAAGATTGTAATTAATAAATTAAATTGAATTTTTGTGCTAAAAAAATGGTATTTGAATGATTGGGAAAATTAACGCACACATTTGCTTTCAACTACGTTCCCTTGTAAAGAAAACAAAATAATGAAATTGGACAAAATTAAAAAATGAAAATAAAAAGTATGCATTAAATCCCCACTTTTCATATCGCAATACGACTTCCTCTCGAATCCTCTTGCATTGAACTGATTTTTATACACAAAATTTAAGGGAGTCTGCTGCCACACTTAATGCAAGTTCTTCCTGTAAGTGTATTTGTATTTGTGTGTGTGTGTATGCGTATGTTTTTCGGGGTATTTTTGTGTTTTTTTTTATGGTTAAACACACTTTTTCCGCTTGGTTTTTGTCTGAGACTTTATGTTCTTGTTGCTGGTGTTTTGGCGATATTTTGTTTTTGGGGTTAAAGACACTAACAACAAACGCATTTTATCACTGGCAAGCAGAGATACCAATACAATTGTGCTGAATTTTAGATTCCAAAGGAGAAGAGAAAATGAAATATTTATTTATGCATGTGCGTACGATATGATTTCTAATGAGTTTGGAAGCAGGAAAACAATATTAAATGGAAATGAGATGCGGAGGAAAAACTTTTTACTAAACCACTATTGACTTTTGGGGTTTTAGATGAAAATATTTTAACTACAGGGCCGGGATAATAAACCGGAATATTTTGGAAACTTTTTTGATTTTCCTCGCACCGGCTTTCAGGTTATGAATACATGAAAGGAGGGGTAGTGTTGAGACGACTGTTCAAAAGAGACGAGAACACTGAAAATTAGTTGTAACCCTTTTAGTTCTTCCCCGCCGTTAAGTTTTTGTAATAGTACCGACGAGGAAGGGTGCTATATTTCGCTCTTTAATGCATGACAGCTTCAATAGTTGCCTGTGATGTTCAGCAACCAGTTGAATCGAGACCATCACAACAAGCAAAATGAAGGTGCTGTTGGCTGAAGAAGTAGTGCATAAAAGTAGTGCCTTAAGTCCCGAGTTCGACTCCGCACTCAGTCATGAATATGGTGTCGAGTTTTTCTGCTCTGTATTCGTGCAGGATTGTATTAATTGTTGGCGGCTTGTCTCAATGAAGAAGCCAATAGCGCTGGTCGCTGAAGAGTACAGACCGCGATTTACACCTTCATGTACTTCCTTCGCCGATACTTGGAACGAAAAATTCACCGCCGAAGTAAAAAGAGCTGCAACAAAATTCTCTAATTTCTTTTCATCTGCCCTGTTCACAATATCCACTCCTTTCCCAGTTCCAGCGCAATGCACTGTATTTGTAGGACTCTTCCCCTGAGTGCATCTAAAAGAAATCGCGCCCTTATGACACAATTTTTTTTTAATTTTTAAGCGATAATATCCTGGAGGGAGTATGATAACTGAAATCCATGAAACAATTTAGTTCTACTCCATTAAAACTTTTATATGAATACTTATAATTTTTGTTTCCTTCCTCTCTTTGGAGCATTTTTATTTATGCTGATTTCTTTTCAAGAAAAGAGTGCAAAATTTTTTACACTATTCAACAGAAAATGGCAACATTCCGATATATAAAATGAAGGAATTTATTAGAAATTAATACAACATCTCTTACGAAAAATAATCTCTGTTTTAAAACTCCTCGAAACTTCCACTTTTTACAAAAGAAATAAAAAAATGTTGCATGTTTTTCGCTAAATCGTATTATTATATTTCAATTAAACTAAAATTTAGGCAAAAATAATTATGTAAATTAATAAAAAACCCACAAAAAATTTTAAAAGAAAACTGTTTCCAAATATAAATATGCTTTGTTACGACGGGCTACAATTAGAAGGCCATTTCTTGTCTCAAATAGCCAGTACAGCACATGGAACTAGAGTTGGGTCAAACTTCATCAAACGCTCAGTTTTGCCAAAAACCTTTTAGTCAAATCCATTTTAATTACTTGGGTTTGTCTAAAGGTTTTTGGCAACACTGAGCGTTTGATGAAGTTTAAACCAACTCTACATGGAACACCTTAAGAGTTCTCTTCAAAACAAGTGTTTCCTCATAAATTATCATGGCTCTCTCTCTCTCTCTCTCTCTTCTCTTTATCTACCTTTAATAACTCATTACCGTTATACTTAAAACAACTCATAGCCTGGGATGTATAAAACAAATCTAATTTCCTGTTTAAAATTTATCGACCATAAAGAATTTTTATTTTAATTTTTTTCTTTCACAGCCTTTTAGCAAAAGCATGAAACGAATTTCAGCATCCATCCCTTGTAAGTTAAGACTTAATCTGAATAAGTAATACAACAAAGTCCTTCCCAAACTAATGCTTTTGCTAATAGTAATTTGCATGATTTATAACTCCATAACTCCAATTACATTTGCCCAAACAAACCGTTTCATGTCTGCCTCAATAAAGGCAGCATATTCGTTTATATGAAAATTGAACTTGATAATTTACGTACAGCAGAAATTGTGCAAAAGAAATATTTAAATGTCATTGCAAAAGCACAAGCATACTTTGCGTGGCTGAACCAAAATTTAAAACTTCTCACACTGGGCATCCGTGCAAGCAAGTGTTTTGCTACACATCCAACATACAACATTTTTTTGTTTTTGTGTTTGTTTTTTTTTTTTTTTTTGCAATCCATTATTGTTGTCTTGTTGTTTGCTGGTGTCGGTATTGTTGCAAACTTTGCTATTGCAAATAATCGTCTGAACTTGGAATCCCATAAAACAACCACCAACAAATTCTTGGTGGTGAACTACGATGTTAAATGTTAATTAAAAGAGGAAACTTTTTTCCTCTTTTCTTTTTTGTTGGACACAAGCAGGAGGTGAAGGCTGATATTTGAAAATAAAGAAACTTTTGTGGGAAGCAGATATGCTGCTTTAACTTTCGTATGAGTTTTTTGCATCACGTTAGTTTTTATGTCACCGTTGAGTTTGCAAGCACCAGTGGGCGGCAGTTTAATAACTTCTCCTTTTCCCAACCGAGGCTGGCGAGATTGTGATCAAAGTATTGAGTTCCTGACTTTTAGACGGAATCAATGGTTTTTTGCAAATTTAGTTTGTTTTAATTTTGGCCGAAACACACCTCCTTGAATTTAATATTTAACTGCTGGCACCAGCAGTCCGAGTACGACCCCAACATATGCGGCGCATTGTGCTAAAACTAGAAAGGAGGGGACGGAGTTAAGAGGACAAATGAGAAAAGAGAGAATTTTTTTGTAGTTTTATTTTCCTGTTTACTCCGGTACATTTCCCATATAAAGGCTGTTTCTTATAGAGTGATACAACTTTGAGTTGGCATCACTGCTTTATTTGACCACCCCGTTAACAGCTGATAGTTGGTTTTTGTTTAGTTTGCTTTGACATTTCATTATGGATCGACTTACACCAGAACAACGTGGGCAAATTGTGGAAATTTTGAGTCAAAATAATGGTTCTGTTCGTCAAACTTCGTGCATTCAAATTTTTATTTTCCGATGAAGCCCATTTTCGGTTGAATGGGTACAGAATTGCCCCATTTGGAATGAGGAGAATCCACAAGCTTTTGTCGAAACACCATTACATCTACAGAAAATTATTGTTTGGTGCGCTTTATGGGCTGGCGGAGTCATTGGCCCATATGTCTTCAAAAACGATGATGGTCTGTATGTTACTGTTTGTGAAAATTGGTGTTCCAGATTGCGCCTAGCACGCGCCAGCCGTGGCGACCACATGGCCGAAATCATATTTAAACATTAATGTCATAAAATTTTCTATCCAATTGATATCAAAAATATATTACTATGTTTTATTATGATTTAAACTTGTATCACTTATATAAAAAACACCCTTTAGTATCAACGAAGGAGGGTGCTGTATTGTGCTCTTTAATGTGTGACAACGCCAAGCGGTGTTGGGAGTGTTCAGCCAACAGTGCTATGCCTTCGTCATTGAGCCAAAGAGACAACAATTAAAACATCCTGCACAAATGCAGATCAGAAAAGTTCGACAAAATTTCATGGCTGGCTCATACTCGCGATCTTAAGCTTCGTCGTCGACTTTGAGTTTTGTTTGTTTATAAAAAAAGAACTCATACAAATTTTCTCAAACAATTTTAAATATAGAATATGTAATAAGAACAATAAAAACCAACTAAAAGTGCCTCTGTTACTCTTATATGCCAAATATATATTTCATTTGTCCAACCCTGCAATCGTCTTTGTGATATTGTTTGATTTTCAATGCCAATTTAATTGTTCCCGAACTATAAAGTAGATTTAACTAACAATTAAACACGGATTAGTTTTAATTATTTACTTTTATACGCCAAAAATAAGTTTGAATTTCCAGCTCTGGAAGGATTTTTTTTATTTTCAGTTGAAATCTATTTAGGACTATTATTATAAAATTAATCAAGCTTATGGTGGCTTTTTATTAAATTTTATTTAGTCCAACTTTTATTCGACGTTTCGTTAACAGTTTGTTAACTTCTTCAGGAAGATGTTAACATGAAGAAGTTAACAAACTGTTAACTTAATATCGAATAAAAATTTTACTAAATAAAATTTAATAAAATACGACCATAAGCTTGGTTAATATTATAATAAACTGATAAGGTCAATAAAGATAAATTAATATTTAGGACTATTTTCAATACATCAATTCAAAATCGAAGTCTATATTTTCCGGCTGCTACAGAAACCCAAACACACTTACAGACAGGCTGACATCGCTTGTCCGACTTTCCTATTCATAACGACTCATAATAAACTTTATGAGTTCCCATATTATAATTGTGGAATAACGCACACAATATAACAACCATATAACTAACCACCAATCCTTTACTATTTTCGGGAAGGCTATAATAGCAACATTTTCATTTGAGCCACAAAATTGAATAGCAGATCTAGAATCGTAGTAATACAATAAAATGTTAAGGCAAACAATGTTGCTGAGCCGTACACTAACAAATATATGAATGGCTGCATTGTTTATATACAAACATAAACTTGTAGATTCAACTCACCATTTTATATGTGCATGCGTGTATGTGCGTTCTGCTGTAATTTCACAACATTTTTCCAACCGCCTGCCGCCGGCCACTAGCACTTTCTGAAAATATCACAACAAACTAACAATCGCCCAAAATTTTCTTTACCCACTCTTTATTGGCAATTAATTTACTCGAATTTCGATCAATCATATTTTAATTTATTTATTTTAACACTATTTGCAATTAAACACTTTGCACACTTTGATAACTGGCACTTGTTTCTTCATGAGAAAAAGTAAACTAAAAGAAAATATCGCTACAAACTAACAATCGCCGGAAATTTTCTTTCCCCACTGTTTATTGGCAACCAATTTACTTGAATTTCAATCAATCATATTTAAATTAACTTACTTTAACACTACTTTCGATTAAAATAATTTTCACAATTTGATAACTTGCACTTGTTTCTGGAAGATGAAAAGCAAACTGAAAGAAAATGCCGTTAAGCGGCAAAGAATAGATCAACTGTGTATGGGGCTGCCAGACGTGTAGTTTTCATCAGTATGCTTAACCGACTTCCCGGTTAAGTGCAATTATTCACACGAACATTATGCTGACCTAATATAACAGATTGTGTGAAAAGTCGCTGCAGAGGATATTTATTGGCTGGCTTCATAGTTTAAATAGACACCTACAACCCTGCATTAGCAGTCTAAACAATTCTTCAATGATGCTACACCTATATAACATCTAATAACATCCACAATTTGGGTGTAATGTCTGGAGATCAATGCTGCCACTTAGTGAAAAGTTACCTGCAAAGGAGAATGTATGCACATACATACATACACTTATGTAGGATATATAGGGTGTTTTATATAGAGTGATACAAGTCTAAATCATAATAAAACATAGTTATATATATTTGATATCAATGAAACGGTCTTTATTGAATAGAAAATTTTATGGCATTTATGTTTAAATATGATTTCGGTCATGTGGCCGCCACGGCTGGCGCGTACAAGGCGCAATCTGGAACACCAATTTTCACAAACAGTAACATACAGACCATCATCGTTTTTGAAGACATATGGGCCAATGACTCCGCCAGCCCATAAAGCGCAGAAAACATCTCTGTGGATGCAGTGGTGTTTGGACAAAAGCTTGTGGATTCTCCTCATTCCAAATGCGACAATTCTGTTTATTTACGTGCCCATTCAAACAAAAATGGGCTTTACCGGAAAATTAAATTTTAAATGGACGAAGTGCACGATAAGTTTGACAAACAGAACCATTATTTTGATTAAAAATTTCCACAATTTGCAGGCATTACACTGGAGTAAGTCGATCCATAATGAAATGTCACAGCAAACTAAACAAAAAACAACTATCAGCTGTTAACTGGGTGGTCAAATAAAGCAGTTATGCCAACTCAAAGTTGTATCACTCCATAAGAAACACCCTATATTAATCCAGCTTAATTATTCCTATAATTAAATAACGCATATAATCAATGTTCTGATTTTTGTGGCATTAAAGAAAATGCTCAAGAGTTCAACAACAAGACGCCTATAATACCTAATAAATGCTATTAAAGAATTAACCTCCATTTAATAACAATATAAGTACTTATATATTATGTGCATGTACATACATACATATGTATGAATTTGTACATTGCTTATATTAAAAATTAAATAGATTTGCTTTAGCTATTAAATTATTTAAATATAAACATTTTTTAGATTTGGATGATTTGTGTTATCGGGTTTGTTTGGAATGAAATAACAGTAAAAAAAACTTGTAAAATAAAATATAACAGCATTTATATAATGAAGTCGCCGATATGTTTAGTTAACAAAAGCAGCAGGGCTGTATAAAAATTGCCTTTAATGTTGTAAACAAAATAAACCTTGGACAATGCCCAACACAAATGTGTCACAAAATGTAGTGTATTCCCACATGGACATTTGTGAAATACTTTTGAGTTCAAATTACTAGTCCTTATTCTGAAATCTTTTGTCAACTTATATCAAGTGAATATCAAAAAGAGGACACTTGGCTACTCCTTGCGGACAACAATGGAATGGTTCTGGCAACCTGTGGCAATTCTTCAAGGCCTTCAGTATAACCAGAGGCTGCTAGAAATTTTCCATTGCTGAAGAAACTGAGTAGAGCAGTGATTCTGGTAAATTTCCCAACACTTTTACAACATTGTAAAACTTATTGCGGTTGCTTTATTCCTTTACTTTCTGTTTTCAAAACAATTATGGGACTTACTCTTGCAAATATTATTTTAATAATTTTTTATCAATTAATAAATATCGCTGTTCATGCAAACAATCAACCACTTAGTTTGTTTGGCTATTACAAACAAGTTTTTTACTTTACTTCAGCTAATTAGTTTCAAATATCTACACCATTTAGTTTTTATTCAAGTGAATTGAAATATATAATCTCTCATTTTGTTCAGTTTTTTTTTCATATATATTTTAATTGTTTTATTTTTTTAATACATTGAATTACTAAAAATAAAGTAAAACTAAACACATAAATTCATTAATAAATTAACGATATGATAAAATAAAAGATAATAGTGTTTAACAAAGAAAAAATAATAATTATTAATTAAACGACAATGCACTGCACAGAATGTTGCATTATTTTTTAATGTATTTTTTTTACTATGAAGAGAAAACAGTGGAAAATATTTAGTTGAAAAACTAAAGGAAATAGGCAAATACTATATAATATACTATATTATTTACGTACAAACTACATAGATGTATGTATGCATATAAAAATAATTATATGAGAATGTTTTTTCTTTGTATTTTATTTTATAATAGTTAAATTAATTGCTATTCAACATAAATATATAAATAAATGTGTTTTTATTTCGTATGAAAATCTACTTATTGCCGTTTTAACAGAATCGAATAATGATAACAGCCTTCAGCCACAAAATATTTTCAAATCTTTAATTTGTGGCAGCTACTAATTGTTTTAATTACAATTCTTTTTGAATAATATTCCTCATCAAAATTACAAAAACACTATGTTACTATAATGCTTAATGGTTTCTTTTCTCATTTGCTACAAACTTCGATTTATCTGTATTTAACTTAACACTTAAATTTCTCAAAACGTTAGGTTTGTTTACTACAATTTAGGAAATATGTAATAAAACATTTTTTACTTGAAAATTCTTCATTTCAAAACTGCATTATAAGTAGTTCATTTTGTTTTCAGTTATAAACGGAATTGTTGCAATTTCATGGTTTTTATTTGGAATTGTTTGTTTTTAAAAATAAAATGAGAAAAACACTCAATGGATTTGCTATTTATTTGGTAGGTTTCACGTGAAAAAAATTAGGATTCATCTTTGCGCACACGGCGCTTACGGGGTTTCGTTAACGTTTCCTGAAAGTACAAGAATAAAAAGAGTATGTGAGTCAGATTTAAAATAAATAGTTTGAATTATTTTTAATGTATTTTTTTTTTTTGTTGTTGCCATTGTTCGTACTATTAGTAATAGTTTATTCCCTTATTTCTGAATTTTTTATCATTCGAAGATAATTCTTCGAAAATTCTAAATTTTGACTCTCTTTCACTCTTATCAAGATTAAAAATCCTTAGTATATATAGATCTCAATATATTCTCGCTGTCGTGGTCGTGACGGTATATATAAGTTCTTATCATTCGAGAGTGTCGTGTTATATAGACTGCGAATAAGACAACCGCAATAAAAGCCATTATTTTTGTAGTAGTCTGCTATTTAGAACTTTTTGAACTTTTCCCCTCCCGCTATAAGAAATTCATAAATTTTCTAAAACTTAAAATACGTGTAATCTTTGAAGCAGCATTTCTTGTTTATGAAATTAAGTCCCTTTTTGAGTATAGAAATTAAACTTAATAAATTCACATAATACTTTGCACGATACAAGAAGAATTGTGAACTGAGCAATCAAATGCTTATTATTTATATAAGAAATAAATATTCAGTATCGATCATGAATATGACTCATTATTGACTTCATTTATTCACCTATTGTTTATCTTGCAGTATAAAAATATCTTACCTCAGTCTCTTGTTCAGCTTCCCCACTGTCAACATCTTCTGCGGAGTCTTTATCTTCACTTGACTCATCATCATCAACATTATCTTCGATATCTTCTACACCAGTATCGCCATCGCCATCGCCATCGCCATCGTTTTTAACATCTAAATCAGACTTTTTCTTTTTGGGACTCGAGTCTGTCTCCGCTGCATCGGCATCTGTAACTGTGTCATCATCATCATCTGGCTGAGGAGCATCAGTTTTTTTAGCAACGCCAGCAGCTTCCTCCTGTAAAGCCACATAAACAAAAATAAATGGAACAAAACAGGAATTACAAATTATTAGAAATATTATGAAAACTAGTTTGGCAGCACACAGTACACATAGTGTTTAGATTAAACAAACATTAGTAGCGATAATTGCTTCTATATGTATTTACCTTTTTGTCTCCTTTACTTAAGAAGCGATACAATGAGAATGCCAAAAATGCTACAATGACTACAGTGGCAATACGCCAGCTCCAAGGATTCTCTTTACCATAAGCTACAATTTTATTTAAGAATGTATCCTGCAAACAAAATATGAAGAAAAAGCAAACAAATGCCCACAACAAAGTGCAAAATTAATATGTGTGAATATATAGCGAAAATTCTAAATAGCAGTAACTTAAAAAACTATTTTATATATAAAAATAAACTTGAATTAAACCTCTTTGACTCTTCCATACAAATAATAGATATAACAACCGGCTGGTATGGCTAAATACAAGAAATATAAAGCCCACCAACCGGGTTTGTAGTTCATATGGCGCATCAAACGATGCCACAAAGTTTTCTTTTAATGCAAAAATTTCATTGAAAAATTAAATTATTCATTTTAAAAATGGCATATAAATATTTATTGTCTGATACTTACCGATTCTTTATCAATATATTTACGTTTGACATCAAACGTCATGCTGGCATAGTGTACAGCAACTGCCTCATCATCGGTAACAATAAGATTATCGAATAAAATGTCACTAGACATGGACCACAATTCAATACCGACAGCAGACTGAAATTGAAGGAAATAAATATTCATTTAATGTGGGTGGCAGATAAAGTTTGTATTATCTTATTCAGAGATGCGCAATATTTTAAAGATCAAGGCTTTTTGATTTAATCGATTGTATATAAAATGAAACGAACTTTCTTTATAAAAATTATGATTTCTAAAAATAAATACATCGGACCAAATTCTGAAAAATTTATCTTTGCGGATGAAACAAACAAAAAAAATTCCAAATATGTGCTTAAAAACGAATAAGAAAACAAAGTAAACGCTGTATTACCGCTAATTCTCTCTGAATAAAATGTTGCAAGCTTTATCAAGTCGAAATTAATTG